>OZ035824.1:12407013-13068452 GCA_964034765.1 Knipowitschia caucasica | reverse complement strand
TAAGTGCAATGTGGAGCGGAGCCAAAGGTCTACGAAGTCAGCTGAATTTCTCTGCTAGCTGCGTGAAACAGTCCACAAACACACACACACACACTCACTCACACAAGCATCTACTGTCTGTCACAATAATTATACTATCAAGAGCTTCAAGTACTCGCACCCCCTTATTCTTGATTGAACTAAATGATTTCATATCCGATGGCACATACGTACTGGTTGCCTCGCTTCCGTCAATGTGCCCCAGGGCAGCTGTGGCTAAAGTAGTAGTTTATCACCACCGTGCATGGAGTGAAAGAATAATTACATGTAAAGTGTCTTTGAGTGTCCAAAAAAACCTATGCTTTATCATTATTATTAAAGTTGGGGTACAGAACATTAAAACCGCAAGAACAAATTAAATTCAAAGAGGACCACCCTCACCCAGCTAACAGGGACCAAGGGAAACTGTACAGTCAGTAATTTTCAACACTAATATGTTTAAGATGGTGGTGGTAGTGATGCTAATGGTAGAGACTAAGAGAGTTAAACCAATGACGGGGCTGAAATGATTTTCATTAATTTTGACAAGAAGCTGCAGGTGTGGGCGTGGGCAGGTCCAACCAGTGCTTGTCCACAAAAAGTTTTACTCTGTCTTCACAATTTCAAAAGTAACCGAGCTTCACTTTAACAAGAATCACTTGTTGGTACAAGAAAAATTTAATAATTATGAAAAAAGTGGATATTTCATACAAAACTTTGCTCCACTGGTAGTTTGGCCCCATTTTGTCTTGAAAACTATATAGTGTTAGTTCCAGGTCATGCATTTTAGGTCACAAGCGCAAATATATCAAGCCACACATACCTACATTTGGGATATAAACAAAACAAATATATTGATGAACATGAAAGATATGAGTGTTTACTAGCTTAAAAAAATTAACTGAAGAAATGACTGGTCGACTAAAGACTTGCCTGGTTGATAGATTGGTGTACCGCCCTCCACTAAATTGGTGGAGGGCGGTATAAAAGCTCTCACAAGATTTCAGCAAAACAACTAAAGCACAATGCAGACTGATAATAACAAACAACATTTAGAATCAAGAGTTTTCCAAAATCATAACCCAGTACATCAAAATATGTACTGGCATGTTTCAATCGACTGGGATCCCAAAGACTGGTCAATGGACCGGCATAACATAATGACCAAACAAATCTATCAATGTACGGTAACTTTGTCCACCCTGTGCATCGCAAAGGAAACAAAGCTCTCTGCTGCTTCACAACACAATACGAGCTACAGTGCCCGCCTTCACGACAATGATCAAACCCACTGCTCATCTCAGACTGTACCTTTGCCGTTGGCCTTTGAGAAAAGCGAAGCAGTCTTTCCCGGGCATGCCTGCAGTGGCGGAGGAGCGGAGGCTGGTCACCTGCATCACCTGGCCGTGCGGCTCTGTGTGCGCGGTAGTACGGTCAGCTGGTAATTGAACCCGCAACCCGATCGGCTGCAGTTTGCCGGAGTCATTAAATTTACATATGAGCAGCTGGGAGGGGATGAAGGGCCACGTAAAGAGAAGAAAAGGGAAGAATGTTTTGTGTGTGTTTTAGATCTTCTTGAATGAATATGGCATTATGTGGGTGTGAGGTAGTATAGCATGAGTGGTCCAAGTGGCAGACGACTGAATTCAAGTCACCAAAACGTTGCCACAAAAAGGTAATGGTTTATTTACAGCGCTCCCAAAATGTACATGTTCTTTCTCCACAGACAACATAGAGAGTGAAATCTCCAAAAACCGGACACCTGCCATATACATGGCTTAAATAGACTGGCTCCTCCCACTGCTGTAATACATAACAATATGTACCTGTAGACATGAACACTACACAATTACTGCACTGACAGTAATATAACTCTAGTACTAGTATTCACTGACAATACAAATACATACAAATTTCCTTAAAAAAAGGGTTAGTTGTTGAACCCCTCCTTTAAATGGGCGGAGCCAAAGAGATCTCACTCCTCTGGGGCTTAAAACAAGGAAATTCTCTGCGGCCCTCCCCTTAAATATGGTGCCTCATGGAGCAGGTATGTGAGAAGAGTTTGACAACAAACAAGTGAATAAACAGGTTTAATATCACAATAATGTTTGGAATTTTATTTAACATAATGCTGTAAATGAAATGTATGTATGGGAGTGGGTGAATATGGAACTGGCAAATTTACACGATCGAGGGCCGGGATACGTGAGTGTAGTTATCAGGACATGTATGTACTGTATGTGTGTATGAAATAAAGGGTGTACACAAAGGGACAAGTGGAGGACAGTTGCTTACAGTTACAGTACCGTGGGTATATTGTTCTTTATTTGTTTGAAAATTGTGTTGCACTTTATATATTGCTGCTAAATGTTAGTTGTATTGTATCTTGCACATTTTGACTTGGGACTGCAACTACTTTGGGAACTTTTAATCTAACCGAATGTCAATATGTACATTATATGATTGTATTGTCAAGGACGACGGATGGAAACTAGCATAGTGCTAAATCTGGTGCAGCCATCTTTTTAATGTAACGGCACCATAGACACTTCTCCTCAATAAATGAAACTCTAAACTCTAAGACGCTCAAGGTCGCTTTACATATCAAGAAAAAGTACAGTTAAGAACAGTTGAAATACAAAGTTAAAAGTAATTGTATAATATAAATGTGCACTATGCTGTCCCCTTAGGGAATTTTTTCCTCTACATTTGACCCAATCCTGATGCCACTAAGGATTCCATCAGGAAGAAAGCAGCATGAACCGAATAGTTATGGCGTGGGTGAGTAGTCTAAACAGATGAGTTTTGAGGGTGGATTGAAGTGTGTAAGTCGGTTTTGTAGATTTTATGAAATATATTCGATACAGTTTTGATATGACAAATGCAAATTGTCCAACAGGATGAAAACGCTGAATAAAAGGAATCTTGTTAAAGTTTTAAGGTTAAAGTACCAAATGATGTAATAGCAGTAATGATCGATGATTATTGTTAATGGTCGGGCCCAGAAACCTGCGTGGGAGCGGCATGGCATAATAGTTCTCAGCTTGTATTTTAAGTTTCATGAAGTGAAGTGCAGTACAGAGCGGATTGCACCACCAGGATGTAGCATTGATCAATGTGGCCCTTGTTGCATGGTGATGGATGGAGACCGAGCAGCACTTGGTCATTCATGGCTGGGTCGGACAGTGTGCTCGTCACACTCTTTCTTCCAGGTCTCATTTTCCAACATCAGCTCAACTCTGAAGTTGGATGTTTTGGAAAGAGTTGCTGAAGAAGTGTTTGCAGTTCTCTCAAATCCCAGGTTAAGGTTTTAGGGCAATCCCAGGAAGGCCAGGATCCATTGTGTTCTCCTGTTCTCATCAGGAAAAAGAAATGTCTCTGCATGTGCATTTGCCTTTATCTCCCTTCCCCGTCTGATGGATCCTTGGGGGAAGGCCATTGCACGAAGGAATAGGCCACTGGGGAAGAGACTTTGAAGAAAAAAAAATCTGTTTATGGTACATATATTTCTACACATATTAAAACCTCTTAACTTTTCTAAACAGCATACTTTGCACACTTTTTCACCTCAGAACTGCCACTTTGTTCTACAAGCAGCAGATGCAATGCTAGCATCTATTACCAGTGTGTTTGTGCTTGATGTGCAGGTCAAGTTTCCCTCTCCCTTGCTGCCCAACCCATTTCCTCACAGCCACAGTAGCTGCCGGCTTGATGGACTAAAAATACACTTTTAAAGGGACAGCGTGCACACCTCTCTACCAGTTGATGCCACAGGAGTTTTCCAGCTGCTCATAGACCCAGAAGAGTTAAAAAAACAGCCACTACTGCTGGAAGTAACAACAATACAAGTCTATATTTAAACAGTAAGAGGAAAGCATTAGCAGGAGCAGCGGAGAATCAGTTATGCTAATTTCACCTCTGATTGGAACTGGCAAATGCTTCTCGGTAAAGAGGCCTTCGTTGGGCATGATTGCATCCCAATAATTGATGTACCGTAATAACTTGTGATTAGAAACGTCACAGTAATAAAAGGTGGCACAGTCTGTACTAGCATGTGACCAATACTAGTCACATGCTAGTACAGACTGTGCCAGCATGTGACCAATACTGTGTGTTATGATGTCATTTTAGATTTAGGCAGTTTAAATCTGGAACAGTCTTGAGCTCGCTGGCAACTGTCTAAACCCTCACTGTTCAGATCGCTCCAAACAGGAAAAACAATGAAGAATATCTTAATTTTCCGGCAATGATGACAAGTTATGAAAAGTTATATGTTGTATTGGTGAGATGAGTTACATTGGTGGTTGTGTTCACTGTGGCGTTACTATTCAAGCTCGGTACTCTGTCCATATACATAAGCACTTTATGCACAAACTCGTGGGAAAACTCTCACAAACTGATGTGGGAGAGGAAAAGTCGACCAGGGTTGTCAGCACATAATTTAAAGCATACACAAGGCAACTTTAAGTGCTCAACACGGCATTCAAATGATAAATAATCAGTAAAATTAGTAAAAAGATAAAATCCTTCAGTTGCATGCACATCTAAACAGAACTGTTTTTAACCTGGATTGGAACATTGTCAGAGTAGAAGTCCGTCTGCCAAACATGTCACAGATGTACTTTGGTGTGAGGCCATGGAGAGACTTGCACTGCCAGAACTGTTTTAAAGTCTATTCTCTGAGCCACAAGAAGCCACCTGAGAACTGGACAAATGTGATCAAACTTCCTGTTTCTAGTCAGGACTCGAGCTGCAGGGTTTTGAATGTACTGCAGCTGTTTTAGAGGGACCAGTGAGCAGCCGTTACAGAAGTCTAACCTACTGGAGACAAAGCAGCAATGTAATTGGATTCTCTTTGCTCGTTCATGAAAAAGGCACAGACACATTAACTGCTGTGATACAAGAAAACAAGAGCCAATATGTTGTTCCTTATAATGGAAAGTGCTTAAACATTTAGACTTGTTTAAAAGCTACAGTTTTTCAAAGCTTCTGTGGCCATAAACTCAGTCATTATGATCAATGGCTTAAATATGTTCAAAGTAGGGCTGGGACTCGATTAAATTATTTATCGAATTAATTAGAGGCTTTGTAATTAATTGCATTTTAATTGCATATAAATATTTGACCCACGAGAACAGTCAGAAGTAATTTTTTTCACATGGATTTTTAGTATACCATTGAATAATGACTGAATACATAAGCTTAAGCAAATATTGTTTATTTTTGTTCAAGTCCAACAGACCAGTGCAATTTTTGCCATTACGTGTAGCAATACCATATTTAGAAATTCTTCCCATCCACGGGGCCAACCAACGCGGTCACATCAGCTTTTTTGCTGCTGGGGAGCCCACGTGGCTGTAATTTAGTCTGGTTTCCATGTGAAGAAATGACCAGAATGATCAGTTATTGGAAGTTTTTCTCTTATTCTGATGTAATGTTTCAATAGTTACAGAGGTATTACGAAAAAGATCCGGCTGTACCTAGTGATGCATTAGTCATGTAAGCAAATTGTAATGTTTTCCATTACTGACGTATTTAAGGATAAAATGTAAAGTGTCGTTTGACGTGAGAAAAACTTTTACCACTGATTAAGACCTTGTCACGATAAAAACGAGGAAAATGTAACAAAAGGGGGTGTATTTCAATAGTCCATGTTTCCTTTGTTCGGGAGGCCACTCAGCCCCCTCCCCTCCCTCTTTCTGTCTTCTCTCTCTTTCTCTCTTTCTCTCTCGAAGACAGAACTATTACCAAATATATATATTTTTTGTAGAAAATTACATTTATACACTTGATAATGTTACTGACATGGAGTCATATGATCACAAAACTTTGAGTTAGATTATAAAGAGGCATTATTTTATTTTTTATCTCCAAGGCGTCTGGACAAGTTTTTTCCCTACATTTAGGTGATATAAAAGTTAGAATGATCTTAAAGAACAGTATACTTTTGGAAAAATAGGGCTTAGGATAGCAGTTGAATGCAGATTTGGTTTTTAGAATTTAATGTTTAAAATGTTAATATTAATTATTTCATAGGTTTATTTTGATTTGTAATTAATCATTGGTTTTGTATGGTAATTAACACACTTGTTTGTGTTTCTTGTCTGTTTTTCCTGAGAAAACTTCTGTCTGTTTCATTGGCCAAAATTGTCCCCGCCACAAGCCTCAACTGAGCGTCTACTAAAAGGGACCATCAGCGTCTCCCCCGTTTCACCCACAGGGGGCACCAAAGACAGCAGCATCGGCTGCAGTAGCTAACAGGAACTCTCGAAGAAGACTTCTCCTGCCTCCATTCCTGTGAGGAGGCAAAGAAAAGACCGCAGACTTTTCACAAACTGAGTGTTGACCCATCTACGGAACAGAAGGTGGCGGTAATGCAAAAAATAAGGCCGCCAACCGCCGGAAAACCTAACAAGAAGAAGGACACGACACATTTGTGTGCGTCGCATCTGAGAAAGAAAGTTAGTGAAAGGAGAAGAAAAAGATTGAAAGGAGAAGAAAGTGATTGAAAAGAAGAAGAAAGACATTATGAGAAAAAGTTATCGGAAGAAGAAAGAAAGTGATTGATTGAAAGAAGAAGAAAAAAGACACTATGAGACAAAGACAATTGAAAGACGCCATAAGAGGAGGACTGGAGGGCTAAATGAAACAGACAGAAGGTAATATACAGGCAGGCAACAAACGCACCAAGACATTAAGGACATTTAGGTCATATTTACACATTTAGGTCATTCGTTCATAACACTACATTTAACTGCATGAATGATTACAAGACAATCATCAAAATTAATTAGACTCTTGCTTTAGCATGAGACACAAGGAGATTAGAACAGCAGTATATTTAAGGTAGAGGAGCTTTATTATTAAAACTATTATTGTTATTTAAAGTTATAGTCGCGGAGAAGTTTAGAATTATTGATTTTGACTGCATGATCTTGGTAATACGGATATTTAAGGCAATTTTTTTCAACCTCTGAGCCGTGGCTCGTTTCTCATTTAAAAACAATCACATGCACAGTTGAAACTGGTGCTGGAAAGAGAACTGCAGCTTTTAATGGACGTTGCATTTAATACAAAAGTGGTTTGTTCAGACAATCAAAAAAAAAAAAAAAAAAAAGAGTCTGAAAAATAATATAGAGTATTTCTAAATCATGGTTAGAGGTGATATTGGATCATTTTTGATGGCACACTAACGCACCACGGCCCACTGGTTGAAAACACGGATGTAGGGACATTTTATGAAATCTTTTATGACATGTTTCTCTTCCAAATAGCTAAATTAGAAACCATTAGGACAATTATGTCTTTGATACAACTGTTGGCAGTTTATCTGAGACATGATTGGTGCAAGTACGTCAACACACATAGAACAATGGTCTTTTCTCCACATGAACGTGAAACAAAGGTGAAGTATTAAAGTTTGAAACTAATTTACATTTTTTAATGAATCCGACCTGGCTTTACTGAAAAAGAAAAAGAAGGAAAAAATATTTATTGCACGTGCACGACTTTTAAAGTAACAAGAGCTCATTAAAAATATAGGGGACACAATCTGTGATAAGCCCGAGCAAAGACCACGTGGTAAACACTAAAGTTGAAATGGATCCTTTTAGGAAAAATCTCTTAAAGCTCTGCATGTTCTGCAGGCTCTGAAAGTTGCAACAATAAAAATAGCTCAAGAGACAATTGTAATTGGACATGGAAAATATAACAAAGTTAGAATTACAGGCCTCCTGTGTTGTCTATATGTTTGTGTGTGTTATATGTTTGTGTATGTTATATGTTTGTGCGTCATGTCAAGTACACTACGTTGACCTTAACAAAACTCTGGACCAATATACTAACGTGGGGAGTCGGTGTGTTGTGAGTGTGTTGTGAGTGTGTTGTGAAATGAGGAGTGAAATGAGGAGTGCTGAACGGAATCATGGAATAACAAATGTTTTCTGTAATGTTTTAATGTGATCATGGAATAATTATTTTTTGTCAACAGCATACGGTGTAAGTACTAGAGATTCAAAGATAACAAGCTTTATTGAACAGGTGTAAAAGTGAGGTACTCTGGGATGAGTACTCTGAGATTAATACCTTGCTGAAGGTACTGGGAGTCCCCCCCCTCTGCTGTTTGTCCTGACAGTGATTTGGTCCAACCGCAGTGAGCTGTCATTGGGCGGAGGACAACTTTGGTTTGTAACTCACATTTAGTGGAGTATAAAATTAGAAATATACATATTGTTAAGTCTGTATTTGGCTACAGCCTCTGCCCTGATGTCACACGACCGTCTGTCAGTGCAGTTATGTTTTGCCCAATTGGAAAAAGATTGACAGGCTGCACCATGCCAGGGAAGTGGGCATTTCTTGTGTCCTAATGTTTCTTTTTCAGATGAAAGATAAACTACACCTGCTTCAGGGATGACACAGTAGCACGGATCATAAAGGAAATGAGCCTCTACGTTGGCACCAAAGCCCACAATACGAATTGAGGACGATCCGGGAGGAACAACTGGAGATGATTGGAACAGTAATCTACACACACACACAGACGCATGTTTTACACTTGGCCCATGACCAAGAGAGGGAGTATGGTAATGTTATTGTCATAGGTGATCATGGTCCTTAACCTTATAAATCATTAGAAAGAAGTGTAAAACATATATTTACAAGAACAAATAAATAATAGAAAGGGCAGCCTAAAAGCAAAATGGGAAAATTATTAAATAATTTTCGGAGTTGCCAAAATAAAATAAAATTCTTTATTTGTCCCATAGGGGGTCATTCTAAATTTAGTGTGGTGCAAATTCAAAAGGAGAAATAATAGCGCGTATAACATCAAACAGATCCACCCTTTAAGATAATGGTAGAATAGAATAGAATGAAATAGTCTGGAGCTATAATGTCATTGGATTCAAGGAGCTATAGGTTGAAGGGTCGCTAAGAAGAGGTGTCAGAATAAACAATAGTAATAATAGTTAGACTAGTGCATAATCATCCATCGATCCATCCATTTTCTTCCCCTTAATCCATTTCTGGGTCGGGGGGGGGGGGGGTGGCAGTCAGAGCTGCACCCAGTACACAGAGCACCAGCCCCTCACTGATCCTCCTGCAGGTGGTGAGTCCACAGGAGTGAATAATCAAAATAGTTCTATTGTGGAAATAAGTATCAATAAGGTCAAATTGTTCTAATAATTAGAGTAAAAAGGAATCAAATAGAGTCAGATTTATAGATGCTTCTGTTTTCCACATCTGTAACAAGTATAACATTGCTTTTGATGCAGCCTCTGAGCTGCTCCATTGGAGAACAGGTTAAATGTTATTGTTTATTACAAACAGCTGATGTATTCACACATATTAAGTTTGAGACAACTCTTTAAACAGTTATAAGCAGCGGACAGAAGCCATGAATGTGCTTTTGTTTATTAAAAAATTAATTTCATAGCCATATAATCGTAGAGAACATATTTAAAATAGTTCTCTTCCTCCCGCTCCCTTTCAGGCAACTTGATTTAGATTTATGTCTTTAATATTGGAGAACGACTGTGTTGTTTTTGGAATTGTTTGAAATACAGTATATAAAAATAGTGATTTGCAGAACAAGAACCAGCCAATGAAAAATCATCTATTGCCAATGCTATTGCTACAACTAAAACCACAACTGTGACCAAATGCAATAAATGTTAAGTGTTCAGTCTGGCAGACAAAAACGTTGACTTTTAGTCTGGGAGACTGAGCAACTGTTAAAAGGGTTTAAAATAATGAAGTATGAGTATTTTAGCGTTTTAGTAAATGTTAAATAGTAGGAAAAAAAGTAGAATTTGATCATGGTTCATAAACAAAACTTCAGAGTAAGAGTTAAAATGGTACCATACATTGTGATCCTTCTGATAGAGCAGCTAAACTGTTAGAATCAGAAGTATAGCACAGCCATTGAAAGTGACAGAAGTCACAAAATTTGAAATATGTTTTGGCTCAAACTACAACCGAGCTTTGGAGTCACAATACAGTAGAAATAGATAGATGCTTTCAAAAATAGAGATTATTTTTAGCCAGGGCTAACATCAAACGGTAAAAGGACCATTTTCTTCATAATATGTCCAAAAGTATTTACTTCAAAAGTAGATAAGGTTCATTACAGTTCATGCACAGTTCTATTAGATACTTGTCAAATTCACTTGTTTCAAACATAGGTGAATGTTGACAATGCAAAAAGTTAATGAGATAGATTAGAACCAACACAGATTCAAAAACATTTTAATGTATTTGGGTATAGCACAAAAGTAGATAATTAGGTATTTTTTGAGAATTTTAAGAGCTGTCGATTTGTCAGCAACAGATTAGAGAAACCTGCAAAAATAGATTAGCTCCTGTAAGGATAATACCAATTTGATTAATGATGTACATTCATCCCAAACTGTCTGAGAGGAGGAAGTGACAGCACTTCCTGGCACAAAGCCACGGTTAATGAAAGCAAAACCATAGTATAGAGGGATTTATTAGATAAAAACATATGTTTAAGAATGTGGTTGTGTGTTGTTTGTTTTCCCTGTATTAATTCTTCACAGATAACGAGCCAGTACTAAGATGTTGGCGATGATGGAATTCCCCCGTCCCGTCGCCCGAGGAAGGTTATTGAAATGTGTGGCCTTTTTAATAGCGGCCAAGAGAGGGAAATGTTGTACTTATAAATACGTGACACACTAAAACCATGTGTATTATGACCTAACGACCTCTGAGTGGGAGGCTAGTCCTTCTTATTTAATTTTAGGTGTCTTCTTGTGGGACCAACTGAACAACAGATGGCTTCTGCTGACTTCTGCACTTCTCACCCCACTCCATCAGGAGTGGGTTGACATGACTGGAGTCTTCTAGCCATACTCATTTGTCATATGATAATACACATAACCTTTCTTAACATATTTACTTCATATTTTAGGTGATTTCATGTACTTAGATATTAGGTTAATTAGTGTGATGTGTTTTGTACTGCAATAAGTTTGTCCTTTAGGAAAGCGGGCTGTTGAGATTAATTAGGGGAGTTGTTTAGACAACAGAGATGGATCTCAGACCAAGTGACAGCTGCCTGGAGTCTTAGGTTAGAAAAGCATGAATCCTTTTTAGGTGCGGAATGGAGACGAGAAGACCAGATGGTGGAAGACGGAGGAAAAGACCAGACCAGACCAAGACCAGACCAGACCAAGACCAGAAGTCTATGAACTGGCTGATAGGACACGCCCCTCCTTCCTGTTCTTTTTATATGCTCTGGCTTGAGGCTGGGGCGGAGAGAGTGAGCACAGGGCCAGAGAGGGACATGGATTAGTTTTAGGAGCTCTCTTTTGTTGGAATTTCTGTATCTGATTGTAAGGAAATTAAATACAGATGTTAAACTTGGAGAATCTTTTGTCATACTTCTGCATCAACTCGAACACGTCAGTCAAAGGGAATTTTTGACGTCAACATGCACGTCTTTATTGACAGTAACCTTACCCCATACTCCTGGCTCAAATACATACAAGACCACAGGATGTCCTCCCATTTGAGTTTGAGAAGTATTTTTTAACACTACACTAGAGATACTGCACTTCTTTGTACATCAGACTTTCAAACACGACCTTATTTTCGCATCTTTGAAAACTCAATTTAACCCACGGGCACTGCAGAAAGATGAAAATGAAGTTGTGATCTGATTTTGCTACATCTTTACAAGACTCTTTATGTCAGGGCAAACAACCTGCAAATGGCACATATTAGGCTGGATGGCCCATTGACTTGGCCATCCAGCTGTGTATTTTAGATTAGATTAGATTCAACGTTGTAAACATTGCAATGTTCAGAACAACGCAACCAGATCCAGCATCTAACCAGAAGTGCAGCAGAACACATAACATCTTTAAAACATAGATAAATATATATGTATGGGTGACAGTGGCTCAGTTGGGTTCGAGCCCACCACAGGACCTTCTTCACTGGCTCCCAATGATGTCTGCTGTCGTTGTGTTCTTGGGCAAGACACTTTACCCACGTTGCCTATAAAGAACGCAGAAGTGATGTTCGCTGCTTGCCTTGATGTGTATGTGTATGCATCCAACTGAAATTTCCCCATTGTGGGACAAATAAAGGACCTTCTACTTCTTACATGCTATAACAGGGTGAGAGTTCAGAGAGTGTGACAAAAAACCTGTCTCTGAGCTGTCTGATCCTGTCTGAGCTGTTTTCACCACACACTGAGTGGCGCTGACACGGTAAGTACGAAGAATATTTTTTTTAATATGTCTCTCTTCAGCATTATACAGTGGGGCAAAAAAGTATTTAGTCAGCAACCGATTGTGCAAGTTCTCCCACTTAAAATAATGACAGAGGTCTGTAATTTTCATCATAGGTACACTTCAACTGTGAGAGACAACATGTGGAGAGAAAAATCAAGGAATTCACATTGTAGAATGTTTAAAGAATTTATTTGTAAATTCATACTGAGTTGCATCCCAAGAACACCATACCTACTGTGAAGCATGGGGGTGGAAACGTCATTCTTTTGGGCTGTTTTTCTGCTAAGGGCACAGGACGACTGATCCGTGTTAAGGAAAGAATGAATGGGGCCATGTATCGTGAGATTTTGAGCCAAAACCTCCTTCCATTGAGTTGAATTTCTGTTATGGACCAAATACTTATTTTCCACCATAATTTACAAATAAATTCTTTAAAAATCCTTCAATGTGAATTCCTGGATTTTTTTTTCACATTCTGTCTCTCACAGTTGAAGTGTACCTATGATGAAAATTACAGACCTCTGTCATTATTTTAAGTGGGAGAACTTGCACAATCGGTGGCTGACTAAATACTTTTTTGCCCCACTGTATTTCTTCATATTGCAAGCAGTTATGTGAATCCTAGATCAATAAACAGACGGACAGAAACTGGATTAGACCTATGTGGGGGAATTAAAGTTATCAGTAGCCAGACAACAGGCAATCGACCGATACACAACATTAATAATTTAAAAACACGTAACCAAGGATTGAACCATAGTCGGAATGCAGTCTAATGCTTTTTTAAGCCCAATAGGGAGGTGGAAAACAAAGAAGATAAGTTCCGAGGCACTCTTACTTAACTAATAAATAAAAACCATCTTTTTTATTTTTGGAGGAACAAAACACGACGCGTTTCGACCCTTCGACGCGTTTTGACCCTTCTTGGATCCCACTGATTCATAAAGAGCACCTGACCACTCATGTTAACCCTACATTGTTTGTATCCCCATATGCACTCACTCCTGTATTTTTGCTGACCCAATAGTGCTCATGAATGAACTTTTGCTCCAACTCTGGCTCCGATTGACTCACATTAAAAAGTAAAGTCTACTAGCTCAGCAAGTTTCTGACAGCTACCATTTGTTAGCGCCATCATTGATCCTTGTGTCCTATTGTTTTATTGTCTTTGTAAATCTAGTGATGAGTTATTGACAGACCAATCAGTAGCCTTCTGCAGTCGAATACGGCTTTTGCTAGCGAATGAGGTGAGAGCACTCAAATAACCTGTACGAACTAGCATTAATCAGCTTCTTCCTCAGCAGTCAGTTCGGGTCTACATGTTGCTTCGTCAGTGGTGAGTTTGGGCTCTTTGTGTCGCTCTCATCATAATTCTGACCAGCTCTACCTGCCTTCCCGCTCTTGGCACCTCTCATTTATTCCACTCCGCTGCCATAGCAACAGGCTCTGAACTGTTCGGCTGCTCGGCTCATCAAAGCGTATGTCTGTGTCAACTTTACCAAAGGAGTCACGCCCCACGGGAAAGTCCAGGAATATGCAGTCAACCTTTCACAAGTGCAGTTTCTTTAGCTTTGATCTGGTCCATGGAATAAAATCCAGGGTTGGAACGGACTGAATCAGGATTATCGCATGTTGACTAATCATTTTCTATTTCACCTATATCCTGACAAAGCAAATAAGAGGTTGTTAAAATGGTGTTTCATTTTATTAAATCATTATCCTACAATACTTTAATAAAAACATGACATAGAACTATACAAAGAAAGAAAAAAGTCAAAGTTATGAAGACTAAGAATGCACATGACATGAATAATTACACTTCCAAAACTAAAAGCCATCAAATTGACTGCTCTGGGAGTTCTAGTGTTAAATGAAAGACTGAATCCTGCACACCGTAACCTTTGAATGAATGGCTTCTCAGCAAGAAGGTCCTGGGTTCGAATCCCGGTCGGAAACAGAGCCTTTCTGAGTGGAGTTTACATGTTCTCCCCATGCCTGCGTATAGGTTTCCGCCAAGTGCTCTGGTTTCCCGTAACACTGAAAACATGTACAGTAGGTATGGATGTAAAGAATGAATGATTGAATGGATGGAGTTGAATTGGGGCTTTGATGCACCATAAAGCACTTTGGGTGACCTTGGTCTGTAAAAAAATGCACTATATACAGTAAATAAACATTACTTTCATACTTGCATAAAGTATTTAAAAGTATAGCAATGTTTTGGCCCAACAGCCTTCAGGAGAATGGATGCTATAGATACTTGTGCTTGAAAGTTTACACTGCCAGTTTTCAGATTATATTGGTTTTGCCATATTTTGTAGATTATGAGTAATTATGAACTTTTCCCACTCATTGCTAGTGTTTATGAGAAGGCATTTATAGTTCAATTATATCGTAATTTATGGCAGAAAGTGCTTCATTCAAGTCGGTCCAGGAATTTACAGAAACTGGAGGCCTGTTCTTTGAATGAGCAGAACTTCCATCCGCAACTTCCATAAAAGTCTCCAAGCTGTCATGGATGTTAAAGGGGCAATAGTTGTTTTCTTTGCTCGTGTAAAATGGTTACAATTCCTAAAAAAAATTCTGCATGTATCTTCCTTAAATGTATGAATCAAATACGACTGTTTGGTGTGAGCCGTTCTTGGGAAATGAAATGTGTGCTCAAGTGATGCTTTGTTTGAAAGATCTGAGAAGTACTGGTCCAAACTCTCTCTTTATGGGCGGCCTGTGCTGATGGATGTAAGACTTCTCAGTAGAATCCAGCTTCAGTGAACTCTCTGTCGCCCTGTATTCGGCTTATTTGCGGCTGACCTCGAGAGCTGAGGCTTCTGGGAGTCCTTTTTTAAAATCAAAGCTTGAATGTAGAGCTGTGCTGGAGCCATAAAACATCGAGAGCAGGAGGGAGTATTGATCTGTACCGAAAAGACATTCATATGCTGTAGGCTGACTTATTGAACAGATAGTATTACATGGCTACTTTAGCATTTTATGTCTTAGCATATAAATGAACAAAACAACAAACATGTCATCTAGGGGGAAAAGTGGTAAATTACAATCTGCTATATATATAATATATATTTCTTTGAAACAGTCCACATTAATCAACATTATACAACGTAAATGTGCCAAGCTAAATTAAGCTGATTTTCATGGGTAGTTACGAGGGCAGATGTTAAGGCCAGCCTAAAAATAAAAAAACTAATTCAAAATACATTTAAATTTACAACTCTAATACAGTACATTGACATTGAAGGAAAACAAAAACAATACATTTGCCGTACTGTTTGTGGTGTAAGTTGACTAATGTGGAGGCAATACTTTAATTCTAAGGTAGAATACTGCTCTGCCCTTGATGTCATTACAGTCTGTGTTAAAGCGTAACAACTTTGAAAACAGTCGACGTTTTGGATGAAGGAACACAATTTTAGGGTTAAAAAATTTGTATTTTGCATATTGCGTTGCCTTTTTAAATGCGATACATATTCTCTGTAAGATATATTTCACACTATTAATGCATATAAGACCACAAAAAAACATGACATAAAATACACCTTACTGGGTCCTTGCACTTGTTTCTGTTATAACATGTCTGCATTTGTGACTTTGAGTGAAAAAAGAGAGAACCAACCATCACACCAATCAGCTCCAATCACACCAATCACCAATCAGTCATGATGTTTCATAAGGTTGTCTCCTGATGAATGGGACAGGAGCCACAGAGCACCAGCTGCAGGACACCACCTTCACACTTTATTACAGGGGTCAAACCAATGGTCGATGTGGCTGCAGGCTTTACTTCCAACCTTTAACAGGAGCACATCATACTCCATCCATTTCCTAAAATTTACAGATTAAGACTGAACTAAGGTTAAAACTTGACTAAGGTTAAAAGTAGATATGAGTAGGACATTGTGTTATCCCTGGGAATTCATAAAACTAATGCAAATTTTAAATGTTTAATTTCTCATTTACGATTAAACAATACAGCATTTTTGTTAACAGTCAACAATAAGAGCCACTGTCCAGTCATACAAGTGGTACAAAGAAAGAGCCACCATCTTTCCTCGCTTCTCCAAAGTTTGTTGTAGAGTTGGTTGTTTTTGTGCTCCGATTTGATCAAGTTGCTGGCGTTCTACGTGTTTGTTTTGGACCCAACTCGTGACAGTTTTGCCTTACACAACATACAGTCTGCTTTACTCTTCATTTACGCTAATGTACATTTAAAATGTGGGTATCGGTTGCCGGAATCGGGTCCTATGGTATGAGTATGAGTATGAGTACAAGCCTATGGTATCGACCCAATACCAGTATCGGTATCAGTGCATCCCTAGTTAATAGTGTCAGGTTCACCTCTGCATAAGATGGAACAAAATTTTGCAGCAAGCCTGCCTTTTGAGGACCGGTTTGACATCTGTGCAAGGTTTAGGAGCTTCTGCAAAAGTGAAAGTTCTATTTGAGAAAAGTGTGCGGAACAGATCGTACTCTTGGGAAACTCTGAAGTTCCATCCTCCCACTTGAAAAAATGGAAATGAATGCAGCTCAACTCTGAAATTCAGCTTGCAAACTCAGGCTGGCTCAATAGTCCCTGAGTTCCCGAGTTTTCGTCACAGTGACACATGTAAAATGTGTCACTGTGTAAAAAAAGTTAATTTTGTCTTCTTATGTTTAAGGCTAAGAAGGTTATTTGACATTATTTGTCTTATTAAAACAACCTTTTCAGCCTCTGTTAGAGTGTAGTTGTATGAAAGAATAGAGACAAAGTGAGAGGGGAGTTGTTCGATGGTTGTTGTTTTATGGTTTTTCTTGTCAAAATAAACATTCAAGCAAAAAATCTATGTAAAATGACAATTTGTGAATTTATAGTAAAATTTCTGTGCATTTTTCTTGAACAAGGAAAGAGATTCCATTTACATTTTGTCCGGGATCCGCGTTGCCAGAACTGACCGTGTTGAGTTAATGTCTAATCAAAAAGGTTTTGTTATGATTTTCAAATCATTAATGACAAAACAAGGAATAAAACAAGCATTTCTATCTGGGCCTTTGTGAAAAAGGTGTTGGTTATAAATTTGTTGTTGACAGAACTCTTGTCTATTCCGCTATTATGGTCCCAGCTGGATTCGTCTGCATATCTGGCAACCTGAGCCAGGGAAAGCGTGAGAGGTTGCAGAACTACATTTGCCCAGAATTGTACATACATCAGTAATTTTCCATACCCATAGAACCCTAACCCTCTTCAACTCAGATGTATCTTAGAGGTAAATACAATCATCTGAGGAACCATAACTGCTGTAATCTGTCTCTTCCTTTGTGGGTGACTCTCGGACCATGCTGGCCCCCTGCTCTTTCCCCTCTCGGCTGCACGCAGAGCCGGCCCTGTCCCAGCGGCTGAAGCTCCTCTATCTCTTTGTCTCTCTCTGGATCTTGATATTCTCTACGCAACGGGCGACAATGAAGGTTAAACATCAAATGGCCCCGTCGCCACCTCATAAGTGCAGCGCGATAGCATCAGTGCTGCGTTATCAGCCGAGACGCAGGCGGCGCGAGGCGAAGGCTGGAGACCCCGGTGTGACGCAAACATGCAGAGCTCTTATGAAGACGACCAGCTCACCGATGTACTGGGGTTTCTCTGATATCTCACTGACACAGCCCCGACTGAAGACAAGGACTGAGCTTCAAAACGGTACAATGTATTATCAGACACAATGAGAGTGATAAAGAAGTCAACACTTTTCTGCATTGATTTTATGCAACCTTATAGGGCACACGTATTATGCAAAAACGACTGCTTTGAACTTAAAACCGAGTGACAAAATGGTTGCTTGTACTGCTTTCTCGCATGAATCATCAGAATTGACTGTACTTTTTTAAACGAATGTGTTACCTCCGAATTAGTTCTCTGTCGGGTCGGACAATTTATCAATTTATTAAAACTTATATTTAATTGCCCTCTTTGGAATAAAAATTCACAATACATCATAAAAGTGTTGTACAGACACTGACATGTCAAATAATACATTTTGTGCCTAATGGGCTGCCCCTGTTGTGTACACTTTCACTGCACAATGACTAAACCTAGGAAGCGAAGGCCAGAAGAAACATTTTCACAAGTCTGGTATTTCTCACATTTTTGATTTATGAAAAAAAAGATTGATTAATCATTGCCAATGCCTAGTACTGTGCAACAGTGCTGTCAAACGGTCATGACGACTGCTTATATAATGTTTAAAATAGCGCACACTGGGGCTGGCAATTCTCACTGTAGTGTTTGGTATACCACCTGTAGATTATAGATTTGACAATAATTACCAATAGTTTAGCTGATTATTATTATTTGTCATATGTCATAATGTATTTTCTTTCTCGGTCCATATAGGGATTTTTGGGGGCATGTCTCTAAGCCAGACTGAACTAGGCTGTCAAACAAACATGTGTGAATTTGCATAAATGGGAACTTAGATTGCTTTTGGAAGATGGAAAAATATTACCATGACCACGTTTTATAATGTTTTACAATAATGAATATTCAGGAGTTGGATAGCAGCACACAGCACACTACAGATAAAGGGGATACATCTAAATATCAAACATTGACACAGCATGTCAATACAACAATGACTGAATAAACTAGAGTATGATTCCAAAAAAAGTTTGATAAAACAGAAATCTAAACTGTGTCCTTGTGTTTATTTTCTTCAGAAAAAAAATTGCTCAAAAAGAAAATAGAAAACAAATAATTATCTCCATAATGTAAACAAAATGAAACATTTTTTTGAAACCATTGAAACCACTTTATTACCATGTAAATTTACTATTTGAATTTGGTCCCTGACTAAAATGCCACTTGCCACTGAGATGCCGCCCACATATACTTTTTTCCACTTCCCCACTAAGCAAGCCGACGTTGAATCAACGTAATTTGAACGTCGTTGTCCGACGTAGAATATAGGTCACTGGTGGGTGCAGAATGAAAGTTTTCTCGACGTTGTTTCCCGACGTCACCTCAACCTCCAAATGTTACGTTGATGGCACGTCAATTCAAGGTTTGAATGTGGTACGGAACCGGTCGGGTCTGACGTCCTATCAACGTCTCATATGACCAAAATATTGACGTTTATATGACGTTCGTTTTCAGTCGTTCCCACTAAGCAAGTAGATGTCAAAACAACGTAATTCCAACGTCATCTGGACGTTCATTCAAGGTTGCAATGTGGTACAGAACCGGTCGGGTCCGACGTCCTCTCGACGTCTTATATGACCAAAATATTGACGTTTATATGACGTCCATTTACAGTCCTATTGACCTACTTAACCTCTGCAGAATCACTCACTGGTCGAGACATACTTTTTGCAATAGGCAAGGCAAGTTTATTTGTATTGCAGTCAAAACAAAAGGAAACTCAAAGCACTGAACAAAAGATAGAAACAATCAAACAAGGCATTACAATTATAAATATTGACAGTAAATTAAAAAGATACAAATAAAATCTCTCAAAAAATCTCTCAGTTGAAGCAGAAGTGTTTTAAACCTGGATTTTAACATTGTCAAAGAAGAAGCCTGTCTCACATTTCCAGGAAGACCGTTCCAGATTTTAGCCTTGTGAATCTGAAATGCAGCTATATCATGTTTAGTTCTGACTCTGGGCAATAAACGATAAACACAGCATTCAAAAATCATTAGAACAACTGTAGTAGAAGGATATCAGTCATTATTGCAAATGGAGCTGCATTAAAAATCATGTTTCTCTACATCAAAGTACAAGTTAAAGCACACAGGGCACAGTGTTATGAACACTACTGTACTGAACAGTTCATGCCAAAGTAAAAAAAACATGATTGTAGCGCCTATGTTTGGATCAGTATTAAAACAGGCACAAGCTACACTCTAGGTTCCCCAGATGTAAAAACACAATCTGAAAGGCAGAAGAATGCATTTATTGAATGTTGATGTTCCAACAGGTGTCCTCTCTTGGTCTTCAGTCTCTCATCACAAGGTCCAAGCACAGCACCTGAAAATGTGGAACATGTTTAGTTTCAACATAATGTGGCAAAGTGATATAACAACACATAACTTTCTATTAATGCCTCAAACCACTCGATCCATCACCATGTGATACAAACCTTGGCACTGCACTCGCTCGAGACACTGGAAGACACTCCGTCTGAGAAACTTGGGATAAGGCTTTGGTCATTGGAGTAATTCCATGTAAAAAACAATTGCAAATGTGCATTTGTTTTGCACATGGACACAAATGAGCCCTGAAAGCTACTTACCCTGTATTACTCTACACATGTTGCATTTCCGAGGGGGCATTTTCCCCTTGTTGCTCTTTTCCCTCATCTTGAGTGAGTTGCTGAACAATCTGAGAAAAAGATAGATGTTTTCAAAGAGAATACACCAAATAATGGTTTATTCTAAAAACAACATAATAATACAGAAGAACAATCAATGTGTGAGAGTGTGATTCTTACCTTTGAACACCTTCAACACAGTCTGACACCTGTAAGACTCAAACACACATGACACATTAGGAATACACACAGAACATTAGTTATTGCAACAATCATGAAATTATACTCTATGGATTTCACAATAATTGACTGCATTAGCAAAGGTAAATGTATTTTAATTAACATATGGCTGGTTTTAAAGTTTATAAGAAAAAGTAAGACATTGGAATAGAGTTGCAAGCGCTAGTTAGCTTGCAACCAGCAGATGAATGGATATTTAATATTTGCAGCTAACAATAACAAAAATAACAACTGTAGTGGCTCATTTAAACAGCCACAGTGAGAAGAAGTGAAAGTCTCTGACATTGAAGACCTGGGAAGACATTAAATTCATTTATTAAACAAAGCAATACATGAACATTAAACTCTCTTTCTGCAGCAGGTAACATCTGTGTGCTCCTATGGTCCCGCATGGTCCCACATGGTCCCACACCTGAACTCAACTCCAACTGATGACATCACAGGTGTCTAAATGATGGGAGTGTCCCAAATATTAAAGCTGATCTCCCTGTTTTTAAACTTAGTTTACTACAGTAAGTACTGTTGTCTTTTTGCAGTTTATAAACCATTGTGAAATATACAGTAACTTTACATTTTAGAATTGAATTATTATTTTAAAACTCAAGAATCTTAACCTTTTTTAACACATAGTTTGTTGGACAGTCTAACCTAAGAATTCTAATGTGTTAAAAATAGTTTGAAATATGAAAAACAATATCATATTTTAAACTTTAACTTAAAAACAAACAAAAGGTGTCTCCCCTTCAGCTGAGCAGTGCCAGCCGTTATTATTATAGATTCATGCACTGGCAATTCAAAATACAGATAATATACAAAATATACTTAACAAAATCCACGTACACGTGAGAAAACAACTTACTTTCTGTCTCCAACTCTTTTCAATGTGGAAATGATACATCTATATCTAAAAACTGTGCAGACTGTGTACTTAGTAGAGAGGGTGATTCCAAGTAAATAAAGCAGGGCAGCGACAGAGGTACAGATTCAACGTCATATCAACGTCTGGGAAGACATTGCTTTACGTCCAGATGCACACCTTACGTCGTTTAGACGTGGAAAACAGGTCCTCGACCGAGCGACTCACGTGTTAGGCTGTAAAGCCTAAGTTATACTTGCGCGGCGCATAAGTGTGCGTCGGTTGTTTAGGGTGTTATCTATTATTTTTTCACAGTAGTCAGAAAAAATGCTTGGCCGTGGTGTAGCGGTTGCGTAATGAGACTTCAGTCGCAACGACGCGGGTTCAAATCCCCGTCGGAAAACGTTTGACTTTTCACTTTTTAGCGAACAATGTTTCTGTTTGGTTAAAAACGAATAAACACTCAACATAAGATTATGTAGTGGCTAATAATAAAACTTGTGAACCCATGCATTTGCATAAAATCTCAAGTGCTCACCCCTTATTTGCAAACTTGAGATTGTTAGCACAACAAATGCATACATTCACAAGTTTTATTATTAGCCACTACGTAATCCTATGTTGAGTGTTTATTAGTCTTTAACCAAACAGAAAAAAATTGTTCGTTAGAAATCAAAACAAATATGTAAAGATAATAATACACACACGTGGGTAAGAACTCACGTAACCGAGGCTGCACACATCTGCTTAACCACTACACTACCGTCAGGTACACTTACATTGCTTCACAGCCTATATATTGTATTGCTAGATCAAGACATACTGCGTCGGTCGGCCGATGACCTGTTTTCGACGTCTAGGGGAGGTCGGGATTGAACGTCATATCCACGTATATGGGAGGTCATTGTTTTACGTCCAGATGCGCACCTTGCACAGACGTCGTTTGGACGTAAATAAAAGGTCACGACCAACCGACGCGATATTGACGTGATCTGGAGGTTGAGTGGACGTCGGATGTTTAGTGGGTCAACACACCGCCGTAGACTTTTGTAACCCAGAGTTAAAATCACTCCTGAGTCCGTAGAATCTATTCATGGTTGTCTCCGTGTAATTAGCCCCAGCATGTCACCTGTCCAAGCCCCGGTGATCCAAGACGGCGTCCTTTTCAAATAACTGGCTTGTGCTTAGTAGTGCATGGGACCGAAAGATTAGTGGAACTCCCAGTTCTGCGTACTGGACGAGCTTCCATGACAGGGACACTAAAATCTCCACAAAATCCGATCGTTATTAAAGCTGTTCTCTGTCAGCTGAGGTCGAGCTGTTTTAGTTTACATCTAGTTCTACGGGACATTTTTCTGGGTAGCCCGCGTGAATTTAGTCTGCAGTACCACGGGCGC
The DNA here is from genome assembly GCA_964034765.1 of Knipowitschia caucasica. Taxonomy (NCBI): domain Eukaryota; kingdom Metazoa; phylum Chordata; class Actinopteri; order Gobiiformes; family Gobiidae; genus Knipowitschia; species Knipowitschia caucasica. The sequence continues at coordinate 13,045,395 of OZ035824.1, read as the reverse complement.
CCCCAGTGCTTGTGTAAGCTAGTAATACTGTACCCTATCCAGATATTATTATAGATCCATAGCAAGTCATCGAACACACTGGCGCATCAAAGCCCCCAATCAACACCATCCATTCAGTCACTCATTGCATTCATATATTCATACCTTTTAGTGGTAGGGGAAACCAGAGCACCCGGAGGAAACCTGGGGAGAACATGCAAACTCCACACAGAAAGGCCTGGAGGTGGAATCAAACCCAGGATCTTCTTGCTGTGAAACACAAGCTCTAACCACCCATTGTGAACCTGACACAACTCTTGGGCAGAGAAGTTCCGTCGAACACTTTAGACAATCTGCATGGAGATGTCATTGTTTATAAGAACGGTCCCCACATTAGCCTTGAACTTATCTCTCTTTCCATCCCTCATCCTTTTCTTCATCCTTGTCACGATTCACTTTCAATCAAGGTAAAAACATTCACCTTTTCCCAGTAGTCCTGAAGCTTGCATGACAAATCATTTGAGGGCCGCATTATGTTTTCGACACAGTGCAGGGCTTGTCCGCTAATTGGACATCAAACCAATCTGCCTGCAGAGTGTCAGTGTCTGAAGGGCCTCTCAATCATCCTGACCTTTGCACAAGTGTTGAGCAACAATTTCATCTGAGAACATGCTGATTGTTGACTAGATTTCTCCACTGCTCTGGGGAACGGATGAATTGGCCTTTTACATGTGTTTGTGGAAATTGACAGTGGCTTAGGGTGTTGCATTATAAGTGGATATCATTAATGTGTTTGTTTTTAAAGCCTACCCCCTTTGACATTCACGGGTGAGCAGTCGACTCACTGTACGTTCATTAGTTATGATCAAAATGAATTTGGTCACAGCTTTATGTCTGTGTAATTATGTGTGTGTGTGTGTGTCATGTAAATTGGCTTCAAAATACAGCTCTTATAGATGAGATATAAATGCCAAATTGACTTTTTAATAAAAATATCATAACATCGATCGATCGATCAACGCTAATGTTATCACTTCTGTCTAAAAGCTCCTGTCTCAGTCCTGTAATAGTATGATGTCATTACACCACTATGGCATCACAATCTGAGCAGTTTTCCTCCTTTTAAAACTAAAATATTGGTAGCATCGGGAGTTAAGCCTGGTTCACACTGCAGGATAATTGGGCCGATTTTGGACCCGATTTACCCCTACGACAATCGTGAGAACGCTCCGAATATCGTAACAAAAAATCTGATGGATTTTCCTGCCGTGTGTGGTGTGTTAAGACTGTGCTCGTCGCTCAGAAGGACTTCGGGACTGCTCCGATCTCAATATCGGGGATATCCAACATGTTGGATTGTTTTGGTCCGATTTATCTCCGTGTGTGGTGCTCCCGAGGACAGACGAGCGCGTTGCCATGACAGCGGCGTGTAGCCAATCAGAAGACGAGACGAGGCGGCGAGGAAACACCGTCTTTGACCATCACCTTTTCTTTTGATTACGTCTTTTCTCTGCTAAAAACAAACTATCGCCACTGCATCCTCTTCGTCCGCCATGATTGTTTACTCTGAAGTCACGCTTAATCTCGAGAGATTTTGTGAGATTTCTGTCTGATCTGGGAATGCTCGGGGGTGAAATCGGTTTGTGTGTGATGTGTGTGGTTTGCAGTGTTGTGCGTGAACGAGTTCAAAAGAACGCGTTCATTGAACACGCTCATTTTTTGTGAACGTTGAACTGAACGCAACACATTTTAAAAAAAAGAACTTGAACGTGAATTAGTTCATTTTATGTGTCATGAACGGCAGACATCACTTTGAACGTTGGAATTTGTTTTCTCTTTTGAAACGCAACGAGAGAAAGTTCCTCCCTCCTGTATTCTCGCACTTTTTCCGCTAAAATCTAAAGATTCCTACGGTTTCCACCATCTGTGAACGCACCCCGACTCTGTGGTGCGGCGCTGAGAGCTGGTGCTTTTCACATGTGCCCGAGTCGTGATGAAAACACAGGGTGAGTTAGCGACAAAGTTTACACCGTTTACATTTGACATAAAGTATAGACACACGCACTGCAGCGCATTACTGTCTGTAGTTTATGAGCAGAGATGGGACAACTCTGTTTGGCTCCCATTGAAAACCATGTAAATCTAGTCTGTTTTGTAGTCAAAAGGCTCTCCTCCTGTGGGTGTACAGGAGATGATATAAGTATATATATATATATATATATATATATAGCTCGTAGTGTGAAAAACATATGTATTTAAGTATCTCACGAAAAAAGTAAAATGAACTGAACTTTGAACTAGTTCAGAATTAAAAATGTGAACTTTGAACGTGAACTGTTCACTTTGAGCATGTATGAACTGAACTTGAACTAGTTCAGAAAAGCTGTGAACTGGCACAACACTGGTGGTTTGCGTGATTTTGCCGTGTGGCTGCGCACCACACACCGTACGACCAAAGTGGTTGGACCCTTGATTTTTTATATCCGTGTGTGGGGTCTCACACAGAGAAAAAATAGGCCGACAATTTTAAAATCGTCTCGTGTGAACTAGGCTTTAGAGAAAAAAAGCTTGTATTTACCCTCAATACTGTTTTGCCATATATTTTCTACTTGAAATAATATCTCACCAAATATTTGAAACATGTAATGAAAATGTAAGACTTAACGCTGAAATGACCCATTTCATTCCAATATTTTTTTTAATTTGAAAGTAAGATGGTGTGCAGGAAAACTGTCGGCTGTAAAGGCCTCTTTCAATGTACAATCTGGAGTAATTGATGTGCGATTTTTCATTCCATGGTAAATAAATTGTCCCATAATTTTTAATTGCCAAAAATTTTGCATAACATTTCTTCAAAATGTTGTGTAAGGTTTGCTGTTTGGCTTTTAGATAATTTGAATTACATTACAATAAATCTGTCTGCAAAAGTTCACATCAAACATGCCATGATAATTGGAGCTATTAGCTGTATTTTGGGTTTTACAATATCAAAACAACTTCAGCAGGGTTGGAACACGTGCAGGCAAGGCTCAAGATGTAATAACGAAATACTGTATTTTAAATTTGTAGTGGATGTTATCGTCAACACGTTTGGCAGAGGTCATTGCCTACACCTTGACACCCCTACCTGTGATCTATGCACCCTTGTGAATACATATCAAAGCCTTTGTGACAGATAGGAATGATTTTGCCAACGTCAGGTACATAGCACATTGTGAATGATTTTTCTGACTCCTCAAAGCACACCATTTTCTTCGCAATCAATGTGTCAATCCAAGTCTCTCTTAAGTTGACGTCGGTATAATCAGCAGTTATTTTGTATTTCAAATCCATGAGGAAAAGACAAACCAAGGTAAAGTTTCCTCTGGGCTGCAGATCTCCCAGGACCAGGCCTTCTTTTCACATGCACCGGGAGCTGAATGCCAAATGTGTGTTTGTGTGTGCGTGTGACAACTAGGCCAGGTATGACTCAATGGCAAGGCCCAGGAACAGCAGAAATTACCGCTTGTAAATGTGTGACGCTAATGTGAAGTGGAAGGCGTGGTGTCAATGTTCTGGTTCCTTATGTCAGATTTATGCATGTCTTTGCTATAATGTGTTTCTGTATGAGGTTCCTTACATGCCCCAGGTATTTTAAAGGATTTCACATAGCACATAGGTTAAGTTTAGTTTATGAATTATTCAGTCTTTTGTCACAAGGCAGTTCCCATTACTACTCTATGGGAAGAAGAAAACGTTTTTCCTAGATCATTTTTTCATAGCGATTAGAATCTCAGACCCACCACATTATTTCTGTAAGTTCTTTCTACTGACCAACATGCATGGGTTTTATTCATATTGTCACCACTTCTAGACATCCATCCATCCATCCATTTTTTTCCCCTTAATCCATTTCTGGGTCGGGGGGGTGGCAGTCAGAGCTGCACCCAGTACACAGAGCACCAGCCCCTCACAGATCCTCCTGCAGGTGGTGAGTCCACAGGAGCTGAGATCTCTCAGTGGGGGCTTCAGGCAAAGTGGGGTTAAGTGTCTTGCCCAAGGACACAATGACAGTGGGAGTCGTGAAGTAGGTCTTACGGAGGGATCGAACCCACTGTTGCCCCTGTGGTTAGAATGTGGTTGATAAGGACTGACAACAAGATGTAGAACTTTGTAAAAGTTTTTGTTTCAAACAGATAGACCCACTTTCAGAGTTCCCAGAGTCAGCTGCCCTCCACCACATTGTTAAACGATAGGCTCTTTTGGATTGTTGTGATGTCACATGAACGCAACATGACTCCAAACAGACTGAAAGGCTGAAGATGAAGTTTGTCAACCCCAATACCAAGATCAACAGGACATAGCACAGCCATTTCCAACAACAATGCATGCATGTGAAAACTAGTGATAGAGCGAGGGATTAGTTAGAATACTTTTCATACATACAGCACCTCAGTTTTATTGTGGATTGAAAGTTAGGTGCACCAGCTTTAAATCAAACTGGTAGGTTAGGTTCATATGACTCCTTTGAGCAAGTCTAAACAACTTGCTCAAAGGATTATAGGCAACAAATTTGCAAGATTTATTTCAATTAAAATGCTGAAGAAGTCTGCAATGACCGTGAGATTGCAAAACAAAAACATATTTCTCAAGCGACAGAACAATTCAAGTGTAATTATGCGTCGTAATGGTGGCGCTGGACCCCGGAACTGTTCAACAGAGTCATTAATCTGCTGTAATCACCACATGTGCTCTCCCACCACTGACATCCAGGCCTACCCCTCTAATCCCCCTGTTTATCCCCCTCGACTGTGACCTCTCCTCTGCCATGCTACTAACAGCTGGACCCAGCCAGAGCATGGGAAAAACATGCAATATGTTCACAAAGACGCTGCCATGTTATGTAAGAGTTTATGAAGGGAGCCAGAGGATGTAAAGAGGATGTTTTGATGATAAGATTGCTGCTGAAATGTAGCATCTCATGTCTGTAACTGCTATTGTAAGTAACAGGAAGTCACAAACTGATGGATAGTGTGATCTGGCAAAGCATTCATTTGTACCCAATAGAAAAATGTCCATCAATACTTTTGTATGCATAAAATATAGGTATACCATAACATTTATCTTTGAGCAATGTTCTCTGATTCTTTATTTTTGAGAAGTGTGGCGGATTATGACTTGAGTGAAACATGAGTCACTATTTTGAGGATTTGAGATCTGACTATTACTTGTAAATCCTCTTTTCAAAAGCCAGGGACTCAGGGATGTGTGTGTGTGATTTGCAAAAATGAGCTGTATATGTTTTTCAAAAAAGAAAAAGGATATATAAAGCAGCAGAGGACTCAGCTTGGATTTAGGGGCCATTGAGTTCTTTCACTTTGACATGAAGCCAATGCCTTAAAAAACAATATGAACCAATGAATTTGTGTCTTGAACATGAACCTGAGAATTACTTGGCCATTTTTGGTGGGAAACCAATGGAAAAAAACAGGTATAATATCAATAGAAATTGCTTGAATGTGCCAACAATCCTATAGAATGGTGGAAAATGGAAATCCTTATTTTTGTCATAAAAAATATGTTGTATTGTCAACAATGGCATACAGAGATGGAGAAGTTTTTGATTCCCAAGTACTTTTATTAATGTAAATGTTTAATTTATTTTTCATTTGTTTGTTAAAAATGGTCAAAGGCAGGTTTAAACAGTTGATTCCCAAGTAGGGAGAGTATAATTGCTCATAGTCTCCGATTAAACAATTGGTATAAAACTGATTCATACACATTCATGTTGAAATGTAGTAATGGCACCAAGATGTGTTGATGCATCATATTCTGTCAGCAGATTAGGGGCTGGTAAATCACAATCAGTGGATCTAAGTAATGGTCTACGTGAATAACCAAAGTTGTATCGAGCGTGATTTGACAATAGAAAGATGCCAGGAATTGCCATTGAATTTCCATTTTGTCAGAAGTTCTTCCTTGTGTCATGTACGGGGCTAAACTCAACTCCAGGTCTGCGTGACTAGATTCCAAAGACATAATACTGGTTATTTGCTTTCATTTGATCGAGTACATAAGAACACTGTGTGAACTATAAATATCACAAGCCTTCTCGAGATGTGACCACTGTAAAAGGCACATCTGCTCTGATGAAACATTCTTTTTCAGTCTTGCACACAAAACCGTTCCGGGCCATTCCCAACCTACTGTCTGTTCGCTGCGCAGCCAGGCCCCGATATTTCCACTGTAACATAAAACAAGTCATCTATGAAATGAACTCCTCCACTGGAAACGCAGTCGTGAGTGGATTTATGCACCTCGCACCGGCCTGAAAAGCTCTCGGCTTTCCTCCTTTCTCCGTTGCCTTCCTTTCCTGACACACACAATGGTATAATTCTTCCACAACTGTGCAACCCGATCAAGGGTGTTCACCATCTGGGAATGCTCTTTTTCATTTACGCCGCTCCGGATTGCACTCAGAGTTGTCAGCGCATAAAGATGATCTATTCCTTGAGCGTAAAATGGGTCGTATAAAGAGGGTTCTAACAAAATCGCTTCGGTGGTGAAAAAGTCGCTCTGATTGGCACCGTGAGAATCCGATAAGTGGTTCAGGCGCATGTCATGAGAGAATCGATTTTGTTTGATTTTTTGTTCACAAAGACGGCGTGCGCAAATTTGACTCGAAATAGGAAGCCAACTTGTAAACCAGCAGTCTATGATTGATGCGTTCAAGTGTGGGTTACAGCGAGCTCTGGGAGGACAGTTAACAGTGTGCATTGTTTGGGTCTGGTTAGTGCTGTGATGGGAGACCTCAAGGAACAGCAGGTTGTATACGTAAGCAAGACACTGACTGGTGAATGAGTGGTGGTCGGAGGGGCACTGATTGCACTTTGTCCGGGGAAGGTGTGAATGGTGTGTCTTGGAAAAAAACATGTACACAAATGCATTATTATTTAATTTATACCTTTTTTTCCCCCAAAGTCTGAAACACTGTGGCTCCCTTACCGATCCAAAGATGACCAAAACACATTACTGTAAAAAGCAGTAGTAGTGTAATCAAGAATACAATTTTTACTATTGCTATTCGGACAACATCTGAGGCCCCTCTCGGAGTCCGGACCACACTCTAGGAGGCAAGAATGTGTGTGGATCACCATATAGAAAAAGATCTATTTTCGTTCTATTTTTGTATCTTCCTGAATTTTGGAAAGAACCGCCCTCCTCAGACTTCGGGAACACCCATTTAAACGTGTCTTGCATATCACCAGAATGACTGACAATTAGGAGGACCAATACTCTAGATCAGGGGTGTCCAAACTTTTTAGTAACTAGTCCAGGGGCCAACATCACAGACAGAAAAACTATCTTGACTGGCATCGAGCTGATTTTTAATGATCTATAACAGAGCTGAAGTTGGCTGATTGACACATGTTTACCATCTCACCAGCTACATTAGCACCATCAACGGAAGTGACACAATCAAAAATGTCATGTCAGTACTAGGATTCGGGTTCGGATTCGGCCGAATATTGGCTTTTTTGACTAGGTTCGGTTTCTGGCCGAACCTTAGAATTTTTCCCCACCGAACCCAAACCCTGCACTTACACTATGCGCGCTGTGGCTGTTGGATTCGTCACGGAAATCACATTCGTTCGGAAGTGTAAATAAACATGCACTTTAGCGGAGGTTTATATCCTCTTGCTCTCTGTTCCTCTTTGGGTGCGCTGAGGTCTCTTCCTGGTCATGTGATCCCCGCGGACCAATTAGCTCTAGTTATACGTCGGTGCGAGGGGATGTTATGATTCTTGTTTTCACCTGTAATGCGGTTCTGATGGGATCATAAACTAACTGCCTATTCACCAACTTTATGGAGCCGATTACCAGTGCCAGGTGACCGTGGAAGCTGAGTTGGTGAGTCCATGTTTAGGCAACTTGCCTCTTAGCATTAGCTTGTCTCTACGAGTTTGGCATATTTCTCAAATGTCCATATATGTAATGTTTTGACCTGAACCAGTGGAAGCTATTTATGCATGTATGGTGCTTTAGCTCTTATTTTTACATGACATGCACAGTAATATATGTACTTTATCACTGAAGTTTTACACTGCTGTGAACTGAATGTATAGAATGTATGTACTGAGGATGGAATAGGATTTGGTATTTGGGTTCGGATTCGGCAGAATCTTAACCAGTGGATTCGGTATTCGGCCGAACCCCAAAAACCTGGATTCGGTACATCCTTAGTGTGTAAAATGTTTTATACTAATGATAAATCATAAAGTATTTTTATGAAGTGTTCTTATATCAATCATTAGGTGTTCGCTTAGCCTGAGTCTAGTGAATTCAGGGAAGATTCAAGGACAAGGTTGGTTTCTGTGTTATAGTTTCTTTTTAGGAACAGAGTAGGCCTCTCTCATCGGGACAAGGGATGAGACCTAAAACCAGACCGGACCCGGGAGACTGATAAGGAGCCAGATGACGTGAGGGGAGGCACTTCCGATCTCTTTTTGCACATTTTCATAAAAAACTGTTTTGTAGGACATTTTGAGAGTCAGGGACAGAGAGAGGACTTCTCAGAGCACCTGGTTGTCCTCTCAGTACATGTTCAGGCCTGGAGGGATAGTTACATTGGCTCAGCTCACAGGGATAGTTAGGGAAATAAGAGCTCAGAGAGTTTTATATCCATATTTAATTGAAAAGAGAATTAAACATTGTTTTATTTGAACTCTGGAAAATCTTGGTTTTGTTTTCTGTATCAAATTCTGAGACACGTCCGTCTTTTTTTGACAATAGCAAATGATGGTCAACGACGTTCTAGGCTTTAGAACAAGGTCTGTATTGGCTGAGCTGAAGTTGGTTGGATGACACAGTGAACTTGTTTTTATGATCTCTTTGGGTTAGCAAGGTAGAGGGCCACATAAAATGACACTGAGGGCCACAATTGACCCCGGGGCTTGAGTTTGGACATGCCTGCTATAGATGATCCAATTGGAAGAAGAAAATCCTCTCATATACCTTTCAGCAATCAAGAGAAAAACAGTGTCTGTCTGTGGCCTATATAATGTAGGGTAACTAAATGCAGATATGTCTTAGATGCACAGTGCATTTGGATACATTGCATATCTAAAACATATCTACACAGTCGTAACTGTTCCTTATTGGAAATTCCCTTATATCTACCTTTATAAGGGTGTGCTTGTTCTAAGAAAGGGTATCTCTATTAGTCAAAATTAGACCAATCTGAAGAGGGGGAAAGAAAAGTCTCAAGACCCACCTAAAAGAATCAAGCGGGGTTTTAAAATCTATCTCATAAATATCTAAAAGTGTGAGTTCTATTCGCCAGAGAGCCCATCTTCCAAACTACTAACTAATAACACTGGAGGCTGATAGAGATTTAGCTGTTTATTTACCAAACGAAAAACCTCAGAGCATAAGAAACTGTGTGAGTCACAATTCAAAGAATGTGCACAATAACCCAAAAGCAGACACATTTAAACACATCGGTATTCAACGATACTTCTTACTGTGTGAAGGTTGCTTTTAGTAAAGTTTCTTTGTTGGTGGACACGTGGTCCAGCTTTGATCCCAGAAAAGTTCCTTTGTTGTTGTCTCTTAGTATACGGCTGTGTAGCGTCGCATCCCTTCCCGCTTGTTGTTGTGCAGGGGAGAAAGCAGTTGATTGAGCAAGTTCAGAGAGTTGAAACGAGCCTGTTTGAGCTCATACGCGCGGATCCAGCCGCGGGCACAGAACGTGAGGGCCGAAACCCAGGAGAGACGAAAAGCCGAGGAGAGCAAGAAGGCCAAAAATTCAAGAGGGCGCGCTCTGCATTCAGACTGGTTTTGTCTCCAGTCTTAGGGGCGGGTACGTTGTAGTCACTTCCTGTTTCCGGCTTTTCACAACACAGGAACTTCTGGGCATGAGACATATTAAACACAAGTGTTTACAATTGTGTTTAATTGCACAATTTATGGAAGATTTTTTGTGTCATCAGATTTTGAATTTTTTTTAGCTTGAATTCTTCAGTTTGAAATGTTTAACCCTGAAAAAGCAAGTTTGAATATTTTTATCTTTACATTTCAGTCACTAAAAATTCTGTTTACAAATTTCTATGTGATTAAAATTTCAAAATGACATATTCACCCTCAAAATATTCAATATTTTTTTTCAAAAAGACGGATTATTTGTTCCATCAGAAATTGAATTTTAAATGGACCTGAATTCATGTATTTGAATGTTTTTAACATCTTGAATATTTTTTTCTGTGAATTTCAGTCACTGATTATCAATTTCATAATGTCAAATTCAACAGTCAAATTCAACAGTCAAAATTCAACGAGAAAAAATTCAATGGTGAAAAATGTACACGACACATCCGGTGTTCTGACGAGTTATGTGCTCTGTCAGTTGGTCTGCGCATAATGAACTGTTTTCTCTTCACTGACGTTGGAATCTCTCGTTATCTACATTAGACCCTTTAGAACTAATGGAGATTTTGTTAACTTAGAATATTTACGTTACCGTCACTTTAAGAAAGAGAGAGAGAGAGAGAGAGAGGTTTTTCTTTGTTTACGGAGCAAGTGGAGCTGAAAGAGCACGTAACTTTTCACAGCTCAAGAAATAAGCAGCCATACGGTGTTCTTACCATTGTTACTTTATTTCAGAGACAACTCAGTAAATATAATTTAGTGTACAAGAGTTCAAGCTGTGGAATACATGTTTTTTGTTAATTCCTTTACATTGAGCTCTTTTTCAAGTAACACGAGTGAGCCCTGTGGAAACTGCTACACGGAAAACTAGACCCAAATACTGTGTAACGTTACCAACAATAACACTGTCCTTTGTTGCTATAAATGTTCAAATGTGATGGTTTTCATGAACACAAACAAACACACACAGCCTAAATAAATAAACAGGAATATACAGCAATAATGATTTGAAACAAGCACATTTACCCAAAAAGACTAACTCATTAAATGAATGTAGTATAATCTTGTTATTCGCCTTGGTTTCATTACAATTCATTCATTAGAAATCCCATATCAACCTGTTAGATTCATGTTATCAACCGATGGACCTGCTGAAAGCTAGCGCCAGTTTACCTCGGTAAAATGACGCATGCGCAGACCAACTGACAGAGCACATAACTCGTCAGAACACCGTATGTGTCATGTACATTTTTCACCATTGAATTTTTTCTCGTTGAATTTTGACTGTTGAATTTGACATTATGAAATTGATAATCAGTAACTGAAATTCACAGAAAAAAATATTCAAGATGTTAAAAACATTCAAATAGATGAATTCAGGTCAATTTAAAATTCAATTTCTGATGGAACAAATAATCCGTCTGTTTTTTTTACATTGAAAAAAATTTTTTTAATATTTTGAGGGTGAATATGTCATTTTGAAATTTTAATCACATTTAAATTTGTCAACTGAATTTTTAGTGACTGAAAAATAAAGATAAAAATATTCAAACTTGCTTTTTCAGGGTTAAAAATTTCAAACGGAAACATTCAAGCTAAAAAAAATTCAAAATCTGACGACACATAAAATCTTCCATACAATTGCACAATAGCACAAACACTTCAACAGACATCGTGACTCACACTTCAATAAAGATTAATGACAACAGAGATGCAGGTTTACATTTTAGTTGCATATACAGCACACTTAAGTTTGGAATGTGTGTAGTCCTTTGTTGCCGCTAGGGGGCACTAAAATCACAGTCTGAGAGTCCTGGTCTGGTAGATGGAACAGCAGCAACAACGGTTTGGATTCTCATCCTACAATAATAACAAACCACATCACCACTCTATGCTGCAAACATTTCCCGCAGGCAAGTCTCAACATTCAGTCTTGGCCATATACAATACTCTTTATTTTGATTTCAGATTGCATGCAAACCTTTCAGCCAACAAATCACAAGTGAATTCTCTACAGAGCCAGTTTTCCACAACAGCCCAAGAGTGTCTTCTAGCAGCCGGCAGCTTGGAGTCTGTACTGTGAATATTTGATGAGAGAATGGATCCCCTCCCTTCATATACAGCAGACCAGGTTACTCCGCTCGCACACTCCCCACTGCGCCTGGGCCTTTGTCGGTCAAGGCGATATCTTTTTGAGCGGTTGGCGGTGGCCCCGGTCCTCCAGAAAAGCACACCAGAAAGTAATGCCGCTCATTCATCACGCTGCTGGAAGGTGATGCCAGTGAAATGTGCAAGGTCATCTTTTTCACTCAGCGCTTTCTGCCAACGAGGGAGGACTGCTGAGTGACGGGTGAAGCCGGGGGAGGGCAGTCGAGTTGGACGGTGGTTTCTCGGCTTAACCTGTCAATCATGTCGGTATTTATCAGGGCAATTGGTCTCGGACAGACTGGTGTGGAGTGTGGTTGGGAGTCTCGGGGTTTAACATGACTCAAGACAATATCAGATCAGATTCAGATTGATTCATTTATTTGCCATTTGCAGTAAAACCACATTGGAATACATTTGCAAAAGTCCCCAGTGTGCACAAGACAAATACATAAATAAAATAAGATTAAAAGTACAGGAATAAAACAAAACAGTTAACAATTGACACTGTGAAATCAATCGACTAAAACTGTTTCACAGCATCTGACTGACGATAATAACATAATCCAAGAAACTAGTATTAGTGTATGCACTTGTGATTCCAAAAATCTGGTTTGACTCAAAATCATGATAAATGGAAGTGGCAAGAAATGTGGCAAATATGCAAATCAAATAAAAGGCTATTTCTAGAATATATTTAGAATTTTTGGCTCGTGAATTTTGATTGGGACGTTGTTTATGACACTGCTCTCTATTCCGTAGAGAAATCCAGAACACTAACCGGTTCAACCCTTCAATTTATTCCATACTTAACACCATGTAGACTTTTGCCATGGGGTGCAAGCTGGATCCAACCTTGAGACCGATCCCCTACCACTAAAATCATGTATAATATGTATGAATGTATGGCGTCTCGCTTCCGTTCTCACAGTGTGGGGAGAATGGAGGAAATATCGGAACTCTGAAAAAAGCGCTTTGGGTGATCTTGTTCTATAAAATGCGCCATATACAGTAAATAAACATGACTTACTTACTTACCCAATGGGCTGGGATAGGCCCCTATAAACCCCAGCAGGAACCATGTGTGTGCTTTACTGAATGATGAAGCCTGACAATGTCTACTGCCTGTGAAAATCAAAATACCAAAATACCAAATACTAGTAACTGGCTCTCAAAACACTGTTTTTTTTACCTCTGTCACATCTTTAGATTTTTCACTTCAGACAGAAAAGTGAGAAAGAGAGGACCCTCACTTAGCTCTCAGTCCAAAAGCATTGCACAGTGACTCACCGGGCTCTTTCTTACCAATTTCTAATGAGATGAAGACCGCCTGTTGTTGGATTTTTATTTTATTTTTACATAACCTTCAAATATCACTGGGGGGTACACTTTGCATAATGCAGCCTTATTGTAGGTAACGTGTTCCCCCTGCGACAACAATAAAAATGTAATATTGGACATAACACGGGCGATTGGTGTAAATGGGGCAGACTCTCACTGTTGGGACAAATGACTAAAAAAAGAAGAAAAATTGATACGTCAGCTTTAAGTTAAAAGTGTATTGCATAACTTTTTGGAGGATCTGCAATAGTTCCATCCATCCATCCATTTTCTTCCGCTTCATCCGTTGCCGGGTCGCGGGGACTCCGCATTCTAAGCAGAGACGCCCAGACTTCCCTATAAACACACACCTCCTCCAGCTTGCCTGGGGGGACCCCAAGGCGTTCCCAGGCCAGCTGAGAGACATAGGCTGAGTTTACACGGAGACAATGTGGCAGTAAAACGGTATAGTTGGATGTCGGTTGCTACCAACCGTTCATACGAAGACAGTGTTCCAGGGGGGTGAAAACGTAAGTGTTCAGATCCAGCCTGCAGAGTGGGACAACTCAGAAACGCTGCACAGCAGGGAGCTTTTTCACACCCGCGAGAGGGGAAAAGGTGTGAAATCCCCCTCTGCTCTGACCCCCACCTCCGCGCTGCTCCCCGCACGTAAATTTGGACATGCGCAGTAGCGGAGAACAATCATCAACAAAAATGGCGCTGCGCACACTAACTAGCTACGTGGGCTTCCAGCGCGGGACAGAGGATAATTCTACTCCTTCGTTCGTCCAAACGAGACCACGCGAAGCTCTAGGTTCAGTTTCCATGTTCACAGCTGCTGTTAAAAGGCAGAATGATGCTGGTGCATTCTGAGTGTCTGGCACAGGAAGTGAGTATACTGCCGAGAGGGGGGCTGGGCACGGGGCTGGGGGTCATGTGAGTGTTGTAAAGTTTCTCTGCCCACTACTGGCCGGGCGCTAGAACTACATCGTTTTTCAACCTCATGTGAACGCTGAGAAATTTGCATTAGGAGCCTGGTCGTTTCTGTTAATAGCCTGGAAACGTCTGCGCAGCGTCTCAGTATAAACAGGGCCATAGTCCCTCCAGCGTGTCCTGGGTCTTCCCCGGGGCTTCCTCCCGGTGGGACGTGCCCGGAACACCTCCCCAGGGAGGCGTCCAGGAGGCATCCGGAACAGAAGCCCGAGCCACCTCAACTGGTTCCTCTCGACGTGGAGTAGCAGCGGCTCCACTCCGAGCTCCAAGAGCAAGGAATATGACCTGCCTTTTCCTGTTCCCAATGCAGGAGTATCAAACACATTTCCGGTCAAAGGCGGCAATCATAGGAGGAAAAAAAAATGTGTTTCTTAGGGGGAAGTGTACCTGTGGATGAAACATATAGAGAGGAACAGGAACCATGTGTGCTTTACTGGATGATGAAGCCCGACACAGGTTTACTGCCTGTGAATAAAACCTCTGAAGGCAGGCCTTCTTCATAACCTTCTGTGTAGTTTTTAATGCAGTTTACGTTCATGTATCAAGCACACATTAAAGAGGGAAAAGCGTGCCTCGGTCATGATGATCCATAACACCCATGCCACACCATTAAATATTTATTACATTTAAAATCTCTAATTTCTATTATCTATAAATGACAATGCAAAGCAACTATAGCCAACCGACAGAAAATTGATTGTGCATTGTAAGACCCCTTTGGGTAGAAGATGGTCCTGTGTTTGAATCCTAGTCCGAACAGAGCAATTGTTAGTGGAGTTTGGACGTTTTCCCCTTGTCTTGAGGTTTCCACTGGATGCTCTGCTTCCCCTACCACTAAAAACTAGTGGAAAATCACTAGGTTAAATCTCTTGTCCTGACCAAGCCGAGTCAATATCTGGAAATTGGACACAAGAGCCAAATTCAGTCTTCACCTGAAAGTTATGATCACCATCAGTGAAATGCCTAATCAATCTATCAATCAATAAATCTTTATTTGTAAAGAGCTTTTCCTACACAGGATAACACAAAGCACTTCACAGTCTACATCACACCAAAATCACCATTAAAAACACAATTAAAATCACACACGTCATTAAGCAAAAAAGATAAAATGGCTTTGTGTAGTTTACTTTGATTTTTGATAGCTGTATAATATTCTGTCATAAGTCTGGACTCCACTTTCAGAGACATTTTTCCCTCGGCGTGTCGTATACAGGTTTGGAGTTGTATTTGCTTAGAGCAGCTTTACCTGGAAGATCGAGTGTCTGGAGCTCATGACCTCAGGGTGAGCCCTAATTTGCCCATAAACCCAGGGCTTCTGTTGATCACAACACACTGATGCTTTCCGGACACCGCACTGATCCACCTGCCAATCTCACGCTACACACCTTCAAAGATCATCCCAACTAGACCGCGATAAGCTAAACGCCCATCATTTTTAGATCACACCTGAATAAGAAATGAACTACTACTGCTTCTACTACTATTATTAGATGAGAGGAATGTTCACAAAGCAAAAATGTTGTTTTTGTTTATCTGTAAGAGGGGTTGATCTACAGTATGGAATGGATGTGTGAATGAACTTAAAAGCATGTTTAACATTTTGGAGGGCTACCTGAACTCAGAATTTTGATGTTGATATTCTTGATTAATTAAACTGGCCTGTAGGGGGCGAATGAGCAGAGGTGGGACAACTCAGTTTTGCTCCCATTGAAAACCATGTAAATCGTATCTGTTTTGGAGTCAAAAGGCTCTCATCCTGTGCGGTGTTCGGTTGTTATAACAGTCTTAATCAGGAGGGGGACACTCAATTCTAAGGGAGTACTAAAAAATATTTCCCAAAAGAGTCTTGATTTTGGGCATTTTTGGAAAAAAACTAGAATAAATCGTGGGGCCTGCATGGGGCGCTTATCTGGGAAAGCCTTGATCCACCTTGCTGCCTCATTAGAGAGATTTTTTCGAAGAGTACTTCTTTGGATTAGTCCACAGTTGGACTCTATTTGCGCGAATGCTACAACCGTACACCGCACAAAAAGATGCCATTTTGACAGCGCTTCTTCTTCTACTATATCACCGTGTATATACCCGGCAGACTGCACCGCCCGCATACGTCACGTCCTGTCCTACGTTTGATATTCGCGCCACTGCCCTGACGTCATATGAAACCCAAGAATAGTTGCTTATTTAAATGCAATTGTATAGATTCACT
The DNA here is from genome assembly GCA_964034765.1 of Knipowitschia caucasica. Lineage (NCBI taxonomy): Eukaryota > Metazoa > Chordata > Actinopteri > Gobiiformes > Gobiidae > Knipowitschia > Knipowitschia caucasica. The sequence continues at coordinate 13,028,843 of OZ035824.1, read as the reverse complement.
TAGATAGATAGATAGATGATTTATTGATCCCCATATACTATTTACTTATACTAATGACACTTGTAAGAAGGGTAGGCAAAATAAGCATTAACATCAGCCTACTCCTTTTCAATCTTTCTTTCTGCTGTAATTTATTTGTTCTGTAACATTGTGTAAAATTGTACAAGTGACCGAAATAAACTTCATTCATTCACCTTCTCTTCAGCATTGTTTGCAGAGACTATGTACCCAATCCACCAATCTTTTGTGGAGGCTTACTGGTAAAAAAAACAACTCCAGGTCTGTCTCTGATGAGGGAAACTAACATGATAAAAACCTCAAAAATAGTTTTATAGAGTATTTTTAAGGTTGCAAATAAACATGGAGTATGCACTAGTGAGCAACTGAGATTTTTGTCAAGGTTTCTTCATAATGCCTTTATGCATATTGATGGGAACAAGTACATTTTAAAGATTAGGAAAAAAAGGAAACTTGAAAGATCCTGTATTGTATTCTGTTTATTGCTCACCGCTTTCACTTTTGATTATGTTTGCGTATTTAGATTATTCATCACAAGATTACCTCTGTATTGCTTGGATCGAAACGCGACCGAAGGTAACGATTGCTGAGTACTGTAAACCAATTTACATATAAAAAAAAACAAAAAAAATCTAAATAGTCTATTAAAATGGTTCTAAAAGGATCCATGAGATTTCTATGCAGTGCAGGACATTGTGCTTTGCCAGGGCAGGTAGATAGGCGCGGATTGGGTGATGCAGCTGAGCGAGTAAGTGCCCATCATCGAGTAATGTTATCCAGCCATGCCTCTCTCATAGTAAAACTGGACTCTCCAAACAAGGCTACTCTGTCCCACTGGGCTGACCATAACGGCAGTGCAGTTTGAAGGAAGCCTCAAGAATGGATTTATATAAAGAAGACGAGGCGAGCGGATGCGCGAGGTAAGCTTTGGAATCGTTTTATCTGTGTTTTTCTCAAACATTCGCCAGTTAAAGCTGCGGTACGTAATTTACAAAAAATATATTGAATCACTATAGTAACCCGCTCTCAAAACAGTTGCGTTCTATCACTGTTGTTTTCACCAGTCACATGTGTAGATTTTCCTTTCAAAAACCAAAACAAATCCTTTCTATCTCCCTCTCAATACAGTTTCGTATATCCCTGTTTTTTTTTTTTTTCACCTCTGTCACATCTGTAGATTTTCTGCTTCTGACAGAAAAGTGAAAAAGACCCTTACTCAGCCATTCAGCTCCAAAGCATTGCACAGTGAACGTTAAGGCAATCTTACTTTATTCTATACCTCTGAATTGCGTATTTTCGGGCTTTCCGAAAAAATAACAAAAACTAGTTTTGGGATTTGGTTTTTCTGTTGCGAATTGCACGGGAGGATAAAATAACTCACGTGTGTCTGAAAAGGGGGGTCCGTTGGGGGGTCCAAAAAAGGGCGTGGGAACGTTGAGGTAACAAAAAATAAACAAAACAGCTGGTTGAGATTTACATAAACAAACACGGGGGCTTGCCCAAAAAGATCCGTCAAGGCGGAGTGAGATTCTTTTCCCAACTTTTTCCTCTGCGTTTTTCTTTTTGTTTTTTCTCTCCACAGTTGAACCAAAAAAAAAACTTACAGCAGGCCGGGATTTTTAGCAATAAAAAAAAACTGGCAGAAGATGTGCCGCATTATTGATTAAAAAGACGTTAAATAAATTTACAAGGTAAATAAAAAAATGGAACATTTATTGTGTAACATGATGTATATAAAAAATATATGTTTATATTAATAAAATTTAATTGATGTTTTTTTTTTTTTTTTTTGGCTCCAGGTTTTGTTAGTGTTTTTTACGTTTTTTTTTACAGTGTAAACCTACAAGGACGGGGGCCAAAACCCCCAGGGCCAATTTTAATTGACAAAAAAAAAAACTGGGCTTCAGGGGAAAAAACGGGCATTTTCAAAGGGGTGGGAGTTAACAGTTTTTTTTGCTATGTTTTTAGTGGGATTTTTTGTAAAAAAATTATACATAGTTTAGAGATTCTATTTTTTTTCTTCCCCATTATCCCCCAAGACCAATAAAATAAAACATTTTCTATTGCAGTGTAAAAAAAGGTTGGGTTCTTATTAGCAAATTTTCAAATTTGTGGGTTTTTTTAAAATTTTACCACTTTTGGTTTAAATTGTTTTTTTCCGTTTGATTTTTTTTTCTTTGTCACTTTTATGTTTTTCCCATCATTTTTTTTATTTTATAATTCATATGACATGCCTTTTTTTACAATATGGGGGATATTCTAATAAAAAAATCCCAGGTTGTTTTAATTGAAAAAAAAAAATAAAAAAAAAAACAAAATTTATTACTTGACTTGCTCTTGCAATCACAAAAGAATATGGTTTTTTATGAAAACAAATTATAACAACACCAAAAAGAAAAAAAACCCAGGAGAGGGGGGGAAAGGTTTTTCCCCAAAAAATTGGGGACCCCATGTTGCATAGGAGGGGTAAAGGAGGCTGGCTGCATTTAATGGAGATTTAAAGGACTCCCATAAAGGTGTGGTCCCCCAAACCTTTTTGGTTCAATGGATGAGGGGGGATTGCAGCAGCTGTGTAACAGGTTCACCTGGCAGCAGTATTCAACAAAATAGGTTTGTTTATTTATAGTTCTTTTTGAAAAAAAACCTTGTGATAAGATTTTATTCATTTTAAGGGTTCTTTTTCAATTATGGTTTTAATTCTTTCGGGAACCAGGAAAAGTCCTCCCAAAATCGAAGATCAAAACGTTGGACTTCAAGGGAACATTGGGGTTCAGTGGGGGGGGGACAAAGCAGGAGCTTTTTGACGTGGAAATGTTTCAACATTGGATGGGGGGGGGGAACATCACAGCCCGTTTAAGGTTCAGGGACAAAGTGGGTTCCAAGGTTTTTTGGTTATGGAATTTGTGAGTAGGTTTTCCTCAAAAAAAAAAAACATTCTGCCCCCCTCCCCCCCTTCTTCCACCCTGCCCCCCCTCTCTCCCCACTCCCCCCCCCCTCTGCCCTTCCACCCCTTCCCCCCCTCCCCCCCCCCCCCCCCCTGCCTCCACCCCTTCACCCCCCCCTGCTCCCCCCCACCCCCCCCTCACCCCTGGGTCCCTCCTCCCATTCCCCCCCCTCTCCCCTCCCCCCCCCTGAGTAAAAACCAACTTTTTAGTACGGCGGCTGAAAACGCTTTGGTTTGAAGCTGTTCCAGTTTTGTGGCAGTTCGTTTCCCCAACCATTGGTTTAATTGAAGTTCCGTTCCAGGTATAAAAAAAAAACTTATGTTTTTCCCATATCCCAAAACCCTAGGTTTGAAAATGAAGTCAGAGACTTTCCTGTTTAGGGAACAACTCGCTGTTTTAAAGGGGGGGGACCAGGAGGGTCGGTTATTATTTAAAAAAACAAAAATACTATAAAATAGGCCAACCGCTTTTTGTTTTCTCCGCCAACCCAGGACAGGTGGGAATTGAAAGTGGTTTTAGTTTTTTTCAAACGAGTGAAAAAAAAAAAGCAATTGTTTTGGTTTTTGGGGGACTCAAAGAAATAAGTTTTGTTGTGTGTATAAAAAAATTCGCAACACCACCCGGGCCCGCGGGGGGGGACCTGGTTTAGTTTTTCTCACTTTTTTCTGGTAGGTTAAAAAAAACTATGGCGTCGGGAGGGAGTGCACTCCTTCAAATCTAAAACGTAAGGTCGGTTCCTGTTGGAAAAGGCCCAAAAAGTCTTCCGGATGGGGCGGGGGCAACAAATCCAAAAGCCTTGGTCTATATAATAAGTTGGGTTTATGAGAAAGCGGGTATTTTTAGACGAGGGATTGGATCTGACGTTTCCATTAAAAAAAACAAACCAAACTTTAAAACAAAAACCCTCTGTATTAAGGACATATTGTCTGTCTGTCTGGGAAAACCTTTTATGGGGAAGTTTCCCTGTGTTCTGGGGACACCCAGGGGTTCTAGATTTTCTTCATATAGTGCTTTAGGGACTTTCCAAGGAGGGAAAAAAAACGGCCCAAACCAGGGTTTTTCAAATATGGGGGAAACCTAGGGTTCTGAGGGCTAGTACTGGAAAGCAACCCACCAAACCCAAGGTTTTACCCACACACATGCACAACACAGTTCAATTCTGGGGGGGGGGGACTTTAGGGGTTCTGAGGCTTTAGTATAAAAGTGAAAAACAGATGGGGCTCAGAGGGGGTTTGTGGCAGACGCAAAGCTTTCTGCACCCCCCCGGGCCTTCAGTTTCTTGCACCGTGGTTTGGTCCATTTTTGAGGGGGCAGAAACAGTTTAGAGCCAGTGGGCCTAAAAAATCTTAGCCAAACAAGGATTGTTAACCCGCCAAAACGGTTGAGTGGGGATTATCAATCCGGAGCGGGTTGGAGGGGGGGGGAACGGGCTTTTTTTCCCCAAAAAAAGGGGCACTTCCAATTGTCACATGAAAAACAAACACACTTTCGGAGGGCCCCCCCCAGCCAGGGGACCCAGCCCAAGCGGTTTTGAATTGAAAAAACGTGGGGCCGAATGGGTGGGTTCTGCTGGAATTTTTGGCTTCTGGCCAATTTTGCTAAGTGCTAGGGTTTGGGGGGGCCCAGAGAAGATGGACCAGTGTCGAGGGGCCATTGTAGCTTTAGCCCAAGCTTTTGCCACCACCGCGGGGGACTTGGCAGGCTTTCAAAAACACCTCGGGGACTGTTTTCCGCGGGAACGGGTTCATTTTACCAACCCGCCGTGAATAAAAAAAAACCATTTTCGGACGGAAACGGGGCTTCTTGGTTGGGTCAAAAATGTCATGGGGCCTTTCAGGATTTTCCTTCAAAAATATTTCCAATCCCAAGCCTTGGCCCCATGGAAGCACGGAACAGGTGGCTCCTGGGGAATTCTTTAACACCTCTAAAACAATAAGGAGGAGCCCATTTTACACAGCGCCATCAGGCGAAACCTCCACATCGGGCTCTACTCAGCGGCTCTCTCAGTGGGGCCTTCCTTCCCAGCGGATTGTTAAAAAAATGGCTAAAATCAGGAGGGGAGGGGCCGGCCCAATGGGGAAACTTTAACAACAAAAACCACGTCGGCCCTCTCGAACCAGTTCCACAAAAAGCCATCACCTATTCCTGGTCGTGTCCCCAGGTTGCTTGCGGGGGGGACGGGGCTGGGGAGGCTGAGGCTCGCCCCTCGGAGGATACGAGACTGGGGGCTGTAGGCTAATTTGCTTTAGCGCTAGCTCGGGAAAGGGGGGGACGCTGGTCTAACTTCCACTGACCTGGAATTCCCTGAAAAGCTACGGGGGGAACTTAAACACTAACACTTCACCAACTCATCTATGCACTTTTTACCTCAGTAGAAAGGGGAAATCCGGGGGTTTAAGGAACTCGCCTTCTATTGGCAAACTCGAGCAAGTAAAAGGAATTGGGGGACCAGGGACAGCAGCCGCCCCATAGGAGTGAGCGAGTTAGCGTGGGCTAGGGGCTAGGCTAGGGGCTTAAAAAGCTAGTTTCCGGAACTTCCCGGGGGCCCGCAACATAACAGGACTTTCGGGGGGGGGGGGGACCAGGGGGAACCAAAAACCAAACCGCTCTAAAAACCTCCAAAGCTTTTGCCAAGTTTAATGCTGACCTCGGGAGTTGCTTAAACCAGTTAGGGGGGCTGGGTGTTTAACAAATACGTGGGGATTGGGTTGTTTTAAATGGTTTGTGTAGTGCAAAACAGAGGGGAGCAGAGTGATTAGGTAGTTCAAGGAAAATTTCCGCTCCCACCGGATTACAGAAAACGTCTCGGTTTCTGTTTTTGTGGTTAAAAAAAGGGAGATTTTTTTTTTCGGCCTCGGGCTTTAAAACTTCTCTCGGGGGGATAGAAAAAAAAACTAGTTACTGGACCTGGCTTGTGTTGGTTTTCTTTGGTCTTTTCCATGTTTCTCTCGAGCTTTTTAAAACCAGGGAACCTGAGGGGGACTAGCAAATAAAAAGAGCAGGTAGGAATTTATACGGGGGAGGGTAACTTGATTTTACACCAACAGGGTTGGGCATTTCTATTTTATCATATTCCAGGTTCATTTGAGGGGACAAAACCCTTGAATTTCATTCAAAAAAGGATCCTACTGAACTTGTTTGGAGTGAGGTTTGATTGCTTTGCCAATGGAGAAAAGTTGTAAAGGGGGCTGAATCAAATATTGCCACGCCCCCACTTTTTTTCAAGTTTTTTTTTTTTATTTTGTTAAAAAAAAAAGTTTTTTAATAAATTTTATCCAACCAAAAAATTTCATTTTTCCCCACTTTCACGATTGTGTTCCTCTTGGTTGTTGATTTCTTTGATATTGGCGCCCAAATTGTTGAAAAAAAAAATAAGGGTTTCCAAGGAGGGCCGAATTACTTTCGCCAAGGGGCCCTGTAAATTATGTTTCAAAAAATGTGGTTGGGTTTTTTTTCATGGAAAATACACAAAAAAAAAACAAAACACATACTACAGTTTATTAGCGAGGGATTTAAGTTATTTATTTTATTTTTTTCTGGTATATATTATTGTTTTGGCAGCCCACTCCGGGTTTCCTCCATAGACATTTCAAAGCGCAAGTTCCATGAAAAATTGTTCTAATTTTTCCCAAGCTTCCAAAAACACTAAAAAAATCAATTTTGGGGGGAGTGTTCCAAAACCCCCATTATTCAGCAGAAAAAAACAAAAAAACTGTATTTTCTTTAACCATGGAATCCAATAATTTTTCACTCTTAAAAACCTATGTTTTTTGTAAACAAAAAAAGGATCTGTGGATTTTATGGCCAACATTTACCATTCCAAGTTTTTAAGACTTAGATGGGTTGTGGGTTTATTTGACGGATGTTAGCTGATTAATAAAAATTTAAAAAGGCTGTAATAATAAATAAACCCATCCTGGTCCCCCCCACCACCTCAGTGGACCTTCTTTAGTTATCTGGTCCACCTTTTTTTATGGGGGCTGGGATTTCTTTTTTTCAAATTTCACAGTAGTCATTTTTTAACGTTTCTTTACAAAACTTTTCTATTGCACTGCGTTGTCCGTGAATCCATTTTTTCTTGTCCCTTACGCTATTTTCTGTTTTTAAAACGTCCGTTATACAAATTTAAATAAAACGTTTTTGGCTTTTTACAAAATGGGCATATCAACCAAAAAAAATCTCAAAAGGTGGGGGGGGGGGGGGGGTAACCCCCTGGTGTATGGTTCACTTTCCAAATTCTCGGAAATTAAAAATTTTTTTCCCGGCGAATGTTTCTTTTTTTTGCATGGATAAATTATTTTGATAGGGAAACCGTTTAAGGGTGAAAAAAATAAAAAAAAAAAACTATTGTCAAAATGGAATTTTTTTTTTTTAAAAACCACAAATAAAAAGACTCCACCAATTTTACCAAAAAAATAAGGGGGATTGGGTCCCTTTTAAAATAAGTCACTGGTTTCTGGCAACAGTGTTCTGCTTTTTTCACCCAGATACCTCATATTTTCTCAGATTTCTGTCTGGATAGGGGGGGGGGGACTTGGTGATTTCAATATTTTTTCAAACAAAAAAAAAACCTCACCTCTACTCGCCCCTATGGTTTACAGAGAACGATAAACACGCTAGAAAAATACAATCTTTTTTTTTTGTGATGGAAAAGAGGATGACCCATTCTTTCCAGTATCAGGGTTTCCTGATTTTCATATAGTACTTTCAAATGTTTTTGGGGTCTTGGAAAAATTGTTTGAAAAAAATTCAAATCCCAAACAAAAAAAAACGGCTATGGTGGCAATTGGTGAAAAAGGGTGCTAAAGAAACTATGTTGGAGTCCTTCTTTGCGGGAAATGGGATGGATTTATTCTAATATCTTTGGTTGATTTTGCTTATGGGTTGTTAGGCTGAATTAAACCTTAGGGGGGAACTTCTGCTTTTACCCCCCCTGATTTTACTGGGGCCTTTCTTAAAAAAAACCCTTTAGGAACTCGGGCGAAGTGGGACGGGACGAAAACAGCAAACTTACAACCAAATTCCCCTATATTTTTATTAATTTTTTTACCCTGTTCATTAACTTGCCATTTCATCACAAACCTTACTTTAATTTATTTTTTACATATCATAATTTTCACTACCAAAATTAATCATAAAAATTCAGATTACATATTCACCACTTTTTATACAAACCACCCCTTTCAACTTTGTCCACCCATATCCCCCATAATCCCACACCTCATTCCTAACTTTTCAATATTATCCTTTTTTTCTTGTAATCCAAAAAATCTACCCATTTTACCACTTTTTTCCACCACAATATCATTAATCCCATATAAAATCCCCCCCCCCCCAACAATCCCAAAAATACTTTCTACCATTTAACACCCCAACCTAAAACAACCCAAAACCCAACATTTAAAAACCCTTACCACCCAACTTAAAAAACACATACCCCCTCCTACCCCCCCTCCTCAATTATTCTTACCAACTAACCAAATCATAATTCCCCCCCCAACACAACACACCAAAAACCACACCACTAAATAATAATAATCTTTCTATCCACCCCCTTTTTAACACCCCCCCCCCCCCCCCCTTCCCCACCCCTAACCCCCTCACAAACCCCAACCCAATACAAAAACCAAAAAAACCCCAAACCCAACCCCCTACAAAAACCCCCCTACCCACCCCCCCCCCATCTTCACCCACCCCAAACATCCCCAACCAACACTTTCATCTCCTTTTTTCCCCCAAAATCCACCACAAACACCCCCCACCCCCTTTCAACATACCCAAAAAATAATTACCCCCCCACCCCCCCCCCAATTTCCCACACACAAATTAAAAAATTTGTATTCCCACATCCCCCCCCCCCCCCAAAAATCAATAACCTCCAACCCCCCTACAACGCCTGCCACAATCCCCCCTCCCCTCTTGCCCACCCACCCTAATCCCTTCCAAACCCACACGGTGCCATGCTCTTCATGTACAACACGTATGGTTATACCCCAACCCTTGCGTCCTTGTCCCCCCACTTCACTGTTTCTTCTCCACCCCACACACACAGTGTACGAATGCACACCCTGTCCAAGTGTGCCCCCCCCACCCCAGCAACCCAACCATCCCCCCGGCCCACCCCTTTCCCTTCGCCACCCCCTCCCCACATGTTTCAGTCTCCAAAGGTCTTGTCCTTAAAGACTGCCGGATAGGGGGCCTTTTAACAAAAAACCATTTGATTAAAATTATTGCTGTTGTATGTTCCCCACTCGTCGGAGGTCCTGAAAAAAAAAAGGTTTAAGAGGCCCCCTGTTTCTGCCATGGGGGGTTAAGGGCAGGGGGGAAGGTGCCCTTATGGTTAAATTTCAGCTCATCACCATAGAATCAGTAACAAGAAATTTAATAAAAAAAAAATCCATCCATCCGCAAGGAAGGATGTACCTTCACTTTAGTTTTTCTTTAGCAGCTTTTCTACAAATGCCCCACCTAGCCGTTTTTTGGGATGATTTTTCAAGGGATTTTTTTTCAAGGGGGGGGACCCCACAGAAAAACATTTTTTGTTTTCTATATGAAATCTGGGAAAAAATCCTGTTACTGAAAAACGATTGGGTCATTTTAACTTTTTTTCATCAGCAAAAAAAAAAAAGTTTGTTTTTTCTAGCGTGTTTTCGTTTCTCTGTAATCCATAGGGGGGAGTAGAGGTGAGTTGAAAATTTGAAAAATCCCCACAGTTTCTTCAGGACAGAAAAGTGAGGAAAAATTTTTGAGGTATTCTGTGTGAAAAAGCAGGACACTTGTGCAGAACAGTTGATTTAAAATGGGGAACCTAAATTCTTTTTTTTTTGGTATTTATTGTGGGTCTTTTTTTTGTGTTAAATAAAAAAAAAAAAAAAAAAACTTCATTGTTGGACAACATAGTTTCACCCTTAGGCGGTTTTATTAATAATTATTTTCATTGGGGCAAAAAAAAAGGGGGAACATTCGCGGAAAAAAAAATAAAAATTTTCCGAGATTTGGGAAGGTTTTGGAACTTACAAGGGCAGGGGTCTTTTTGGATTTTGTTGTTTTGCATTTTTGTAAGCCATAAACGTTGGTATTTACGGGGGACGTTTAATACACAGAATAAGCGGTAGGGAACATAGACAAAATGGGGAGATTTTCACGGGGGACATTCGCAGTGCAGGGAAAAGTTAAAGGAAAAACGTTAAAAAAGTGGACTTACACGTGTTGCAAAATTGCAAAGGGCTTTCCCAAGCCATAAAAAAAAAAGTGGGCAGGAACTGAAATAAAAAGTCTGGAGGTGGTTGTGGGGGGGGGAACAAGATGGGGTTATTTTTTTAAGCTTATTTTTTTTTAAAAAAATCAGCTTAAACTCGTCAAATATCCCCCACAAACACCATCTAAGTTTTTCTAATAACACGTGATTGGTTATGTGTTTCATTAAATCTATATCTTTTTAACTTAAAAAAAAGTAGTTAAGAGTGAAAACTAATGATTTTCATGGTTTTAAAAATGGAACAGGTTGTGGTTTTTTTTCTGGCTGGGGAATTAATGGGTTGGAAAAAATAAATCATAAAAATTGATTTTTAGTGGGAGCTTGATAAGAAACTTAATATCCATGGGAAAACTTTGGCGGCTGGTATCTTCATGGGAGGGAACCGGGTGGCTTGCAAAATAAAAAACAATAATTATATTTAAAGGGAAAAAAATAAAATAAATAAATGTAATTTTCTCGCTATAAACATGGAGTATGTGTTTTTGTTTTTTGTGTTCATGAAAAAAAAACCAATTTCAACATCTGGAATACACATTTTTACAGGGGCCTTTGCGAAAAGGGGTTATTTCGGCCTCCTTGAAAAACCTTTTTCAAATAACAAACCATTTTTTGCCAAAATATCATGAATAAAAAAAAAACAAAGGGGGACCCACAAATGTGAAAGTGGAAATGAAATTTGTTGGGGGCTATTTTAAAACTGTTTTAATCAAAAAAATTAAAAAAAAACTGGAAAAAAAAAAGTGGGGCGTGACAAATTCTTATTTCAGCCCCTTGACTTTTCAGTGCAGGGGCCAAAAACATCACTTTCCAAAGGTAAGTTCAGTGGAGGGATTCTTTGAATGATTCATTGTTGTCCTATATGACTTGATTGATGTTAAATAGGGGGGGAATGCACCTGTTGGTGTAATCCAAAGTCTCGTATAACATTGCACCTTTGCTCTTTTGGGGATTAGGTCCAGGGGTTTCTGTTTAAAGCTCAGAGGTAGAAAAAAAAAAACCATTGAAGGGGGACAAGGGGGATACACAAACCAGGGGCAAGGTTCAGAGGATTACTGGTTCTCGAGAGGAAGTTTTAAAAAGGCCGAAGCGAAAAAACAAATTCCTTTTTTTTTACACACAAATAAACAAAACACAGACGGGACTTTTTCCTTTTTAATCCGGTGAGCGTATTTTTCTTGGACTTTTTCTATTCCCTTCTTGCTCTCTGTTTTTGCCAACTATCACAAAACTTAACCAAACAAAATACCCGTAATTGTACACCAAGCTAAAACTGTGTTAAAAGCACTTCCCGGTTTTCAAAGCCTGTACTGGCAAGCTGGAGGTTTTAGGTAGCGGTTGTTTGTATGGTTCCTCGGAGTTCTTGGTTGTGCGGGGTGGCCCGGGATACGGACTAAGCTTAGCTTAGGCCTAGCCTAAAGCCGCTAACTCGCTTTTACTCCTATGGGGATATGCTGTCTGTCCCTTAATATCCTTTATTGCTCGGAGTTGGGCCATATGGCGAGGTCTAAAAAAAAAAAACCCTCGATTCCCTTCTCTGATGGGGTTAGTGGATAGATGTGTGGGAAGGTTTGTATAAGAGTTAGGTCGTTAAGCTCTGGGGGAAAAAAGCGCAGGGTCAGGGAGTTTAGAGGCTGCGGTTCTTCCGAGGGTAGCGCTAGCATTGAGGCTTACCAGGCCAGGGGTTTTCGTATTTCCCGAGGGGCGAGCCTAGCTCCCAAAGGGGGCCCGGTTCCTCCGCAGCGGGGGACAAAGGACCCCAGGATAGTGATGGGCTTGGGTGACCTGTTTCGGAGAGGGCGAGTGTTGTTGTAGTTTCCCATTGGGGCCTCCTTCCCTTGTTTAGGCAATTTACCAATCGATGGGGGGGAAGGGGGAAGTGCCCCCCACCTGAAGAAAGGAGCCCGCTGAGAGGGGAGCCGGCTGGGAGTCGCTGATGCGTGGTAAATTGGTTCCTTCTATTTGTTGAGTAGGTGGTTAAGGGGATCCCGGGTCCCATGTTCGGGTTGTGTTCCCTGGGGGGCCAGGCTTGGGTGGGGATATTTTGAAAGGGGGACGCTGAGGCCTCTTGATGGGGACCCCACAAAGGGCAGGTGCGGTTTTTCCGGTCGGAAAATTGTTGATTCACGCGGGGGTATTGACGTTTCGGAGGGAAAACACAATTCCGAGGTGTTGAAGCTGCAATGGTTTCGCCGCGGGTTTGGCAAGGCTGGCTAGTCAACAATTGGCGGGATCCACTGTTCAAATTTTTCCTCTTGGGGGCCCTTTACCTTAGCACTAGGGCAGTGGCAAAGGGGAAAAGCATTTCAGGGCAGGGGGGGACACTCGGCTTTCCAAACCGCTGGCGGTCTGGTTTTTGGTTGGCCCTCGGAAAGGTGGTGGGGGTTGTTCATGATGGGGGGACAATTGGAGTGGCTTTTTGGGGAAAAGGGGGCCCGGTTTCGCATTTTTCAGGCTCGGATGATAATCCACTTTTCAAAAAAATCGGGTTGTCGGGGTTACATCCTTTTGGGCTAAGATTTGGGGCCCTGCTTCTAAAAAAAAAACATGTTCTGCCCGGCTCAAATGCGGTGGCTAGAAAAATAAAACTGAGGGCCGGGGTTGCAGGGCTGCTCTGGCCACAAAACCTCTGGGAAGCCCCTTGTTCAGTTTTTTTTTTTACTAAGGCCTCAGGAAAAAAGCTAAGTTCAGAATTGAAAAATCTGTGTGTTTGGATGGTGTGTGTTTGTCCTGTTTGTGTGTCAGGGGTTTTTTTACTAGCCTCAGAAAAAAAAACCTAGTTCAGATTGAAACTGTGTGGCCCCCGTCCTCGCTTGGAAAGGTCTTAAAAGCCACTATTAAGAGAAGGGAAAAAAATTGGACCCGTGGGGTGTTTAGGGACCCACGTAAATTCATTAAAAATGTTCAGGCACAAGACAGGGGGGGGGAAAATAGTTCTAAAACCAGGGAGGTTTGTTATAATGTGGTTTAATTGAACGGGGGTCAAGATCCAATCTCGTTCTAAATCGGCTTTCTTTTAAAATCAAAACCTTATTATAGGACAAAAACGGGGCTTGGAATTGTTTTTGCGGCTCTCGGGAGGGGGGGGGGGGGGACTTTTGGCTTCCAAAAAAAAGGACGACTACGTTAGATTGGAAATTGGGAGTGCACTCCCTCCGATAACGGCATGGTTAAAACTACCAGGAAAGTGAGACTACAGGTCGCGGGAGGTGGTGTTTTTGGCGTTTTCTTTCCAACCCACACCAACTTTGTTTCTTAGTCCCCAAAACCAACCCAATTTGCTTTATTCAAATCGTTTTGTATATAAAAAACTCTAACACTTTCAAATTCAACCTGGTTCTGGTGGGAGGGAAAAAAACAAAAAAAGGGTGCTTATTTTATTTTGTTTTATTATTTTTTACCGGAACCTCATGGGGTTTCCTTTACAAGCGGAATTCCTAAACAGAATTTCTCTGGGACTTTCATTTCAAAAAAAACCTAGTTTTTTGGGGGAATGGGGAAAAAAAAAACAAGTTATAACTGGGAGGACTTCAATATACATGTGGACGGAACCGGGCCCACCTGACGGGATTAAAAACAAAAAAGGGCTTTCAGGGCGCCGTTACTAGATGGTTTTGGTTTTACTCAAGGAAAAATGTTTGAGGAACCCTATTCAAAGTCAAATTAAAACCACACCTTGGGACCTTGTCCGGACCTACGGCTTGTGATGTTCCTTCCATGTTGGTAACCAATCAGCGTCAAAGGGTCGTTTGATGGTTTGGGGGACCATTTTTTTGATCCACGGTTTGAATCTCGATTTGGGAGTGGGGGGGGGAACTTTCCGGTCGCAAGATTAAAAAAAAAAAAACAATAATGAAAAAAAAGGGAACCCGTAAAATGATTAATCTATCACAAGGTTAAAGGGGGGAACTAATACAAGGCCTTGGTTGAAATTTTTTTTTACTTGCTGCAGGTGAACATGGTTCACAAGGCTTGCTGCAGATCCCTCAGTTCATGGGACCAACACGGTTGGGACACCACTAGGGGAAGTCTTTAAAAAATCTGCATTAATGGGCAAGGGGCAGGCTCCTCTGTAATCCCTCTATGCACATGGGTTTCATTTTTGGGGGGGGACCTTCCTCGCCCTGGTTTTTTCTTTTGTGTATAATTTGTTTTTCATTAAAAACTAAAAAACAGTCAATCTTTGATGCAGAGTCAAGCCAGTATACTCTGTTTTTTTTCAGTACCAAACTGGGGTTTTAGCATATTTAATTATTGTAAAAAAGGGCTTGTTCGATGGGACATTATATAAAAAACTGATGGAAATATTAAAAGGGTGGGGGACAATGAAAAAAAAAACAAATATTTCAAAACGGGAAAAAAAATCAATTTAAAAACAAAAAAAAATGTATTAAAAAAAAAAAATAACACAATGAATTTCTATAAAAAACAACTTTGTAAAAACCACTGGCATTAGGTAAAAAATGTTATTTATGGTCTTGGGGGGGAATAATGGGGGAAAAAAAAATTTGAAATTCTTAAAATATTATTAATTTTTTTTACAAAAAAATTCCACTATAAAAAAGGCAAAAAAAAAAACACTGTTACTCCTGATGGCCTTTTCCTGGAAAGCTGGTTTGGTCTTTTTAATTGCTGTGGTTTGGGTTCTGTAGTACCAGCTTAAAAAAAAAAAAAAAACGTGAAAAACATACCCAAAAAATACTGAGCCAAAAAAAAAAAAAAAAAAAAAAAAAAAAAAACATTAAATTATTTTTAATAATTACATTATATTTTATTATACCTTATTGTTTAACAAATAATGTCAATTTTACTGTTAATTGTAGTATGTTCCTTATTCAATAAATGCGCAATCTTCAAAGGCCCCAGTTATTGCAAATCGGCTGGGCTTTTTGTAGTTTTTTCAAACTGTGGGAGAAATAAACAAAGGGAAAAACGCAGGTGGGAGTTGAAGGAAGGATCTTCACTCTCTGGACGGATCTTTGGGGCAAGTCCCCGTGTGTTTTGTAAATTCTTCACAAAAAAAAGCTGGTTTTGTACCTTCACGGTCACGTTTTGGGGACACGGGGGGGGACTTCAGGACAAAAACGTTAGTTTATCCTCCGTTGCATCGCCACAGGGACAAATCATAAAAATAGTTTTTCGGAAAAGCCCTGAAAAACTTACGCTCTTTAAGAGGTAGATAAAAAAAAGTAAAAGTTTTGCTACGTTTTTACCGTTCGCGGAGTAAATTGTATTCAGATTTGTAAAAACCCATCGGGCAGATGCAGCGGGGGCATATAGGGTTAACACAGAAACAAATATTAGGGGGGGGTTAGTATTTTTCATCGTCGCCCTTGGTTACCGGGTCAAAACAACTCACTCTATAAAAAAAAAAAAAACGGACGGTCAGAAAAAAAAATTTTGGGAAGGAGTGGGGGGCTATAATCGGCCCACTCCCCATTGGGAGGCTGTTCCCACAGGGAGAGGGAAAAGCTGGGGTCTCCGAAAACACACTATAAGGGAAAATTGCCCTTCGCCAAGGGCTGGAAATAACTCAATTACTAATTTCAACTTTTAATTTGAAGCGGGAATATAAAAAAAATACAAAGTTAGATTTTTTGTGTTTAAAAGCACCGTCGCTTAAAAAACTTTCACAAACAATGGCCATTTTAAGCGCAAGCGGAGCCTTAAAAATTCCAAGCTCAATGAGCAGTGTCGGACTTTTCTTTTCCCCACATTGAAGGGCCTGTGAGCCAAAGCAGAGGGTGATTCCTCTGTGGGGTCCCAAACAATTCCCTACAACGCCTTCAAAAACTTGATGTTAGGGTGGGAACCCAATGGTCTTCAAAAAAGACATACTTCCTTTTTGGGGATAATTGAAGGGCATAATCGGTATCATATTATTAAACGCATCCATACAAATGTGGGCTATTGTCCCACAAAGCTTTTAAAAAAACCGCGGTTTAATTTCAAAAAAACCCTTCTGAAGGAATAAAAAAACAACAAAACCTGGGGAACCCCAGAAAAGAATACTTAACAAAACTAAAAGTGGACCCGATTCAAAAAAACATCTACTTTTATATTCTTAAAAATCCTGGAAAAAAAAAAAAAAAAAAATCACTTATTAAGCTGTACGCATGCTTCGCTTGCCCCAACCTGCAGGGAAAAATATTCTGTTTTTGGAAGTCTTTCAATCAGGATTCAGTAGCTTATCTTAGCAACTGGTAACGGCACCTAGGTCAAAAAGGGTCAACAAAATGGACTTTTTAACTTAAGGCTGCTGATAAAAGGGAAACAAGTGGTCAAGTTGCTGGTTACTTTGGGGGACTTTAGTTTTGCTGCATTTTGACACATTAGGACCACCAGGCAATTCTTACTTGCAGAGGCTAGAATTGTGATATAGGGGTTCCCTTAGAGGGAAAAGCCCGTGGCTTGGTTTAAAAAATTCCTATTTACTCAGATTCGGGTATTTCACTTCGGTCAACGTTTAAACTCAGGAAATCTCGGGTCACCTTATTCTGGGAGTAGATTTCTGTTGTGGCCCGCAGGGTTCCTACTCGTAACCGATTTTTTTTACCTCTCTTTACATTTGTGCCAATTAGGAAAAAACATTTTAAAAAAGGCATAGAAAATTATTTCCCAACTTGCTCCGCATGACTGGGGCCCCCCACCCACTAGGCATTATTGTCGTATTTGGAAAAAGCCAAATTCAGGGGGACGAATCCCAGCCTAGGAAATAAAGCCTCCAGGGTTTGCCTGCATAATGGACCTTAAAATGTGGGATGGACTCTTTTAATTCCTACCTTTCTCAAACCCGGAGGGGAAGGGGGGGGGAACACGGAAACAAAGGATCCTTTTACCTTCGGTTCCGAGAGGGGGCCTGCGTGGGGGACACCCTTCCACTAAAACCAGCCAGTGTTGGGGCACGGTTTTAATTTGAAAAAGTAAATTAGTTTATTAGTTAATTAGTTACTTTTGCAAAAAAGTAACTTGAGGTTTTACTAAACGGAAGTTTTACTCCACTATTAAAAAAAAAAAAAGTAAAAAAACTGTTTACAGGTAAATAGTATACTATTGCGTACGCTTTTCGTTTTTGTTTTCTGGGGAATCATAATGTGCAACCGGGGAAACGTTTGCGGGGGCTTTATTTAACCTTTTAAAATAGTTGCCAATATTTTTCCTTCTTAGAAAAAAGGCTGTTTTTTTGTGCTTGAAAGGTTCCTGTTTTCACTCGTCAATCTCTCACTGGTGCCTTAGTTTTAAAAAAGGGCCCGGCCCCACTGTGGAATGGTGGGTAATAAAACCACCGGGACGAGCGGTGAGGCTTGGTTTTGAAAAGCACTTGGGAACTTCCAGTTTTTCCCAATTTTTCAGATGAAAACCCATTATAACATTTTTCTATAAATTTCTAGTGGGAAACGATTTTTGTTTTTTTGGGGCTACAAGCCATAAAAATTTGGTTTTATTGGCCGCATTGTTTGTTCATACCAAAAACGCCAAAAAAAAAAATCAAAAACTATGGGGGGGGAAGTTATGTTGTCTTACCCCTTACTAAGGGGGCTATACTTATAATGGTACCGGCCACAGTTCCACTTCGGGTTTCAGGTGGGACCCAGAGTTTCCTTGTTTAAATCAGTTGGAATGTTTTTGAGCGTAGGGATATGTTAATGCCTCCAAATTTGGGAAAATGAGTCCACAATGAGTTGTAAAAAAAAGTAAAAACCAAAAAAAACGCGTGTTGGGTTTTCCTCCGTTTAAAAAACTTCCTCTGTTTTGCTGGCAAGCCGGACTTGGCCAATCAAATTTTCTAAAAAAAATCAAACAGTTCTTTACACTTTTCACTCTCTTTCTTATTCATTTCCTTTTAGTTAAAATTGAAAAAAAATTTTACCTATGTTGCATTTTAGGATTTAATTGTTAAAAAATGGTGGTTATTTGTATGTTAAGCCAACACATGTTTGCTGTCCTTAGCAGGATAAAAAACCAGGAAGAGCAAGGGGAACATTTCGGATGGAAATTGTATGCAAGCCGACTTCTGCGCTCACATGCACTTCCTCTGTGGTGGACCTCCCCACGTGATACAAAAGCCCGTGGGTTTTGGGAGCGGAATTTAAGGGGGGGGACCCTGTATTTTGTTTCCATAAAACCCACAATTTATGAGCCATCCTCTCAAACTGTAGGGGGGAATGGTAGATTGTAAAGAAAAAAAAAAAAAAATTAAGTTTTTTTTTACCCATCAGCCCAATTAATTTGAAGAGAGGTTTTCTCATCCTCCCTTCTTCTCATTGAAAATAAACGGTTTCCTTGTGCGTCTTGGGGTTAACGCGCAGTTAAACGGGATGTCGGGGAAAAGGGGATGAAAACGGGCGTTATTAGTTTAACTGGTCAAAAAAAGGTTAAAATAGTTTGGGGAATTTATTCGTTTTTACTGAAAAATAAAAAAAAAAAGTTGAAAACGGGCGTTTTTAGTAACGCCGTTACTTTAGTAACGGCGTTATTTCCCATCCCCCCAACTTGCAAACCAGCATTTTTAAATTACCTCTCGTAATGGGTTCCAGTATTTATTCACCAGGGTAATAAACACTGTGAGGAAATTTCTTGGAGGTCAAATTTTTGGTCCCAAGGGGAACTCTCCTTTCAAAAGGCTTCATATAAGGGCCAAGCAAAAACCTAAAAAACGGGCGTTACTTTCCACCTTACGGAACATCGCTAAAAAATTAGGAATTTCTTTTCTTATAAGTGGACCGCGGGAAAAAAAAACAAACTTAATCACGCGTTTTTTGATCACCTCCCCTAAAAATGGCTCGGGAATATACTGTAAACGCTTTTTACTAGGGCAGCGTTGCCTTAAAGCGTCTTTGAAGAGTTTCCAGGTCGTTTTCAGGAATACAGGCAAGGCTTAGGAATCTTTAACACGTACAAACGGGGAGGGGCCACATACACTCCCGGTGTTAAAAATCCACTGCACTGGGCTACCCTGTTTGGAAGTTAAGAAATTTAAAAGTTTTAAACAAAATCCTTTCTCTTTAAAAACCATTATAAAGGCCATTTTCAATAGGGCTTTGGCTTCCCCTCTAACTCTTCCAAAGGACACGGTTGTTGTTGTATTCACAACCCAAGGGGTCGAGGCGTTGCTGCTCACAAAAAACGCCAGGGGGTAACGGTCTGGGGTGGTTTTTTTATTAAGGTTTTCAATAAAAAAATAAAATCACTGTTTTGGGTGGCAGGAAAAATAAGGGGGGCATTTAGCTACCAAAGCTGCCTTTTTTACTTGTTGGAATCAGGGGCTTTCCCATTTTAGTAAGGGAAAAAAGAGATTTACGGTCTCCCATTTCAAGGGGGGGCCTGGCTTAAAAGGCCACTTTTAAAACTTTAATTTTAGTTTTTAATTAGGGTTAAGATAAATATAATAATGGGTTGGGTATTTCATTTAATATAAAGATATTTTTTTTGGCTGTTAATTATGTTGTATTTTTTTTTTTTTGTTATTTATATTATGGGCTGTTTGTGATGTATTTATATATGATATATAATGGTTAATGTATTGGGTATTTATATAATGATATGTTTTACAGGATATTTATTAACATTAGGTTTGCTTGGAATTCGGGTGTGCTCACCCTTTGGTGTTTTGCCCAATCCAATTTTGGAATTCTCTTTTATTCCGAAAGGGGGCTTAGGTTTAAAATACAGTTCCCTGCTATTAGTTTATGCCATAAGTTTAGGAAGGTAAGGGACTCGGGGGGGAAGGGCTAAACTCCTCAGTGGTGTTTCAGTCCAGCTGCATTTTAGGGGGAGAGTGTCCCAGTTTGGCTGGGGAGGAAAAAAGTTATTTGGTTAACAAATCTTGACAGACTATCCTCTTTCCCTCCCTTTCCCTAACTTTATCTACTTTACAAATTCTGTTTTAGCATTTTAGGGATTTGGACTGTAGATTTGTTCATTTTTGTATTTTCACCCGTAGTCCATAGTCTGGGTTTTCTTTTGGGTACGATGACGGGGAAAATTCTCTAAGCCTGGCATCCTCCTTCTACCCACCCTTGCGGGAACTTGCCCCGCCCGACCCCGCCTGGGGGGGGAGTGGCTTTGGTCCCCTGGAACCGGGAAAACCTTGGGGGGTCCCAGTTTCAAAGGCGGCACTGGGTCCCAGTTTCAGTAGTAAGGGCTTAGGGTCCTATATTTCAATTAGGCCCTTGTCCGGTCCGGAGGAGCGGATCACTTTTCTTCATTTATGGGGTCTCCCTCCTGTGGGTTTTCCCCTAGTTTCTCCCCAAGGTTCTCTCTTTTTTCCACAGGGGTTTTTTAAAGGAGTTGTTCCTTGGGGTCAGATGCAGGGGGGAAGGGTTCTTTGGACAATAGTGGTCCAAACGGGAACGGGATTGGTGATGATCAGGGGAACACTTTTAGAATTTCTTACAAAAAAAAAAATTGTTATGGGGGGACAATTTTCTTTCTGTTGTGTGGGCCTTTATAATTCGTCCAATTGTTGTTAAAAAAAACTGGTTGGGGATCTCTGAACCTGTGTTGGTGGAATTTCAATGGGTTTGTTTAAAATGGTTCCTTCTGGAGATGACTTTCTGTTGTGGGGGACCTAGGGCTTATAACCAAGGAATTTAATTTGTATTGTTGTATAAATTGCCCCACTGTGCAAGGCAAAATTATATGGGAAAAATGGGGAAGGGGGAGTATTCAAGGGGGGGGGGGGACCACTTGCAAAAAATCTTACCAGCCGGGCGGTCCCTCAATACTTTTTCATTCTCAAATCAAGGAGGAAGGACTTTGATCAGGAACGATGCAGGCCCAAGGAGGGGGCCATGATCACTTTGGAATGGGAAATGCAGATAAAACTACTGCTGAGGGGGGTGTGGGATGGTGTTGTTTCCAGGGTGATGGAGCTGTGTTGGGCATTTACGCCAAAAAAATAAAACATTTATTCGTTTTGCATTGTGGGCCAAAAGGTTTGTGGGCAAAACTGTAAAAAACCAAAAGGGACTTTTTTATGGGGGTTATTCCTTTGAGGAAAAATGGGGCCATCTTCCATAAAAGGCAGGATTGTGGCAGTGGGCACGGGGACTTTGATTGTTGTTTTTGACCTAATGGGACAGTCCCTCTCCCACCTCAGGCTCTAGTTTATCTTTGCCAGTTTCATTCCAGAGCGAAATCCATGGGGCCTCTTATTGGCTGGCCATCTTTCGATCAGGTTCTTTATCCTTGTTTTGGGTGAAAAAGTTTTTGGCGGGACGGGCCAGGGGTCTTGTTAGGATTTTGCCAGTGGTGTCTGATGATCCTCCCTTTTTCAATTTAATATTTGCTTGCCACAGTTTGCTCTGGAGGGGATGGTTTTAAAAGGTTGGGAAATTTTTTGTATCCCAAAATGCGGGGCTTTAAAACTTCTCCACAAAACAGTATTCTTCGGGGGAACCCTGCCTGGGTGGTTCCCTTTGTCTTTTCATGGTTCTCCTTCTGTGCTTTAAAAACAGGGAAAACCATGAGGGGGGGGACTTATTCACAAAGGAAGCAGTTGATTTTATGTCAGAGACTTGGATTTACACAAAGGGGGCATTCTATTTTTATTCAATTCATCAAAGTTATTAGGGACAAAAACATTGTCATTCCAATAGGATTTTACCCTCAACTGGAAAAAAAACTTTCTGGGGGGGGATGGGAGTTTGCTGCAATGAATGTTAAAAGGGGGCCGGGGAAAATTATAATTGCACGTCCCCACTTTTTCAGTTTTTTTAATTTTTTTGTTAAAAAAAAAAAGTTTAAAATTATCCCATTACATTTTTGGTTTTTCCACTTCACAAAATTGTGTTCCCCACTTCTTGTGGGGATTTTTCATGGGGGACAAAAAAAAATTTGAAAATTGTTTATAATCTTTTTGTTTGGGAGGGACGGGAAGAATTTGGTGGCGGGGAAAAAATTGTTGAAAAAAGTTTCAAAGGGGGGGCCGGGGGAATAAAATTTTCGCAAGGCACTGTAATAGCAAATACAAAGGGACAGTGTTATGGTTGGTAATACGTTACAACCCAGTATTTGGGTCTAAGGTTTCCGTGTTAGCAGTTTTCCACCCTGGGGCTCCATCGTGTTACTTGAAAAACAAAAGAGCCTCCATAATAAAGGGGGGGAATTGTAAACCAAAAAAAAATCATGTTATTTTTTCACCAGCTCGGAAACTCTTGTTACATAAATGATTATTTTTTGCTGAGTGTCGTTGAAATAAAAAGTAAACAACGGGTTAAGAAACAACCCGTAGGCTTCCTTTGGTCTTCAAGTGTGAATAAAAACAAGTTAGTGCTCCCAAAACTCGGCTCCGTAAAACAAAGGAAAAAAAACAAAACCTCTCTCTTTCTTACAAGTGACGGTAACGTTATATATTTCTACGTTTAAAACATATAAATCTTCCATTAGTTCTTAAAAATGGTTCTAAGTTTAGATAACGGGGGGAGGTGAAAAGTTTTCCAAAACGTCAGTTGAAAGAGGAAAAAAAATACAGGGGAGGTTTCATTATTGCGCAGAACCCCAACTGACGGGAAGCACACAAGACCTCGTCAGAACATCCGGGATGTGTTCATGTGGATTTTTCACCGTTGGGGAATTTTTTCCTCGTTGGAATTTTGGGGGAATGGTTGAAAATTTAACCATTATGAAAAACTTGGGACAAAAATTCGTGGGGGGGAATTTGAAAATTCCACAGAAAAAAAAAAAGATATTCTAAAAAAGTTTAAAAAACATTCAATAGGGTGTATTCAGGGTTTCCATTTTAAAAAATCTGATTTCTGATGGAAACCAAATAAATCAGTTTTTTTTTTATTTTTTTTTCATTAAAAAAAAAAAATAAAAAAATATGTAATTGAATATTTTTTTAGGTGAATGGTTGTCATTTTTGAAAAAAAATTTTATATCAACCTTGAAATCATTCCTCATCCATCCAATTTTTCTTTCGGTTGTTTTAATCCGTTTTGGCCGGGGTTCGCGGGGGCAGCAGGTTCTAAGGCAGAGACGGGGCCCAGGAACTTCCCTATCCCCCAACACAACCTCCTTCCATGCTCGTGGGTCCGGGGGACCCAAGGGCGTTCCAGGGGCCAGCTTGTAGGAGGACATAGGTTTCTCTCCAAGGCGTTGTCGGGTTTCTTCCCCGGGGCCTCCTATCCCGGGGGTGGGGAACGTGCCCGGATAACAAACCTCCCAGGGAGCAAATGCGTCCAGGGGAGGGCTTCCTGGGATAAACATGGGATTGCCCGTAGGCCCAACTTCAATGGTTTCCTTATACGGGGTCGTGGAGGGAAGCAGGGGCTTCCTTTTTAACTCCGAAAAAGGGCTTCCTCCGTGTGACCGTGCTCCTCACCCCCTATCTTAAGGGGGAGCGGGCCCCAAAGGGGGGGGGCCCACTTCTGGGAGGAAAGCCTTTCATTTCGGGGAAGCTTGTATCCGCGTCTGTTTCTTTCGGTTCATTTAACCCCTACAGTTCTTGACATAGGTTTGAGGGAGGAAATAAACGGAAAAAGGGATTGGGGGGACGTAAAAAATTGGAAGCAGCCTTTTTGCCTTTTTTTCGGCTTCAGCTCCCTCTTTTAACCACCAAAAATCGGTCCGACTAACAGAGGACCGCAATTCACTTGCGCCCACGCTGCACCGGATTTTTCCGGCCTGGTCAATCTCCAACGGCTCATTTTTCCTTTCCCCCCACTCGAGAACAAGACCCCCGAGATACTTGAATAACTTCCTCCACTTGGAGGGAAAAGGGACTCCTTCCACCCCCACCTGAAAGGGGAGGGGGGCCAGGCCAACCTTTTTCCTGTCGGGGAAGCACCCTTGGCTCGATTTAGGGCGGTTTGCTGATTTTTCATCCATGGCCGCTTCCACACTCGGGCTGCAAAAAAAAAGTTTCCAGATGTGTTGCAGGGTCCTGGTTTTTCGTTGGAGGGCCAGGCAGGACGGGGGAAACATCGGGCAAAAAGTAGAGATGAAATCATGTGGTTTCCCGAACCGGACCCCTCCAAAGCTGGTGCGCCCTAGGGAAATTTCTGTCCATTAATTATACAGTGAACAAGAAAAACGGTGGACAAAGGGCAAGGGGGCATTGGCGGGGAGGGCACAAACTTGGGGGGCCCACCCGGGGAATACGGTCAGACTTAAACTGCGGGCAATGCGGGGGAAACCACAGTCTTGGGCTTCGGTCATTTAACAGGGACCGGGGGAAAACAGCCTCTAGCAAGAGGGGGGAACCCCGGGAAACTCCCCCGGTACTCCCGGAAAGGGACCCCCCCAAAAGGGGGGGGACACCCCCGGGGGGGAATCCCAAGGTTCGGGAAAGCCTTCGTCCAAAACTTTCCAACCAAAAAAAGACCTGGGGACCGGTTGGGCGGGGGGGAATCCCATGGAAACCCTTGGAGTTTTATCCGATGGCGAGGTAATAAAGAGCTTTGGCCCAAGTTTGTTCCGCGGGGGGGGGACCGGGGGGGAACGGGAAAAAAATAACCAACACTGCTTCCTCCTGGGGGGAATCGAGATTCGGGGGGGGGGGTCCATCGAGTTAGGCCCGCTCTTCCAGGTACCCTTGGAGTAGATCCTTACGGGGAGGTTGAGGGAGTGTGATTCCCCACGATTAAATGGGAACCCACAACCCTCGGGTTCCCCCTTCTTGTAGAGGGGAGGGGGACCACCCACCCCCGGTTCTTACCATCCATTGGGCACCGCCCCGATCGGGCCACGCGGATTGTTGCAGGGGGGGGGAACGTGTTCAGGCCAAAGGGGGGGGAACAGGGGTCCTACCAAAACATCCCCGTAGGACTTTAGGATAGGGGTCTGTGGGAAAAATTCTCATCCACTCGGCGCTTTCCACCCAAGGGGGGGAGGCTTTTGCCAACCCACCTTGGTGGAACCTTCTGCCAGGGTGGGACAGTAAAGGTAATCCGGCCCCAAAAACAAGCATCAACCGCTGGCCTTCGGGGAGCGGAAGGGGTCGTGGACGGGGAGGATTGAAGGGGAGGAACCTCAAAAAGTATGCCTTCAACCGTCCGGACCAAAATATTCCCCGGGTCGAGGGTCAGCAGGCTCCAAACCCCGCCCACGTACACGGTGTGGGGCAAAAGAAAAAAACTTGCTTTCCCCCCTCCTAGGGAGCGCCGGGGAAAACCAAGGTTTGGCCAGGGAAATTCTTCGAGGCCGGACTGATAGGGTCTGGCTTCCATGGGACTCTCCGGAATTTCTCCCAGTCCGGGTTTTTTTTGCCTCTGCAACCCACGGCCGGGGCGCGGGGCACGCATGGGCTTGCCGGTACTGGGGGGGGGGATAAAGGCTGGCCTCCTGGAGTCCCCCGAAATACAACCCAATTTTCAAATGGCTCGTAGGGACTTCTCCTTTTCAGCATGGGACTGGCAATCCCTTTTTTAACTGCGGTTGTCCAACCACCGGGTTCGGGGGGTTTTATGCCCGCCGGGGGAACCAGCACCAGAGGACCTTGCGGGGAACCCAAGCTACGAAGGCCGGGCCGCTTCGGCGATTGAGGAAAGAGGAAAAAAAACATTTGGGGGGGGTCCCTTCGGGTCTTTCTAATTATTTCCCCCCTACCGTCGCCGGGGACTGGGAAGGAAAAGCTCTTCCCCGGGAGGTTGTGAGTTTGGGAAAAAAGTCGTTCTTGGATCAGGGGGTCTCAAGCGAAGGGGAACGTTTCCAGCAGGACCCTCCACTACGGCTTGGGTCGCTCAGGGGGATCTGACGGGGCTTTCTCCCTGCCAGCGGATCCCACTCACGGAAACAGGTTGGTGATCGGTTTGGGAACAGGCTCCGGGCCCCCTCTTTTACCGGAGTGTCCAAAAAAAACCAAACGCGGGGCCGAAGGTCCAGGATGATTTTACGGGGGGGACAAAACAAAAAACGTATCGATCATCGGGACCTTTTTTCCGGGGCCTAGGGGTGTTTTTCCTGGTGTTTGCCACGTGCTCACTGGTGGGGGGGGGGGGACAACCCTTGTTTTGCTCAAAATCATTGGTGTTCGTGATGGGGGAAATACCGGTGGGGATAGACCCTAGAAGGGTCCCACAAAACTGAAACAACCACTTTCGGGTTTTTTCCGAATTTTAGGGGGGGGCCATTCTTCCCGAAATCACCTCTCCACAGTGTTCCACTGGGGCTTCACAAACCCCATGGGCGTTTAAGTCCCCCAGGAGGAATGACGGATCCCGGGCGGTGGCCCACCGGGTTCCATGGTTTACCCTCCAGGATCAAGGGGGGAAGGCCGAGTCCTTCTGCACTGCTGTTAGGCGTAGGGCCGTCCACCAAAAAACAGTGAAGAGGGGGGGGACTTGTCCCCCACCGAAAGGGTGGGTGTGTGAGGGGGGGGGGGGGGGGAGGGGGGGGGGGGACCCTTCTTGTCAATTTCAAACCGGGGAGTAAAAAAAAATACTCCAAAACACCGTGGGCGGCTGAGGGATGGGGGGCCAAATGAAGGTATTGGACCCCCGCTCGGGGGCCGCCTCTTTCCCGCGGAGAAAAAAAAAAAACAACCAGATATAAAAGTGGAGCGTTCCAAACCCCTCTCCAAGGAGTTGGTTCCAGAGGGCCCCAGTTCTTGTTGTGTGGAGTTGTGGGCCGGGGGGGGGTCTTAATTTCTCTAAGTACGGTATTCGCTCAACCTCCCCCACAAGGCTCGGGGCTTCCTTCCCCACCAATGGAAGGTGACGGTTTCCCACGTCCCCAAAGGGAGGGCAAGATGTGGGTGTGCGGATAAAAATGGGTTTTTTTCAGTGAGGTCTTCCGCTTCGGGGGACTGGCTGGGCCCAGTCCTCTCTGCCAAACCTCGTTTAAAAACCTTGATAATTTCGAAAACTGAAATTTTAGTGGACCTGGAAATTGTAAAAGGAAAAAAAAAAATATTCAAAAAACAACATGGTTTTTCAGGGGTTAAAAAAAAAAAAAAATTTTCAAAAAAACGGGGAAAAAAAATTCAAAAAGCAAAATAAAATTTCTAAATCTAAATGACCCACAAAAAAAAAAAAAAATCTTCATAGAACCGGCCGCCTTTTTCTGAATAAGTCAAAGAATCGTAGGGGGGGGACTTTGCTGTTTACAACTCTTCTTTTTTTGGTCAACTCTTCTTCCCATTCCCGGGGGGGGGGGGGACCATACCAAATATATTTTTTACCCCCACCCATTTTTAAGGGTTATTTTGTTTTTCAAGCGGTTTTATTTATGTTTATAAAGCGGCAGAAGGGGGGGGAGGCTATTGCATAAACAGTTAAAGCAGGAAAGTTTAAAAAAGTACTTTTCATAATTAAAAAAAAAAAAATAAAAAAAAAAAAAAAAAAAAATATTTTTTTTCTCGGGCCCAATTCAGGAGGGCATTGGGGATATTAAAAAAGGTTATTTTACTGGATTTTATTACTAATCTAAATAACACGAAAAACACATAGCAAAAGGTGGGGGAAAAAAAAATATTACCCCATGTTTCATAGGTTGTTTTTATTATAGAAAAAATAAAAAAAAAACCATGGTTTTTTATTTAAGGATTGCCCCCTTTTAAACACCTAATTTAGTTGGGCCCCCTACATACATGTCAAAGGCCGTCTTTTTTCCATTTCTTTAAAACAACTGCAAAAAAAAATCAAAAACGTATGGAAGAAAAAAAATGGTTTAATTGCAATATTACTTGTTTTTATTGTTTTTTTCACCCAAAAAAAATACATTTTCCCAACAAAAGTTGTTGCTTGCATTATTTCAAATTAGTTAAAAAAAAGGCCAATAAAACAATATTTAAAACAATTTAGATTATTTTAAATGTAGGCAAAGCCCATGCAAAAAACTAAAGCAGAAAAATAATAATTGCCCCAGTTATTTTCATCCATTTAGTTGGCCAACTATTATTTGGGGGACTATAAAAACAAACAGTAAAGTCCACAGAAAATTAATAAAAAACTTACAAATGGACCACATAAAAAACCCAAAAAATGAAACCGGGGGGGGACTACCTACATTAAAAAATAAAAAAACATTAATTATGCTGTGTGTGTGTTTTTTGGGAAGGGATGCATGTATTTGTGTGCTTACATCTAAAAGTGTGTCATTTTTGTTTAGTTTTCCAGTGAGCGCTGTGACGATGGGACTTGCTTGGGGCTTCCTTTGGATAGTAATTAAGTGATAGTTGGTAGCAGTGGCCTTGGGTCTGCTTGCTATCTAATCTTAATCTTATAATTACAATCAAGGGCTTTAGGAGACAATACTTTACCGCCTATCTCTCTTCATTTTTCCTTTTCCTCCCTTGTTCCGGTTGTGTTGTGTGGGGAGGGAGTTAGCGGTAAACGGGGTGTCTCTTAATAGCTGATGAAAGATAGATTAGATCTACAGGGAGCAAAAGCAAGGAAACCAGGCACTTTTTTGCCAACCACTATTAACTTAATACTTTTCAAGGAAGCCCAAGCCCCCCCAAAGGTGTTAATCGTCCCCCCACCAGGGGGCTCACTGAAAAAACATAAAAACAAAAATGGGGGGGGGAACCACCCCCCATGCGTAGAATGTTAAAAGCCACAACAAATTTTACATGCATTTGCTTCTAAAAAAACACCATACACAGCAATTTAATTTTTTTTTTTATAATTTTATGTTAAATGTAGTCCTGTTCATTTTTTGGGTTTTATTGGGTGTTGTTTTTATTTGTTCCAGTTTATTAATATCTTGTGACTTCTGTTATTGTGTTCAAAATTAATCGTTGCCAACCTAAATGGAGGGAATAATGGGGCATTTCTTTTCTGGCGGTAGTTTGCCATTTGGGGCTCTAAATTTAAATATCTAAATGTTTAGAAAAATATATTTGGTTATTTGCCTTTCTTATTTGAAAAAATCAAGCAACACCTTTTGGTGGGATGTTTGGCTTGTGTACAATTGAAAAAACTATACAATTTTTTGGCAATTAAATCATTTTATCATTTTTCGGTTTTTTGGCAAGTTTTATAGGGATGGGGAAGGGACGGCTTTGACATGTTTGGGGAGGGGCCAACCTAAAATAGTGGTGTAAAAAGGGGGGTATCATATTTAAAAAAAAAAAAAACATGGTTTTTTTTTTTCTTTTTAAATAAAAAAAAAAACCACACTTTATGGGGGGGGGGAACATGTAATTTCCCCACCTTTTGCTATGTTGTTTTTCGTGTTGTTTTTTTTTAGAATTTTAGTTTAATAAATCAGTAAAAAAATAACTTTAATATCAATGCCTCTGGAATTGGCCAGGGGAAAAAAATTTATTGGAAGGGTACTTGTAGCTCCTGCTTTTTGTTTATGGCCATTGGTCTTGCTGCCGCTTAAAAAAATAAAAATAAAAAAAACCGATTTGGAAAAACAAATAAAAAAAAACCTTGTAAAAATGGGGGTGTTAGTTTTGTTATGGGACCGGGGGATGGGAAAGAAAATGTTATACCAAAAGGAAGAAGTGTTAAAAAACAAGACAGGTCCATACGATCTGTTGGACTTTAATTCAGAGGGGAAAGGCGACGGGTTATGGAAGATTTTTGTGTTCCATTCGGATTTAGGAAAATTTTTTTTTGCTTGAATTTTTTTCGGTTTTTGGAAAAACAATTTTTTTGTAAAAGCCTGGGGAAAAAAAAAAAAACCATGTTGGAAATTATTTTTTTTTCTTTACATTTTTTCAGGTACACTAAAAAAAAATTCAGTTTTACGAATTTTCCAAGGTTTTTTTACGGAGGTTGCAGGAGGTAGGGGGGGACTGGGCCAGGGCCCAGTCGAGGGCGGGGGAGGGACCTCGGGACGGACCCCAGTACGGCAACACCCAAACAATTCTTGGGCTGTGGGACGTTGTGGGGAACGGGGTTTCAACCTCCACTGGGGGGGGAAGGAAAGCCCGAGCTTGTGGGGGCGGGTTTGGGGAGCCGGAATTTACGGAACTATAAGATAGTCGGCCTCCACATCCCCACCACAAAGGCTTGGGCTTGGAAAAAAAACCCCAAACTCTTGAGGAGGGGTTTGGGACGCTCAACTTTTTTTCTTGGTTGTTTCTTCGCCGGGGGGGAGGGTGGGAAGGGCGGCGTGAAAAGCTGGGGTGTGGCCCATACTCATTGCCCCCCCTATCTTTTTTCAGCCGGCACCCACTCGGTTTAGAGTTTTTCCCGGGTTGGGGGAAATTGAGGGGAGGGGGTCGCGTCCCCCTCCACCTCGGGGGGGGGGGGGAACAAAAAGGTCTTTCACTGTTTGTGACGGGTGCCCTACGGCGTTAGAAAACAAAACAAGCAGTTGGCAGAGTACTCGGGCCTTCTTGGGCGAGTCCTTTGGGGAGGGGGGTATGGCCGGGTTGCACCGGCCCGGGGGACTCCGTCATTCCTCTGGGGGGGTGACTTTTTACGCCCTTGTGGGGGGGGGAAGCCGCCAAGTGGACACTGGGGAGAGGGGGTTTGATTCGGGGAGTAATGGCACCCCTGATTTTCTGAAAAACCCGTGTGGTGTTTCAGTGTTGGGACTTCTGTGCTAGTTCACGGGTTTGTTTCATCCACGAAAAACCACCCCCATGGGGTTTTTGAAGCCATACCAGGTTGTTCCCACCCCCAGTTGGGGGAACGTGGGGTTTCGGGCACCAGGGACACCCTAGGGCGGAGGTCGATGATCGAACTTTTGGTTAGGCGTAATTCACTGGGAACCTTTCGGGGGCCGCGGTGTTTTGGGGGGAACACTCGGGTTTAAAAGAGGGGCGGGGAGGCTTTTCAAACCGATCAAACCAAACCTGGTCGTTGTGGTTGGATCCCGTTGGGCATAGGGGGAAAGGAAAAGAGCGGTCCAATATACCTGGCGGGGGGGGGGGGGGGGGGACCCCAAGCGTTGTAGTGGGAGGGTCGCTGGGAAAAAAAACGTTCTCGCTGAGGGGGGGGAACCCCCTGTCAGAGGGGGTGGGGACTTTCAACTCATCCCCACCTCCGGGGGGGAGGGCTTCTCCAGGTTCCCGGGGGCGCGAGGAAGGGGAATTTATTGAGTCCGAGTGGAACCATGTTCTTTTCCTCTATCGCGGATGCGGCGGCTCGGTAAAGCTGTTGGTCGGCCAAATGGGGTTCTTTCGGGTTGTTGGTTTTTATCCGGGGGCAAAAACACCCCCGGAAACACGGATGGTTGGGGGGGGGGAAACACCGGGGCAGTAAAAGGGATGGCAGTTCAGGGGGCTGCAAGGAGGTAGTCCTATCGAGCCATGGTATTGGGTTCGGGGGGGACTTCATTGAGGCCCAGGGTTGGTTCCAGTTTTTTTACCGTGGGGGAGGGGGGGCCCAAAAAGCGGTTTGCCGCGGGGGCCCGGGCTGTTTGCAGAGGCATAAAAAATACCACTGGGACTGGGGAGGGGGGAATTCGGAGAGGGTTCCATGGAAGCATGGACTATCAGGGTCGGCTCGGAAGAGTTCTTTGGGGCAAAAAAAAATCAAAAAACAAAAAAAAAAATGTCGGCCGGGCCTCCAGGGGAAGGGGGGAAAGCAGTTGCTTTTTGCCCACACGTGTACGGTTTCGGCATGGGGCGGGGTTTTGGAAGTTTGCTGGACTCTACATATGTGGCTACGACAGTTTTTTTTTATAGCTCAGAAAATAAGCCTTTAGGTGAAACAAGGGCAAATCTTAAAGAGGTGGTTATTAATTGCATGTTTTGATAGCTCTAATCTATTTTGTGTAACCTATAAACTCAATCCAATTGAATTCATTTTTGTACAGCCTGAAAATCACAACAGCAGTCGTCTCAGAGGTCTTTACAAAGTTTACAATGTCAGATTTATTTGTATACCACATTTACAACAATACCAGCTTCCCAAAGGTCCGATTCGGAGGAGGGGAGTCTGGTTCAGGGTTAGGGACTCTGGTTCAGGGTAGGGGAGTCTGGTTCAGGGTTGGGGACTCTGGTTCAGGGTAGGGGACTCTGGTTCAGGGTAGGGGACTCTGGTTCGGGGTAGGGGACTCTGGTTCAGGGTAGGGGACTCTGGTTCGGGGTAGGGGACTCTGGTTCGGGGTAGGGGACTCTGGTTCGGGGTTGGGGACTCTGGTTCAGGGTAGGGGACTCTGGTTCAGGGTTGGGGACTCTGGCTCAGGGTAGGGGACTCTGGTTCAGGGTAAGGGACTCTGGTTCAGGGTAGGGGACTCTGGTTCAGGGTAAGGGACTCTGGTTCAGGGTAGGGGACTCTGGTTCAGGGTAGGGGACTCTGGTTTGGGGTAGGGGACTCTGGTTCAGGGTAGGGGACTCTGGTTCGGGGTAGGGGACTCTGGTTCGGGGTTGGGGACTCTGGTTCGGGGTAGGGGACTTTGGTTCAGGGTAGGGAACTCTGGTTCAGGGTTGGGGACTCTGGTTCAGGGTAGGGGACTCTGGTTCAGGGTAGGGGACTATGGTTCAGGGTAGGGGACTCTGGTTCGGGGTAGGGGACTCTGGTTCAGGGTAGGGGACTCTGGTTCGGGGTAGGGGATTCTGGTTCGGGGTTGGGGACTCTGGTTCGGGGTAGGGGACTCTGGTTCAGGGTAGGGGACTCTGGTTCGGGGTAGGGGACTCTGGTTCGGGGTTGGGGACTCTGGTTCGGGGTAGGGGACCTCTGGTTCAGGGTAGGGGACTCTGGTTCGGGGTAGGGGACTGTGGTTCGGGGTTGGGGACTCTGGTTCGGGGTAGGGGACTCTGGTTCAGGGTAGGAGACTCTGGTTCGGGGTAGGGGACTCTGGTTCAGGGTAGGGGACTCTGGTTCAGGGTAGGGGACTCTGGTTCGGGGTAGGGGACTCTGGTTCGGGGTTGGGGACTCTGGTTCGGGGTAGGGGACTCTGGTTCAGGGTAGGAGACTCTGGTTCGGGGTAGGGGACTGTGGTTCGGGGTAGACAGTCCACAGGTGCAGATGAAACATAGAGATTGCTTGTGATATTTTCCTCTTGGTTTTGGGTCTTGTGATTTTGTCGAATTAATTATGGTTTTATATAACAGTTTTTGCAGTTATATTTCTTGGGTCCTATCTTTTTGTAATATTTAAAGTGCTGTCCATGTGCATTGTGGCCTCTCGGCGCTGGCATCCTTACCCTTTCTTACCCTTGTTCATGATGGCATAGTGGGTAGCAAAAAGATCCTGGGTTCAATTCTACCTCTGAACCGATTGCATGTACTGGTTACTTTGCTTCTGTCATTGTGTCCCAGGGCTGCTGTGGCTGAAATACTAATGTAATGTCTTTGTTTTTTTGACAGGGACAGTACATGTCAATGAACATTTATAGTTAACATGCCAGATTGTAGCTAAATGCTAATCATCATTTGTATTCCCAGGGAGGCTGGGGTCACAAGGGACTATTGTTTTTTGTTTATCACCACTTTGTACAGAGTGAATGAATTATTAGGGATGAACACAATGTATAATTTATAAAACAAACACAAATTAGGTGCCCCGGCAATTCATAATTCTTCGATATGTGTTTTGATGACAGATCTCGCCTCTTTACACCTTTTATACTAGAAACTGAACCACTTCACACCTTTCCAGCCCTTCACAGCCGACAGCAGCTGTAAATGGAACCAGATTCTTTTATCTCAGAGGTGGGATTCACAGCAACAAAACAATGAACAAACATACACTGACATTTACAAAACCGTTCCATGTCGTTGACCATAATGACAGCTTCAGAGGAAACCAAAAATATCTATGGCTACATTTAGAACGACTTAAAAATCAATGTGAGTCTCAGCGGGTGGAGTTACTCTTTGGAACAACTCACGTATTTGGTCATCCAAACTCTTTTCGGACCATTTAAATAATTTTTTATCGCTACTTTTATATTTTTTCTCTTTAAACCCTGCAGCTTTTTTAGCGATGTAGTTATTATGTGCATTTTTATTGTGGTAGAGTAGTCAGAGTTACAGCTTATAGTTTTGGGAGCTATATGACACTTGGCATGGAAGCTAACAGTTAAACCTTAACACAAAATTGTCAAAAAAAATTCTACAAATGTCTACCTTGGAATTAAAAAATAAAGAAACAGTTCTTGAAAATAAGACTAAGTGGCTTTGTCCCATTGACAAATCTTGTTTTAAGAGCGTCAGCAAGTATAGGCCAACCACTTCTGAGCATTTTGGGTTAACTCAGAGTCTGACCATAGCTTCAGACCCCG
Source organism: Knipowitschia caucasica (assembly GCA_964034765.1). Lineage (NCBI taxonomy): Eukaryota > Metazoa > Chordata > Actinopteri > Gobiiformes > Gobiidae > Knipowitschia > Knipowitschia caucasica. The sequence goes on along the minus strand of OZ035824.1, from coordinate 12,994,547 downwards.
TCGACTAGCCTTGCAGCTGTAACACATTTGATTATCACCAGTCACTTCCAAAGAGTGAGGAAGATGACCAATATCCATAAGTGTTGATAAATGTCCATAAATGTTGTTGAATGTTGAGTGTCCTGGATCATCACCACTGTCCTTTTAGTCAGACCTTCACAAGACTCTATCAGACCCTCCTGCATCGGCAAAAAAACTCTAAACCCAGTGGGAAAAGTGTAGAAGTTAAAACATAATAATATCAACTTGATAGTAATACCGCCATCCTACCTTGTTTAGGAAACACACCGGATTCCATTAATCACTGACAGGGTCATTAAAAAGTATAAAAATAATACTATACAAAGCAAAATTACACATCGCAACATTAACTAACAAATGACTATTCTCTTTGAAACAATAATCAAAAAGCTCAAACATTTACTTACATTGTACATGACAGTTCAAACACAGTTAGATTTATAAACATGTAAACCTAAAGGCGCGTTCAGACCAAAAGCTTCAAAAAGCTTTTGACGCGCTTCAACTGACGCCGGGATAGTTTTGTCATTTTGGTGCTTGAAGCTTTTGACGCGAGTGACGCGCCTGACGCCGGTGGGAGGAGCTTCTCTGTTGCCTGTAGTCAGGACAGCGGTGGATTTTTCAATGAGCAGCGAGCCTTTATTTGTTATATAAAGCGAAATAACGTTGTTGTAGGGCTTCAACAAAACATGTTCTGGGTTCACCACAGACTTGAGAGGCTACAGTGTTTGCAGAGTTCCGTCATTTACTCCAGGAGCTGCGTACGGAGGAGTTTCGCTTTCAGCGGTACTTCCGCATGTCACTTGCCCAGTCTGAGTTCTCAAACCCCGGCTCTCGCCTCTCCCCGGCTCTCGCTCGCCTCTCCCTGCCTCTCCCCGGCTCTCGCTCGCCTCTCCCTGCCTCTCCCCGGCTCTCGCTCGCCTCTCCCTGCCTCTCCCCGGCTCTCGCTCGCCTCCCCCTGCCTCTCCCTGCCTCTCATCGGCTCTTGCCCGCCCGGAGCTGCCTTGCTCTGAGCCAGACCCATCGTCAGCCTGTTCTTATATTAAATAAACTACGTTTACTACACAGCATGTGTACAATGATTTTTGTTACTCAGAATGTTACTACTCATACAAATAATATTACTAATAACAATAATGACAATAAAACAACAGCAGCAGATACATGACTTCTCTTCATGACAGAGACAGACCCTCTGCTGCTGCTGCTGCTCCTCGTCTCCTGATTGGTTGAAGTCCGCGTCAAAGCTTCAAAAGCTCAGCTTTGCTCAACTTCGGCGTCAAAGGGATTGTTGTGATACGCGAGCGTTTCGCGCGTCAAAAGCTTCAAGTGAGCGCGTAGTACGCGCAACTCTTGAAGCTTTTGACGCGCGTCAAGTGACGCCGGGGCTCTCGGCTTCACCTGACGCGCTTCACCATTCACTTTCAATGGAAACCTGACGCTTTTGACGCCAAAGTTAAGTCCGGTGTGAACGCCCCTTAAGAAAAAAAGTCAAAGACAAGAATTGGCGCTCCTGTATTTACCTCTATTTAATTGGAAGAGGCTGAGAGCAGAGCTGTAGTCACGGTAACAACAAAACCAAGGCGAGAACTGACCAATCAGAACAAAGATTGCTTTTGAAGAAATGAACATTTCACAATGTCACAAAGTTTCACTATTAAATATATATCAGAAATCTGAGATGTTGTGAAGAATAGAAACTGAATTGAAATGAACAACATGCATTCCAGACCTCTTTTTCCCCTTTGACTTTTTGACCGCGCTGCTTACAGAGTTGTTGTTGTGGGGGAAGCGTGTCTGGCACAAAGAACATAATTCATCGACTGTTACCGGAGCTGCCTCATCAGTGTTTGGAGTCTGTGCCAGAGAAACGTGTCCTGGAGGAGAGAGCGCTGTCACTCACGTCTCTAACTCTTATTGTTGTTATTATACGGCACAAAGCCAGCTCCGTGAAGGGGCCATACATCACACGCCAAAAACTAACGCCACTGATGACATCGGCGTCGAGACACAAACAGTGACATGTCGGTTATATTTCAGTGATGAACAGAGGAATGGGGAAATGTGTAGGATTTTACAACATTTCAAACACTCTTGCACATTGTAAGAAGCAGCAGCACAACGTGTTGACAACGTGATAACAACACACCTCCTCCACCCATGACTATGTGGGGTTTTCTCTCCCAGCGCAAGTTTTTGTAGCAAACTTTTTACAACTTAGAGAAGACATCAGGATTGGTAGGGTCTTTTGTTAGCTTCAGGCGCAGGTCTTTTGGAAACAAATAATTATATACTGTGGCGCCACCATCATGTAAAAGCTGGAACACGTCAGACCTCCGTAGGTAAGCAGGGCAGGGTATGGTAAGTACTGTGATGGGAGACCTCTGGGAACTCTAAATGCCACAGTGGTGGTGTTACACAACTTAACAGCCACAGTCGTTATTAGGAAAAACAAACTACTCACGTACCTAGAATGACTTTGGAGTGTCCGTGAATGGCTGACAATGGCGCAGCCTGTTGCCTCGCTTCTGTCAGTGTGCCCCAGGGCAGCTGTGGCTACAGTAGTAGTTTATCACCACTGTGTATGGAGTGAAAGAATAATGACAAGTGAAGCGTCTATGAGTGTCCAAAAAGCGCAAAATAAAATGATTCATATTTGTTATTAATCACCAAACATGGCAACATCTTTCAGCTTTAACAGGAAGCCACAACAAAATGGATAAATGGTGAAAATAAAATAAAAATATAGTCTTCATTGTTGTTGTGTTCTGGGGAACCTTTCATTGTCTAAGAATAGAGATATGTTTTGTCAATAGAGAGTATAATAATGGAAAATTACTTTTAGGAGCTCTTAATCATGCTATAATGGTTGTCTCTTGCCTTTCAATAGCTTCCTGCTAGTTTGAGTAATTACGTTTTCCAGACTTTGGAGCTGAGAAAAATAAATAGATTTCAGCCACCCCATATTTCACTCTTTATTCTTGTATTGCACAGAACAAACATAAAAGAACATACAATAACAAAAAAATAAACAATTACAGTGAATTCATGTGCATAAACTGTATTCAACAAGAAGAAACCTTCATTCCTTAAATCTCACTTATCAGTATTCACTTATTCACATGTCATTATTTGAAGAAATTCTGACTATAACAATATACACCATTAAAAAAGAGGCAGGAATGATCCGTTCTGTAGTTTTAGACCAGAAACCAATGTACCTGTTTCTGCTTCTGTCAATATTGTCTGGTATAGAAGAACTATATACATTTATCAACTAAGAAGACAAGAAGAACCTTCCTTAACCGATATTGCAGGAATCCCCCAAGGATCGGTTCTAGGGCCTGTTTAATTATGGGTCTGCATGTCTGATCTTTCTGATATTTGTAGAAATATAGACACACAGATCTAAACTGAAGGGGAGATTTATACAAGTTCAACATGAAACTCATTATACTGATTCAATTTCACTTAAATCTATTTTACACGGCCCTAATTTAGACAGAGGTTATCTTGGAGGATTTTACAAACACAGGAAATTCAACGACAAAAAATACATAGAGCTAAATGAGCTAATTAGCTGAATCAGGGTCTATCTGGAAAAAGCTAAGAAACAGCAAAACTAGTGATGAACCAAGATATGGGAATATGATAAATTAAGATGAGATAGACTTCATTGATCTCACACAGGAGAAATGTACATGTCACATCTGACATGGATAGAAAAAAAAAATGTGCGAAGAATGAAGTGTGCACACATGTTAAATGCAGGATATATTATGTACAATAAAAGTGGCAATCAAGAAACAGTGGCAATAGTTGTGCAGGATTTTTTTTTTTTTTTAAGTCCTAGTGCAAGCAACTTAAAGTGACTTATTGTACAGTCTGACAGCAGGATAAAGAATGAGTTGGATGGTTATAAATATGAGAGTGCACTAATGACTAATAGACATGTCATGTGTGCAAGAGAAAGTCAAATTGCGTCTGAAATACTGCGTCTTTGTCCAAAGCCACTTTTTGTCTCCCTCCTCCCACCAATAACGTACTCATCTTATAAAGCTAAACTGAGGACATGGTCACTTGTCCGTGTTCAATTATTGAGCATTTTGTTTCTCTAAATTTTGATGGCTGTAAGCATTAGCCAGATAGCATTATTAAAGGTCCCTGACAGTGACAATAAAGATGAAACTTATTTATGAAGTTCCAAAGGTTGATCTTCTATTTACCACACTTGTCGCATGCTAAAACTTAAACATAACGTTAGCTTACAGTTTATAGTGGTACATTTTAATGAGTGAGAAAGGAAGAAAAGACAGCATTATGTCTCGTTATTCCTCACTATGTTTGTACAATACCAGTTGACTCTTGGTAATAAATTCCATAGCATACCTTCTTTTGCATTTGCATGTAATTAGGAAGCAGTCATGAGTCCGTACTCGCTTCCCCGCTGGTGTAGGCTCAAAGTATGAAACGTGGTGGGCATGAAATATCATCACTATTGCTCGTTTCCAAGGTGCAACTATTCCGTGCACCCAATTAACTCCAGTTCCTCAAACGGACGGGCCGAGAAGAGATGATGCGCTTTTTATTTGGGGATTCACAACACGGTCATTGTTTGAGAATTCACAAACAAGACAAAATGAAGGCTTGTGTTGTTCTTTGCTTCTACGTCGCAATAATATCACACTGTAACTGCTGCTATGTGTATCAACGGCACAGCAAAGCGAACTGGCTTTAGAAACAACACCATAGAGAATGACTAATTAAAGTTCAGGTCTGTTTCTTCTCAAAGTTTTTAAGATAGAGAGACATTAGCCCCTCCCCCACAGCTTCCTGATTGGATCCAATTCAATAAAATCCTTGGGCAACTCAGGCCATGGGTCAAACTATTCTCATCCAGCAACATTTTAATGTAAGTAAGTAAGAAAAGTTTATTTATAGCACTGAATTTCTGTACAGACCCAGAGCATAAACAATGAAAAGAACGTAAACATCCCAGAGCTGTAATACAATAAAAGTTTTGAGTTTGTAAAGTAAATGTGCACATATAGAAGGAAGCAGCGCTCTGAAGCTGTCTGCCTTCAATGGGGAAAGTACTAGACATTGGTAAACTAAGACATATCTATTTCAGATAAAAACAAAATTAAGTCATAATTGGGTCACTCAACATTGAACAACATTTATAGACATGGGTCTTCTGCCCTTTATGGACCAATGGCTTTATGTGTTTTTACCATTGCATGTATTGTGTTTGATTCTCTGATCTGTGTTGGCAAATTCAACTGTTTTGTAAAGTCCTCCGAGATAACTACTGTTGTAATTTAGGACCATGCGAGAATACATTTATTTGAATTGAATAATTGATATGTGTAGCTCAAGGATTTTCTTTCCCTTTTTGTTAAGTCTGCTGTGATCTGGAGCATGCTGTCCTTTGACACAGATATTGTCAAACACATTTTTTCTATGTTCTGTCTTTGAATCACGTTGAGGATTCGTTGATAACTTACTCTTATGAGTTTTTAATGTTATTTCTGATTTATATTCAAGTCAGATCTTTATAAAAGCACATTTCACAGACCAAGGTCACACAAAGTTCTTTACAATGTTTTTTGGAGTTGCAAAAATTAAAGCTGCCACAAAAGTCTCAGAGAATCAGCCTCTCACTGATCCTCCTGCAGGTGGTGAGTCCACAGGAGGGTGGCTGCTCTGTCAGAGATGACACAGCCATAGTTTTTCAGCAGGGGCTTCAGGCATAGTGGGGTTAAGTGTCTTACCCAGGGACACAACAACAGCAGACATCAGTGGGAGTCAATAGAACCCACAACCAATAGGCCCAAAGACAAATACTCTACCAACAGAGCCACTGTTGCCTCTGAGATGTATCAAGTCTGTATTTCTTTCAATGTTTATAAGTGGGTCATAGCTTGTAAAAATCCCAAATTAAACATCTGTTACAAATTAGAAGTATTTTGAACATGGACTGTGAGCCATAATCTTCAATATTAACAAAGGCATAGTCGCTGTGCATGATACAGACAGTTGAATAACAGTTGAATTCATAGTTATTGTTTTAGTTTTTTATTCACCTGTATATAAAATGAGAAATGAATTCACCTACTGTAAGTACCTGGGGAAAGAAGGGGCGACAGCAGCTCAGTTGGTAGAGCTTTGGCCTTTGAGCCTGATGGTTGTGGGTTTGAGCCCATCGCGAGACCTTCTCCACCGACTCCCACCTCCTGTGGACTCAGCACCTGCAGGAGGATCAGTGAGGGGCTGGTGCTCTGTGAATTGGGTGTCAGCTGATTGCCACCCCCGACCCAGAAATGGACAAAGTGGGAGAAAATGGATGGATGGAACTGGGGAAAGGGGAGTACATTTTACCAAAACATAGTTCTTTTAGGCAATGGAAATACAATTACAATACAATACAATACAATTTATTCTTGTATAGCCCTAGGTCACAACAGAAGTCATCTCAGAGGACTTAACAAAACCATTGAAATCACCAACACAGGTCAGAGAATCAACAGTTAAAACACATGAAGAATACAGTATAAAGCACACACAGAAGAAAATGTCCATACATGTTGTAGAATGCTAAAGTGTCCTGATCATCACCAATCCTTTCTGTTGGACACTAACTGTCCAACAAGACCCTCCTGCATCGACAAGGAAAAACTCTTAAAAAACCCAGTGGGAAAAAGTGAGAAACCTTGGAGGAGAACTAGGGAAACCCACAGGGAGGGAGACCCATATGAGAAAGGGATCCGCTCCTCCGGACGGACAGACTAATGATCTAGGACCTAAGCTAGCTACAGAACGTGGACCAGTGGACGCTGAACGTGGACAGGTCCGGTGCAGGACCGAAGCACTCCCAGGCGGGTCGGGCGGGGCAGTCCGCAGGTGTAGATGGAAGAGGCCAGGCTCAGAGATCCCGTCATCGTACCATGAAACAGACAATGGGACAACGGGTGAATAGCAATGAACAAACTACAGTCAGAATCCTAAAAATGCTAAACAGATAAAGTAGGAAGGAGGAGAGGATAGTGCTCAAGTTACCATACTTCTCCCAGCAAACTGACTCCCTATGCAGCTTGACTAACACTCTGAGGAGTTTAACCTTCTCCGAGTCTTACCTTCCTAGCCATATGCTAAACTAAAGAGGACTGTTTTAAACCTAGCCTTGAATAAAGAATAACATACAGCATAATATATAACATAATATACAACATAACACAATACATTGTTGAATAATATATAACATAATATATAACATAATACAGCATATATATATAATATATACACTACATATTATATATTACCTAATTATATGCTAAATTAAAGTAAAGTGCTTTAAGCCTGGCCTTGAATGTGGAGACCGTATCTGCTTCCTTAACATAAATGGGAAGCTGATTCCACAGTAAAGGAGCTTGGTAGCTAAATGCTCTGCCACCAACAGTGACCTTTGAGACCTTAGGGACCACCAGACGTCTGGCGTTTTGTGAGCGCAACGCTCGACTTGGTTGATACGACACTAACGTGTCTTGGAGATAAGAAGGAGCCAAGCCATTTATGGCTTTATATGTTAAGAGTAGGATTTTAAACTTTATTCTGTACTCCACAGGGAGCCAGTGGAGTGATTTTAACACCGGAGTTATGTGCTCCCTCCTTTTGGTACCTGTTAAGATCCTAGCTGCTGTATTCTGAACGAGCTGGAAGCTCTTCAAAGAGGCTTTAGGGCACGCTGCCAGTAAAGCGTTACAGTAGTCAGCCTTGAGGTGACAAACGCGTGAATGAGTTTTTCCGCGTCACTTTTAGGAAGGAAATTCCTAATTTTAGCGATGTTCCGTAAGTGGAAGTACGCCGTTTTAGTTGCTTGGCTTATATAAGCCTTGAAGGAGAGTTCTTGGTCAAAAATGACTCCAAGATTCCTCACAGTGTTACTGGGTATTATACTGACATTATCGAGAGTAACCATCTGGTTAGTGAGGGAGTCACGCAGGCGCTTCGGACCGAGTAGGATCACTTCTGTCTTCTCCGGGTTGAGAAGTAGGAAGTTAAGAGTCATCCACATTTTAAGGTCCTTTATGCAGGCACTGAGCTTTTCTAGCTGATCTGTCTGGTTAGGCTTCATCGACAGATAAAGCTGTGTGTCATCTGCATAGCAGTGGAAATTAATTCCATGCTTTTTAATAATGTTTCCCAGTGGCAGCATGTAGAGAGTAAAAAGAATCGGTCCGAGTACCGAACCCTGCGGCACACCGAATTCCACTCCAGAATAAGGCGACGAGTCCTGATTCACATTGACGAAGTGATATCGATCTGATAAATAGGATTTAAACCAGCCAAGGGCTGTTCCTCTAAGACCTATATCACATTCTAGCCTCTGCAGTAGAATGCTGTGGTCTATTGTGTCAAATGCAGCACTAAGGTCCAGTAGGACCAGCACTGACACTTGTCCATTATCGGCAGCTAGTAGTAAGTCATTTGTGACTTTGACTAGTGCCGTTTCAGTGCTATGATGAGCTCTGAATCCTGATTGAAAGACTTCAAACATATCATTTTCCTGCAGGTGGCAGCGGAGCTGCTCAGCTATAAGTTTTTCCAGGATTTTAGATATAAAAGTGAGGTTTGAGATCGGTCTGTAGTTTGTAAGTATTTCTGGGTCCAGGTTTGTTTTCTTCAGAAGGGGTTTGATTACCGCGGTTTTAAAAGCTTGTGGGACATAGCCACATTGTATGGATGCGTTTATTATATTTACGATAGGCTCAATTATCAAAGGAAGTATGTCTTTGAAGAGCCATGTCGGGACTGCGTCTAACATGCAAGTTGAGGCTTTTGAGGATGTGACCACAGAGATCACCTCTGCTTGGCTCACAGCCATGAATTTATTAAGGCCCACTGAAGAGTCTAAGTGGGAAGTCACGTATGCCGCTTCAACCTGTCCACCACTAACAGCAGGAGCAACCTCCTCCAGCTTGTCACGGATGGATGTAATTTTATTATTAAAGAAGTGGAGAAAGTCGACACTGCTCAGTGAGCTTGGAATTTTAGGCTCGATTGCGCTATGGCAGTTTGTGAGTTTAGCGACGGTGCCAAACAAAAATCTACTGTTGTTTTTATTCGCTTCTATTAAAGTTGAATAGTATTGAGTTCGAGCCCCGCGAAGGGCCTTCTTGTAGTTTCGGAGACCTGCTTTCCACTCCCTGTGGACAGGCTCCGAGTGGGAGTGGCGATATAGCCTCTCCAATTTTCTGACGTCCTGTTTTAAAGTGTGGAGTTGAACACTGTACCAGGGCGACGATGATCTAATCCTAATGGTTTTCTGTTTTAAAGGAGCTGCTGCATTTAATGCAGATTTTAAAGACTCCATAGTGTTGCCCACCGTTTGGTCAATGACTGAGGGACTGCAGCTGCTGTGAACAGGTTCACCTGCAGCAGTATTCAACATAGGCTGTATTAGTTCTTTGAACCTTGTGATAGATTTATCATTTAAGGTTCTTTTCATTATGGTTTTATCTTGCGGGACAGGAAAGTCCTCCAAAGCGAGATCAAACGTGATCAAGAAATGGTCAGACAGCAACGAGCTTTGACGCTGGATGTCAACATTGGAGACATCACAGCCGTAGGTCAGGACAAGGTCCAAGGTGTGGTTATGAATGTGAGTAGGTTCCTCGACATTCTGAGTAAAACCAACACCATCTAGTACGGCGCTGAAAGCTTTGTTTAAGCTGTCAGTGCTGTCGTCCACATGTATATTGAAGTCTCCAGCTATAACTATGTTTTCCCATTCCAAAACTAGGTTTGAAATGAAGTCAGAGAATTCTGTTAGGAACTCGCTGTAAGGACCAGGAGGTCGGTATAAAACTATAAATAGTACTGCTTTTTGTTTTCTCCACCCAGGACAGGTGATTGAAAGTGTTAAGTTTTCAAACGAGTGAAAAGCGTTGTTGGTTTTGGGACTAAGAACCAAGTTGGTGTGTGATATAATCGCAACACCACCGCCGCGACCTGTAGTTCTGGCTTTCTGGTAGTTAACATGCGTCGGAGGAGTGCACTCATTCAATCTAACGTACTCGTCCTGTTGGAGCCAAGTCTCCGAGAGCGCAAACAGATCCAAGCCCTTGTCTATAATAAGTTCGTTTATGAGAAGCGATTTAGACGAGATTGATCTGACGTTCATTAAACCACATTTAACAACCCTACCGCTAGAACTATTTCTGTCTGTCTGAACTTTTATTAAGTTACTGTGTCTGACACCTAGGTCAGATTTCCTCGCATATAGTGCTTTAGACTTCAAGCGGGGAACACACACAGTTTCAATCTGACTAGGTTCTGAGGCTAGTAACTGAGCACACACAGGCATACACATACATGCACACACAGTTTCAATCTGACTAGCTTCTGAGGCTAGTAACTGAACAGATGGGGGCTCAGAGGTTGTGGCAGAGCAGCTCTGCACCCGGGCCTCAGTTCTGCATCGTCATTTGAGCCGAGCAGAACAGTTTAGAGCCAGGGCCAAATTCTTAGCCAAAAGGGATGTACCCGCCAACGTTGGGTGGATATCATCCGAGCGGATGAGACCGGGCTTTCCCCAAAAGGCACTCCAATTGTCAACATGAACAACACCACTTCGAGGGCACCAGCCAGACAGCCAGCGGTTGAAAGCCGAGTGTCTGCTGAATGCTTCTGCACTGCTAGTGCTAGGTAGGGGCCCAGAGAAGATGACAGTGTCGGCCATTGTGCTAGCCAGCTTGCACACGGCGGCGACTTGCAGCTTCAACACCTCGGACTGTTTCCGCCGAACGTCATTACCACTCGCGTGAATAACTATTCGACGGAAACGCTGCTTGTGGGTCATCATGAGCCTCAGATTCCCTTCAATATCACCAAGCCTGGCCCCAGGGAAGCACCGAACAGTGGCTCCTGGGATCTTAACACCTCTAACAATAGAGGAGCCAATTACCAGCGCATCAGCGACTCCATCGGCTCTCTCAGCAGCTCTCTCAGCGGCTCTCTCAGTGGGGCCTTCTTCCCCGCCCGGCCGCGCGGGGGCGCAGCCGGACAGAGCGTCCCAGCGATTGTAAATGCTAACAGGAGGAGGCCCAATGGGGAACTACCAACAACACGTCGCCCTCTCCGAACAGTCACAAAGCCATCACTATCCTGGTCTTGTCCCAGCTGCGGAGGACGGGCTGGGAGGCTAGGCTCGCTAGTTCTCCTCTGCCTTTCCCTAAAGCTGCGCTCCGCTGTCCCTGAGGATACGGCCTGGCTGTAGCTAATGCTAGCGCTAGCTCGAGACTCCAGTGCTCGGAGACGCAGCTCTAACTCACTGACCCTGGATTCCAGAGCTACGACTACACTACACTTCACACATCTATCACTACCCTCAGAGAAGGGATCCAGGGTTTAGACTCGCCATATGGCAACTCGAGCAGTAAAGGATTGAGGGAGAGACAGCAGCCGCCATAGTAGCGAGTTAGCGGCTAGGCTAGGCTAAGCTAGGCTAGGCTAAGCTAGTACGGATCCGGGCCCGCACAACAGACTCCGAGACCAGACAAACAACCGCTACCTAAACCTCAGCTGCAGTACAGCTGACTCGGAGTGCTTACACAGTTAGCTTGGTGTACAATACGTGGATTTGTAATGTGTTTGTTAGTGTAAACAGAGAGCAGAGTGATAGCAGTCAAGAAACACGCTCACCGGATTGTTCATAAATAACAATCACATTTTGTTGTTCGGCAAAAAATAACCTGAAATCAATAATGGAAGTCAAAAAATAACAATTGCAAGAAAAGGAAATGCCTTCTATTGTTTCGGTCCCTGACCACTGTTCCTAGTGTTTTTATTTGGCCCCTGATCAAAATGAGTTTGACACTCCTATCTTAAAGGAAACACACACCCACGTGCACACGCACATACACACTCGTGCATGCACACCCACACAGTGGTGGTGAGAGGGGGGTGTTGTGTCCACCTACACCTGTTGATCTGACCGCTGGAATAAGGATGTTTGTGTCAGGACTGACCCTCACGTCAGAGCTTATTCACCCAGGGCTGTGTGTGATTTGTACAAACTGCATAAATAAGCAACATTGAGAGTCACTGCATTAGTTAGAAGGTCTTGGACATATTGTTCTTATTTAAACCAAAACTATATCTGCTTTATGATAAATCACACTGCTAGCTACGTATATGTCTCAAAAATAATGACTTTTACAGAATCATTCCTCCATGATTTGGAAAAAAAAACATTTGAACATATACAGTATATATTTCAATAAATATTCTGCTTCCATCTGCCATTTTGAACAATGATCATTTAGCAATTCATTAAATGTTTCATGTTGAACCATGTCATTTAAAATGCAGGCTCTTTTCGGTATACGGTGCCTTGCGAAAGTATTCGGCCCCCTTGAACCTTTCAACATTTCGCCACATTTCAGGCTTCAAACATAAAGATATAAAAAAAATATTTTGTGGAATGAAATTTATTGGATAATTTAAACTTTTTTAACAAATAAAAAACTGAAAAGTGGGGCGTGCAATATTATTTGGCCCCTTTACTTTCAGTGCAGCAAACTCAGTCCAGAAGTTCAGTGAGGATCTTTGAATGATCCAATGTTGTCCTAAATGACTGATGATGATAAATAGAATGTACCTGTGTGTAATCAAGTCTCCGTATAAATGCACCTGCTTTTTGATAGTCTCAGGGTTCTGCTTAAAGCGCAGAGAGAACCATGAAGACAAAGGAACACACCAGGCAGGTCCGAGATACTGTTGTGGAGAAGTTTAAAGCCGGATTTGGATACAAAAAGATTTCCCAAGCTTTAAACATCTCAAGGAGCACTGTGCAAGCAATTATAATGAAATGGAAGGAGTATCAGACCACTGCAAATCTACCAAGACCCGGCCATCCCTCCAAACTTTCATCTCAAACAAGGAGAAGACTGATCAGAGATGCAGCCAAGAGGCCCATGATCACTCTGGATGAACTGCAGATAACTACAGCTGAGGTGGGAGAGTCTGTCCATAGGACAACAATCAGTCGTGCACTGCACAAATCTGGCCATTATGGAAGAGTGGCAAGAAGAAAGCCATTTCTCAAAGATATCCATAAAAAGTCTTGTTTAAAGTTTGCCACAAACCACCTGGGAGACACACCAAACATGTGGAAGAAGGTGCTCTGGTCAGATGAAACCAAAATCGAACTTTTTGGCCACACTTCAAAACGATATGTTTGGCGTAAAAGCAACACAGCTCATCACCCTGAACACACCATCCCCACTGTCAAACACGGTGGTGGCAGCATCATGGTTTGGGCCTGCTTTTCTTCAGCAGGGACAGGGAAGATGGCTAAAATTGATGGGAAGATGGATGGAGCCAAATACAGGACCATTCTGGAAGAAAACCTGTTTGGAGTCTGCAAAAGACCTGAGACTGGGACGGAGATTTATCTTCCAACAGGACAATGATCCAAAACATAACGCCAAATCTACAATGGAATGGTTCACAAATAGACGTTTCCAGGTGTTAGAATGGCCAAGTCAAAGTCCAGACCTGAATCCAATCGAGAATCTGTGGATAGAGCTGAAGACTGCTGTTCACAAACGCTCTCCATCCAACCTCACTGAGCTCGAGCTGTTTTGCAAGGAAGAATGGGAAAGAATTCCAGTCTCTCGATGTGCAAAACTGATAGAGACATACCCCAAGCGACTTGCAGCTGTAATTGCAGCAAAAGGTGGCGCTACAAAGTATTAGCGCAAGGGGGCCGAATAATATTGCACGCCCCACTTTTCAGTTTTTTATTTGTTAAAAAATATCAAATTATCCAATACATTTCGTTCCACTTCACGATTGTGTCCCACTTGTTGTTGATTCTTGACATTTTTTTTTATTTTTATATCTTTATGTTTGAAACCTGAAATGTGGCGAAATGTTGAAAGGTTCAAGGGGGCCGAATACTTTCGCAAGGCACTGTATGTGCAAGAAATCTACATTTCAATTCCTGATATATCAAGATTTCCATAACTTTCCCCAACTGTCTGAACACCATGCCTTTGTATTCACTGCTTTGATCCATTATGATAAGATATATAAAAATATAGTATTTTTGACAACCAACAAATATTCAAAAGTAGAAACCAACAGCAGGAGAGTATCAATACTTCCTTCAGTCTGGACCATGGATGGAAAAGGGTCCAATATTTCTCATAACTCTCAAACACAATACGGTGGCTGAGTGGATAGCACTCTCGCCTCTCAGCAAGAAGGTCCTGGGTTCCCGGTTGGACCATGGCCTTTCTGAGTGAAGTTTGCATGTTCTGCGTAGGTTTCCTCCGGGTACTCTGGTTTCCCCTACCACTAAAAACATGTACAATAGGTTTGGCATGCTCCTCATGAACTGGCGACCTCATCTATGTGTGGAGTGAGAGACAAATGCCTTAAACAATAACAATTGTAAACTACTTTGTGACTCTGGTCTGTGAAAGGTGGTATATAAATAAAGAGTACTTACTTATATTCAAAACACAATAATTTATTTCAACCCAGACATTAGTTTTTTAAGTCTCCAGTTACATGGTTGTACTGGTTGTTCTCTATATGTGGAATACAGTCATTTGACATCAATATTATTATGTTAATTATATAGTTCTTAAAGTGTCAGTTAGTTGTATGGAACAGTTTTTTTCTGACAATAAAATCATACTCAATGCATTGAAGCTGGGGTGCCGAACTTTAAAAGCACACACAATTAATCTCTATAATAACATCCATCCAACAGTCTAAATAGTTAAGTTCCATCTGTAGTTTTATATCAAGGTCTCATCAGATCCATATTTTCAGATAAAAAACTGGACACAAAAAGAGGACGATCCCCACTCAGCCCTAATAGTCAACAAGTGACTCACAGGGCTCTTTCATACAACTGTGCACGTGTTCTGACAGGATGTTATGGTCTGATTTGTTTGCATGTTTATTGGGATGAACATATTGTATAATTGAATAGTGAATTATTGTATTATTTTAATGTACCAAACTAGAAAGTAATTGTATTCTACAAGTTACTGATACAAGAATACAGGAACTCAAAATGACTATTCTAAATTCCCATTACATTGAGTCCTAAGTCCGAGACCATACAGGCGCTTTATTTCTATTTTTGGCGCAAGCAAATGGCAAAATATGAGAAAACAACCATCTTCATAAACAGTAACAGCCTGGAGATTACAGAGCGGTTTAAGAGCGTGCTTTCAAAGTAGCAGAGTGTCCCGGACTGCGAGGGTTTCCTGTGTGTGTGTGTGTGTGTGTATTGCTGAGGCAGATGGTATGTGGCTGCATGGTGACGGAGGATGTTTCCGGTAGCATGTCCCCTTCTGTCTGCTGTGGTAATAATCTAAGAAATCTATTTATTTATATTTTAAAGTGTGTGATATCAAAATTGATCTAAAACAACTGCTTTGAGTGTCAAGACCGATACAAAAGTACAATACAGAAGTGAAACCTGCACCGCAAGTGAACTGGTTCCCTCAAAACAGAAAGTGACCATCTGTAATTCCATATTCTTCTTTTTTTCTGTTGTCAATAGACCGAAGCAGTAGAAATCCTAAGGTGTGACTGAGATCCTCACACTCCCCACTCTGCGGAGGAAAGTCATGCGAGGGTGGAAACGTAGGCTGAGCGATTTATCCAGAGCTTTGACCGTAGACGCTGCTCCCTTTTCACCACAACAGTCCGAAACAGCGCATCACTGCTCACGCTGCACTGTGTTGCATCCATCTGTGAATTTCACGCTCCATCCTTCCCTCTTATTCTCACTGAGGGTGCTGTGTTCCTGGAACCCATGTCCAGATGTTGATGCTCTGCTTGGTCAGGACAACCGGAGCTGGAGGATTTACCTATTGTGAACGTTTTTAGAGGTAGGGGAAACCTCCACAGACACAAGGAGAACATTTAAACTCCACTTAGAAAGGCCCTGTTCCGACTAATGGCCTCGGGTTTGGAGGTTCTGATTTTCATCCTGGCCGTGTCAGACTCTGCTGAGACTCTGATTTTGTGAAGACCACAGCAGAGACAAAACCCCTATGGTTGTGGTGAATTAAAGATGACTTAATCTGAATTAAAAAAGGAAATATATTTGTATCCTGTGTATTCCCATGCATCTGTGTATGCTTTAATCATTTTGAGCAATCAACAGCCTGAAAACTCTGGTCAAAATGTTGGCAAGGATTAGGGTCCAATCACAGAACAGAGAGGGACAGCAAGGTGACGGTGACGCACTATTGGACAGACAGAAGCTTGTCGTTTGTTTACAAATCCAATTTGACAGCAGCAGAAGCTATCTTCCCTCATAGCCGGCACAAATGGCAGTAATCCTTCAGCACCACTGTGTAAATATTGTTTGTCTTTTACGCTTATTCCCTTTGTGTATTTCTATAATGTAATAAATGTCATTGGGTTGAATGGATATAGTTGGAGCATATGTGCAGATACATATTCATGCATTGAGCCCAATAAACGGCTATAGTCGATCGTGAACCACACCTCTCCCACAAGAACATGAAAGGACCATCCCCAGACTATTCACTTTGTCATGCGCAAGGAACAGAAGGACTATCCAATAAATCAATTACAGTGACAATATTCCCCACTGCTGGGACTTTCCCCAAGGAATAAAAAGGGGGACAAAATTCTCACGACACAGCTCCCCTTCTCTCTCTCAGCTAGCCCATGGCGTAACAGCTGACGCCCACGGGTGCCGCACGCCATCATCACCTCTGAATGCTGATCACCGGCTCTGCTCTGTCTGTGGAGGAGGTGGGGGAAAAAGTGACATGGGCAAAATTAGTTTTTGAAGGTTGCATTATACAGCTGGTCGTTGTCAGCTTTTAACCACGTTACAACATTGTCCTTCATCAATAATAGTCAGTATTTAAGTATTGCTTAAAAATCATCCAAAATGAGAGGGGCCAGTATGGGGATTATGGTGCAATTTGACATTCATATTTCTGACGTATTAGTATAAGTTGCATCCGTCATTGGGAAATATGTTGGTCACATCCAATTTATATGCTGAATGTAGGCCTGAGAAAATAATTAACACAATAACGTTGTTGTTGGTGGTTGGACGACGTCATTTATGATTAAGGTTTTGACATTTGCTGCTGACGAAAGGTCTCAAGACGGGTAATGCTCCGGGAGATTCATTATGTGACATATTTCTGTGAACATTGGTTATTATGACTGTTTTAATAAGTAAGTAAGTACGTTTTTATTTATATACCGCCTTTTCACTGCAGATCTGAGTCTCAAAGCGGTTTACAATTGTTAATTTTGGGCATTTGTCTCTCACTCCACACAGAGATGGGAGCGGGGTCGCCAGTACAGGAGGCGCATGCCAGAACTATTGGACATATTTTTAGTGGTAGGGGAAACCGGAGTACCCGAAGGAAACCTACGCAGACACGGGGAGAACATGCAAACTCCACTCAGAAAGGCCCTGGTCCGACCGGGATTCGAACTCAGGACCTTCTTGCTGAGAGGCGAGAGTGCTATCCACTCAGCCACCGTGCCGCCGTTGTGACTGCTGTAGTCATGTTGTGATTATTTGTTATTATCTTGTTTTGTTAAGCACTTTGTGTTGCCTTGCATGGGCCTTGTCTGGGTCAGTAGACTCAACATTCAACAACATTTATGGACTTTGGTCATCTGCCCCTTTATGGACTAATGGCTCAATGTGTTTTTTTATCATTGCATTTCTTGTGTTTGAACTGTTTGATTCTCTGATCTGTGTCAGTGAAATCAACGCTTTTGTTAAGCCCTCTTAGATAACTGCTGTTGTGATTTAGGGCTATACAAGAATACATTGAATTGCCTTGCCATACATATACCTTGACAGAATATCAGCTGGCAAGAAGGACATTTCATACATGACTGCAACTCAATGTGCTTAGAGGCCCATATATGTCACAGGTTAAAAAGTGTCTGTTGAGGGGGTGTGATCAATAAAACAGGAAGAGGATAAAAAGGGGATAAAATTTAATAAAATATATACCAAAAAGGATCCATAAAAGATGATACAAAAAAACCCGCAGTCCACTCGTTTCTCCCCACTGGCCTCCGCTCTTCTCAGTCCCGGGACCGAGCCGCAGTCCCGCCAGCCGCTCGCCGACCACGGGTCGCCACCGGGCACCCGCAGGGGAGAGCCGGCACATCCCGGTCTTTGGGCCTAGCCCGGGCGCGCACGCGCCAATGCGCTATCAATGCGCGCCTCACCGGTGCCGCTCTCCCCGCTGGCCTCAGTGCCCTGAACTGGCTCTGCCCTCCTCTCTTCCTCTCTCTGTGTCCTCTCGTCCTCCAGTGCCCGCCCCCAATTAAAAGGTCTTGATTAAAACAGGTGCGGGTTAGGGGAAGTGTCCAGGGAACAGTGATTAAAATCCATGCAATAAAAATATAAAAACACACAAAACACATCACACAAATAAAAGCAGTTAAAAGTCCTTTTTAAAAGTCCACTTTCCCACATACAGTGCCTTGCGAAAGTATTCGGCCCCCTTGAACCTTTCAACATTTCGCCACATTTCAGTCTTCAAACATAAAGATATACAATTTTAATTTTTTGTCATGAATCAACAACAAGTGGGACACAATTGTGAAGTGGAATGAAATTTATTGGATAATTTAAACTTTTTTAACAAATAAAAAAGTGAAAAGTGGGGCGTGCAATATTATTCGGCCCCTTTACTTTCAGTGCAGCAAACTCACTCCAGAAGTTCAGTGAGGATCTTTGAATGATCCAATGTTGTCCTAAATGATTGATGATGATAAATAGAATGCACCTGTGTGTAATCAAGTCTCCGTATAAATGCACCTGCTCTTTGATAGTCTCAGGGTTCTGTTTAAAGCGCAGAGAGAACCATGAAGACAAAGGAACACACCAGGCAGGTCCGAGATACTGTTGTGGAGAAGTTTAAAGCCGGATTTGGATACAAAACAATTTCCCAAGCTTTAAACATCTCAAGGAGCACTGTGCAAGCAATTATATTGAAATGGAAGGAGTATCAGACCACTGCAAATCTACCAAGACCCGGCCGTCCCTCCAAACTTTCATCTCAAACAAGGAGAAGACTGATCAGAGATGCAGCCAAGAGGCCCATGATCGCTCTGGATGAACTGCAGATAACTACAGCTGAGGTGGGAGAGTCTGTCCATAGGACAACAATCAGTCGAGCACTGCACAAATCTGGCCTTTATGGAAGAGTGGCTATTTCTCAAAGATATCCAATAAAAGTCTCGTTTAAAGTTTGCCACAAGCCACCTGGGAGACACACCAAACATGTGGAAGAAGGTGCTCTGGTCAGATGAAACCAAAATCAAACTTTTTGGCCACAATGCAAAACGATATGTTTGTCGTAAAAGCAACACGGCTCATCACCCTGAACACTCCATCCCCACCTCAGCTGTAGTTATCTGCAGTTCATCCAGAGCGATCATGGGCCTCTTGGCTGCATCTCTGATCAGTCTTCTCCTTGTTTGAGATGAAAGTTTGGAGGGACGGCCGGGTCTTGGTAGATTTGCAGTGGTCTGATACTCCTTCCATTTCAATATAATTGCTTGCACAGTGCTCCTTGAGATGTTTAAAGCTTGGGAAATTGTTTTGTATCCAAATCCGGCTTTAAACTTCTCCACAACAGTATCTCGGACCTGCCTGGTGTGTTCCTTTGTCTTCATGGTTCTCTCTGCGCTTTAAACAGAACCCTGAGACTATCAAAGAGCAGGTGCATTTATACGGAGACTTGATTACACACAGGTGCATTCTATTTATCATCATCAGTCATTTAGGACAACATTGGATCATTCAAAGATCCTCACTGAACTTCTGGACTGAGTTTGCTGCACTGAAAGTAAAGGGGCCGAATAATATTGCACGCCCCACTTTTCAGTTTTTTATTTGTTAAAAAAGTTTAAATTATCCAATAAATTTCGTTCCACTTCACGATTGTGTCCCACTTGTTGTTGATTCATGACAAAAAATTAAAATGTTATATCTTTATGTTTGAAGCCTGAAATATGGTAAAATGTTGAAAGGTTCAAGGGGGCCGAATACTTTCGCAAGGCACTGTATACACCAACCTGACGAGAGCCAGCCCCCCACAGCCATGGCCTCTGTGGGCTCTTGCCGACCCAGGTGGAGAGAACTGCACGCCTCTGCTGCCACGGGCCAACTCACCCCTCCCACACACATTACATGCGTAGAACGATCGGTAGACCCCATGCTGAAATCGCTCACACAGTTCCCCAACGTGACAGTCCCAACCGCTTCCAATCTGTCAGAACACATCGTAATCTTTGTTGAAGATTATTTAATCTTCAATAAAGATTACTTACCTACTTACAAACCATTTTTCCCCTTCCTCGCTAAGTCCTCTAGACCTCTAATAATCGGTTTGTTGTATTTCTGCCTTTACATATCAACAAAACAAGTGTCATTGGGCAACACGTTTAATTCCCCCCCTCGAAAAAGAGATGATTCAAAGTAATTTTCTATTTCATATATCACAGTACAATTGTTGTGGGCATTTGCCAGACCTATTGTACAATTTTTAGTGGTAGGTGAAACCGGAGCACCCAGCAAAAACCTAGGCAGACACAGAGAACATGCAAACTCCACACAGAAAGGCCTGGAGGTGGAATCGAACCCAGGACCTTCTGGGTTCGATTCCAGGGAATTAATGTCAAAGGATTGCCCCTTGACATTCAGCTCAAGGGGCAATCCCTAATAAATTAATAAAAAAATGTAAAAAATTATAATAATAATAATAATTAAGGAGCACACTGCTTCCTCTACTTTCAGGATCAGGATCAGAAACTGTGACAGCACTGTAAATCAGAGATGAAGGAGATAGACAGGGGAGGACACAGTGTGAAGACAGAAAGTCAATCTGACCTTGAATTGGGAGCTAACAGAGCTTTCATTTTTTTGGAAGCACTTTACGCTTTATGAACTCACCAAATGCAGATCTTTATATGCAATGTGAGATCTTTCAGAACACAAGCCTTTGGATGGATTTAAGAGCAATGGATTACAATCATCTAATCTTGTTGTGACAAATACAAAGTAAATACATGAATTGTATAAATATTTAAAGGAAAAGAGGATAATTTAGACATAGTGGGTATAGTACAGCTGGGTCTAGTCAGCATAATATGGTCATGGATTTTCTTGATGATATTGCCAAAGTATACAAACCGTTCTTGTGCTTAAGGAGAGGCTGTTGGTTGCATTCCCGTGCTTGTCTCCGTGTGTATGTTTGTCAGTGTGACAGATTGGTGCAGGTGTAACAGTGGAATACATGAATAATGAATCCACAGCATTTAATTATTAATCCTACTATTACATAATATTACTTAATCATCACATTTTAATATCTCAACACATAATATCTCAGGAGCTTTATGCAACATGCCAAACCACTTGAAATTATACATGTTTTTCTACTTATAATAATGCATGGGATTCTACTTTACTCAATGTTAATAATTCGAACAAATCCTCATGGGTAGGGCATGTTCACCTCATCTTTTTGGATTCAAGTCATGTTAAGTATGTTATTGAAAATGGAAATGGAAGTAGAAGTGGTAGAATGGCAATATAAATGTTGCTTCTTTTTTTTGTAACAGAAGGCATTGTTTAGAGAAAATGGGTTGGGAGGATGTGTCACAGATATTGGTGTATAAAAACATTTCCAGGTCTGCTTTAACAAAATGGAGTCACTTGTTCTTGTGGCCTGGACAGCTGTGTGAAGGCGGCCTGTCTGACCACATCACACCCACAGGACAGAGGCCAAAACAGGACACAGCTATTACACAGGTGAGGAGAGAGAACGTTTTAACATCTGCAACAAGCTACCAGAAATATGAGGAAAATGACAATTCCTTCAGATCAGATCAAAGATGGAGTCGGAAGTCTCTTTTGGGACAAAGCAAAATATAATGGATGAAAGGAAGTCCATTCAATCAAACGATTGTTCTGAAATAAAGAAATACCTTTTTTGTACTGTGAAAATAGGCAGCCACATAATATGCGTGATTAGAGAAGTCTGCTTATCTCGACTACAAAATCTGTGTAAAAACATGACTTTGAGCTTGCCGTTCCGCAAACCTGAGGCCTGTTGCTAGGAGCTCGTTTGGTTTTGGTGTAAGTTTAGATTGACTTGGAGCGGCTAATTTTCCTGTTGCTGAAATGAGTGTAGTGCCAGGCTCTGCGGCACACACCTCATCAGCGGTCTCTCTGTTATTGGAGATAACGGAGAGACTGATAACGGAAGAACTGCCTCTACATTCTGTTGCTTGAAGTTTATTTTAGCTTTTGGAGTGGAGTCAGTGTCAGTCATTTTCATAACTGGTGCCGGTTGATTTTGCACTGTGTTTTTGTACTTCATTCATATAGGAACGTGAACTAGGGCTGCAAGATATTGTAAATTATTGCAATATTCAATAAGAGTAATTAGTATTGCGATAACGATATAATTGTGATATTTTTGTCTGTCACCTAAAATTGTAATCTGCATTGAAACACAAGATACAAATAACAAAAAATAAGCACAACAATAATGACATTAAAATGCATTTATTTATATACTTTTTGGTTTGTTTGTTGTTCTTGTTGAACGTTGATGTGTCTGTCTGTTTTGTTGTCTTTAATAAAGGAAAAAATCTATGTATACAATATCCATCCATCCATTTTCTACCCCTTAATCCATGTCTGGGTCGGGGGGTGGTGTCTGGGTCGGGGGGTGGGAGTCAGAGATGCACGCAGTACACATAGCACTATGTATATATATATATATTTTTTTTTTTAAATCTTTTCAATATGGATATTGCACAAACAAATATTGCGATAACAATATTTTTTTCAATATATTGTGCAGCCCTACCATGAACATACCAATGCTCACGGACACATTCATGACACGTCTTTTGCCAACTTTCTGTGTGCACTTTTGTTGCCAGTACAATGTTAATAATTCTTTATTTATTACCATCAATATTTCTTTCTACAGACATCAGACTTTATCCATGATTGTGATTGGTTGTTCATCCTTCATGTCAACTTTTATGTGAATGCGTGATGAGGAAGAAGTGGTTTGAACCTGGGAGAACTGGTTTGAGGACAGAAGTCTGAATCGTTGCTTTGTCAGTCTTACATGCTACTTTCCAAAGATATGTAATTTATTTGACATAAAATACACCATGTGGGATGTTCTTGTGTGGTTTGGAGTGTACTACCAAACATGTCAAAATAAGTTCAGATTTTTAAACAAATTGAAAATATAGTTTTCTTCATTCCAAGCAAGAAAATGTGTGTGTGCCCGTCCCATTCTTGGTCTTCTTTTCTACATTCTGTATAAACGATTAATTCATGTGGTTCTTCCAGAAGTGGTTCTTCTTCTGTCCAGCGCTTATTTTGTTGAAATAAATTATGATGAAAATATTTGGTCAACAAAATTGAGATGAAAAATTAAATTAAAATGACTTAGTAATGACAAAAACTGCCTTTTGCCAACAGGAACTGCATTCTTGCCAAAAAAAACCCAAAAACAAAACAAAACTCAAGACAGTATTCCTCTTTCACATTTAATTTCACATTATTGGACGGAACAATGAAAAATAGAGGACAATGCTTGCTCGTCCAATCAGCTCTCAGCCCCAAGCCAATAGTGACTCACAGGGCTCTATACCATAAGCCAAAAATCAAATATTTTCTCTCGGTTTAATTTGTTAACAATTTTACCTTTAGGGTTATTTATGTTGAGAAAACAACATGAACTTAAAAGATTGGTACCCCAGCTTTAATTTGTATCATGATCGTGTATAACATTTCCATATGAACGTTGTATTTTTTTTTAATTTAGCCTTTAAACTGCTATTCAGATTGTTTTTGTCTAAACACCTCATACTTGTTGATGTCGTTCCTCCCACTATGACACATATGAAAATCACATGTTCATTTCCCGCATACTGTGAAGCCCTCCTCATGGCCCCTGCAGTGCCATTATGAAGCAGATTTACACCACTCTCCCCTCAGTCTGAGCACACGTCTGAGCACGCGTCATTAGAGTCAATCTTCTCATTCTCCGCCTGCACACGTGACTACGGCGCTCCGAATAAATCACGTACGTCCCCTTTAATTTCACTCCCCGTGCGTGATATATATTGTGATCATACAGCTGTGTGTGCGGTACTAGAGAGATTTAGTGGCTGCAGCTGCTCAGGCAAGTGCAGCGGCCATCTTGGAGTTTCTGAAGAAGACACAAAACGGGATTGTATAAAAAATTGAAACGCTTTAAATGTATTTATTTATTCATTTGATAGGGACAAGTGTACACAATCAACATTTGATTCACTACAGTATTTACAGCCTGGCTAATTTTCAAAAGCACATGGTTTGGTATTGTGTCCTGATCACAGTCTATGGTCCTGATAATGCAGAGAACTCCACCTGTATCTGTCAGAATGAAAAAGTTTATATTGCGCTGACATGCAGGATTTATTATTTTGAAACTCTCAGATACAGATGTTTTTTTTTTCTCCTTTCCACACAAGCATATAATGGAATGTAAAGCTTGTGTACCTAAATTGCCCTAACTGACCTAAGAGTTTCAAATCAAATTTCATGTTTCTCCCACAAGTAAAAATCTTGTGGCAGTAAAAGTGAAATCTTTGTTAGAAAACATGTTAATTTACTCATACATAGAGCACACTTTGACAGTATGGGTAGAGAGCTGATTGTCCTATCTTTATCACTTTTATGTCAGAAAAAATGAAAAATGATCAAAAGTCAGAAAGGCCAAAAATCCAAGTGGGTGGGGTGCCTGCTATCTGCGTAAAATGTTGCTGCTAACACTTTGCGTGTTTAAAGTGATAGTATGCAGTTTGTCAGAAAAAGAGAGAGAGGAACATGATTTGAAAAAAAAACCGACCCAAGCTCCCTCCCCCTCCTTTCTGATTGGTCTTGAAGCCGCGCCTACTTTCCCGTGCACGCGCCAGGTCAAAGGTGCGGAGGAGAGAGAGAAACCGTTGTCAATAATGGAGTTATCGGAGGTGAGGATGCATTTTTGTTTTGAAATTATTTTTCATGGAGATAACAAGTTTATGTAACTAACTTTGTACTAATACTCTAAACTGGCATGTCCTGTAAATATGTAGTGTTTTCAATCGATTTACATTGTTTATAGCTTGCAATGTTGTTATTACTCATTTGCTATGCTAACAGCTAGCGTAGGATTTACGTATTGTCCGGTCTTTTTAGTGTGTACACCTCTTTAGATGTGGGCCAGATTGTTTTCAATTATTTAAATTTTTGTCATCTTCAGAGCTCTTTTATGAGTGGATCATCTGGTGAGGAATATATTCCCCCTGCAGCATCATCATCAAGGAGAAGCGCTCCAAAACGAAAACGTGCTTCTACCTCTCAAGGTCGAGGAGGGGGTTGGGGGCAAGGCCCGAGTCATGCAGGAGTAGCTGCTGTAAACCTGAGTGACGAGGATTTAGCCCGTGCTCAGGAGCAAAGAACACAGAGGCTAATCGTCGAACATGATGTTGAATATATTCCTCCTGTAGCAACATCTTCACTAAGCAGTAGCGCCCCGAAAAGAAAACGGGCATCTACCTCTCAAGGCCGTGGAAGGGGTCGGGGGCAAGGCCCGAGGCATGCTGGATACCCTGCTGTAAACCTGTATGAGGATGATTTAGCCCGTGTTCAGGAGCTTATAACACAGAGGCGAAACTTTGAACGTGTAAGTCCCTTGAGAAGTCTAACCATATACATAATTTGCATTAAATCATTGCAACATGCTTTCTTTTTATACAGGCACTCATACAGAATCTGTCTCCGGAACAATGTAGGGACGTGCTGACAAAGGCGGTAGATGGAGACCCAGGTGTTCTTTTCGACATAATCACTAACAATGCACCTCCCGAAAGAAACACATCCACTGAAAATCCGCCACCTTGGTGCAGATGTGCACACTGCCGAGAGATGCCAACTGATGTCGAGAAAAAATGCTGCTTGCATCCTCCAGAACTATGCATATCAACTGTAGCACATGTAGAGACATATATAATCCAGAGAGGAGTCTTGCGCTTAGCCCGACGACTCTGGAATGAGTTTCGTGCAATGGTTGATGGATCTGACCCTGGAGAAGACAACCGTCAGTTTCGCCATGCTGCCTACCGGCAGTATGTTGCTTGGCAGCATGGAAGACTAGGTGCTGGACGGCGTGTGGTCATTCCAAGCTGTATGGTGTGGAGAATTAGAGACACATTTCCAGATCCTAACGGGAACTACACTGGGTTCATACCAAGACGATTATAGTTTACATTAGCACTTTTTGTTCACATTGTTGCATTGCTGTTTTCACATGTTCTTTTTGATTTGATAAATAAAAAATATTTCATTACAATACTGTGTAATTACAAAGCTCAACTGCAAATTGCCTGAAAATAACAAATATACAATTGGTTACAGATATAATAAACGGTCAACCACTTTCCATGAAAAACTTTATTTACAAAAACACTATTTACACACAATATAAAAAAAAAAAGTTTAGATTTTATTTCTGAGGCAATCGTTGACCTGTAACAAAACCAGTATATGATATGGATAAAATGATGAATACAAATTCTACATTCAGCATTGTGAGAAGAATAAATTAGTCAATACCATCTCCTCGGGTGCGCTGGTGTTCTAGTAACTCCTGTGTTGTTGGGGCAGGGATAGTTGACAGCAAACCCAATCTCCTTGGGTCCATGGCTCTGTATTTTCTTTGACGTGGGAGTCCTTTTTGGCTGTTCACTCGTGCTGTAACGACCATTGTCTGGAGTTCCGGGATATATGCATAGTCCTTCTCAACTTTGATTGCATAAATCCTCCAGCACCTAGACTTTTTATTGAATACTTTTCTGTATCTAAAATAGAGACATAAAGATGGCACAAAAGTAAAATCATAGAAAAGCAATAAGCATGCATAGTTTATAAAGTGTGAACATACTGTATGGCTCCATCTGCATTCCTTTTAGCAGGTCTATGTACATGGTGATTGTAATCAAGGGCAGCAAGTTGCATTCTCATGTCCATGATGGGCGGGTCGTAACTAAATCTTTTGCTGGCATACATAAGAAGGTGGCTGTGGAATGCTTCCAGGCGTGCGGTTGATCTACAAATAAATTACAGTTTAATTTGATCTCTTCCGTATTTATATATATTGTAAAAACAATACCTGAACTTCAGATACTTTGGTACTTCTTTTAACCAACGTTCTTTCAGAATGATCTCACTTAGAACGTTGTGCGCCGTTGAACCTTTGACAAGCCACTCTTTCTCACGTTCACTTTCCAGTGGGTCATGTTGGCATGCATCTAGAGGCCACACATGTTCCCCAGTGACATGATGCAGCAAGCCCATCCACATGTTCTAACAAATGTTTGATATGTAATTCATGGTAAGTGCATTTGAATTGAACTTTCAAACATTACAAAATTGAGTTGCCAATCAATGGATGGCATTGCTGACTTGGCACCCATTATGCCGCTGTTGTTGTGATGGAATGCAATTTTATGCTATGTTATGTCATCACAAGCTTGATATTATAGTATTTGTATTTTGTAGATACTTACAAAAAACTCCTCATACGTGTTTGCTTTATTGCAGCAGAACCAGAAATGATTGCAAATATCTTTGTTCCACTGTAGTAATATGGAACATCCCTTTTGCTGGCCAGCCTACAAAGAAAAGGGTCACAAATTCAATGCTTGTACAATGTCAATGCACAACAATCTTTCACAAAGCTCACTATTTTACTTACTGCATGTATCTTTTTGCCCAAGTTTTTTGCTCCGTGCCACATATCGTATGTGTGTTCCACACCACTGTCTTTGAATATGCCATTTCCTGTGTGAGTATTACAAATTAAATAAATAATGTAATTGCTTTATATAGGAGTACCATTTCTAATGTCATACCATAAATATGATTTGACTTACGGAAAAGAGCAGAAATCTGTGTATGGGCATCGGTACAGACTTCTGTAAGGTTTACCTCTCCCTTCAGCTGATTGAAGCTCTTGATGAAAGCCTCTCTCTCCATTATAGTAGAAATCCTACCACATAGTCTTTTATCTTCAGTTTTGATGGACATAATTTTCTTCGTCTCATTGTCCATCAAGGTGTAAGTACAGTACTGGGCTGAAAATCCTGGGCTGTCCATTCTTCCATCGCCTGTGTCCATAATTAAAAAATAATGTAAATAAAAAGGTTCTCACCCAAGTAAACAAAAAAAAAAAAAACTCAAGAAATTACCTAGAGCAACAACACTTCTGTCATGGACCTCAGCTATAACCGCTGACCGTTTCTCTTCCCAGAAGCTCTCAATGACATCATGACAGTATTCAGCTTGAATACGGTAGAACGTGGACTTTGCAACCATGCCCATATTCATGTACTTGAACAAAAGGGCTATTTTTGAATAGTTGTTGCCAGATAGGAGTATGTTGGTGGCCAGCATGAAGTCCCCACTCTGCATGCCAAATTTAAATTTGGGTTGAGAGTTCCACTCCCAAACAACATGATCATTTGGACAAATCTAAAGAAGGAAAAAGATAGTAATATACACAATTGCAAAAAGACAAAATGCATTACAGCACTGTAAGAAAAAAAAGGCATTCATACCCATTTTACAACCATAGCTGTTCCTCTGGTAGAAATGTCTGTCTGGTATGGTGCTGGGGCTCCACAATCTGACAAATCTTCCATTTTGGCTGTGCATAATGTAATAGGAATGAGCAGGAACTCTGCAAGTTGCTGCACACACTTGTGGTACACTATTGCAGCCTGCTGACCAACAATGTCTCCAGAAACAGCCACTTTACAATTGTCAGGTATGGACACTGGGTCATCGTGGGGTGCTTCAGGAAGGACAATATCATAAAGTGTATCCTCCTCACTTATGTCCTGGAGATTTTGAAGTTCTATTACT
Organism: Knipowitschia caucasica; assembly: GCA_964034765.1. NCBI lineage: Eukaryota > Metazoa > Chordata > Actinopteri > Gobiiformes > Gobiidae > Knipowitschia > Knipowitschia caucasica. The sequence goes on along the minus strand of OZ035824.1, from coordinate 12,965,488 downwards.
TCTCTCATAGTGGCCCCGGTCCTGTGAACAGTGTGACAAGTGTATTATGTACTCTGTTTTACATGTTCAGTTTACATACACATACAATGAAGTCAACCTTATGCGATATGGAGGTATGTATTCTTCATCATTGCTGTCCTCAGACTCTTCCATTTCAATTGTCCAGTCTTCTTCTGAAGACGAAACATCTTCAGTCTCTTGGCTTGGTGACCATGTTTGGTCATCGTCTGATTCAAGGCTGTATCACAAAAGTAACAACGACTTAGTATGTGATATGTGTAAACTTGCTTTTGTAAGCAAAAGCTCAAATCCTCACATGGAATTTTCTATTCTGTTGTACTCCTCCTCGTTGATCTCTACAGGAATACCACTTGATGGCAAACTAAACAAAACAAAGAACAACATTATTCTAATTTATATCCAAATTGACCATAGTGGCAATCATACGGCAACTAAAAAGTTTCACTTACTGTCCAGTTACAGAGATTGAGACTTCACCTTGCCCCAGGACCTCCACCCCCTCTTCAAATGCAAAATCTCTAAAGAAATAAAAAGAAAATGTTAGTTTTAGCTTTTTCTCTTGCCACTCAAACATTTTATTGTGGTTATGTGGTGTTTAGGTATCTATTTTCCCATGGTTAGTGAAAGGGATGCTTTGGTATTACACTGTATTTGCATTTGTAAGGTCAACACTCATGGCCCTTACTGATAGAGCACTCAAGTAGTGTATTGTTAACAGACATCCCCACCCCACCACTGGCTAATCTAATTTAAAAATATTCTCACCTCTCAGACAAGTCTCCGTGGATACTAGACAGTGCTGGAAAAGCAAATAGCTGTTTTTTGAAAGGTGTAGAGGTTGAAACTTGAGATCCGGTTTGGTAACTGGAAACACAAATATTATAATTACACCAATCGTAACTGCATTTAAATTCTCACATAAAAAGATATCATTTGACTCATATGTAAGGATGGCACAGAATCTGAACTAGCTTCCTGACTCATTCTTTGCTTACACCCTACAGAATATGAATGCCATGTCTATGAGATATGTCTATCTGACAAACAATAGTAAGCACCATAACGTGAAATACAGATAATTATAAACACATAGTTATAAACACTCACACAACTGACTCACTGAGCTAAAGTCACCAGCTGGTTATACAACTTTATAACTACTGTCGAGAACGAACCAGACAGGGACGGATCGTGGTGCGCCAAAGCTCTGGAAGTTTATTTAGGTTTCTCTCAATTTCCAGTGGTTTCAGTTGTTTCTTTCTTTCAGATAGAACAAAGCCAGTACACAGTTTATATAGTCATTGTTACGTCACACATCGAAAGTTATACGTGTCAAACCCAGAGACACCAGAGCATAATAGTCATAACATGAACACAGTCAAAGTCCTTGTAGAGTTGTCTTGCACTTGTCCTGCGTAGTCAAAATAGCCATCTAATCCTCACACTACAATAAATAGCAATAAACACGTTAATCTTTGGCTTTCCAAAAATGGAACTCGCGTGATCCAAAATTTGTACAGTTTTATGGCGCAACAAGTACAAGTAAAACTACTTCAACTAATACTACTACTGTGGATAGCCCTATCTGCAGGTTAGGTTGTGAAAAACATCTGCGTTGGCCAGTCACTGTATTGTACTGTTGAACATTGAATACCCACTGTATTCAATGTTTCACTTGTATACTAGCTTTAGGCTACAAGCTAACGCGAGACAAACAGCTCATACCGCTATTTAGACCGCGTAGTAACGCGGAGAATATGTAAAATACATTACAATGAGGCACCCACTAAATAACATATTCATTCGGGATGAACACTTGTGTCATGCATTTACCTGTCCAAGAGAAACTTTGCCAAGTCTTCGTCCGTTTTGAATGCCTTGAACTCACGAAGGTGTCTCCATCTGTTGAAAACGTCTCCGATATTGATTCTACTTCTGTCTCGCATTCGTTTTTCAGCTAATTTAGTAGCAGGACTTTTGAACTTTTTAAATTTCCTTTGAGAAGTAGAAGGGACACGTGAAATGGGTATCTTCTGCTCTTTAGCTAAGTGTTGATCCATGGCTGCGCACGGGACTTGCTTGTTTCAGAAGCTCAGCGAAAACAAACAACTGAGCATGCGCGCAGCTACGAGCACGAGCGCCGATGATTGACAGCCCTTGGCTTCACTTCATTGGTTCACTTCGACGGCATCGTGGATTCTGAGATATAGCTAAGAGAAGGGAAGGCGGGACTTACTTGTAATATTGGAAATTATAAAATGACTTATTTTATATCAACATATAAGGCCAGGAGGTCAATTTAACACAATTCTTAAAAAATGTAACTCATTCAGAGTTGCATACTATCACTTTAAGGGGAAGGTCTGATAAACCTAATTTCATCTTCGTCCCTTAGTTTCGCTTTTACAGTATATATGGTAGCATCAATCTAAGCAGAGACGCGTGAATGTCCCCATGTGCCTGCTATCCAGCGTCACCAGGCCTGCTGATTCCAGCGTGGCCTGGGTTTTTCCAGTGTCCTCCTTCTGATAGTACATGCCCTATAAACAACTCAAAACAGATCCCTCAGCACTTTCATCTCCTGCCAAATTAAATCAAAATGGATAATTTTACAAATGTCAAAGCCCACGGATAAGATAAATTACACCATCTAAAGGCAATCTATTGGCTTGATGCACTTTATGTGACCTTGGATAGTAAAAGGCGCTATAGCAGTAAAGATTACTTACTTACCTTACTTTGGGCGCCACTAGTTTTGGAAACAAACTAAACTAAATCAAAACCTTCAAAATAAATAATCAATATATTTATAGCCTGCAAGGTCATGGAATTGGATCCCTCTTGGGCCTCCCCAAGGTCTGTCACTTTTTCCTACAGTTTTTTTTTCCTAGTCGTTCCTTGCTGATTGAGGAGGATCTATGGACAGTGATGAATCGGAACATTCATGGACATTGCTTATCCAGCCCCATATGGACCAATGGCATCTATGTTTTTTGTTGTTATTGTATTTCATGTGTTCAAACAGTTTGATTCTCTGATCTGTTGTTGGCAAATGGACAGCTTTGTAAAGTCCTCTGTTGTGATAAAGGGTTATAAAAAAATAAATTTAATAAAAATGTAATTGTTCCAATTATTCAGACAGGGTATAGTAGCCTTTGATTTAATATGTTACAAATCCGTTTCACAATCACCCTTCCATCCTCCTCACAACCACCACGCTGCCCCCTCTAGTCTCACTCATTCCGCTGCTCAGCCATCACCTGCCAGCCCCCCGGCGCATGCGCAGAGGAGGCGGGGAGGCAGCGTCCGTGTGGGGATGCTCCAACGCTGAGGACCGCGCTTTCTACACACATCCATCCATCCATCTGAGCACGGACACTACACCGCTCCTCCTCCCGTGGACTTTACCGCTGCGACATGGAGACCCGCCACCGACCCCGCTGAAGCAGGTGATCCAAGAGACTGGGACGCGATCCAAGCTCTCCTTTGTAAAACAGCGTAAAAAAAAACCAAGAGGGAGGTAGAGACGTTTGACATTGGTGACCGGGAGAAGGGTGAAGGATGGGGACTGCTATTTCCTCCTCACTCACGTCGCCAGAATCAACTTTATCACGCGATTTCCATCTCACGATCGTAAATAATGATAGCGGTCCAATCATGGGGACTCGTCGCGTCGCGTTCAGCTGTCATCGCGTCAAACAGCTGCAGATAAAAGCAGAATTTCGATGTGATGTTAAAATTGAAGAATGCGCATAGTAAAGGTTATTACTGGGGATTGCTGGGCCCGCAGTGACATCTCTTTATAGTAGGGAGGGGGAAAGAACATCTATTTACTATAATACTGCTGTTTAATAAGAGTGGACGTACATTATTGTTAAAAAATATTTTTTTTATTTTTTTGTGTGACTATTTTTGATTGAAATCTATATGTTGTGGTCGATACTCGTTAAAACTATCCACAAATAAGTTAAATTATTTGAATATTTTGAGAAAATTATAATTGCATGTTTTACAGTTATAGGCCACAATTCACTGTAATTCTAACTGTGCATAATATATATGAACAAAAAACATGTATCTCTTTATGTTTTTAATATGAAAAATATGTATATTCATAGGTATAGTTTTAAACATGTCCGAATTGGCTGCATGCGAATTCTCACTCCTCGCCTACACGTCACGGCAGCCTTTGCAAAGGGGGGGGGAAAAAATGCAATTGGATGCGTGGTGACGAAGCGTGGAGTGGAGGAGGCAGCAGCAGAAGCGATCGTTTGGAATTAAGATTTAAGTCACGTTTTCATAGGGTCGTGTGGGGCTGTGCGGTTAATGGAATGTTTAAATGTGTTTTCGGTGTGATTATACAAATAGCTTATATCACGATTAGCGTTATATGTACACAAATAAGCTTAAATTGATTTATTTCGTCTTAAAAGTGCATTAAGGGTGAATGCGTAGGGGTAAACACAGTAATATTGCAGTGCAGAAATGTTGCTCTGATGTTATTTGGAAGTCTATAAAATTTGGGTCTATACTTTGCAACAGGTTGAATTTGTCACTAGTTTAGAAATATTGGTATAACATTGCTATCATAACCATTATTCCAATTAAGAGTAATTTTTCTTTACTTTTTTGAGGTGTTAGTAAGGGTAAGTCGTTATCGATTGTGATTTTAGAAGGATTGTTGTTTGGAGGAGAAAGGCAGACTGGAGCTGTCCGTAGTGCTGAAAAGCCACAGTAGTGAAAGCAAAAATATTCAATCGTTATCGACTCGCAGGTGGCAGTGACAGAGAGAGTCTTGAATATAACTGATGACTGATTTGATTATTGTTATCGTCATAGCAAATAAACTCGACCATTTAGTCTATTTTCCACTGTCACATTTGTGAATATTTTTCTGGTCTTGGGTTGTGGTGTATCACCTGCAACATTCCATGGAAAGAAACATACTTTAGGGAACATTTCCCATGGTGCTGGGGCAGTTTTTTGCATGTGAAAATATATAGCTAAAAAAAAAACATAATAAGTTACAACTACAATAATATTTGGGCATGTTTTACTGGAGGAACCAACATCAAATAGGAAACAAAGTAAAACTCTGCAATTATTGAAGTTCTTGTGATTTGGCTCCCGGAAATTGTGGAATGGATGACCACTGTATTATCAGACTGGCAGACTCACTTCCTGAGATTCCTGTTTTTATCTCTTTAGACTATTTTCTTATCTTATGGCTTTTAAATCAGTTTGAGGTTTGATGATTTACTGTTTCTAGGTGTTATTGTATCAGTATGTGCTTGTTTAAAGTTATCCTTTATTTGTGTCCAGCATTTTAGCTCTTGGTTTGTTGTTTTTAAAGTGCTCTATAAAAAAGGTTGAGTTGAGAATTGTGCATTCATCAAAACATTGATGAATATCTTGGATTCCATTCTCGTAAAGATGCTGAAATACGTGTACATGCATTTGTCACATGAGTAAATTAGATTATTGTAATAAACCAGGGCTTACTCTGTAATCAATCCAGCAGATCCATCTCTGAGTCGGACGAAAAAAACATTTCAGAGTAAAGACAACATTGGCTGCCATTTAAGGCCTGGATTGACTTCTTCACAGTAGTCTGTCTCTCGTTCCTTATGAACCTGTGCACTGTCTGATATTCTCGGACCTTGACCACCTGAATGTAAAACTGAAATGTAGAAGAAGCTGCTTCCTCCCATGATGGTCATTGTAAGTGAAACGCTCTGAATGACATCCCACACTGACTGTCTTTTTGTTAAATGTCCGTCCTTCCAGTACAAAAGTAGGATTGGTGCATGGTTTGTAGAGTGTCAAACTCTACAAACTCTGGCCAGATTTTAGAAAAAATAAAAAAGCTCCCTGTTGTCAAAATATAAAACTGTTTGCATCTGTAGATACTTTTAAATGCATTTTTTTTATTTTTACATTATTACGGTAATGTAAAAATGGTAAAAATTGTAAAGATACTTGAACTCCTCAAGTAGTAGTGAGGGAAGGATGGAGCGTGAGATTGACAGGCGGATCGGTGCAGCGTGCGCAGTGATGCGGTCGCTGTATCGGACCGTTGTGGTAAAGAGGGAGCTGAGCCGAAAGGCAAAGCTCTCGATTTACCGGTCAATCTTCGTTCCCTCCCTCACCTATGGTCATGAGCTTTGGGTAATGACCGAAAGAACGAGATCGCGGATACAAGCGGTCGAAATGAGCTTCCTCCGCAGAGTGGCTGGGCGCTCCCTTAGAGATAGGGTGAGGAGCTCAGTCACACGGGAGGAGCTTGGAGTAGAGCCGCTGCTTCTCCACGTCGAGAGGAACCAGTTGAGGTGGCTCGGGCATCTGTTCCGGATGCCTCCTGGACGCCTCCCTGGGGAGGTGTTCCGGGCACGTCCTACCCGGAGGAGGCCCCGCGGAAGACCTAGGACACGCTGGAGGGACTATGTCTCTCAGCTGGCCTGGGAACGCCTTGGGGTCCCCCCGGACGAGCTGGAGGAAGTGTGTAAGGATAGGGAAGTCTGGGCGTCTCTGCTTAGACTGCTGCCCCCGCGACCCGGCAACGGATGAAGCGGAAGAAAACGGACGGACGGACATTATTACGGATTTAGCAGTGTTTGAGATGATTTTGCTATCCCAATGTGTTTCAGTTACTGTTTGTTTGGACTGAACCAAAACTTACAAATGGATTGGCAAATGTTTTATATTTTTGAATTTATGATTATGTGTTGTGTTCCAATTATGATAAAGTTATTTTCTTGAGAATTATCCTTAAAATGAGGTATAGCGCACGATGGTAACTCATTTAAACCTGAACATCAATTCTGCCAGATTATAGCTATAATGATTTCAGGGGCCACTGAAAGAAATCAAATGTCAGTAGTAAAAATGGTAGAACCAGCTTGCGATTTTGTTGCTCTAATCCAGAAAAAACCTCATGATTGCCTTGTATTTTGATTAAGGGAAAGTTTCTAAAATAAGAATCGGCACTTCAATAAAGAGCAGTAGATCTTTGGCTCATTCAATGGAAAAGACAAGTAATTAATAGTCATTTTCTAAACTAAATACTATATTTACACACAATTTACCGATGGAACGACGTTAAGTCAACATTTTCAAATAAAGATAGAAACTCTTGCTGCATGCTAGATTTAGTTTTTTCTATTACCTGTGGCTCCAAACCCAAGGTGAACATTTGTGAGTTGTATTTGGTATTTCCTGAATGAAATGTGAATGCTGACTTGTATTTCTTCTTTGCTAAAACATCGCAAATCATGAGCATTTCGTTAATATGGAGATTGAATAGTGGAAATTCACAAATGTCCTGTTTAAATTCCTGGAGTAATGCTTTTAGTTTGTTTTTCTTAAAGCTGGCGTGTTGTCGTATTTTTAGTCCCATCAGAAAGAGTCTTGTAATGGTAAAATGTGAACAAATCAGACCCAAAATGCCACATTCACCTTATTTGCATTTGAAAACGAGTGATGGAACCAAACTGTTTTGAGAGCGAGGAATATTTGTTGTTTTCATACTACCCTAACTTCAATCGTACTTCAGATATCAAAGTTATTTTAAATAGATTTTTCCCAGTAAGTAAATATTACTCATTTATTTTTAGTTTATTTAAAGCTTGGCTATGTCACTCAGGGTTTTCTTTGAATTGAACTGTCTCTGTTCAAGTAAGCCTCACTTTTGACATTTTGTACGTAGACTCTTGAATGGCATGTGTGTTAATGTAAGGGTGGCCCGGTGGCTGAGTGGGTAGCACCTTCACCTCTCAACTACAAGGTTCTAAATACAAATCCCAGTCGGAGCATAAGTTGAAATTTAAACTTTATCGCAATCACTTGAGTTTACTTGGTAATATCAAGTAAAGGATGTACTCGAGGAATTCAAGTGAAATGAATGTGCAATTTATTTCCAAGGTTTTTTCAAGTAAACTTTACTTGTCAGGGTTTACAGTGATGGTTGAAAGTTGGGTACCTCCGCTTTAATGTTTGTTCCATCAAGGGCTAAAGAGTGAGCAAGTGTGAGGGAAAAACATGACATATCGACACTACAATTCAAATAGATGAATTTAGAGTGGTTAGAACCAACACATCTGTATTCACATTTAATATTGAATAACATCTTTACAAAAATAGCTGAATTTTGGTTTAAAAAAATGTCAATCCAATCGTTAAACCCACACAAAAAAAAAGAAAAACTGCTTGAGGGCCAAGAAAATATGCTTTCTGGGGTGGGCAACAGTCTTCCCAGGGGCCATAGTTTGGTTTTGTCCTCGTTTTATCCTGGTGTGGTCCTGGTTTTGTCCTGGTTTTGTTCTGGTTTTGTCCTGGTTTTGTCCTGGTTTTTGTCCTGGTTTTTTTTCCTGGTGTTGTCCTGGTTTCACACTGTGGTCCACACTTCCATTGCTCTCTTGTTGCTGGATCACATATAGCTGTGCCCCTCAGACCGGACTATAGCAGCCTGTTATGTAATCTTTAAGCCCCCTCAGCACTGGACTGAGGTCTGACTTGATTAAAACCAGACTCTGAATCAGCCCCTGAGCCACGGAGGAGCGGCTGACGGCTTTGCACTTTATGCACTTTACTCACACAGGGTTTTGCTCATTGTACATTAATTTAACTGGTCAATAAACATGTCAGAGAAACAGTACAAATGATGATTGTATGAAGCTGTTGTCTGTTTGTATCTTTGCCTGATGCTTAGATCAGCGATGGGCCTATAATACAAAGTAAGTATGTAAGGTTTATTTTTATAGCGCATTTTTACAGACAAAAGTCACCCAAAGCGCTTTACAATTGTTCAGAGTTCATATATTATTCCATTCTCTCCGCACACGGTGATGAGGGAAGCAAAGGTCCTGGGTAAGACTCTTGGAATGGGTGGATCCTAAAGTGTGGAGTTTGCATGTTATCCCTGTGTCTGCATAGATTTCCACTTAGGTCTAAATACAACAAGACTGACTGTTCTGCAGTTTGCACCCACATGTATATTGCTTTATATATCCGGGTTTGTGAAATGCGCTATATAAACAAAGATTACTTACTTTATGTTCAGCCTGGGCCAAGCAGTAAATAGCCTTTATCGCATCAAATCAATGCTCCAACAGGATACCGGTTGTGTGCAACGGTGGCGCAGTGGTTAGCACTTGTGCTTCACAGCTCCAGGCCTTTCTGAGTTGCATGTTCTCCCTGTGTCTGCATATATTTTCTCCGGGTGCTCCAGTTTCCCCGACCACTAAAAACATGTACAATAGTTCTGGCATGCGCCTCGTGTAATGGCCGACCCCGCTTCTATTTGTGTGTGGAATGAGAGACTTGTAAAGCGCTTTGTGACTCTGGTCTGTAAAAGGCGCTATATAAATAAAAATACTTACTTACTTACTCTAATGTTAGGTAAAGATTTTTATTATTATTATTATTGGGTAAATGATAAAGGCCATAAGACAGAATTGAATTATGTGTCAATATTTCGGGCAGGTGCCAATACTTAAAAAAAGAATGATTCAAAAAAGTTAATTTTGTTTGTGATGAAAGAAATGGAGAAGGAGGCACTTTTCAAACTGTGTTTGTTGAAATTATGAACCAAGGCGTTTCAACAAAAGTCTTCATCAGGGCAGTGAGTGTCGCAGCTGACACTGTACTGATTTTACGGCGTTTAAAGTTCATTTTGTATTTGGTTCTTTTGAAGGATAAGTTAGATGTATTGCCTTGTTCACATGTAGAGCTGCGAGTCATCTTCAGTTACTTGCCTTAGTGACATGTCAGCTGATGTTACTTCCTGATTTGGCATGGCCAGCCTGGTTGAAAAATAGTTCTGTTGAAAAATAAATGGTCCACATTTTTTCCCAGATCATAATTTGATAGTGATTAAATTAAAAATCCTGCCATATTCTCATGTCTGAAAGTGTCCTTTACTGGTCAACATCATGCATTTGTTTTTGAGTCTGGTCACCACTTCTAAACACCTTTTTATGAGAAATGTTTTACACCATAGTTGATATGTGCTGACAAAAAACATGTGGAACTTTGTGGCTGTTTTGCTTCATGTGGATTTGCCCAGGGATTAGACAAAATAGCTCTAAACCAAGTCTAGGAATCTGACTTTTGACACTTACCATAGTTACCAGGGAAGATAGTTCAGCTGCCCTCCACCACAACGTTAATCTATAGGCACTTTGGAATGCTGTGATGTCACATGAACACAACCTATTAAATTGATCAATTGCATGATTAAGTTCATGAAATTGTATTTTGTATTTCATCACACAAACTCAAAGGTCCTTGTCTCCTGCGAGTCCCATGTTGAAGTGTATGGCCAAATTGTACTCTATGTTATCACAGCTTTTGGGAATCAGAATCATTTTTTGATACTATTCATAAATCTATAAAAGAACTATGATAATGTGTAGTGATTTGACTGAACTGAAATAAATGTTCTGACCTATAGTGGCAGGTTTTTCTCAGCCTGGCCGCTCTCAGGAAAATGAGACTGTAATCAAGACACGCTTCAAGATAGAGTTAGAAATGAAGGAGGGTCATTGGTAGATCCGACTGGAAGGACACAAGAATTTTCTATATGTGCCGACTGTTTTTATTCAATTCAATTAAATTGTTGATTGATTCTGTTTGTATTGCCATAATCCGCAACATTCTTTTGACCTTAAATGCATATATCAGGTACATGTGTTATATTTGAAGGTATGTGATGTTGTGTATGAAGTTGTTGAAGTATACTCTTGCAGTGTTGTCAGATGGCAGTGAAATTTTCCAGCCAAAAAAACAGTGAGAATGCCCCAAAAAACTGCCACATTTTCTTTGGCTTGTTTCTTGCTTAAACACATGGACATTATGACTCTGTAAAATGACCCGTTTTCTGACTGCCCAATTTAAGAAACAATACTCGAATCAAATGAATGCAAAAGTAACTACACTGACCTGTGATGAAAAGAAGTGCGATCTACCTTGTTTCAAGATTCCGTTTATCGTCCTTTCCTCTATTTATACAACTCTACTCCACTACCCTCCGTGGGAACTGCTTTTGAGTTTATTTTTGGTTTCATAATTTACTTATTTGTCTTTCTATTGTCAATTAAAGCTAAGTGTATTCATTTCCCGCATGTCATACACAGTGGTCATTCAGTGTGCTTTGTTGCATTTGAGAATGCTCCTTCTACAGGTGGAGAAGGTGCCACCCGATGAATTGGAGGGTGCAGCGCATGACCGGGAGTGGGTGTGTCTGTTGTGAGTTTAGGGGAAATGGCCATTCTATGTATATATATCTATATCTATGGGCCAGTCAGCCAGAGCTGTGGGTGTGTCTGTGGGTGTGTATCTGAGTGTGCGAGTCTGCTCTGCTGGAGGAAGAGTGATCTAAACATGGCTACAAAAACCTGCTGAACCCTGGCAACCTTGCAGACACAGCGCAAGAAAAGCTCGCAAAATTGCACGCAAAAGAATCCTCGAAACAGAGAGGTTGCACGAGGTGAACCGCGTTACAGTGAGCGACCACTGTATTATTTATTTACATCTCTATTATTGTCCTTTGTTTATGAGATAGTCAAAAATAATAGTATTGTTAGAGCTGGATTTCTTGTTTAAATCTTAGGAATGCTCGGCAAACCGCACATGGTAGAGATACAATGCTAGCGCCAAACGTGGGCTCATAAGACGTGCTTGATTAAACAAAAGAGTTATTGCCAGAGAGTAGGCACAGCAAACATTCGCACTATCCAAACAGCCTCGTCTGAATAAACACGCCACTGTTTCTGCCAGGCCTTTCACACAAGTGTTGCCAAATTATTCACACAGAGGCCCAACAAAAAAAGTGCTGCAGAGAGTGAGAGAATTGTTTGTGTAATGGTACAGACATAATGCATACATGCTAGTGCAATTGATCATCTAATGAGACTTTCTTTGTTGCTCCAGTGATCAGAAGAAATGTTGTAATTGGAAAAAATGCAGTTGTTAATCTGTGGTTCTCATGAGATTCCAGATTTTCTGCTATGTACCATGGTTTTTTATAATCATGTTGTTCAGAGAGGTGTTTTGTGTCGATATTTACAAATCTAATCTAGTTTGGATTAGCAATATACCAATTGTCTTCCCATCCGGCCGATATACCATACCATGGGATGTTAAACCTCTTTTAAAATAATTTTTTTTTAGACAAGATACAAGAATTTGGCTGAACCATGATCATACCTGACCTCAGAATTCACACATTCTTATGTGTCCTCTCTTTCTCTTGAAGAAAGCCTGATCTGGATGCAGAGCCTGAGGAGAGCCCAGGCAGCAGCAGTAGTACCGGCAGCAGCAGCACCGGGGCGGTAAATGCCCTGTCCACCGCCCCCGCCCCCCCTCAGCCCTCTGCGGGACAGCCGGCTCCGAGCTCCTGCTCCGGATCGGACAGTCCTGTAGACTCCAGTGAGGAGGTACACTTCAGAATATCAACTATAATAGTACAATAAACAGGACAATCTTTGATGGACCATGGTTCATTTTTCTCGAGATTACCAATATAATCTCTCAAATTTAGCAACAAAGGGATCCTTGTGTATGATGAATTGGTAATAAGTGTTGTTTTTATATATTTCAAAGTTCAAATAGTTCCAAGTTCAGAGTAAAATAACTTCCCAGATACCACAAGTCATAGCTATAAAACAAATGTGCTTTGCCCTTTGGTTCTTTGGCCATAGAAAAAAATACATGATAAGCGGTACAGCGACTATTCCTCACTAATGAAAATATTTTCACATTGTGTTTGTGTTCCATGTTCAAGCCTTTGAGTCTTATTCATTATTTTCAAAGTATGGTGATGGTAATTCTTTTCGGGAATGTTAATCCTACATTATCATCCTTTTCCTAGGAGGACGAGGACTCTGAGGAGGAAGACTCTGGAGAGGACTCAGAAGAAGACCCCGCCATGTTTTCCTCCAAGTTTCTGAGTGGGGCCAATCCACTCAGCGCCATGTCCTCCGCGGTCAATAAGATCGGCCTGTTCGGAGACGACGGAGAAGGCGATAAGACCCAAAAACCGCCCCAGGCATCCGGTCAGGGGAAGGGACCCCCAACACAGCAGCAACAAAGATCGCAAAATCCGGGACAGCCCCAAAATGGACGGTCCAATGGAGGTCCGCAGGCTGTTAAGGGTCCCCAAGGCGCCGCGAAACCTGGAAATCAGCCGTCACAACAAGTTAAAGGCGGAACTGTTGAACAAAGTTTGAAAAGCGGTCAACGGGAGTCTCCAGAGCAAGGGCTGGCTAAGCAAAAAGAAGCAGCAAAGAGTGACATTGGGGCCAGGCCTGGAGTGCAGCAAGGGCAAACCAAAGCAGCGGGACAGCCCAAACCTGGCCAGCAGGGTGCTCTCAATGCCGTTGGTCAAACACAAGGGTCAGCTAAGCCCAGTCCACAGCAAGGGTCGCCAAATGTTGGGAGGCAACAGCAAGGCACGACCAAGATACTTCAACAAGGACCACCCAAACCTGGTCAGCAAGGTGGGAGTCCAGTGCAAGGATCGCCAAATGCTGGAAGGCAACAGCAAGGGGTGGCTAAACCTGGTCAGCAAGGATCACCCAAACCAGGCCAGCCACCCAAGTCTGGAGTTCCCCCCAAGTCGTCTGGGGTCAAGTCTCGGATTTGCTCAGTTTGCAACACCACAGAGCTGAACATGCACACGAAAGACCCGCCCAACTTTAAAACGTGTACACAGTGTAAGACGGAGGTGTGCAGCCTGTGTGGATTCAGCCCGCCAGACTCTAATGTGAGTATTCCTCAAAAATGTTTTTATAATTGTATTAAATGTATGTCAGTGGTGGGCTAAATACAAAATATTCCAATCACTCAATTTCAACTTTTCTTAAAGTTGCATTTCTATCTCCAATAGAAATCAATATGTAATAACAAAAAACATCTATATTTTAAAAAACAAAAAAGTAGTCCCACTATCTAAATTACCTTTATATTTTGAGTCTTAGTACGATTAGTATTTTTTTCCGCATTTACACAGATATATTGAAATACGTGTGGACCAAGGTCTTCTACTCATTCATTTTCTGGATACATTTTCCATTTGTCGCTTGTAGATAAAATTATACCGTATATCGTGGCTATTAGGGTACATACAGTATCCATATTGTTAAGATGACTAGAATTAGTTGACACAGTATTGTTTTTTGGTATGGTAGTCTCTGCTGAAGCCAGAAGCATAAAATCCCATGGTTCTAAAGCATTTTCTTCCATAAAAAAAAAAGTTGAATCCATGTTCTTGTATTCAGCAAGTGTTCAAAGAGGTTGAATTCACTGACATATTTTGTCTTAGTGATCATAAACATATGATCTAATAATTTTCACTTTAGTTCATAAGCCACCCTTTAATCTGTGTGAATCATCATGAGGGAAGTAGCACAACTGCAGATGCTCTGAAGGCTCACGTGTAACGAAATGGGGCTACGGCCCATTGACTTTTTGGCGGACATTTTGTAGCCCCAGACCCCGGTTTTAACCTCTAGTTAAAATAACCAAAGGAGTCTCATGGCAAATGGTGCTTAAAGCGATGGCACATGTTTCAAATTCTCTCTCTTTGTCGAGTTTGCTTGGCTTGTCTAATAATGCCTACAGGCCTAAACACATACATTTGTTTTCTTCCTTAATGGGGGGCGAGCAGAAAATAATTGAGCAGAACTGGGGCTGTTCATTAATTAAGGTATTTTTTGATAGTTTTTTTTAATAACAACATGACTACAAGATTAAACCAAAAACTGGACCTGAGATAAGGTATTGGTTCTGTATTGAAAATAATATTTATTATTTGTATGGTTCAATATGTCCAAAAACATTATGTCAGTATAAGAGAAGAAAATATGATAATGATATGATTCACGATATAAACAACTCAAGAGAAAAACTTCAAAATTGCACATTTTTATTGAAAAAATATATAATCATTACAAATCTTCCTTATTGCGCTCAAAATCGTTTGATCACAAGTTTTCTCAAGAATGCATTTTTACAGTCAAGTCTTTAAATCAGCTTTTCATACCGAAAAGTGAAAAGGTGAGAACCATCCTCTCTCAGCCAATCAGCTCTCAAGTAAAATATGAATACGGCATGTTGTGGTTTGATTTGATCACAAATATTATTTTTATAAGAATCTTTTTTTGTTGGGACAAACAAATGTTTTCATGAAAGCAAAATAAAAATGTAGGTACTCCAGCTTTAATGCATCTGGCCACAGCGGCTGTAATCATCATTCTGAGCAGGCAGGTCAGCGGACTTCATGGGGCGCGTGCACTGATCCACGAACGACAGGGATTGCGCGCTCCGGTCGACGGTCTATTGACCTGTGATTGTATCTCAATTATTAAAGTACGTGATCAGGGGTTTTACAGCCTTAAAAGGACATAGTAAAACTATTTAGTTTAAATGATGGAAGGATTATTTGTTATTAACCACATCTGTTTGTTGCATTACTTGAAAAAGCAGAGGTAGCGTTTTTTTCAGGAGGGAATTTGCCCTATCGAGATTCTGCTGCTCTTTTGACTGACACTCAGGCTGACACTCAGTAATAAGCCGGTGGCCCCGGTGTGACAGGCAGATGTAGGAGATGTAATAATGGAGCTGTTGGCACAACGTCAGCGCTAAGGTCATGCCGACATGAGCCGGTACACTGCGCTGAATATTTTGTTGAAAGAAGAGAATTGTGCTCTCCCTAATAATTGAATGAGGTGCATTGAGTGAATGCAACAAACTGACAGTAGTGGCCTGGATTTTGTGCACCAGCCATCAGAGACATGTGTATATTAGATAGAGCAGAATACCCATAGCTTTAGTTGTAGACGCATGATCTGGGGTTCTAATGCACACGTTCAGTTTTTATAGAAATAAATGCCCTTCAAACACGATGGCACCGTGGTTAGCCCTTGTGTGTTTGTGAGTGCAAGTGTGGGACAACAACGCGGATGCAAATTATCCCAAGGCTACAATCCAGAGCACTGACTTCATTAACATGCACTGTCCCAACAAAATAAGCAATAACATAAAACATTATAAATACTTGTTTTACTAACCATTATGTACAAAGAATCTTTTTTTTTTTTAATCTCATTTTAAGTGTATATTGTGTTTATATATTCTTTCTTTTCACATTAACATTGAACACACAATTTGCCTACTTTTTAACATTTTCAAGTTTGGAAAATGGTTGGAAAATGCTTAAAAGTAGAAGAAAAATACCATATATTACGGTCTAAAGGGTCTATGACCCAGGGCTGGTCAAGTTATGAAAAATCATAGAACTTAAAGATCCAAAAGTGGTGCTGAATCGGAAAGGCAGGATTTCACAAAGATTTTCATGTCAAGTCATCATTATATGGCCCTAATATGTCAAAAAATAAACCATGCTTTTTTCAAATACTTCTTGAGCTGACAGCAGTTGTTCAGCCGAGATATTTTGATTTCAAAATTAGTGTTACAGTTTGCCAGAACTCACCGCGTCGAGCTAATCTCACTGGTAAAGTAACATGTGACCGCAGTACTAAAAAAGTATGATTATGATTCTCGAATCATTAATGACAAAACAAGGACTAAACAAGGATTTATATCGGGGATGCCTTTCAGCTATTATGGTCCCAGCTGGATTCGTCTTCATATATGGCAACCTGAGTAAGGGAGAGTGGTAAAGGTTGCAGTACCACTCCTTTTACATATTGCTCCTTTAAGCAAAACATTTAAGAAAAAGTAATCAGAGTTGTCTTTTCATTTTTCTCCAGGGGAAGGAGTGGCTGTGTCTCACCTGCCAGATACACAGAGCTCAAGACCCGGCACCATCGGGACAACAGATGACGAAACCACCTCCTTCTTCTAATCAGAAATCTCCTACGCCCATGAAAAAAGACATTGCCCAATCTAAACCCCAACCTGCGGCCGGACCTACGAAGACCGACCCAACAAAAGGCCCTAAAACCACCTCAGAGAAACCGGACGCAAACCAACAGTCCGGAGGGTTGTTTGGATTTGGAGCTTCCAAAACCGATGCGGCAAAATCCAACGAATCGGTGACAGGGAAAATGTTCGGTTTTGGTTCTTCCTTCTTGAGTTCTGCCTCAACTTTAATATCTTCGGATGAGACCAAAACAACTCCTCCGATTTCGCCCAAAGTACAACCGGCAAGCCAGGCTAAAAAAGTGGAACATGAGAGAAAACAAGGGCAGGCCAAAGTTGAAAATGTGGATAAAGCGTCTGCGATTTTGCTAAAGGATGTACCGTTGGCGTGTCCTCTTTGTCATACTGGACTGAACAGCTCGTCGGGGAAACCAAACTACAATGCGTGCATGGATTGTAAGGGCATTGTGTGCAACCAGTGCGGATTTGACCCCACGCCAAACGTCAAAGAGGTGAGTCGAGCTGCACAACAATGAAAACTATTCTTAATACGTTTTTGCAAAGGTAATTGCTTAGGGAATGTAAACATCATAATTTATGTTGTTATCACAGCCCTTGGTACTTCTAAGATTAGATCTTACTATTTCACTAATGTTTTCCTTTTCTAACATGAGAGAATGTGGCCTAGCATATGGCAAGGCAAGACCTGAGTTACGCTTGGTTGGTAAAAATAATGCTGGGGGTACCAACATTTCAAACCACAGAACTATAATTAGGGCTGGGCGATATGGCTGAAAACGATATCACAATACAAGTAATTCATATCGGTCGATAACGATATATATTGATTTTTTTTTTTTTTTACCTGAATAAATACATTTGTTGTGTCGGCTAACACACGTTAGCAGCCTTGGTTACAGTTACGGGGGAATGAGGCTAGAGGAATATGTTCACAAGCAGTCTCCCCCAAAACAATCTTAGATCCATGGACTCTACGCATGTTGCAGTTGTTTTTGCTGGTTCAGGCTCGGCTGTGATAGGTTGAGAAGCCTATGCCTACATCCCCCAGAATGCCGCGCGCCTGTGACTCGGCTTTACTTCCTGTGTTTTCTTCCTGTTTTTTCTAACGGAGTGAAGTTAAACTATCTAACATTCTATAGACCCCGTTTTCTATTGATATTTAACACGTGTCTATCTATTTATCTATTTATTTATCTTTTCAGGAGACATGGGACTACGGATGAAAAATAGCCGTTTGGCTAATTCTGGCATATTTACAGAAATGTTCATTAATATGCACTGTCCCAGTAATAAATAAATAAATAAATAAATTTAGTTCTTTTGCTCTCAAAGCAGTTTGGTTCTACCTAGAGATCCTCCAGGTTTGACTGGCAAATGGCAGATTTTTAAACATTTTGTGAATTCTGCAAGTAAAATAAATGAGGAGCTAATGTACTATTTAGCAATTTTGAAACTTTTCAAAGTTATTTTATTATGCATATTTTTTGAAGGAGAGGAAGTTTTGTATAGCGCTTTTGTACAGCAATTTCCAATCGCTTTTCAGATTCAGATTCAGATTCAGATTCATTTATTTGCCATTTGCAGTAAAACCACATAGGAAAAACTGTGCAAGACTACCCCGGTGTGCACCAAGGGAAGATTACCCACTTACTTACAGAGCTATAATTTAAATTAGTGGGTTGTTTGTGTTTATGGAGGCATTTTGTTACTTTTTCAAGTTTTGGGGTTGACTTTAGAATTAGGTATAACATGTCATGATAGCATATCGGTCAGTTAGGAAGAAGTTGGGGCCGATTGCAGATCCCTGTCACATCTTTAGACCAGCTTTTTAGACAGAAAAGTGAAATAAAGGGTTGTGAAGCAATGGTTTCCGAGGCACTCTGAAGTTAAATGTAAAAGTCTTTTATTCTCAGTTGCCAATGCGTTTCATCATTGCATAATCTCTGTGAATAAAGGACTTTTACATTAAACTTCAGCTTCCATCCACATCCTTCGTTCTTTTCAACCGTTGATACAAACTACTTTGGGACTAGATATCTCAAATCTATAATTGTTTTTCCAAGAGTGGGATTTATGAACATGCTTAAGATTTACATATTCTTCCTTATCACCAACCAACAAATAACTTCTCTCATTTATCTCTTTGTGTCAAACGTACTTGCTTAATACTTTTGATTCACTCAGCCAGTCATATATTTACTATCCATTCTCTTGTTATCTTTGAAAAGTAAAAAAGGCAAGGTTATCCCAAAGTTATTTACAATGAGACAAAATCGATAAGCATCTGTTTAGAAAGCATTTTATCATCGGGGAGAAAAGAATTCCCCCATATTTGAAACAAAGAGCTGCTTTCTCTGAACAAATGGCCTTGTGAAGTGGCCATTATTTTGGGCTCCACGGTCCATCATGTGAGGCAGCAGCTGGCTCAGCATTGTGGCCTGGGTGTGTGGAAGAAGGTTTCTGTTACACAACACGAGAGGTGCCCAAACGAGAGCTATAAACTTGCTGCTCGTTCTGGAGAATCGATGCCTGAGCGAGTCCATATATTTGGCTGCTTTAGATTCAGTGACTGTCGTGAGATACTTCGTAGGTTTGATTCCATTTCTGTGTGGAGTGTCTGTGTAGGTGCTCCAGTTTCCCCTATACTAAAAACATGTACCCCATAAAATCCCCCCATAAAATCCACCTCGACCCCACTTTCTGGGATTCTGCAATCTCAGTGGGACTTTCCTGGTTAATTAAAAGTCGATAGATAAATAAATAAGGGGTATATTGTAGGCAGGTCATTATCGGAAAATAAGTACCGACAGGGCGAAGCGGACCCCGGTGCTACGGCTTTGTACCAACAGAACACACAAAATAAACTTCAGTCCACTTTTACAAATGCCGAAAGGTTTATTAAATGACTGCAAATAAAATAGTTCCCAAAGGCTTTCCCGTGGCTATGCGAGTAACAGCTAGGCTAGTAACTGCCAAACTAGAACTCTCTCGAACTTCATGAAAACTGAACAAAGAATTGTGAACATTCTAAGTTTGTTATAAACTTAACCTAAATCCATAATTCCATCCTCTGCAAATGTTCCTAAAATGTCCCGGAACGTACTTCTGGGTTAGTCGCAATCGCTTTATCTCGCATTTAAAGTATTTTTGTCAAGAAAACGTTAACAGATCATTCTGAAAACCTCTGTGCTCGTGTATTCAGAATGTATAATGTATTCTCAGATTATCATTTAAATGTGTTGATTGACTGGTATTTGCGTTTATTGAGCGTGGCTAGCTCCGATAGCGACAGTAGTAGTGACGAAGTGGCCAGAGTACTTGCGGAGTAATCTACACATCTTAATTACAAGCAGAGGTTGCGTTACCATGGGCAGCGGTCATTATTGTTTTGAGAGGTCAGTTATTAAGAAAAAACGACCGGTAGAACGTTTTGTAATTACATTCAAATCAATGGAGCGTTCTACTGCTGTCTACTGCTGCTGTGAGGAGCTGTGTAATAAATTGAAGTAATATAGAGGGGCACTATTCAGTTTTCTAGTGTGGAAAAAAAGTTTATATTTTTGCAAATTGGTTTGGTTAGCTCCACAGCAGGTGGTGACAGCATGGTGCCTTCTTCTTCGATCACTGTTGTACCAACGCTCCAAGATCAATTGTTTTGTAGCTTTACTAAGAGAGGGTCCATCAGCAGAAACAACCCTCCAAACATTGATTCGATCGTATCCTAGAGACGACTGTGATGGTCAGCAAAGGCACCATGCTGACCACTCATACAGCAACAGGGTCACTACAAGGTCAAAAGATAATTTTAGATCCATCCACGCGAATATCAGGAACATGCATACATACATACTCCAGTGGGATCAATCAACAATATCAAACAATTGTTAATCCTTTCAGCCTTGTAAAGCAGCTAAAAGATGAACTCAGCCAAAGCCTAAAATAGAGGTTGTGGTTGGTAAAGATAGTGCAGAGCAGGGCAAACATACCGCTCTCAGCGCAAAGGCCTGATACTTGACTCTGTAATCCAATGCACACTGTTAAGTTAGCAACTGAGCAGGGGAGGGACGAGCCAGGGCAACCCAATCTCCCACTGCTGTGTCCTGGGCAACATCATGCTTACTTTCACAGTAGGGTATTTTCAGCTGGACAAATGTGGCTGTTTTAATGTAACCTTTATTCAAGCATTAAGTCCCCTGAGATCAAATCTCTCTTTGAAGGGACACCTGGTCAAGCGGCGCCTCGGCAACCATTTACAATGAAATCTACAGTGTTTGAGGCTTGTGTAGTGTTTCCCTTTTGTTTGTTGTATCAATTTATCATTATTGCATCATGATAACAATTCTTGTTGAATAATATATCAAAATATAATACTTTTTGATTTTTATGCTTAAAAGTAATATCAGTCATGCATTATAATTAAATTAAGTACATCACATATTTGTTATTGTTGTTGGTCTGGAGAATAAAAGTAGATCAATTGATTCTGTATTTCAGAATACATTTTATAAACCATAGAATAAAATCAGGAGCTGCAAAAACCAACTCATCAGTGATTTTTTTGCTTTGGCTGCTTTTGTTATGTACAAATGTCAGTGAGCATTTATCTACCTTGTATCACAATGTGCTAACTTGAGTCAAACTTCTGCCTTGATGGAATAGTGTCTGCTTCTCTCTGCTGTGTTTACAAAAGCAGCACTCAGTCTATGGTGACGTGTACACCTGGAGGGGGTCTCAGTCAACCAGTCCAGACTGTCTGGGCACATT
The DNA here is from genome assembly GCA_964034765.1 of Knipowitschia caucasica. NCBI lineage: Eukaryota > Metazoa > Chordata > Actinopteri > Gobiiformes > Gobiidae > Knipowitschia > Knipowitschia caucasica. The sequence continues at coordinate 12,943,801 of OZ035824.1, read as the reverse complement.
CACAGTTACTCCCAAGAGAACCAGAGTTCACTTTAAGTGGACCAACTCTGGTTGAACCTTGATCCAAATGGCCTAATTTGTGGAGATTTGAAACAACCAAACAAGTGCACACTGGTCCTGCAGTCATCATCCAATCCAAGTCTTGTGTGCCGTTAAGTGAAATGTTAAATGGTCCAGTTAATTGCAGACTGTAGAAACATTTTGTTTTAGTTCTGCTTTAATTGAATGACTATACACTGGGGGACACAGTTCTCAATGAAAACGATAGGACTAAACATAACCTTGGTTCTTGGAAGGTGACTTCACTGTTATGTAATATATGTCTTTACGCTAATGAAAATAGTTGTTTAAGACTTTTTACACACTCGATTATAGGAACCTCAATATGTAAATTAGTATTATTATAAATAGTAGTGTTATGCAAAAGCAAGTTTCTGTTTCTCTTTCTGTTTACATTCTGCTTTTGTAGCGCTAACAGATAGAGCATGTAATATGTTGTTTCTATCAGATCAATGTGAACAAGTGTGAGACGTGTATTTCTCCAAAGTACAGCAGCTCAGTGGGACACGTGTGTGTGAGGGCGCTCTGGAGAAACGAGCGTGAGAGCTGAGAAATGAAAGAATGAAAAGTGTGGCGTACGAGCAGAGCGACCGGAGGCAGGCAGGATATAAATGTGTGTTGGTGTGTTCTGGCTAGGGATATAAATCGGTGACCGTTTAATCGGTGGTTGACGGTCACAGGGTTAACCGGTCAAAACTGTCGGTTAAAAAACGAAAAGGGGGAGATGGGAGGTCTCTTAATAACGCTATTTTAAGCCCTATTTGCACGGGGTGACGAGCGGGTCTGTCTCTAGCTGTGTGCGCCAATGTATCATTAAACTCCGGGCTGACTTTCATGCCGCATGCGCCACATATGCACGCACACATGCACACGCACACATGCACTCGCACACGCGCACACCCACACACACTTTCCCCCCCTCCATTGATACGTAACATCCACCCGCATCATCTCTCCCCTCTGACTTGTCTACCAAAGTTGCACACTGGTGCGGGTCAGAACTACATTGGAGTTTATATTTACACACACAGACATTCATGTACACACAAACATGTACAGACATACAAGTACACACATACCGGTCTGTCGCGCTCCTCTGTGTCACGGAGCCCATAGAATATTTGCAAATACACGGGTCCAGCCAAACCACATGAAACATGTTTGTGCTGCTGGTCCTTGGCATCAGCTCCACACACATCACTTGTATTTAAACTTTAGCGGAAACCTCAGAGACGCGTCACTCGCTGATCTGACCATGTGAACGAGCCGTTGTTTGCTTAAAAATGCTCGCAGCACAGAAGAATAAGAAGATTAAAACAGCAGTTCTCTGTGCGCAAAGGTACCGAAGCTGATGCGGGTTTTGGCGCCGCTGTCTCGGCTCTGATCCAGTAGAACGCATAGCTGCACTTATGAGAAGTACGCGGCTTGAAATGGCTGTTATTTCAAAGAACTTGGGATATTTTTAAAATACGCAGTTAACCGGTTAATAAGGCTCGGTGGTCGGTCATGACAATTCATAGTTCTTTACATCCCTAGTTCTGACCCCAGTTGGCATTATTAATAATATTTGTTGAATACATACAGTGAAAGTTCAACTTTTACAGTTTTGGTCATTTTACGAAAACACACATTAACATAAAGATTACATTTTGGATTTATTTTACAGAAAGACCTCAATAAAGTAACAACTGTGAAGTGAAAACAAAATGATAGTACATGAACTAATAACTGAAAAGTTGGTCTTGCACATGTATTCATACAATTTCTTAGATAAGATAAGAGAACGCTTTATTCGTCCCACACTGGGTAAATTTCTCTGTTGCAGCGCACATACAGGACAGTAATAATAAGAGCACACAGGGAGGACACAAAATATACAATATGAGTAGCTGCTGTTTCTCAGCTAGCTAATCTTACATATCAACTTGTATATTGTATATAGTAATTGTAATCGTAATAATTCTATTTTAAATGTTATACTTTAGCTGGTTTTTATTATGACTCACTCTATTCTTTACCTCTCTTTTCTGACTGTTGCACCGAGCCAAACCTATATCCTTGTCTGTGACTTCCTGTTACTTACATGGCAATAAAAATGATTCTGATTGTTATTCTGATATCTTGATCTATCTATATAGTGTAAAGTTATATAGGGCAAGATAAATAGTAGATACAGTGTCTTTCTGAGGAGCTTTTGAAATTGCAGTATTGCACATGATATCAGTGTTTACAATTTACAGATGAATGAGTCAACAGTTCTCATTGTACAGTTTGACAGCAACAAGACGGAAAGATCTGCAGAACCTTTATTAAACCTTGCATAAAACCCTTTGAACATGTGTAATGATTACTAAAGGCCCACATCTTTCCCTTACCTTTAAATAGAGCGAACCTGAGCTAAGTCTCCTATGAGCTATGTTTAGCGTGTACTGGTCTCATGGCGGCATCGTGAAGGTATGGGAGTACGCCAGAGCGGTAAGGAAGGAAGTAGGGGCAAAGAATAAAGCAGTGTTAAGTTATGCAAACTCTTCCCAGACGTACTGGGAACTTTAAATATCTCACAAAGCACCTTTCAATCCAGTATTCATGAAAAAGACTATAATGCCAAGACTGCTAAAAAGACATGGCTCCCCACAAAAAACGAACAAGCTCAGTAAGGAGAGCTCTGATCAGACATGTAACCTTGTGCCTCACGATGACTCTGGAGAAGTAGGTACATGGTCGAATATGACTTATACACTACACAACTTTGAGCTCTATGGACAAGTGTTGAAGTGTTAAATAATAAAGCCGCAATAGACAAAGTGGTGGAAGGTGCTGTGGTCAGAATGTAGCTTTTTGCCCCAAATGTAAAATGTATGGCTCAAACTACCACTGATTCCAGATATTGTTAGGAGTATCTACTGTCTTACTCTGTATTGTACGTTTCTACTTCATCAGATGGGGTAAATATGAGTTTAAATAAATAAAAAGGACAGGACTTAGATAGACCCTTGAATGGGAATTTAGGCTTAGAATTTAGGTCATAAACGGCTTCATAAAACTGTTGTGATAAACAGTAGTCTGTGCAACTGTTGCAAGTCCAGTGCCGCAGGATGATCTCACTGGAGAATCTTTACAACCTATCCATTTTATGAAAGAGAATGGAACGTTTTTGGACCCAATGCATAATGCACTATTCAGCACCCTCAGTGCACCATCCCCAGTGTCAAACATGGGGATGGCAGCATCATGTTTTGGGGCTACTTTTCATCAGCAGGGACAGGGATGAGTGTCAGATTCAATGTGAAGGAGGATGGAGTAAAATACAGTAGCATTTTGGAATACAGGGTGTGAAGTAAGACTGTGGTGGATGTTTACCTACCATCAGGGCTATTTCCTAATCAAAGACTTTTCATACAAAAGAATGGTATAAAACAAACCATATTTATGTGTTAGAGAGGCCCAGTCAAAGTCCAGACCTACATGCAATTTAAAACATGTGAAAAGTTGAAAAAGTGGAAAAAGTTGAAAAAGTTTTACTCATGCTGGGATTGCAATAGTTCACTTTTCCGTTTTTTTTCCACAAACCTTAGCTTCAGCCGACCCCTTTTCGGTGTTCCGAAAGTTACTGATAGAATCTGTATTCTAGTTACATAGGCAGTGTAACTAATAGCTATGTCCCATGGTTCCAAAACTGACCCGTTGATCTTGTCTTTCAGGGCAAAGTGTGGCTGTGTTTAAACTGCCAGGTGAAGCGGGCGGCTGGAGGAACCCAGCCCGAGGCCAAAAAGACCATGGCCACCCCTCCCACACAGCAAAAGACTTCCACTCCCGCTTCTCCACAGAGAAAACCCCCACTGGCCAAAGACACCAACAAAGAACCCGGTCAACCGCCTGGACCTACCCCAACCCCGAGCACTCAACCCAAGCAAGGCGACCAGAAGTCAGACTCTGTCAGCGGGAAGATGTTCGGCTTCGGTTCTTCCATTTTCAGCTCTGCCTCTACCCTGATAACCCAGGCGGTGCAAGATGAATCCAAAACCACGCCGCCAGTTTCGCCCAAAGTCTCGAAGGAGTCCAAAGCATCGCCGATTCCTGCCAAGAAACACGAGCCGGAGAGGAAAGCAGAGGAAGGAAAGGGTCAGCCAAAGGAGCAGCCCAAGCCTCAGTTGGGAAAACAGCTCTGTCCGCTGTGTAAGCTGCAGCTCAACGTGGGAGCTAAAGAGCCGCCCAACTATAGCACATGTACCCAGTGCAAAAGCATTGTGTGCAACCAGTGTGGATTCAACCCCAGGCCAAACGTCACAGAGGTAAGAGTCTTGTGCAAGAGGAACACACTGTAACTGTAACACACTGGAGATGTTGTCGTTTGCACTCCTTCTGGGTTAAAAACTGTGGAACGTGTGTGGATCCAGATACAGATGCAATCCACCTGCTGGGATTTAGCTATCTATAACTACTGTTTTGCATCTGCTTTTATTTAAATTCAATTCAATTTGTGCATTGTATTGCCTAAAAGTAGTAGTAGTTGCCATTGGGTTTTTAATGGTTCAGAAAAAGCCAAGTATGATTTGTAAATGTTGGCCTATATCCCTTTAAAGGAGCACAAATAAATATGTTCTCCAGATCATGCTTAAAGTTTGGGTACTTTATTTATTATGAATTCATAGAAAATATCATTCTTTTTTCCCAGATGAACAGGTCAAATGTCGTGAACAAATCCTCATTTAGTCCCACATTTTCTTTGACAAAAGGAAATCAGTGAATTAAGTGTCCTTGAAAGAAATACAATGTGCATCATGTCCATTGTTCACTCAAAAATGAGTGCCTCATGCTGCTCTTCAGTTTGTTAGAGACAAAACAATCTTTTTTGTTTATAATAATCACAGCCACAAACAAAAGCAGCACTGGACATTTGTTTTTATCAAAGCAAATGTAAAAATAAGTAGTCCCACAAAATAGACAGAGTTTGTACCTTTTTAAGCTAAACCTCTGTGTAATCAGTGCTTAGGTGGTTATGGAACAATAACCGTGTGGTTTGTAATTGTAATTACTTTAGTAGACCACTAATTATTATTTTTATTATTAGTAGTAGCAGAAGGTGTAGGAGTAGTAGTAGTAGTAGCAGTAGTAGTTTATCACCATTGTGTACGGAGTGAAAGAATAAAAACATGTGAAGTGTCTTTTGAGTGTCCTGAAAAGCGCCATATAAAACCAATGTATTATTATTATTATCATTATTGGGCACGGTGGCTGAGTGGATAGCACTCTCACTTCTCAGCAAGAAGTTCCTGGGTTCGAATCCCGGTCGTAACAGGGCCTTTCTGAGTGGAGTTTGCATGTTCTCCCCGTGTCTGCGTAGGTTTCCTTCGGGTACTCCGGTTTCCCCTACCTCTAAAAACATGTACAATAGGTCTGGCATGCGCCTCCTGTACTGGTGACCCCGCTCCAATCTCTGTGTGGAGTGAGAGACAAATGCCCATTATTGTAAACTGCTTTGTGACTCTGGTCTGTGAAAGGCGGTATGTAAATAAAGATCACTTACTTACTTACTACTTTTATCATTATTATTAGTATTATTATTATTATTTTTTATTATTCAGTAAAGTCTTAATCACAGTACATTCTAAACTCAAGCAGTGTGTTTTGGATCCTGATACTATCAATACAAAAGAAAAAGTGAAACCGGTTTGTACCGTGTCCTCTCATCGCCCACTCACTAAAAGTCTCTGTGAGTTTATTTTCTTCAGAGCTGCTCAAAGATTCCCCCTGAATCGCCTTCACAACTGAACTGCCAAATGTGATGACAACAGGAGAGATCTCCAGATTGTTCCTTCTCGTGGCACTTTCTCTACTTTTAAATGTCACACTTTGAATTTTCAAAAAAACAACATATTTCTATATGCTCCATCCCTTTGCACGGAAAAACACATGCAATGTCAATATCAATGTCAAGGTCAAGTTTATTTATATAGCACATTTAAAACAACAATTGCTGCCCAAAGCGCTGCACAGTAAAATACATCAAATACAAAAATAGTAAAAAACAGAACAAATATTACAACAGTGCAATACCTCTTAGTTGCCAAAGGCCAGAGTAAAAAGATGAGTACTATGAGTGCACACAGTCATAACTCATGACTTTATGTTGGCCCTTCTAAATAAAAAAAATAGGTTTATATTGTTTAAAATCAAGGGAGGATCATTAGGGTAAATATGTCATGATTGTAGCATGTATATTTGTGCTATTACATGTAATCCAATATAAATAATTGAGCATTTTTACCCCCATAAAAGGCTCATCTTAGAAAACGTACAAGAAAGTAGGGCTGCAACTAGTGCTGATTCGTTTGACAACAGGCAAATTTAAGGATGTATCTGACTGTGGGTTGAGTAAAGCTGAAGTATAGATGCATGTAATCATTATTTGATTTCTAAAACAGGTGACGACTACAGGGAAATCTCAATTACTCGTGATCTATTATTACAGTTCTTGATGGTTGTATTTCATATATTTAAGTATAGGACGAATCGATTGTTACAAAGGTGTTATATTTAATTCTATTTTAATTGAGTAAATCAGAGCATTAAACACTTTGGGAATCTTTCTCATTGTCCATTTCAAAAATAAATACTATTCATTGTGTTTAGCCTTTATTACTATACTTTTCGTTATTGTGAAAAGTTTTTAGGACTTGAAATTTGTGAAAAGTTTTTAGAAGTTTTTAGAATTTGAAACAATACATTCAGTAGATAATATGGTTAAAATAAGTATTATGGGTAAAACATGCTTTACACCTGTAACTCCATATGCTATTACAGCCATTCCCAAACTCAGTAACACCGAGGCCCCCTTAAAAATCTGACGGGTCTGCGTGGCCCCCCAAAATAATAACCAAGAAGACAACATTAAGAATAGGCTCTTCTGGTTATTTTATTTTGGGGAAATAGCCTCTGCTACAAACATTGTAATACAAAAATGATTACAGTGGCTTATTCAAGTCAAATAATGAACACAAATATGTTAATATTACAAACAAAACATTATAAATTTAACATTAAATAATTATATATATATATTTTTTTTTTTATGACCTCCCGCGGCCCCCCTGCAGTACCCTCGCGGCCCACCAGGGGGCCGCGGACCCCACTTTGGGAGACACTGTGCTATTAAGTAAAAATATTCAAGAACATGATTCTTACAGAGCTTATATATGTGCAATGCTTTTGTTTTAAAAAGCCGAAACACTACTAGTTTTCTGCCGATGACATAATACTATTACAGAACTGAGACAGGCTTTTAGACAGAAGGGATAGAGTTACATGTCTGCACCAGAATTTCCTGGTATTGGTGTGGATGGATCAAAAAACATAAATTTATACTGTATCATGAAACGGTATGTCTCGAATTAAAGCACGTTAAGCTACATGTTCTACATGAGAAGGGATTTATGATTGCAGTTTGAGTCAAATTTGGCCACTTATTGTGTATCTATTTTTATCTTTCGTCACTTTAGGAAAAGGAGTGGTTATGTCTCAACTGTCAGATGCATAAAGCCTCCGGGGCATCGGACCAACAACAGCAGCCAATGCAAAACAAGAAGCCGAGTCCGGCCCCTGGTCCGGCTGGTGCAGTGAAGAAGGAACCGTCTCCTCAAGTTCAAAGGAAAGACTTATCAAAACCCACACCTGGAAGCCCAGCCCCACCGGGATCTCCGCAGAGAAAACCACAGGCAAAGCCTGACAAAGAACCACTAAAGCCGGTCCAAAGAAGTCCTACTCCTCCCAAATCCATAGAAGCAAGCAAGTCTACAGATTTCAAACCAAGTGCGTCTCAAAGCATTCCTGGCAGTACCAAAGCTCCCCCAGAATCAACAAAACCATCCGAGTCCATTGGCGGGAAGATGTTCGGATTTGGTTCTTCAATATTTAGCTCTGCAAGCTCCATGATAACAACGCCGCCGCTGTCTCCAAAAATGCCTACTGCCAAGACAACTAAATCACCTCAGATTCCGCGAAAAGACGAGGAGAAGAAACCAGGTCAAGTTAATCAGCCAAATGCAAGTTCACTGCCCCAAGCCAAAGTGGAGAAGGCCCCATCTCAGCCAGGGAAACAAACAGCCCCAGCAGTACCGTCCAAATGTCCACTCTGCAAAATCCAGCTGAATGTGGGCTCCAAGGATCCTCCCAACTACAGCACGTGTACGCAGTGCAAGGAGACGGTGTGCAACCAGTGTGGGTTCAGTCCAGTGCCAAACGTCACAGAGGTAAGAACACTCAAAAAAGTGTGAATGAGAAGCACACCACACCATCATGATAGTAAGTACAGATTAATGAAAGATCGACCTATTGTGCCAGAATTCAGTATTTACAAGTGATCCACAGTTTGTTGTGGAAAAGAAAAACTTGTTCACAGCAGTTATTGCCATCCACACATGTGACTCTGCAGATCAGCTCTCAAGATTTAGTCTTTAGTTTTGTCTAGATCCTCAGCTGCTTGGAATCAGCTGTCTATGGCAGTGGTTCTCAACTGTGACCCAAATTATTTAGTTTAGTAGATGGCTATGAAAAATAGTGTATATTTTAACACATTGAATACTACTACGCGTGTAAATGTTTAGCCTTGGTATTTTGAAGACTAGTTATAATCATCCGATTTAGTTTGTATTTAGCTTTAGTAGATTAAAATATGTTATGCAAGAAGGTGGGGTTCTCATAAGGTTTTTTCTTTATCATTTAAGGAGATGCAGCATTTAATAAGATTTTATTTTTTATAAACAAGTACTTTATTGATGTACTAGCCCTTGTCTATGTGATCTAAAGAATTGATTCGTGATGTTAATTGATTTTATGGAGGTGCTTTTAGGATGATTACCATGATTGATTGACTTTTATTGACTATTACAAGATGGCAAATGTAATGTAATTTTAGACATTATCAAAATAACTTTTGTGACGATTATGAAATGTGTCAAGTAAGAAATTTTTTACTTGAATCCTTCTAAACTAATTATTGTTTTACATCCTTAGGTTAAGGAGTGGTTATGTCTGAATTGTCAAATGCACAGAGCTGCCGGTGCACCTGAGGGACTTAAAATGAAATCCCAAAATGTGGCCAAAACAACAGTAAAACCAACAACCAAACTGACAGAAATTTTGAAAAAGGACGAGGACAGTATCGCTCCAAAAGGCTCCAGTCCAGTGCAAGTCAAGAAGTCTTCAACGCCTGCTGATCCTCAGCCAAAACTAGACACAAAAGCAGTGGAGACTAAAACAGAGCAAGATCAAAAAGCATCTCTGAAGACGGAACAGCCCAAAACAGACCAGAAGCAGGCTGTAGCTGTAACATCAAAAGACACACCTTTAAAACCAACCTCAGAATCAAAAACTACCGAATCCGTCTCTGGGAAGATGCTTGGTTTTGGTTCGTCTATTTTCAGTTCTGCGTCCACTTTGATATCGTCTGCAGTACAGGATGAATCTCGATCGACTCCAGCAGCTTCTCGGAAGATGTCTGCTCCGGCCCAAGCCTCTCCCAAGATGTCCACCGGGCCTAAAGGCTCACCAACACAATCCACACCAATAGGTTCTCCCAAGAGAGAGGCAACAGCGGCCTGCAAAGTAGAAGAGAAAAGTGTTCCGGCAAATGCTAAAGCTCCACCACAAGACCCAAAGATAAGTGACTGTCCACTGTGCAAAACCAAGTTCAACACTGGATCAAAGGAAACGCCCAATTACAACACGTGTACTGGGTGTAAGGAGACCGTCTGCAATCAGTGTGGCTTCTGCCCAATGCCCATGGGAAAGGTAAGTCACATAATTGTATCAGTGATTTTTCAAATGTGTTTTTTGTGCCAACCACATTAGTCTATTTTGTCAAACTTCGAAATGTGTTATGTTTTTCCACATTAAATATTACCATTTATGATTACTAGGGCTGGGACTCAATAAAAATAAAAACAATCTAAAATTCCATATTCTTTGTAATTAATTCATCGCAATTAATCAAATTTAAATCGCGTATACATTTTTGACCTGAGAACCACTCAGTTACTTTTTTCCCCATCCACGGGGCCAACCAACGCGCCCACATCAGCTTCTTTGTTCATGTTCACTGTACCACTGTTGTTTGTTGTTGTCTGAACCCAATTCATGCACGTTAGGTCCGTCTGAGGCCCCGTCCACACTGGGAATCTGCTAAACCGCAAATAATTGTCTTTGTTCGCACCTGTCATCCACATGACAACAAACCATAAACAAATATATAAAAACGAAGCATGTATCTTAATGCCTTAAACACTATTCGCTGCTGCGAGCGATTTGCAGCTGTGGCCTGTTCAGAGAGATGTGTGATCACGGGACTCACTCTCAGAAATAACCAAAACAGGAGCTAAACCAGGACTAAACCAGGGCTGAGGATGGGGGTCAGTGCTTGTGAAAATATGTCTTCACCCTGCGTTTCTACTATGACTGTAAAAGTGCCGCTACAGAAGTACCGGCGTCAAAGCTCCGCCCACTTCTGTGTTTTTCCCCAATGCAGGACGTCAGAGGATGCACATGTTTGGAATGTTATCAATGTGATTGAAAATGTAGATGTTTGGTTATCTATGGATGCTAATTATTTTATAAACGGAAGGGGGAAAATATTCGGTTTTTAAAATACCCGGCTACGTGTGGACATGGCCAAAACTTATCCAAGGAGAAACATTCCGTGGTGCACAAATAAATATGATAAAAATGTGAAAAATTTTTTAATACGCTAATTTTTGTGTAATCATTTTATCTTTATTCATGCATTAAATTCCCAGCCCTAATAATAACTCTGTTTTTGTTGTTCTCCCCTAGGTCAAAGAGTGGCTGTGCCTGAACTGTCAGGTGAAGAGAGCAGCTTCTGCTCTAGAGCCTCAGGCTCCTAAACTCCTCAAGTCTCCGAGCAGAGCACCTGCTGCAGGGGAGAAGACAGTCACTCCTGCTCCAGGGAAAAAGGAGGCTCCACCGCCTGCACAAAAGAAGCCCTCAGAACCTCAGCCACAGGATAAAGTTAATGGAGCTGCTGAAAAGAAGAAAGTCCTGGACCAGAAAGCCCCACAGCCAAATGCACAGAAAGCTCCAGAGCAGGGAACACAGTCTCCTCGAAGGCAGAGTAAAGAACAAGAGTCTGGAGGCCTCTTTGGGTTTGGTGGTCCTAAAGCTCAGCCTGAGTCTGCAAAACCTGCAGAGTCAGTTGGAGGAAAAATGTTTGGCTTTGGTTCTTCTATCTTCAGTTCAGCTTCCACTTTAATAACTTCTGCTGTTCAGGACCAGCCAAAGACCACTCCACCGGTCTCTCCAAAGCTGTCCCCAAAACCATCTCCTGCAAAGGAAGCCAAGTCTCCTGCGGCACAGAAACCAGAGGAGAATAAGAAAGAAGAGGCTAAAATACCCCCAGCTGAACAGACTAAAGTGGACAAAGGTCCACCACAGCCCACAAAGACGGCAGCACCAACACAAGGTCCAGCTGTCAAACCAGGACAGTCCACCTGTCCATTGTGTAAGGTTCATCTCAACATCAACAGCAGAGATCCTCCCAACTACAGCAACTGCACTGAGTGCAAGAGCACTGTGTGCAACCAGTGTGGCTTCAACCCTTCTCCTAATGAACTTACAGGACAGGTACGGCTTTTCAGCATCATCATTTGAGACTGCTTTTTGAGGAAAAAAAATCCCCATTGTGGATGATAATATCACTTAATTTGTACACTACAATATCTGATCAAATTAAGCGTTGTACAAGTTTGGATCAAGTAGTTCTTATCTTGATTCATATTCATTTTATTGTCTTTACTAAAGGATCGAGCATTTCTATTTTCAAAAGAGACAACATGAGTAAATTCTACTTCATTTGAAGTGTGAATTTCCCTCCTTTTTCTCTATGAACGTTACATATTTTCAATACATTAGAATGAATTGTATTTTGTTCTTGGTGGTTTGTGAAGTCGTTGTCATATCAAAATGGCAGTCTTGTTCAACTATACCTGAGCAGTGTAATGAACAGTATCTACTGCTGCATAAAAGATGTATAGTTTAGTATGTTATGAAAAGTATTTTATGTTTATTGTTTGCTAGTGTCAGAACTTGTATAATGTCATTCTCTACCTATGTTTTGTTTTTCATTCAGGTCAAAGAGTGGCTGTGCCTGAACTGTCAGGTGAAAAGAGCAGCTGCTGCACCAGGGCTTCAGGCTCCTAAACTCCTCAAGTCTCCGAGCAGAGCCCCTACTGCAGGAGAGAAGACAGTCACTCCTGCTCCAGAGAAAAAGAAGACTCCACCTACTGCACAAAAGAATCTCGCAGAACCTCAGAAACAGGATAAAGTTAGTGGAGCTGCTGAAAAGAAGGAAGTCCTGGACCAGAAAGCCCCACAGCCAAATGCACAGAAAGCTCCAGAGCAGGGAACACAGTCTCCTCGAAGGCAGAGTAAAGAACAAGAGTCTGGAGGCCTCTTTGGATTTGGTGGTCCTAAAGCTCAGCCTGAGTCTGCAAAACCTGCAGAGTCAGTTGGAGGAAAAATGTTTGGCTTTGGTTCTTCTATCTTCAGTTCAGCTTCCACTTTAATAACTTCTGCTGTTCAGGACCAGCCAAAGACCACTCCACCGGTCTCTCCAAAGCTGTCCCCAAAACCATATCCTGCAAAGGAAGCCAAGTCTCCTGCGGCACCGAAACCAGAGGAGAACAAAAAAGAAGAGGCTAAAACAGTTCCACCCGAACAGACTAAAGCGGCCAAAGGTCTGCCACAGCCCACAAAGACGACAGCACCAACTCAAGGCTCAGCTGTCAAACCAGGACAGTCCACCTGTCCATTGTGTAAGGTTCATCTCAACATCAGCAGCAAAGATCCTCCCAACTACAGCAACTGCACTGAGTGCAAGAGCACTGTGTGCAACCAGTGTGGCTTCAACCCTTCTCCTAATGAACTTACAGGACAGGTATGGATTATTTATTCACCGGAGACACCAAACACTGTGTGATAATCACCAAGCATCCCCTTGCAAGCGGAAGTTTTTCTCCATTAACGGAAATCTAGGCAGTTTGATCCCTGTGATTGACTCATTATGAATCTATATTAATTTATGTTTGGGATGTGTGCTTGAAACAGTTTTATATTGATAACGGAGTGCCCACATACTAATATGGCTGTTTTGAGTTTTTGATATCACCAATTGGAACCAAATAATTTGCAGTGCATCTGAATATTCTTTTACATTTGTCAAGGAATTGCCTAACTCCTTTGCCAAAACCATGTGTATCAACGATGGTAAGGACAGTTTAAATCATCGAGTGACTGAGGAAGGAGTTTGAAAGAGCAGCTTGCATGCTTCTTTTCATAGATTCTTTAGAGAAGGATGCTTTTAAGGGCCTTATCCAAAGGCAATGACATGTGAGGCATTCTACAATTCACTGGGCTTTTTTCCAGCTTGAAGGCTTTTCAATTGTTCCATCCAAAAGGATCACAGTCTCTGCACAATCAGCTTGTAAAGTCTCATAGTTTTTACAACTGTAGACTTCATATTCTCAGTTGCACACACACAAACGCACACACAGTCTACTAATAAACCTCTTGAGATCTTGATATGTACTGGAAAGAACATTTGTTCATTGTTTGATGGGCTGTGCTCAACCAACTATTGGAATAATTGGTTGGTTAAATGAAAGAGCAGAGGGATACATTAATAGGAACAGCTAATGGGGATTCTGGAGAGAATATATTTTATACTTGGAGTATTTTTGTGTTGGTAGCAGTTTGTGTTACATTTTTCAGTCACCAGCCTGCTATTTGCAATCGCTGGCAGAGAAATAACATGGTACTGAAAAACAGTGTACTATAATTGGTGCTGTACTGGAACAAAATCTGTAGTTAGTCCATTTATTTTTATTTTATAAAAAAGTTGAAGGTGACAACGTCTGTTGTTTTCAGAAGAACTTATCTTAAATATCTTTATTCCTCTTATGGTTGACCGTAAAGGAGTTAGAGGCTGAAGTTAAAGGTTACCTTCTTGGGCATTCGGATGGATAATCAACATCTGTTCAAGACATTTTATTCATTATTTTTGGTCTGCAAGATGGCCATTGATGGACATTTTTCTCTCAATCAGATTATGATTGTATTTTCTTATTTTTCATTGTCTTTCAGGTAAAAGAGTGGCTGTGCCTGAACTGTCAAGTGAAAAGAGCAGCTGCTGCACTAGAGCCTCAGGCTCCTAAACTTCCCAAGTCTCCCAGCAGAGCTTCTGCTGCAGGAGCGAAGACAGTCACTCCTGCTCCAGAGAAAAAGGAGGCTCCACCTCCTGCACAAAAGAAGCCCTCAGAACCTCAGCCACAGGATAAAGTTAGGGGAGCTGCTGAAAAGAAGGAAGTCCTGGACCAGAAAGCCCCACAGCCAAATGCCCAGAAAGCTCCAGAGCAGGGAACACAGTCTCCTCGAAGGCAGAGCAAAGAACAAGAGTCTGGAGGCCTCTTTGGGTTTGGTGGTCCTAAAGCTCAGCCTGAGTCTGCAAAACCTGCAGAGTCAGTTGGAGGAAAAATGTTTGGCTTTGGTTCCTCTATCTTTAGTTCAGCTTCCACTTTAATAACTTCGGTTCAGGACCAGCCAAAGACCACTCCACCGGCCTCTCCAAAGCTGTCCCCAAAACCATCTCCTGCAAAGGAAGACAAGTCTCCTGCGGCACAGAAACCAGAGGAGAATAAGAAAGAAGAGGCTAAAATACCCCCAGCTGAACAGACTAAAGTGGACAAAGGTCCACCACAGCCCACAAAGACGGCAGCACCAACACAAGGTCCAGCTGTCAAACCAGGACAGTCCACCTGTCCATTGTGTAAGGTTCATCTCAACATCAACAGCAGAGATCCTCCCAACTACAGCAACTGCACTGAGTGCAAGAGCACTGTGTGCAACCAGTGTGGCTTCAACCCTTCTCCTAATGAACTTACAGGACAGGTACGGCTTATCAGCATCTACATTTTTGAGATTGTTTTTTGAGGAAAAAAAATCCCCATTGTGGATGATAATATCACTTATTTTGTACACTACAATATCTGATCAAATTAAGCGTTGTACAAGTTTGGATCAAGTAGTTTTTATCTTGTTGTCATATCAA
The DNA here is from genome assembly GCA_964034765.1 of Knipowitschia caucasica. Taxonomy (NCBI): domain Eukaryota; kingdom Metazoa; phylum Chordata; class Actinopteri; order Gobiiformes; family Gobiidae; genus Knipowitschia; species Knipowitschia caucasica. The sequence continues at coordinate 12,928,626 of OZ035824.1, read as the reverse complement.
AATGGCAGTTTTGTTCAACTATACCTGAGCAGTGTAATGAACAGTTTCTACTACTGGATAAAAGATGTATACAGTAGTTTAGTATGTTGTGAAAAGTATTTTATGTTTATTGTTTGCTAGTGTCAGAACTTGTATAATGTCATTCTCTACCTATGTTTTGTTTTTCATTCAGGTCAAAGAGTGGCTGTGCCTGAACTGTCAGGTGAAAAGAGCAGCTGCTGCACCAGGGCTTCAGGCTCCTAAACTCCTAAAGTCTCCCAGCAGAGCCCCTGCTGCAGGAGAGAAGACAGTCACTCCTGCTCCAGAGAAAAAGGAGGCTCCACCGCCTGCGCAAAAGAAGCCCTCAGAACCTCAGCCACAGGATAAAGTTAGTGGAGCTGCTGAAAAGAAGGAAGTCCTCGGCCAGAAAGCCCCACAGCCAAATGCACAGAAAGCTCCAGAGCAGGGAACACAGTCTCCTCGAAGGCAGAGCAAAGAACAAGAGTCTGGAGGCCTCTTTGGGTTTGGTGGTCCTAAAGCTCAGCCTGAGTCTGCAAAACCTGCAGAGTCAGTTGGAGGAAAAATGTTTGGCTTTGGTTCTTCTATCTTCAGTTCAGCTTCCACTTTAATAACTTCTGCTGTTCAGGACCAGCCAAAGACCACTCCACCGGTCTCTCCAAAGCTGTCCCCAAAACCATCTCCTGCAAAGGAAGCCAAGTCTCCTGCGGCACAGAAACCAGAGGAGAATAAGAAAGAAGAGGCTAAAACAGCTCCACCCGAACAGACTAATGTGGACAAAGGTCCACCACAGCCCACAAAGACGACAGCACCAACTCAAGGCTCAGCTGTCAAACCAGGACAGTCCACCTGTCCATTGTGTAAGGTTCATCTCAACATCAGCAGCAAAGATCCTCCCAACTACAGCAACTGCACTGAGTGCAAGAGCACTGTGTGCAACCAGTGTTGCTTCAACCCTTCTCCTAATGAACTTACAGGACAGGTACGGCTTATCAGCATCTACATCCTTAATGTTCCTTTTTGCGAAAAGTAATTGCCCCTTAATGGATCATAACATCAATACAATTGTAAACTGCAAAACCTGATCATATATAGTGTGGTAAATGTTTGAATCAAGTAGATTTTTCTATTGTGATTCGAAGAACTTTTGAAATCTTCCTACAAAAGTTGCCATTAGGTTGAGCATAACTAATTTCAAGGACGGTACCATTAGCATTTTGCATTTCCTTCAATTTGCTCGTCTCTGGAATAAAATATTAAAACACGATTTTCCAAAGGTACAAGCTATTTTTTATAACAATGACATAGGTAAAATTAAGAAAAAACTTCTGAATTCTATTTTGTAGTCTTTTTTGCAGTGCATTATAATAAAATCAGTCTCTGATCAAACGAGGAGTTGGCATTGTTTTGGCTGGCAATTGTTGTCAAGCACCCAAAGGCATGCAGGGTTGAGTCCCATGAGCGGAATTGTATAATTACAATAAGTCAGTATGAATCTAATGTGTTCTTAGTGGTTAGTGAAGTGGTTGTCCACACAAAATGGCTGTAGTCTGTTCAACTGTATCTGAGCAGCGTAATGAACAGTTTCTTCCTTTGTATATCAGAACTATGTAGAGTCTGGTACTTAGAGAAATGTATTTGATGTTAATTGCTTGGCAGAGGCTAGAGTCAGAATTAGCATAATTCCATACTTTACCTATGTTTTGTTTTTATTCAGGTCAAAGAGTGGCTGTGCCTGAACTGTCAGGTAAAAAGGGCTGCTGCTGCACCAGAGCTTCAGGCTCCTAAACTCCTCAAGTCTCCGAGCGGAGCTTCTGCTGCAGGAGAGAAGAGAGTCACTCCTGCTCCAGAGAAAAAGGAGGCTCCATTGCCTGCACAAAAGAAGCCCTCAGAACTTCAGCCGCAGGATAAAGTTAATGAAGCTGCTGAAAAGAAGGAAGTCCTGGACCAGAAAGCCCAACAGCAAAATGCACAGAAAGCTCCAGAGCAGGGAACACAGTCTCCTCGAAGGCAGAGCAAAGAACAAGAGTCTGGAGGCCTCTTTGGGTTTGGTGGTCCTAAAGCTCAGCCTGAGTCTGCAAAACCTGCAGAGTCAGTTGGAGGAAAAATGTTTGGCTTTGGTTCTTCTATCTTCAGTTCAGCTTCCACTTCAATAACTTCTGCTGTTCAGGAGTCGCCAAAGACCACTCCACCGGCCTCTCCAAAGCTGTCCCCAAAACCATCTCCTGCAAAGGAAGCCAAGTCTCCTGCGGCACAGAAACCAGAGGAGAATAAGAAAGAAGAGGCTAAAACAGCTCCACCCGAACAGACTAAAGTGGACAAAGGTCTGCCACAGCCCACAAAGGCGGCAGCACCAACTCAAGGCCCAGCTGTCAAACCAGGACAGTCCACCTGTCCATTGTGTAAGGTTCATCTCAACATCAGCAGCAAAGATCCTCCCAACTACAGCAACTGCACTGAGTGCAAGAGCACTGTGTGCAACCAGTGTGGCTTCAACCCTTCTCCTAATGAACTTACAGGACAGGTACAGCTTATCAGCATCTACATCCTTAAAGTTGTTTTTTGCAAAAAATATATTTGTCTAAAACATATTATAACATGGGGAGTTCTTTATGCACTCCAAAACCCGATAAAAGATATTGTGGAAAACCTTGGCTCAAGTTGTTTTTATCTTGATTCAAAAACATCTTAATGTCTTCCTACAAGACTTACTAATGCGTCGAGCAAAACTAGTTACAAGGGCATTACCATTAGTATTTCATTCAAAGTAAGAATTGCTCTTCTCTGAATTAAAAAAAAAATATATATATATATGTATTTTAACAACAACTTCAACAGTTAAATTTAAGATAAATTTAACTTAATTTCTGAAGTACTTTTTGTAATATCCTTTGCAGTGTCCAAAAATGTATTCGGTCTACAATCAAATTAGGGGTAGGCATTGTTTTTGCTGGTATTAGTTGTCCAACACCCGATGGAATGCAGTTTTGAGGCTTATGAGTTGAAGGTGATAATTACAGTACGTTAGTTTTAATGTAAATGTATTCTTGGTGGTTAGTGAAGTGGTTTTCCACAAAAAAATTGTTTTTAACTGTTCAACGGTATCCAGCAGCGTAATTAACAGTTACTACCACTGTATATCATAACTATGAAGCGTCTACTATATAATGAAATTAATTTTATGTTAACTGTTTGTAAGAGGTTAAAGTAAGAATTTGCATAATGTCATACTGTACCTATGTTTTGTTTTCCACTCAGGTCAAAGAGTGGCTGTGCCTGAACTGTCAAGTGAAAAGAGCAGCTGCTGCACCAGAGCCTCAGGCTCTTAAACTCCTCAAGTCTCCGAGCGGAGCTTCTGCTGCAGGAGAGAAGACAGGGACTCCTGCTACAGAGAAACAGGAGTTTCCAACGCCTGCACAAAAGAAGCCCTCAGAACCTCAGCCACAGGATAAAGTTAATGGAGCTGCTGAAAAGAAGGAAGTCCTGGACCAGAAAGCCCCACAGCCAAATGCACAGAAAGCTCCAGAGCAGGGAACACAGTCTCCTCGAAGGCAGAGCAAAGAACAAGAGTCTGGAGGCCTCTTTGGATTTGGTGGTCCTAAAGCTCAGCCTGAGTCTGCAAAACCTGCAGAGTCAGTTGGAGGAAAAATGTTTGGCTTTGGTTCTTCTATCTTCAGTTCAGCTTCCACTTTAATAACTTCGGCTGTTCAGGACCAGCCAAAGACCACTCCACCGGTCTCTCCAAAGCTCTCCCCAAAACCATCTCCTGCAAAGGAAGCCAAGTCTCTTGCGGCACAGAAACCAGGGGAGAATAAGAAAGAAGAGGCTAAAACAGCTCCACCCGAACAGACTAAAGTGGACAAAGGTCTGCCACAGCCCACAAAGACGGCAACACCAACTCAAGGCCCAGCTGTCAATCCAGGACAGTCCACCTGTCCATTGTGTAAGGTTCATCTCAACATCAACAGCAGAGATCCTCCCAACTACAGCAACTGCACTGAGTGCAAGAGCACTGTGTGCAACCAGTGTGGCTTCAACCCTTCTCCTAATGAACTTACAGGACAGGTACAGCTTATCAGCATCTACATTCTTAATGTTGCTTTTTGCGGAAAAAAAAACAAAAAACCAACAAACAAAAAATTACACTGCAAAACCTTATTAACTATTGTGTGGTAAAAGCCAACAATTATTGGCTTGTACCTTTGGAAAATCTTGTTTTAATAACAATGGCAATAGGTAAAATCAAGAAATCAAAATGTTAACTTCTTTCCTGAATTACTTTTGTTTTCTTTTTTGAAGTTTACAATAATGTAGTCAGTCCACAATCAAATTAGGGGTAGGCATTGTCTTGGATTGTATAAGTTGTCCAACACCCGAAGGAATGCAGGTTTAAGTTCTACAAGTGGAATGTTATAATTACTGTACATTAGTATTAATGTTAATGTTTTCTTTGTGGTTTGTGAAGTGGTTGATGACACAAAAGGGCAGTTGTCTCTTCACCTCTACCTGATCAGCTTAATGAACAGTATCAAGTTACTACCACTGAATTTTAGAACTATGAAGGGTCTACTATAAAATGAAATTTATTTGATGTTAATCGCATGGGAGAGGTTATAGTCAGAACTTGCTTAATGTCATAATTACCTATGTTTTGTGTTTCATTCAGGTCAAAGCGTGGCTGTGCCTGAACTGCCAGGTAAAAAGGGCAGCTTCTGCACCAGAGCTTCAGGCCCCTAAACTCCTCAAGTCTCCGAGCGGAGCTTCTGCTGCAGGAGCGAAGACAGGCTCCCCTGCTCCTGAGATAAAGAAGGCTCCTCAGTCTGCACAAAAGAAACCCTCAGAACCTCAGCCACAGGATAAAGTTAGTGGAGCTGCTGAAAAGAAGGAAGTCCTGGACCAGAAAGCCCCACAGCCAAATTCACAGAAAGCTCCAGAGCAGGGAACACAGTCTCCTCGAAGGCAGAGCAAAGAACAAGAGTCTGGAGGCCTCTTTGGATTTGGTGGTCCTAAAGCTCAGCCTGAGTCTGCAAAACCTGCAGAGTCAGTTGGAGGAAAAATGTTTGGCTTTGGATCTTCTATCTTCAGTTCAGCTTCCACTTTAATAACTTCGGCTGTTCAGGACCAGCCAAAGACCACTGCACCGGTCTCTCCAAAGCTGTCCCCAAAACCATATCCTGCAAAGGAAGCCAAGTCTCCTGCGGCACAGAAACCAGAGGAGAATAAAAAAGAAGAGGCTAAAATACCCCCAGCTGAACAGACTAAAGCGGACAAAGGTCTGCCACAGCCCACAAAGGCGGCAGCACCAACTCGAGGCCCAGCTGTCAAACCAGGACAGTCCACCTGTCCATTGTGTAAGGTTCATCTCAACATCAGCAGCAAAGATCCTCCCAACTACAGCAACTGCACTGAGTGCAAGAGCACTGTGTGCAACCAGTGTGGCTTCAACCCTTTGCCAAATGATGTAACGGTAAGTTCTTGGCATCACAGAAAAACTGCAGCAGTAAAACTAATAAGTAGTTAAAATGTTCTTTTGTTTTCAGGGTAAGGAATGGTTATGCTTGAATTGTCAGACCAAAAGGGCGCTGTCTATGACTGACTCAAACGTGTTACTTGAAAAAGTTCAGAAGAAAGAAACTTCTATAGTTGAAGAAGTTGCGGTGGATCTCATTAAGACGAAAGAAGAGATTTCCACTGCACCTCAAAATAAGCCACAGGAACTAGTCAAGATGCCGAATCAGACAAGAAGAGCTAGTAATGTGTCTGTAAAGAGCGAGCCAGATTCAGGGGGTCTTTTTGGATTTGGTGGGAAGGCCCAAGCAGATACTGCAAAGCCTGCAGAGTCGGTGTCCGGGAAGATGTTTGGCTTTGGTTCATCCTTACTCAGCTCAGCTTCCACTTTGGTCACTTCTGCGGTTCAAGACCAGACTTTGACTACAACACCTGCTTCTCCAAAGATGTCCACCGCAAAAGACAATCTTCCATTAACACAGCAAACTGAATCAGAGAAGAAATCAGAACCCCTGACAAACAAGAAGATTCCCTCAGTTGCAGAGGCCAAAGCAGAGAAAGCTCCACCAGTACCTCCTCAGAAGACTGTCTCTCAAGATGCTGTTAAGTTGACAGACTCTACTTGTCCTCTGTGTAAGGCTCAACTGAACGTCAACTCCAAGGAGTCACCAAACTACAATTCCTGTACTGAATGCAAGAACACTGTGTGTAACCAGTGTGGGTTTAGCCCAATGCCAAGTGGATCAGAGGTGAGTGTGTGATTGATAGATACTTTATTGATCCCTCTCGGGAGTAATTCAGGTATCCAGTATCAGCAGAAACACATGCATTCATACAAACAAAACACTTAATAGGATCATTCTAAAAATAGCTAACTATAGTAATAAAATGCATCAGCACTTTAGGTCACAGCAGCAGAGGTGGAGTCACCGCTGGGTGGAGCAGGACAGGCCACAGCAGCAGAGGCAGAATATCCTCAGGGTGGAGCAGGCCATACTGTTATCATTAAAATGTGTTTTAAAGTTTGAGACCAGAACTTATTCCTTTTGTCAACCACCCTCCTAGATTTCTCAATACAATAAGTAACAAGAGTTCCGGCGAAGGAGGGAGATATTGAGTCTGAAGTCTGGACCATGTTCTCTTCCTCCATCGTCGATGCGGCGGCTCGTAGCTGTGGTCGCAAGGTCTCTGGTGCTGGTCCCGGCGGCAACCCCCGAGCCTGGTGGTGGACACCGGTAGTAAGGGATGCCGTCAGGCTGAAGAAGGAGTCCTATTGAGCCATGATGGTTCGTGGGACTCCTGAGGCAGCTGTCCAGTACCGGTAGGCCAAGCGTGCCGCAGCCCGGGATGTTGCAGAGGCAAAAACCAGGAGGGGGAAGCAGTGCTTTGCCAACACCGTGTACGGTGCGGGTGGAGAGCTGCTGACCGCGACTGGGGATATTGTCGGGCGGTGGAAGGAGTACTTCGAGATTCTCCTCAATCCCCCCGTCACGTTCTCCGTTCCGGAGGCAGAGGCTGAGGATGTTGGAGCGGACACTTCCATCTCCCTGGCTGAGGTCACCAAGGTGGTTGGCAGCCTCCATGGTGGCAAGGCTCCTGGAGTGGATGAGATCCGTCCTGACTATCTTAAGTCTCTGGATGTCTGGAGGCTACGGCCGATGGTCGAATCTCATATTCAGGAGGAGCAGTGTGGTTTTCGTCCCGGTCGTGGAACACTGGACCAGCTCTATACTCTCCATTGGATACTCGAGGGTTCATGGGAGTTCGCCCAACCAGTCCACATGTGTTTTGTGGATTTGGAGAAGGCGTTCGACCGTGTTCCCCGGGTAGTTCTATAGGGGGTGCTCCGGGAGTACGGGGTCCGGGGTCCTCTGGTGAGGGACGTCCTGTCCCTGTATGACCGGAGTCAGAGCTGCATTCGCATTGCCGGCAGTAAGTCAGACCTGTTCCCAGTGCATGTTGGCCTCCGCCAAGGCTGCCCTTTGTCACCGGTTCTGTTCACTGTATTTATGGGGGGGGGTCCGGTTCGGGGACCAAAGGATTTAATCTCTGCTGTTTGCGACGATTTTGTCCTGTTGGCTCCAACGAACCAGGACCTGCAGCATGCACTAAAACGGTTTGCAGCCGAGTGTGAAGCGGCAGGGATGAGAATCAGCACCTTCAAATCCGAGGACATGGTGCTCGACCGGAAAAAGGTGCCTTACCCTCTCCAGGTGGGTGGAGTGGTCCTTCCTCAAGTGGAGGAGTTCAAGCATCTCGGGGTCTTGTTCACGAGTGAGGGAAGGTTGGAGCGTGAGATTGACAGGCGGATCGGTGCAGCGTGCGCAGTGATGCGGTCGCTGTATCGGACCGTTGTGGTGAAGAGGGAGCTGAGCCGAAAGGCAAAGCTCTCGATTTACCGGTCAATCTTCGTTCCCTCCCTCACCTATGGTCATGAGCTTTGGGTAATGACCGAAAAAACAAGATCGCGATACAAGCGGTCGAAATGAGCTTCCTCCGCAGAGTGGCTGGGCGCTCCCTTAGAGATAGGGTGAGGAGCTCAGTCACACCGGAGGAGCTCAGAGTAGAGCCGCTGCTCCTTCACATCGAGAGGAACCAGTTGAGGCGGCTCGGGCATGTGTTCCGGATGCCCCCCGGACGCCTCCCTGGGGAGGTGTTCCGGGCACGTCCCACAGGGAGGAGACCCCGGGAAGACCCAGGACACGCTGGAGGGACTATGTTTTAGAGTTTTAGAGACAATCACCCCAAAGTGTATCATATGTCAAGATCAGACCTGGGAAAACTGTGGCCTGGGGTGCACACTGGCAGTCTATTTATCCTATTTGAATTTATGTTATGCCAATATTTTCGTAAACTCCTGGAATTGTCTATTAATGCATAGTTTCTTTTTTCCTATGAGGTTTCCCTACTTTGATTGGAACTTTGCAAAATATGTTTATTCTAAGACATTTTTTTCTGATTTCTCCATAGACAAAGGAGTGGTTATGTCTGACCTGCCAGATGCAAAGAGCCCTGAAACAGTCTGAAGAAGTTCAGCCTCCAGTGAGGAAACCTCTGGGAACCCTAAACAAAGCTTCTACCCCAGTAGTTGTTCCTGGAGAAATAATAGAGACCCCTGCAACTCCAAAACCAGAAGTGTCCGAGAAAATACAAAAAGACGCTGTACACAAAAAGCCTGATGAAATAAAGCTGCCAACTGAAACTGCAGACACTGCTACTTCAAAATCACCTGGAAAAGAAGTTCCATCATCGAAGGAGTTTGAGGTCAAGGCCAAAACAGCAAAACCAGTTAGGGCAAGTGTTGAAGAGAAGGTTGAGGAAAAACCTGCACCATCAAAAGAAAGCAAAAAGGAAGAGCCCACTGAGAAGAAAGAAATCCTAGCAGTTTCAAAAGAGGACTCAAAGACAGAAAACATTTCAAAAAAAGAGGATTTTGGAGGCTTCTTTGGTTTTGGTAGTCCTAAATCTCAGCGTTCTGCCTCTATAATACCAGAGCCTGTGTCTGGAAAAGTTATGGGATTTGGCTCTTCGCTCTTCAGCTCGGCTTCTACTTTGATTTCATCTGCAGTGAAGGACGAATCCCGCTCTACGCCCCCAAGCTCTAGAAAAATGTCTGCTCCTCCACAGGTTTCTGACAAGACTCCACCTTCAAAAGAGTCTCCAAAGGCAAGTCCTCCAGTTTCTCCAAAAGTTGCCAAAGCAGTTCCATCCCCGAAGGCCATTGAGCAAAAGGCTGAAGATACACCTGAGAATATAATTGAAAAGGAAGTGAAAGATGCTCCCAAACCAGAATCTCCCAAACCTGTTTTGAAAGTGGAGCTTACAGCCTGCCCACTTTGTAAGATGGAAATCAACTTGTCATCAAAGGACAGTCGCAACTACAATATATGCACCGAATGCAAAAATGTGGTGTGCAATAAATGTGGATTCAGGACATTGCCAACAGTATCGGAGGTAAAAATAATCAAATATACTACTTGTTTTCTTTGATAAGGATATTGTATAATTTCAATGTGTTTGTTTTTGTATTGTTCTTAGGTCAAGGAATGGCTTTGTCTCAATTGTCAGATGCAGAGAGCCCTTGGAGCATCTGAACCTCCTGGTCTGCCAATGATGAAACCTTCACCAAAGAAGGATATTGTTTCACAGCCTACAACCAAGGATACCGCTGAGCCAGTCATGAAAAAAACCGAGAATGCTACTCAATTAATAGCTGAAGATAAGACCATGCCCACGGAAGTATCTCCAAAGGTTCCAGAAAAGGAGCCTCAGCTACAGGAGGCTGTTTCTGTGACTAAAGAGTCAGTAGATAACGTACCCTCAGAAGAACCTGGACCAAATGTTCCAACTCCATCAACTAAAGCTGAGTTCAATCAAGCACCAGAGAAGAAAGATACTCCACTGAAACCAACCCCTACTACAGGAGAGATACATATAGAACTTCCAAAGCCAGCTCCATCTGCTGTTTCTCCCACTCCCCCAAAAGGTCTTTCTGAGGTACAACAACCCCAGATGCCTTCAAGTATGGTTCCTCCAGCTGTTATCAAAGCAAAGGAACCAGTCCAACAGCCACCTAAACCAACACCTAAGGACGCTTCCACAACAGCTCCAAAAGCACTTGAAGCAGTTAAGCCTACATCAGAACAAGGGGGTCCACAACCTTTAGCTAAATCTTCCGTGCCACCTGTGGAGGCCAAGGCCACTACAACTGCAGTCAAACCAGTTCCACCTGCTCCATCTCCAAAGCCAGATTTGAAAACAGTTGCTCCCTTAGAACAAGGTAGTCCACAACCTTTAGTCAAGCCTGCCACGCCACCTGCAGAAGCTAAGGCCACCACAAAGCAAACACCCGAACCAACCTCAACTACGTTTAAACCAGTTCCACCCGCCCCATCTCCAAGGCCAGAGGGGACAAAAGTATCTCCGGTACAATCACCCAAACCTGCTCAAAAAGCTACAGTGGAAACCAAACCAGCCCTAGCTCAAACAGCAAAACCTGGACCTCCAGCTGCTAAACCTACACAGCCATCAACACAGCCCGCAAAACAAGAGTCAGGTAGTTTCTTTGGTTTTGGTGGTTCTAAGCCTCAGCCTGCAGCTCAGAAACCTGCAGAGTCCGTCACTGGGAAAATGTTTGGTTTTGGATCATCGTTCTTAAATTCAGCGTCTAATTTGATATCATCGGCTGTTCAGGAAGAGCCTAAAACCACACCGCCAACACCTCGTAAAATGTCAACAGCCCAAGTTTCTCCTAAAGCCACACCCCCGCCCTCTCCGAGAACTGAGAAGAAACCTCAGGAGAAGTCTCTGGTGACTGAACGCAAAGTCACACCACAACCTACCAAAACGCCAGCTGGCACCAAGGTACCAGCAAAGATGGAGAAGCCTTCTTGTCCTCTTTGTAAAGTGGAACTCAATACGGGCTCAAATGACCCTGCAAACTACAATACATGCACTGAATGCAAGAAGAGGGTCTGCAACCAGTGTGGATTTAATCCAATGCCAAATGTGACTGAGGTATGGAATCTTCTTCTATATGATTGTTTTAACAATTCAATAGAGGCATAAAATAGACTGAGGGATTGCTAGCCTCTCTTGTTAAAAGAAACATTTAATGCCTTCTGCCAAATAAAAATAATCAACATCACATGCAGGTGACTAAGCCCAGTCATACTCCATGTAGAATACTAGAGTATCTTTATTCCACGTAAAATGTAAAATCAATATAATTTTGATGATTCTGGCATATAGTGAATTTTCGAAATATTCACATTTTTAGCTGTTTTATTTGAGGTTTTTATTTTACAAGCTGTAAGCCAATTATCAACAATATAGGAAATAAAGGCTCAATATATCTCACATCGAAGAAGAGTTTATGCAGGTTGCCGACCCCTGCAATAAGCAATAATGTAATAATAGTGTTTTAAATATTTTCCTCACATTGCTAAGAAATTCTAAGATTCAACATGATATGGGGGAGTTTATAATTTTAGTTTATATAATCTAAGAAGCTTGGGGGGACAACAGTAGCTCTGGTACAATCACCCAAAACACAAAAAGTGGAAGCCAAAGACACACAAGCTTAAACAATTATATGCATGTTTATAAAGTATGTAAATTATGTTTTTTTTTTTACTGGAAATACAAATACAGAAAAAATATCTTCCTTACTAGCAGTCCCAGTGGCATTGAATTGTGGGACAGATCAATAGGACACCTTTTTCAGTATGGGTCAGTTGGCATCTTATCTTAACTTACAAACATGTGACTATAGTATGTACCTGATTCATCAAGTTATGATTGCCTGATAACACAGGTGTAAAAACAACACCGTTTTGGTTTTTTTCTCTTACTACGCACGCACACACACACACACACACACATACACAGTGGTACACCAACCATTAATTTTGCTCATGTCAGACATCGATGGTAGATAGAGAAGTATGAATTCACCACATAAAGGGAAAAAAGTTTTGTGAGAATGTTGCATTTAATTTTTTTACTGTGTTTGTCTTGATAGGTAAAGGAATGGCTGTGCTTGGACTGCCAGATGAAACGGGCTATAGGGCCATCAGAGGCTTCAGGACTTCCTGCCATGAAGCCACTGGCCCAGAGCAAAGAGCAGAAAGATAAACCTTTATCACAAAAGGAAAATCTCCCAGAGGCTGAAACTAAAAAGGATTTTATTCCTTCGGCTCCACCCAAGAAGGAGGTTGTTTCCCCAACTCCACACAATAAATTTCCACTAACGCAGTTCAACAACGAGGCTGTTCCACAAACTCCGCCCCAAAAAGAGGCTGTTTCACCAACTCCACCAAAGAAAGAGGCGGTTATCGCAACTCCACCAAAGAAAGAGGCTGTTACCCCAACTCCACCCAAGAAAGAGGTCCCAGACATTGAGACCTCAGTTACAGGTGCTGCCCCTACTCAAAAAGGTTCTTTACCAAAACCTCAGGCCGTTCCAGGAACTCAGCCAGCACCACAAACAAAGGATATTGACCAAAAGCAGCCACCAGTTACAACATTGGCACAACCAACGCATCCTGCAAAGGGCAAAGTTAATGAAACTCCTCTGAAACCAACACCAAAGCCAGAGGTCAAAGAAACGACCAAACAGGACGTGACCAAACCTTTGGTGCAACAACCTTCAAAACCTGCTCCAGCCAAGGCTGCTCCACCATCCCAGCCCCCGAAGAAGGAAGAATCTGGTGGTTTTTTTGGATTTGGTGGCCCCAAAACACCGGCAAAGACTGAAACGGCCGCTGGTAAGATGTTCGGCTTTGGTTCGTCATTCCTTAGCTCTGCCTCTACACTTATCACCTCAGCAGTCCAGGACGAACCCAAGACAACTCCACCAGTTTCGCCAAAAATTTCCCCATCCAAACCCAAGCCGGAACAACAGGCACCGGCAAAGGCTACTCCACCGGTGGAAAGGAAAGTAGAGCTAACAAAAGACAAGGAGGTGAAACAGGTGTCTTCTGCCTGTCCACTCTGTAAGGTTGAGCTGAACATCGGCTCTAAGGATTTGCCTAATTATAACACGTGCACGGAATGCAAGAACAAAGTCTGCAACCTCTGTGGATTTAACCCAACGCCTCATACAGCAGCGGTGAGTTCCATTTTAATTATGTGTGCCATGTTTTAATTAACTCTAAATCATTTTGGTAAGGTCAGACCTGTGAGTAATGGTAGCTGGAGGATTCTTGTGGGTTGTTGTTAAAAGGAAAAATGTGATGTGCTATTGGTGTTTTTGGAATTTTTATTGGAAGTTGATATGTGTTACATGCAATGAGCTTTGTAATTGTAGTTGAATGCATGTAAGTCAAAGGATTCTGAATAATGTGGTGATAAGATTGAGAAGCTATTTCCAATTATAACTGTGGTTGAAAAATGAATCTTTACTACACATCAGCCATATGCGCTTATTGCATAATTTGTCTTTGCCAGCACCTTTTTGCATATTTTATTTTTGTCAATTAGTATTTTCAATTCATTGACGCGAAGGGTCAGTAGTCTCCCAAGAACTCCCAGTGAACAGCATGTTTAGCTTCACGGCAAATTTGTGCTTTCAATTCTTACAACCCTTTTTCTCCCTTTGTCATTGTCCGTTTAAGAAAATATAAGATAAGTTAAGGAGAACCTTTATTTGTCCCACAGTGGGGAAATTTCAATGTCACGGACTACGCAACATATACACTATAAATAGTTTTTGTGTTTCTTAGCTAGTTTGAAATGCTTCGATATCAATATATTTATATATTGTGTGAAGTTAATCTAGGAAGTCAGGGAGCTCATACATGTTGACATGGGCAATATTAATTCTGAGTATCATTCTTAGAGTTGGTAGTTTTTAGAGAAGGCATTTGTATATGAATTTGGCTGCTGCTGGGAATAGTTATCCATGACATCAAGTCAAGATAATGTAGATCAACTATTGTTACATTTTATTTCGAACTATATCAATGTTCCTGATGTGTTATTTTGAACATGTCAATGTCTTTATTTGGGGGTGAGCAGTAGAGCATACTGTTTTATGCAAACAGTACAAGCTACATTTTAATTTAAACCATATATCTTTAAAACATATTTTCAAATTCATGATTTTGTATTATGTGGGAATTTTTTGTGAAATCCTATGTATTAATTGACCAAGCCTAAAAACATTATTACAAATGTTTTAATGAGACCCAATGATGACGTTAGATATGTTTTGTCATTTTGATTTATTTTCAGAAGTTATTCTAACGGATATTAACCTCAAAACATACGTATTTCCTTCCTATTAAGATAACATATTTAGTTGTTTTTACAGAAATTGCTCACTCAAATATGCAACCTCTAAGATTAAACGCCACACAAATCTTATTTCAAGACATTCAAATTAAATGTATGCATATGCATCATTCCTTGTTGCTGTGTGCAAATATGATTAAAATACATCCCTTCTTCAAAGTTGCTACTCGCCAGATTACAGCCCTGTTGATGATATTGATCTAGAGTTTTTATTATGGATTATCTCATCACATAATGGTGACCTTTTCAATATTTCCTTCCTGGAAATTGAGCCTGAAGTTATAGTATTTTGTGGATTAAGAGAAACACCACCCACATGTCTGACTGCTTACGTAATCGCGCATGAGCCGAGCTTTCCCCTGTGCGCACCATACCAGCCCACTGCATGAGAAGTGATTGAGCGTTGTGCAACCGCATTAGCTGATGGAATCCATTAGACTTCTGGACTCTAGCAGCAGCAGCAGTAGTAACTAGGGAATCTCCAGCCCCGCAGTGTGAAAACAAAGCCCCAACAATATGCCAATAAGCAAGAGGTGGACCGGATTTCACCCGTCACAACTCTGGCGGACGTTACATTTCCTCTGAGGCCATCTGCTCTTTCACAGATCAGCGGTGGCGCACAATTTGTCAGTTCTAAATTTATCATACAGAGGGCAGAGAGCACATTTGTAGGCTTTTCAGTCTTCTTTGAAATGCCACTGTTTAGTTGGCCGTGAAATAAGCTGACCAGGGCAGCAGAATAGATAATGCGCATGCCGATCCATGGGCGTTATCTCTATAATTCTCTACCGCAGGGTGTGTTCAGCTTTACCAAGACGTGTCCATAGGTTTGTTTTGGGATCAATTCATGTAGCCTATTGCTATTGTATCTTTTATTGTGGATATTGTTTTGGTGAAAAGTGCAACAGTAATTAGGCCCGAGCCCCGAACGGGGAAAGGGCCTATTGTTTTTGCTCGAGAGATGTCATATTCTGCTCTTTGAGCCTTAATTTCACCCCCTGAACATGCATGAAAAGTTGTAAAATTTTGCCCAAACATCAGACCTGGTGAAAAATTTGATATTTTGTAGGGTTGGGCGATATGGGCCTCAGCATGTATCACAATTTTTGTTGGTATGTATCACGATATGACGATATGATAATTTGAACAAAGCCTCATATAAAAGATATAAAAACTTAGCACTGATCATTTTAAACACACTTGCCTCAAAGTGCATTTACTGATTTATTGGCAGCAAAATGTGTAATACAGCTATTGTATATAAAACGTATTAACAAAACTGAATTGTAGAGAATTCTGTTTTGTACATACTGAAAATTGCAGGCAACATGCAATAAAGGTGAACATTTGTAATTTGTAAAATATATAAAAGTTTGTCCTTTGTAATATAAAAAGTGTAGCATTATCAAATAATTATTTGATCACTTTGGCTTATGTTTCCTAATCCCAATATAGTCAAAATTATCAAATACTGTATATATTTTTTGTATCCTTTTGCGTTTCTATAATTATGTAATTATAACTTATTTGTAATTATATTGCAATGTAGACAAACACATGCATTGAAGTAAAATGAATGACAGTAAACAGTAAATAAAGCTTACCAATGGCAGAGAGAGAGAGAGAGAGAGCGAGTGTCCGAAGCAAGCCACTCGAGTCCAGTTGTTTAGGGCAGCTGCTTTCACAACATTAGATCCACTGTCGATAGTTACACACAATTGCTTCTTTTTATCTAGTTCCCAAACTACTCCCATATGTTTGAGGTAGCTCCGCGTTTTGGCACAATGTCTTCTACAATCTGCATGTCTTCACCATGGTCTTCACCGCCGCCCTCAGCCATGTTTGCTCTCTGCTCTGTTGTTGTTGTCCCTGCACGCCGCTCTGCTACACGTGTCGCGCAGATGCGTCATCAAAGTGCGCCGCACACAAACGTGTCTTCCGCTCGCTGTTTTCAGTGTTAAATGATCGTTTTCACCGGTATAAGGCATTTTCTTATCATTTAATTTACTTATACCGGTATACCGGTACAAAAAAAATATTGCCCAACCCTAATATTTTGGTGTTTATTTTTATGGGACTCAAAAAATGCCTGAACAGCGCCACCTACAACAGCCAATGGGAGTTTCAGAGGTCAAGTTTGTCGTAGAGCCATGAAATTCGGTACACATGTTTAAGTCAAGATACGACCAAAATGTTATCATGGCTCCGCCCTCTGACAAACAGGAGGCCCATAAATTTCACTGCAAAATGGAAAAATGATCCGCAATCATTTTCATACATGTCGGTTGGAAAGCGACTCCTCCTCGGCCGTTTCACCGATTGGCCTCAAAATCGCTCCAGATCATCTCAACACATGTACCTTCAAAATGACCAAAGAGATTTTTGATCAGTGAAACGTTGTTTGAGCAGCAGAGCGGCAAAATGTGAGTGTTTTTTTGACCATTTTTACAACATTAATTTTGCTCCCGTTTGCACAAACAAAGTCTGATTTGGACAAAACTTGAATCCAATGTTCAACTCCAGGGTTTAGGTCAGGTGAAAGTGAAATATTTGAAATTGGCCCATTAGCGCCCCCTACAGATTGAGGTGAAGTTTTACATGGGGTGCCAAACAGCTCTAATCATCATATTCATAACAATTTGACTAACATTCTTCTATGGCAACAGCAACAAATCATAACACGGCGGCCCCACCTCCTTTGCACGGTGCTGCGTGGTACGATGTGGTGCAGCGTAGAACGGGGGGTTGTGGAGCGGCGCGTTGCAGCTTGGTGCGGGGCGGCGTGGTGCAGATCCGCTTGATGGGCGGCTTGATGCATGGCGGCTTGGTGCGGGGCGGCTTGATGCGGGGCGGCTTGGTGCTGGGCGGCTTGGTGCGGGGTGGTGCGCGCAGTGCGGCGAGGGCCGTTCGATGCCGCTTGCGGCTTTAATTTTTAATTCTTGCTGGTTTCCGGTTGACTTTGGCAGTAGATAAATCAATTCATTACAGCTAATCCATCCATCCATCCATTTTCTACCCTTTAATCCATTTCTGGGTCAGGGGGGTGGCAGTCAGAGATGCCACCCAAGTCTCATAGCACCAGCCCCTCACTGACCCTCTGCAGGTGGTGAGTCCACAGGAGGACGGCTGCTCTGAGTGTGAGCATAGCCTTGATCTTTCAGTGGGGGCTTTGGGCAAAGTGGGGTTAAGTGTCTTGCCCAAGGACACAACGACAGCAGTCATCAGTGGGAGTCGGTGGAGAAGGTGCAGTACACCAGAAGCTGCTGTACAGCTAATCCATTATTGAAATAGTTTCAAACGAATTTAGTAATGAGGTAATCATTTTGTGGACCGAATTGACAAGACTGCGATAATTCTAAAATCTATCAATCAGTCGATAAATATCTTTATTGAAGAGGGGTTCTGTAATGACTGGACTGAAAAGTATTTCAAACAACCCAATACAAATATTGACATAATATATAGTAATTGACCCAGTATTTGTCACAAAATACATAAACTTCAAGGAAAATTCATCTTTAATGAATACATGAAACATGAATGTTTAATTGGGGCCCAATAGCCTTTTCTTTTTTTTTTTTTACTGAACCATATTGTATCATTTAGAAATCTTATTGAAACATAATTATTGTATGGTTTTGCATAGTATTGGTAGGCTCTGAAAGAAACCTAGCCCTAATGGGGATAATACTAATCCGTAGTTCGTCCTGTGGGTGAGGATGGTTCATTCATTGATAATTTTTGTGTCGTACACCGCCTTACTCACTGTGCTCAGACCTTTGGCGCCCCAGAGGGAGACCCGGGTATGGTGTCGTCAGCGTGTTCGCATGAGGACACCCTCAGATATGGGCCATTACAGTAATTGGTGCTCCTGGTGTGGTGTAAACACGTGGGAGATAAGGGGAGGGAGTCCTGCCTGTGTGAAGGATAACACAGCCATAGAGCAAGGTACAAAGACGGAGGAGTATGTGACCCAAATGACATACAAAGGAACCTTACATTCAAAATTGATTTGATTAGTAAGTAAGTAATGTTTATTTATATAGCCCATTTAACAGACCAATGGTCACCCAAAGCGTTTCACAATGTACAGAGTTCAGATATTTTTCCATTATCTCCACGGGGATGATGGAAGCGTGACGCCAAACACACTGGCGCATCAAAGTCCCCAACCAACACCATCCATTCACTCTCTCATTACATACATACCTATTGTACCTTAGACATAACATTACAACACGGCATCACTTGTTCATTTGCATTTTAACTATATTTAAAATGCACTTTTTTACTTGTATGTAAGGCGACCTTGAGTGTCAAGAAAGGCACCTAAGAAATAAAATGTATAATTTTTAATAATATTATTATTTGGATTGCCAGTCTATTTGGTGAAAAAGTTGTTTTAGGGTTGTGACTAACATTTATTTTCACAATGGATCTTGTGATCATTCTGTTCATCATTAAAGCTACTGTGTTTGTTACTCTGCTAGAGCTAATGAGACTTTGTTTCACACAGCATCCATGAAATCTATCAAAAGTTAAAGATTAGATCTGAAATGGTCTAATATTACTGTCATTAATCTACTGCACCTTTTACTTGCGTTCTGACATGTAAGCTACCTTGTTCTCTGTCATTGGTTCCCCTAATAATTTAAGTTTGGATCTCAAATCAGCCTAATAAGAATAACTTTGGAATGTTTATAATATCCTTTTGTATTTTTCTCTTTATAAAACAAAACAAAGACAAAAGATATTTGACACCTTGCAATAGTACAAAGTTGAACAAAATACTTAATGACAATAAGTGTTAAAGGTATTTATGTTGCTAAAAATGGAACATCCGCCAATAATTGGTCCAACTCACTTCCTCAGTGTCAATCATTGTGCTCAGAACCAATCATGCGGTCCCATTTCCTGTCCTCGCTCACGGCCGGCTGCACAACGCAAGTTGATTGTAAGTCAGTTTTTGTAGCCGGTTAGCAACAACGGGTCTTTGTGATTTCGGCATAAATAGAAAAACAGCAAAAGAGGGCAGAAGAGGACTGGGGTCATTTCTAGATTGCGATCAGATTTTTTTACCTTATCTAAGTTATATTGTTATGTCTGTATTTAATCCACGATTCAATAAAGTGTCATTATTTTCCTTGAAATCCTCTGGTTCTTCTCTGAGACATTATATATACTGAGAATAAGAGACTCGTCATGCAGTTTCCACAGTACTGAATCTGTAACAGAGTACTTAGTACTCTGTTACAGATTCAGATTCATTTATTTGCCATTTGCAGTAAAACCACATAGGAAAAACTGTGCAAGACTACCCCAGTGTGCAGTGTACAGTGTGTGTTACTTCAGCAGGATGGATGGTACTTTTGTAGTTGTTATTAGCTCATCTTAAAACAAAAACATCATTCCAGGGAGCTTCTGTATCTGGTGTTTACTTGATGCTGATTTGAGAATGTCCTAAGGTGTGTTCACCCTTGAGCCCCAAGGCAAACCGGAGTACACTTTAAGGGAAACAATTCGGGTTCACTTGTCATTTGTCAAGAAGTGGTGTGATGGCAACATGATTGGTTCAAAGACACAGATGAAGAAGTACAATATTCCTGGTTGAACCATAGACTGGTTGAACGCACTTTCCATTTCCACTTTGGTCAAATGAAATCAGAAAAAACCTTTCTTAGTGATGCCCTGGGTTTTTTATCCATTTGAAAGACATTCATCACATATGGCAGAGGGATACATCTGAGCTAGGTACAGTAGTAGTATAAAGCTCATTCTTTCAACTAACTGCAAAGACGGGCCTGTTCTGAGCTGGGCCAGGAGCTTGTTTGTTCCTGCTTCAGTTCTGCTTCAGCTGATATTGTCAAAGCCCCGAGTGAGTGGCTGTTGTCGTGTAACTGGGACACCGACGAGCCGAGCTTTGCCAGGCAATTACACCGCAACGCTTTGTGCTATTTTTACCTGCCCTGTGTAAACTTTGCATACGTCTTCATTAGGCACGACGTCACACCGCTTCTGATGTCGTCAGAATGATGTACTTGCTGTGCTGTGTTTGGTAAACAGGTTTCATCCTCAGCAAAAGAAAATACATTTACTTGGCATTTCATGTTGTAGTATGTGAAATAATGTACACCTTGTATGATGTGATGTATGGCTGGGAGTGATGTTGAAATATCAGTGGGATTTTTTGATACATAGTAGTAAGTAATCATTATATATATACCGCCTTTTCACTGCAGATCAGAGTCTCAAAGCGGTTTACAATTGTTATTTTTGGGCGGGGGCGCCAGTACAGGAGGCGCATGCCAGATCTATTGTGCATGTTTTTAGTGGTAGGGGAAACCGGAGTACCCGGAGGAAACCTACGCAGACACGGGTAGAACATGCAAACTCCACTCAGAAAAGCCCTGGTCCAACCGGGATTCGAACCCAGGACCTTCTTGCTGAGAGGCAAGAGTAAAACTGCTTGTGGGTATTATGTTCAGTGAGCTTGTATGGACAGGTTTGAGGCTCTGGGATTCAAATTCAAGAATCTTGTTTTCAATATTTGATAAAGAAAAAAAAAAAATCCTATTAATATATATGTTTATATTTTGAACTAAAATGTATGTAATCGTCATACACAATCTTCACGATCACTTTCAATTGTTGTGCTACCCTCGGGTCAAAATGACAGATGATTAAAAAAATACCCTATATTATGGTCTAAAAGGATCTAAATGACCCAGGGCTGCTCAAGTTAGGAAAAAACATCCAAATTCAGCTCAAATTTGTTTTATTTAGGGTATTTTTTAATCCCTGGGTCAATTTGTCCTGAGAATGGCACAAGAGTTAATACTGGTCAGCCAATGACTAAAACTTACTGTATGATGGAAACATTCTAGATCAGGGGTCTCTAACCTGTAGCTCGGGAGCCAACAGGAGCTCACCACTCCCTTCCAGATGGCTCACCAAAGGATTTATGAACATATCAAATAATATACTTGATATTTCAGATTGTACTATTCATTATCATTAATTATTATTGTAAATGCACTTACTTTGTGCACTAGTCACAAATATGCAATGGTAAATAATGACTGTACCCAATATCACACCAATACATTGCCAACATTTTGTTCCCAGGGCCGCTTAAGATAGGATAAGATAGAATTAATTGATCTCACACAGGATACATTTACATGTCACATCTGTGGATAGAAACACTCAAGATTGTGCAAAGGAGTAGCTCTCTGCCTTTATCGTCCCGGGAATGTAGCTCTCTGGGTGAAAAAGGTTGGAGACACCTGTTCTAGATGACCAAATACATTATGCAGGTCATCATGAATTTCCTGTTATTATTATATTGTCCACACCTCATAGAAGCAGTGCTGTATTTAAGACTTTCCTGGGGCATAAATAATCGGCGTTGCCTCGTGTGACCCTGTGTGTTGGCAGCATTGTGTTTATGATGCTCATTTGTGTGTCCCTCTCCTTTCCAGAGGTCACGTGAGCAGAGAGGGGAGAGTCCAGTCCAGAGCCAGTGTCTTCTGGGCCATTCATATTTCATACAGGCTGGGGTTTGGGCCCAGGGGAAAACTGAGATAGCTGCAGATAAAAACAGAGCAGTTAAAAATAGTTGCAGAATAGAAATCTTGAACGTTTGCTGCAGGTTTGTGAGAGTAGTGGAAAGATTTCATTTGCAGATATAGTTTTTGACCTAGAAAATGTGTGGAGGAAGAGGTGATGAGGATGAGCAACATCGCCTTGTAGTGGTAGAAGTGGGGTTTTAAATTAATCCTAACGTGTGATTTTGTTGAAGACATTGTGCTGTTAGGAAAAGCCATAGAAATAGAAATTAAAATCACAGAAATCGTCAAATTAATCTATACCAAAGAGATACAAAATACTTCAATAAATCAATCAATGAAAATAGAAAATATATGTTGGATATTTGTGGGGGTTTTTATTGATTGATACCTGTGTGATTTTTGTTGGTTGCAGAATTGTCTTTGCTTTGAATCGTCATTGCCATCTGTCATGGATTAAAAAAAGAAGCAACAACATTAATACAAAAATAAAACAAAATATTCTAACATGTAATCAAATTAAGAAAAAATAGAAAAATGCAGGACAGCACAACTAATCTAGAATTAAAATATAGAGAGTAAAAGTGGGCATTTCACTCTCTGGCTTTTAAACTTAAAACACTCTACGGACAGAGCTGTTTAGACGTGGCAAGAAACCCCTGAGGTGCCAAATTTTATCTGAGGCACCACAAGCTGTAGCTGTGACCTCAGTGAGCTGGGCGAACGGTACATTTGGATAAAGTCAGAGATGTACTGTGTGACCAGTCCATTCCAGACTTTCCAAACCAACAGCCCAATCTTAAAATCAAGTCAAAATGGAACAGGATGATGCTATAATTGGAGAAATGTCCTCACATGTTTTGGTTCCTGTTAAAAACCATGCTGTGGAGGTCTGGACGAACTGTAAGCGTGAAATGGATAGAGAATGTGAAAAAAAAAAAAACGGTAAGATTCAAAGAAGACAATTTTGCATTTTATGTGCCCTATGAATAATGCTACGTCGTATGTGTTGGGATTTACGGGATTTAGGATTTATTGTTACGCACATTAGTCATTTTACAGAAAACCTATTGGAAATGTGTTGAGCAAGTATTGTTTGAAATTGTAAAAGAATACATATTTATAAGTGCTGAGGGCTTCCATCATAGACAGAGCTGTGGATCTTTTCTACCTTTTTTAAGCAGATATGTAGATATCTTCTCCAATTTATTTCTTAGCGTCTATTTAGGGGGACTGAATGGATTGAGCCGAATTGTGGAGTGTAGAAGCAATGTGATGGTAAAAAGAGGATTATTTGTGATGTTGGTATTAGTACAGGTTCTATAACTGTGATTTTACATGTTCTAGCAGATTTTTAATGTCTTGCATTGGGGGTTGTAAATGAAATCTCTGTGACACCTGTGAAGGGCTGCATGGCTCTGCTTTGGCTGTCACTCTGTTGATGAGTTTTCCTTGTTTGTACACAGATTCTATTTTAAAGGTTTAAACATGAAATACCCAACTAAATGTTAAAGATCAAGTGACATAAAATGTGAGTGTATAATGTGTAATGTAAGCCCCAGTTAGAGCCCTTGCTCTTTTGTTCCAATTCCTAATATGACAAAATGTATTAAATTTCTTGATGTATAGATGAGACCCCGCCTTTAAGTTGGTCTAAATATTCTTCTCCAGCTAATGTTACTGGCCGTGGGTTTGCCAAGGGGAGTGTCGACATAGATCATTACCTCCTCGAGTGGGTAATGTAAAATCACCAGTGTTTGGGTTTTGGACATCCTGAAAATCGGACAAGGGTAAAATTGGTTATTTTTGGAGGGGATCTCTGTCTGGCCAATTTTGGCACCACCTGCATGTGAAAGCCAGACTCTGTCAGATCTCTGAAGCTAAGCAGGGCAGGGCCTGGTTAGCGCTGTAATGGAAGACCTCTGGGAACAGGTGCCAGAGAAGGGCAACTGCGGCTGTAAACTGCTAAAGTGCCATACTGCCATAGTGTCCTTAGCAAAAACACTTCACCCGCATTAGAATGAGTCTGTGAAAGGTTGGTGGGGTTTCCGAAGGGCCAATGGCACATACTGGTTGCCTCGCTTCTGTCTGTGTGCCTCAGGGCTGCTGTGGCTACGGTAGTTGTTTATTACCAGTGTATGGAGTGAATGAATCATTACATTATGAAGTGCCCAAAAAAGCTAATCAGGAAAGGCTTGTACTTGCTTGTAGGTTACAAAGGGTCCTCAAGATGTCCCTTATTCACAGGATGTTCGACGAATACATTGTAATAAAACAATTATTAGAAGCCTGCAGAGGTGGAAGCTCAACAATAGTATTTCCGGAGGTAGCGGTGATGAATGAGTAGATGTGCTGTGTGTGGGCCGCTGAAAGCCAAGTATATTATCTGCGATGGTCTGAGCCAAATGCGTTTGTGTAAAATCAATGCCGGCTGGAGTCGCCCCAGTATCAGCAGAGAGCAGCCGTGAGTGCACCGCGAGGAACAGGAGCACATCCAGCGCCCACGAGTCTGTGTGGTTATGTGGTAGACCAGCGCTATACTCACTGTAGAGGATAGTAGGAACGTAAAAGCTGGGGTACCTAACTTTCAGACCACACAAAATAGAGCTATGTCTTAGATAAGATAAGAGATCTTTTATCTGTCCCACAGTGGGGAAATTTCAGTGTTGCAGCGCACATACAGGACAGTAGTAAGAGCACATAGGGAGCACACACAATATACAAAATAAGTAAATAGCTGCTATGTTTCCAAGCTAGCCGTAAATGTTGTAAAACCAGTCTTTCAGAGTTATATACTTTATAGGGCAGTATAATAACAATAATAAAAAAGTAGATAAAGTATAGTGACATTTACAGCGGACATTCTGAAGTTGCAGTATTGCACATTGTACATGATTGAAGCATTTCCTTATATACAGATGAAATACAATTTACAGGCTCAGCAGTTCTCATTGTACAGTCTGACAGGAGCAGGAAGTAAAGAACTGCGGAAATCCAACTGACTAATTAGGGGCTTGAAAACAGTTTGGGTTTATAGTTGTCAGATGGATGTAGTTTTGACACATCTGAAGACCTCGGTATTCTCTGTGTTTGCACCTGTATCAAGCATCATGTCAGAGACTTCAGTCATTATCCTGAGGCAAGACACTTCACCCACATTCCTGAGAATTATAGTGTGGATTTGTTTGTGGTTGGAGCTACAATAGTATCTTACCACCGCTGTGTATGAAAATAATGGATAATACGTCTGCTACATTTATTGTTCATAGTACTTTTTGGCACAACTCAACCAATATTGGAGAGATATTTTTGAATTGAATACTTCCATACAATGGCGTTACGACCATAGCTATTCTATTTTTTAGAGAGCCAGATTGTTTTTAGAATCATTACCTCAGGGCTGGATAAATGTTCCTCACACTTCCACTTTCAACATCTTCAATTAGATTCATTGCTTTGAATCTGACTAAGTGACTGACTATTACACAATTAAACTACTAGTTCTACAAACTAATATAAATAGGATAAATCCTGTGTACAACCAAGCCTTAACCAGATAGTAGAAAATGTGAGTAGATATATATGACGGCGGTAGAGAGCAAGTGGTGAAAAGGTGGTACTGCACCCTAAAATCCCCAGAAAGGGGACGGCGCTCTTGAGCAAGTGGTGAAAGGTGTTACTGCACATTGTTTTTCAAAGAGTTAGCTTCTGTTGGCCTGTGTGTGTGTGATAATGCTTTCACAGTTGTCTAAAGTGTTTTATGATCACGGTGTATTCTAAAACAAGCAGTTAGGTCAATAAACTAATTAATCTACAGGTCCTCCCTGTTAACGACACGTGTGTGTGTCTGATAGTGATGAGCGGTTGGGAAGTCGTACTAGCAACAAATCAGAATGGGTGGGAGGTCTGTTACACCGTCCTATCAGAAGTTTTTCAATGGTTCAAACGCATTACGGCTGTCTAAGAGTGTTTTTCATTGCTGATGCAGGATGGGTTTGTTACACAGTTATTGAGAAACTAGAAGGACTGTGGTGATGAGCCAGGACACTTTTAATATTCTACAACATGTAGTGGTCTATAGTCTTTATGTGTTTTAACTGCTGATTCTCCGATCTGTGTTGGTGATTTTCAGTAGTTTTTGGTAAGTCCTCTGAGATGACTACAGTTGTGATTTAGGGCTATACAAGACTAAATTGTATTGTATTGTATAGGTGTTTTTTTATTTTTTTCTGTAACAAGAGGTACTGCATCCAAACTCTGAAAGAGCGACACTTAGGTGTGTGTGTGTGTGTGTATGTGTGATTACCTTATCATGTGGACCAGAGTGTTGCACTAAAACAATAGTTGTTATTTTCCAACTGGTACACCAGTATGAACGATCCGTGTGAAACTCACCTGATGACAAAGGTTCCGTGGAGCAAAAACACATATATTTTTAGTCGCGTTTATCAATCGTAATTAATGCGTTATAATCCTAACCCTATTCATAAGGTAGTAGTCTCTATATCAATTTAATTGTCCAATACAATAAAATAAGAACCCTATATACATATATGTACACAGTTTGAAACAGAGTAGGTAGATGTGAAACTAGGGTCCTTGGTACAGGTTTTCTTTTACACGAGATCAAATGATTTAAAGGCGTACATCTCTCAGATATACAATTGACACTTGTTACCATAAATAGTCATCTTAAAGACTGATTAAACAACCATATTACATACCTTAAACATTATGTACAACATTTTACCTAAACACAAACCAGTAATTAAACATTATGTGCAACATTTTACCAAAACACAAACCATTAATTAAAATCCAGATTTTCTTATTATGTAACACTCTCATATTTATTGAGTATAGTAGTTTTGTTGTTTCTTAAAAACCATGATTTTTATTTTGACTCTTTAATGTCTTTGTTAAGTTGATTCCTTCCAGAGACCATTCTTCCCATGACTTTAGTTCTGAATCTAGTTTTTATTAAAGATATCAGTTACAGATTGTATCGACTTTGTCTTTTTTTCCAAAGTTCTCGTAGATGTTTTGCAATTTACCTTATACAATGTAGGATAAATAGTATAATCCACTATAACATATAATTTTAACACTCAAAAACAGGATTTGATGAATCTCGATATATTTTCCTTCTGGTCTTTTTTAACTATAGGCTGTGTTAAACGGTGTCTCCAAATGTTAACAACATAGGTGAGGTCGGTATAATCATTGTATTATCTAAGGTCAGTAATGCTGAGTGGTTTGGAAAGTGTAAAACACCAAGTGATTTGGCTAATTTTCCTTATGTACAGTGTCTGTGAGATTTACAACTCAGATCCTCAACGATGATGACTCCCAAAAATGTTGTTTCTTTTTACCCTTTTCAATTTCCCCCGTCTAGTCTTATCGATACACTATTTAATATTTTTCTCTTTATAGCATTGATTGTTTAAGCAAAGTATGTAATCGTTTTTTCTTTGTTTAGAGCAAAGTCATTTGAACCAACCAGATTTTTATTATGACAAGTTCTTTGTTTTCTTAAATGCCTAAGTATTAAGTTACTTTAAAATCAAAGATTCCCAACATGGGTTAAATGTGAAAATCCGAGGCATCTGCTAAAAGTCCGTTAAACAGAGAAGGGGCCAAACGTTGTTTCTTCACCCATGTGATATTAAGGATATATTTGTTTGTGGTGAATAAAATTAATAAGGGGAAAACATAAGACCTCTTCTCTAATAGAACAGTAGTTTCCTGTCCGAGCAGAGAAGCGCTCTTGGTTCGGTTTGTTTTTTTGTAAAAATCTTTGGTTTCTTGTGGTTGACCTGGCAAACTTTCGGCTTTGTAAGTATTATTTAATCTCATAACGCATATTGTTAGGACCCTCAAAAGTGGTTGTATTTACAGCAAAGTGTTAAGTTTGGGCTATATCTGTGTAGCAAGACGCTGTACGCAATTCAGTGTGTATAGCCGTCGATAGTTTTTTCTGTTGTTTCAGTTACGGTGATTTTGGTATTTTGTATTTTAAGGTTGCAATGAAACATACGCGTGGATTCTCTAAGAAACACGAAAAGTAACCTTGTTTACAGTTTCGCTCCAGCTTCAATATGGTTCACGTATCGTGAGGACACCACAATAGTTGTTACTTTTGGAAAGTCATCATACCAACAAATAAACAAATATTGGTATTGAGTAATTTTATTATTTTTGACAATTATTCTGCACAAATGTTTAAGATTTTCTAGATACCTGATAAGAGCCATGTCTGAGCAAAGCCTTTTTGCAGGTCTCGTAAGATACTTACAACATATGTATCTGACATATTTTCTCTGTCAGTTCCATTATCCCACAGCAGTTGAGTGTTTTTTTCCTAAACCCATTACCAGGAATTGAAAATTAAACACATATACTTTTGTAAAAGCTATCCACTCACATTGGCAAATACTTTTTCAAGATTTTAGAAAACTGTGGAACAAAGACACGGGTCTAGAATTTGAGACAAGATGTGTTGTTTTTCGTGGTTGAAAGAGGTATATAATTTTAGTTGTTTCTTTTCAGGAAAAAGGTTCTGTTTTTTTGTGACAAGTTGCAAAGGTAAGGTAAAAGTTCCAATTACAGTATGCATCATGTTGACCGCAGAGTCCTGGTTGTTTAAAATGTATCACAATTTTTCTACTATGTCTTTTTTTTTACATATGGAAAGAAAATATACTGTTCACAGGATCTACCGTTGTATTTCAAGTAAGATGTAGGCTTTTGAAATTTTCTTTTCTTTCGAGTCTCCACACGAGTAAGTATCTACAAAATTCATTTGATGTATATTCATTTTATTTTGATATTTTCTGCCCTTCTGACAAAATAATTTGTGTACTCATGTGTGTGTGACCGTTATATGCGGTTATCTTGAGTGGGGGGCAGAATCGTAGAGCGCTGATCTTCTACTAAATCAACAGGACGCTGCGGCAGGGTTATCTTTGAGCGCTGGGACGTGAGCGCTCGCATCACGATCAACCAGACGCTGCGGCAGGGTTGTCTTTGGTTGAGTGTGTGCCGCCACCAATCTTATGGTTCACTTACTTTGTTCGTATTGCTTTGCTGGGAGCTTACGAGGAAGCCAGTTGACGTTGTGCAGGCAGGATAGCGGACGGTTGGCCTGATGTAGGCGGAGAAAGCCGCAGAGGACCGGCGCCCCAGCTGTTGCGGAGAGGTGTGGGGGAGCCCCAGCGAGGCCGCGATGGTCCTGGAAAAAAACCCCCAAAAACCCACGGAAGGGGCACGTCCGTGTAGAAGCTGAGACCTGGAGGGCAGAGACGTATCGGAGAGGGCATGAAGTTGCAGTAGTGAAACGCTTATGCAGAGAAGCCATGGAAGGCGAGCAGGAAGATGCTGCGAGGATGGCAGACATGTACCTGGAAGATGAGCCGGAGTTCAGTGCCGCTGCAGGAATGGGCAGCATGATTGGAAGCCTGCGATCAGAAGAGTGAAGAACACGGTATGGATGCCTTTGATTAGGAGTCCGATTGACGGCTCAGCGCAGCTACTCGGCCAGCTGCATCTGATAGAATCAGAAGATTAAGTAGAGAGATGAAGCACGACCGCCGAAGTGACCCTGGGAGCGAGTCCAGTGCCGCGCGGCATACTCGGCCGGGCTGCATCCATTAGAAGCAGGATAAGCTTCTGAGAGGGTGGGTTGCAGCAGTAGCAGTAGCAGCAGCGGCAGCAGCAGTAACCTCAGATAATAACGGCAACGACCTGTATCAGCCGCGGCAGCAGCAGCTGCAGCATCCGTAGATAATAACGGCAAAACCCTGTATCAAAGCCACGGCAGTAGAATATGTTGTAGCTGTTTAGTGTTTCAGTAAGAGAAGCGAAGTGAAGAGAGATGACGAAGTACATGAAGCAGCAGCAGCACGGCAGTAGTAGCAGTATGAAGCAGCAGCAGTAGCAGCAGTAGCGGTAGCAGTATGAAGCAGCAGAAGCAGTATTAGCAGGAGCAGCAGCACCACGAAGCGATTCATACGAACAGACAGACGTGTCACGCCAGCGTGCGCCGCTTGTCTCCGTGAGCCAGGTTACGTACGTGTCTGAAAGAGCCGAGCCACAGAGACGGGTGCAGCCTGGGAGCCTGCGGAACGGCAGCGGCACATGTAGTAGTAGGAGCAGCAGGAGCAGCAGCAGGGACAGACAGCAGCAGGAGCGGCAGCAGGAACAGGCAGCAGCAGGAGCGGCAGCAGGAACAGCAGCGGCGGGATCAGGCATCAGTAGGAACGGCAGCGGGGACCGGCAGCAGCGGCGGTCAGAGAACCAACCCACGGTTGTTTAAGAGCCTGAGGGAATAAATCAACCCGAATCCGAAACATTCCCATGCGAATAACAGACGTCCCCTGGAGCCATCTTCTGCTTTGGTTATGGCAGATGCGCATGAACGATCACTGATCCATGCGTTCATAGCCCCAACGCTACTTCACACCCATTGCAGATTCACGTTCGGCCCTTTTTCTTCCTGCTGCACTTTCAAAATGCAACACTGCAGTTAGTTACCTAATTTAATACCAGCGACCTAGCTATTTAATGCATGGTTTTACTGCAAGTGGCAGAACATGATCTGAATTAATGCACATAGCTCCTCGTATATCCCTCAGACGATAGAGATTGATGCCATTTAATATGCATTGCCCCTCGGTTAGCTCAGACACGTGTGAAAACGGAGCCTGCAGACCAAGCTCGGGGCGAAAAAAAACTGACGCCTGCAGTCAATTGCGTAGGGCAAAAACCAATCGCCTGCAGCCCAGAACTCCGGGATTAATCTGTCCGCGGTCAGCACACTCACTGTACTCACATGCCAGGAGACTCGGGAAAAGCAACGGGACAACGCGGCACCGCCAATCGAGGCAGGGACACGCATGGCACCGCCAGACCTACTGCGTGCGGCAGCAGACCACGAGGAACGAGCCGCACAGAAACCCGCGGAGGGCCCCGCGGAGCAGCCCGCAGAAAGAGCCCGCAGAGGAGGAGAGCAGGAGATATGCGAACCACAGCAGTGCAGGGACACGGAAGAGGAGCAGACCAGTGCAGGGACGCGGAGGAGGAGCAGACCAGTGCAGGGACGCGGAGGAGGAGCAGACCAGTGCAGGGACGCGGAGGAGGAGCAGACCACAAGCAGCCAGACGGAGGACGCCAGGGACGCGCACGAGTAGCGTGAGTAGACGAAAACGATTCCTCCAGACGATTCTCTGCAAGGCTTCAGGAGCTTGCGAGGCTTCGAGAAGGCAGAAAGTGAGAGTTGCTCCGCTTTTAAGCGGCTGCCTGTCCGGCACGGATGATTGGAAGGGGGCGTTTGCCGAGCGATAGGCTGGGGAAGCGAACCGGCCTGGAGGGGGTAGCTTTTGCTGACGTCTACCAAATTGAATTTTCGCGAGCTACATAACTGTTTCTTCTGGTTATCCAGATTTCTAAAACAATGTGTTTACCGTTTTACTGTATGAATATAATATAATCAGAATAGTAAGACAGCATCTGGTGTTAGACAACACCTTGATAAACAGAATTTGTATTATACAAAAATGAAAATAGAAGACAAAAGGTACAACACATACGAAAAATATATAAAAAATAACTGATACAATAAAATAAGACCTCCACAGATATGAAGTGACACTTTCCCACAGTGCCACAGATATGAACACTATATTGAATAACATATCATGGAGATATAGGATCACAGTCATTTATAAATAGTCCTCAGCGTCATTTGTTACATTTAGATTTTCTACAATGTCTTTGTATGATCCCACATTTGTTTCAAATATTGCTAGCTTTCCTTTTCTAAAACATGTAACTCTTTCAAGGGGAAATACCATTTTTATTTTACCCAAAGCATCAGCTTGAACTTTTTTTTTCCACTAAATTGCAATTGTTCTCTTTGCTTGTAAAAGACACATAGCTATCAGTACTTTTTTTCATTCTTTGTAAACGCATGTTTCCTAAATAAAAAGTGTATATCCTTAGATATAGTGGTCTCTACTACTCCTTTAACCTCAGGACACCCCACACACACAGTGGAGCAATGACCCTTTAGCACTTAGTACATACATCAGGTACATTTAACACATAGTTCATACATCAGTACATTTACTATTTTTACCACCTAGTTCATACATCAGTACATTTACCACCTAGTACATACATCAGTACATTTACTCTTTTTAACACCTAGTGCATACATCAGTACATTTACCACATAGTACATACATCAGGTACATACATCAGTACATTTACTATTTTTACCACCTAGTACATACATCAGTACATTTACTCCTTTTAGCACCTAGTTCATACATCAGGTACATTGCCATTATAACTATTCCATTTTTCTGATGTCTCATTCGTTCTCATGAGCCACTTGGATTGTAGGAGACTGTTGCACTAATATGTGCTTTTGCTGATTCCCAATCCTCTTTTACAATATTTGTTTCTAAATCCTCATTCCAAGCCTTCAATCTTAAATCAGAATTGTCAGTTGAATTCAGATATTCTGCTCAAACTATTTTACTTTTCAGAGGTTTAGTTAAACTATCTTGATTAGATCTGCTGAAGCCTCTAAGCTGAAGAAAGTTTAAAATACTATGTCTTTTTAGTAAAGAAATTTAACGTACGCTTAATTTAGATACCTATGTATATAAAGTGATCCATTACTTTAAAAGTTATAGCTTGTGAATTTTTAGATTCTCATTAAGCAATAGAAGAGATGTTGATTTATTAATTGTATAACCCTATGTTCTCAAATTCTAGACCCGTGTCTTTGTTACCACAGTTTTCTAAAATCTTGAAAAAGTATTTGCAATGTGAGTGGATAGCTTTTTACAAAAGTAAATGTGTTAATTTAAAATGGGTATGGGTTTAGGAAAAAAACACTCAACTGCTGTGGGAATAATGGAACTGACAGAGAAAATATGCAGATACATATGTTGTAAGTATCTTACTAGACCTGCAAAAGGCTTTGCTCATACATGGCTCTCTAGTTATCTAGAAAATCTTAAACAGTTTGTGCAGATAAATTGTAAAAAATAATAAATTACTCAATACCAATATTGTTTGTATGAGTGACTTTCCAAAAGTATCAACTATTGTGGTGTCCTCACGATACGTGACCATTTGAAGCTGGAGCAAAACTCTGTAGACAAGGTTTACTTTTCTTGTTTCATAGAGAATCTCACGCGTATGGTTCATTGCATCCTTAAATACAAAATACCAAAATCACCGTAACTGAAACAACAGAAAAAACTATCGACGGCTATACACACGGAATTGCGTACAGCGCTTGCTACTCAGATATAGCCCAAACTTAACACTTTGCTGTAGAATAAAACACTTTTGGGGTCCTAACAATATGGTTATGAGATTAAATAATACTTACAAAGCCGAAAGTTTGCCAAGGGTCAACACATGAAACAAAGATTTTTACAAAAAAACAAACCAAACAAGAGCGCTTACTCTGCTCGGACAGGAAACTACTGTTTTATAGAGAAGATGTCTTACTTTGTTTCCCCTTATATTTTAGCACAACAAACAAATATATCTTATTATCACACTGGGTGAAGAAGGCGCTGCGGGGCCCAAACACGTTGGCCCCTTCTCTGTTAAAGGACTTTTATCAGAGTGCCTCGGATTTCACCCCTGTCTTCATTTCCCATGTAAAATGGGAATCTTTGTTTTTAAATGTAACTTATTACATAGCATTTAAGAACGTGTTGCATTTTTAAACTTATAAATGATTGATTTATGTCTTTAAACTTGTAAACATGACACCTATATTACAAATAATCTTATTTGCTGGTGCCACAGCATTATTTTGTTGTGGAAAAAATGTTGGAGAGTTATCAAAAAGTAATAAACAAAGAACTTGTCATAATAAAAATCTGGTTGGTTCAAATGACTTTGCTCTAAACAAAGAAAAAACGATTACATGATATTCAATGCTAAAGAAAAATATTAAATAGTGTATCGATAAGACTAGACGGGGGAAATTGAAAAGGGTAAAAAGAAACAACATTTTTGGGAGTCATCATCGTTGAGGATCTGAGTTGTAAATCTCACAGACACTGTACATAAGGAAAATTAGCCAAATCACTTGGTGTTTTACACTTTCCAAACCACTCAGCATTACTGACCTTAGATAATACAATGATTATACCGACCTCACCTATGTTGTTAACATTTGGAGACAACGTTTAACACAGCCTATAGTTAAAAAAAGACCAGAAGGAAAATATATCGAGATTCATCAAATCCTGTTTTTGAGTGTTAAAATTATATGTTATAGTGGATTATACTATTTATCCTACATTGTATAAGGTAAATTGCAAAACATCTACGAGAACTTTGGAAAAAAAACAAAGTCGATACAATCTGTAACTGATATCTTTAATAAAAACTAGATTCAGAACTAAAGTCATGGGAAGAATGGTCTCTGGAAGGAATCAACTTAACAAAGACATTAAAGAGTCAAAATAAAAATCATGGTTTTTAAGAAACAACAAAACTACTATACTCAATAAATATGAGAGTGTTACATAATAAGAAAATCTGGATTTTAATTAATGGTTTGTGTTTTGGTAAAATGTTGCACATAATGTTTAATTACTGGTTTGTGTTTAGGTAAAATGTTGTACATAATGTTTAAGGTATGTAATATGGTTGTTTAATCAGTCTTTAAGATGACTATTTATGGTAACAAGTGTCAATTGTATATCTGAGAGATGTACGCCTTTAAATCATTTGATCTCGTGTAAAAGAAAACCTGTACCAAGGACCCTAGTTTCACATCTACCTACTCTGTTTCAAACTGTGTACATATATGTATATAGGGTTCTTATTTTTATTGTATTGGACAATTAAATTGATATAGAGACTACTACCTTATGAATAGGGTTAGGATTATAACGCATTAATTACGATTGATAAACGCGACTAAAAATATATGTGTTTTTGCTCCACGGAACCTTTGTCATCAGGTGAGTTTCACACGGATCGTTCATACTGGTGTACCAGTTGGAAAATAACAACTATTGTTTTAGTGCAACACTCTGGTCCACATGATAAGGTAATCACACATACACACACACACACACACACCTAAGTGTCGCTCTTTCAGAGTTTGGATGCAGTACCTCTTGTTACAGAAAAAAATAAAAAAACACCTATACAATACAATACAATTTAGTCTTGTATAGCCCTAAATCACAACTGTAGTCATCTCAGAGGACTTACCAAAAACTACTGAAAATCACCAACACAGATCGGAGAATCAGCAGTTAAAACACATAAAGACTATAGACCACTACATGTTGTAGAATATTAAAAGTGTCCTGGCTCATCACCACAGTCCTTCTAGTTTCTCAATAACTGTGTAACAAACCCATCCTGCATCAGCAATGAAAAACACTCTTAGACAGCCGTAATGCGTTTGAACCATTGAAAAACTTCTGATAGGACGGTGTAACAGACCTCCCACCCATTCTGATTTGCTGCTAGTACGACCTCCCAACCGCTCATCACTATCAGACACACACACGTGTCGTTAACAGGGAGGACCTGTAGATTAATTAGTTTATTGACCTAACTGCTTGTTTTAGAATACACCGTGATCATAAAACACTTTAGACAACTGTGAAAGCATTATCACACACACACAGGCCAACAGAAGCTAACTCTTTGAAAAACAATGTGCAGTAACACCTTTCACCACTTGCTCAAGAGCGCAGTCCCCTTTCTGGGGATTTTAGGGTGCAGTACCACCTTTTCACCACTTGCTCTCTACCGCCGTCATATATATCTACTAATGTGTATATACATTCATTTTACATTTGGAGTGATGTGCTGTGGGCTGGATCAGATTGCTTTTTTGTAGCCATCCTTTTGATATTTGTCTAACCAGTCGCTGTAACATGTTTGCAAACCCACTCCAAAGTGCTCTGTGTAGGATCTTTAGACTCTGACTAAACACTATCTGCTCCAGCAACATTTGGTGGTTGTCATCGTCTCTCGTTGACACGTCAGCGCAAGTCAAGCGGGCGAGGCGAGCGCAGGCTCAGCAGATCCCCTCTTAATGCTGCGGGGGCCCATGCCGTTTGCCCGATGTCTGTAATCCAGCTCACTGCAGCCTAATCTCCTCCAGCAGCCCTCTTTTTCAGCACCAGACTCATGAAACAGATTTAATTAGACAAAAAGAGGCGATGGCTACTTCCCAACGGCCAGCGCTTTGACGCATTACTCTATAGAGGTCCGCGACTGGGGACCGGAGGCGAATCAAATGAGATTAAGAAATACGTGATAATTATTGTGAGAGTGATTGATAGAGCTCTTGGGTATATGGGTTTATTCTTGGCAAATGGTAGTCCTGAAATGATGTAGTGATGGACGTGCTGTCCAGGCTTGCAAATAAGAGAGGCAAGAGATTGCACAATGGGAGATATGTTGTATTTTGTAAGGTTGGAATTAGCAAATGGAAAATATGGCAATGGGTATTTTTTTTTCTCTACACTGTTTGTTGAGGACACTTGACAATTATTACATATTAATTGAAATAATTAATCTTAATGGAAGACTGTAAGAGCACATGTATTCTGCAAAAAGGCTTTTATTCATGTTGCAAGTTACAAAGTAACTCCTCATCAAACAATCACAAGTTATAAAGTCCAGAAGAATGAAATAGAATTTAATGTTTGAACGGCCCAAAGCCTTCTGTAAAATATTTTTCAAAAATACTTGTGTAAGTGTTTTTGGTCTTTTGTATGCGTATGCATGTCACATAAATGTAAACGCCAAGAGAAACAAAACTCGACTTTAGTAAACGCCGGGGATGCATTTGATGTGTAAATAATGCAATAATGTGTTTGGCATAACTGAATCAAAACATTTCTACTGTGTTTACACTGTCATGTAACATCAAAACATGATTCTATATAGCCAATCTCAGCAGATGCATTTAAGAGCATAATGAAAATACTTATGCTTCTTTTAGAAATGTATTTATTTGGACACATAACAGCAACTCAATTGTTTTGTATTTGCTACATGAAGCAAAAGCACGTTGAACTGCACTACAGACGTTTAATATTGTGTGAATATGTGCATGAAGTTGAGCCTGTTGTTTGATCACCATTAGCTGTGGTTGTACTATGTGTATGACAACAATTTCATTTTAAAGTTGCATTTCCAGAATTTGAGAAATCGCCCAGTTATTTAGCATAGGTCGTATTCTTATGTTTTGTAATCATACTCTATGTGCAATCATATTCAGTAAATAAGAGACAAATTACAGTAGTTCTTACACTTTTTGCCTTTTCGTGTCACCTTTTCCATATTTGTTTGTATCAATCTGTCAATAGATGTAGTGGTTGTGTTGGCACCCCCTCTGTTTAGTATCACACATATTATTTACAGTTATATACTTCTTTCCTCAGCATTTGAACATGTCACTCGTCCTCCTGAAAGTGATGAGTTATTCAAGCAAATGAGTAATAGTCCCCGTACGGAGTGTTATCAACATCTATTTTAGGTAACCATAGAGTGTGCTATTGTCACAAACGTACAGGACTGAGTTGAATAGAGGCCATGTTTACTTGTGGAGTTCCTTGCTCATGAATAACTAAATAAAAAGATTAGACTTGGTGCTGTTGTGACACTCAAAAGCTGTTTCTAAATATTTCATTGAATTGCACTGAACATTGTATTGTATGCTCCTCCTTCCATCTTCTACAAATGTAATTTTGGACACTAAGGCTTTCTCCGAGCTGAAATGATCCATTATTGGTTGTTGTTTTGAATTTCTCAGCCGACGCGTATCACCATCAGTCATATTGACACTGCAGACAGATCTTCAATTTCACTTTGATTAAGTTGTGACAGGAGTGATATTTATTATACGCCTGCTAATATTTATCTGGATCTGTCTATTTCCCTTCTCTCCTGAATCAACGGTGGGATTTTGTTTGCACGCTGCAATAAATGAGTTTCGCTTTGGATGGAGATTTGGTTTTTAATCAATTTATATGTCAGACAGTTTGCAGTCTTGCTCGTTTGGTTTATTTTTGCCTTTTGCCAAAACGTTGAGCAACCAAATCATCTCTCAATCAAAGATTATGAAAAGAAAACAGATCTTTGGGGGACATTCTGAGCAATAAAAACATGCATTAGGGTTAGGGGTGGAGCCTGTCAGCGTTTGTAGTCAATGAGAGAGGACCAGCCCTGCCTCAGCCAATCAGTTCTCAGGATATGAAAGATAAATAATGTTTTCTCATAAAATAAGGACAGAATACTGTGGTCTGATTTGTTCACAAAATGTTACTTAAACAAGACAAAACGAGACAAACACAATGTAAATGTTGTTCACTATTCCTCCTTTAACAAAACAGAACTTCTTGACATAACTGATTTTCACATCATGGAGCTATGTCACAATGCTAAATCAAATGATACTGTTTTAGTGTTTGTAATCAAGGGCATGAAAGGATGGGAAACTAAATAGAAAGTGGGTGTGAGCCACTTATGGGCATGTCTTTTGTCATTAATCCTTTAATGTTCACTCTTTGAAGAAAGCCAATGCAATGAAACTCTAAAAACACAAATAATTAGTTGTTTTATAATTTTTTTATTATAGGTCTTTTCCAAATGTTTGAGTTTGAGGGTAAAAGTGCCTAAAAGTGAGATCCCCAAATAGGTATATTTCAGTTTCAAGCATACTTCAAGTTAATATAGTGACTCAAACCATTAAAGGGTTAAAGGTGATTTTAAACAACTTAAATTGTATTTCTTACAAAAGTGGGCCATGTTTGGGCTTAAGTTTGAAGTCCAAACTGGTCCTGATTCATCCTGCAATGTTCGATTTGTCTAGAATTAAGAAGGAAACATACTTACTTTGTACCTTCGCATTTAATTCCATTTATTGTGCCTTTACATTTCCATATGTTGGAAACTTGTGGAGTGCTTCACATTAAGGCTCTGATGGCAAGCACAAAACGCCCAAGCATGTACAATATATTGGTTGGAAATAACTTTATATCGTGAATACGAATATGAAGCTGTAACCAGAACAGGATTTAAACGGAAGGACCAATAAGGAAACACGTAGTCCCTATGATTTGAAAAACTGGAGTTTCAAAAATGTTAGGTATGAAGTATGGAGCCATTTTTGACAAGAAGTATTGCTCAGGGATTGACAAATTAGTTATACCATTTGTTTTTTTTGTTAAATACAAACACAAAAAACACATTAAGCTTTCAGTTGTTTAACTCTGGGCTTCCGACATCCCCCAAGCCGCTAGGTCACCTAACTCACATCTCTTTCAGATTGGCTATACTTTTCACAATCAATAAGGTTGCTTTCGGGAAACAAGACAAGACATGAGGCGTAGTCGATCCATGTTGAAAATCCCTGAGATATGGGAAGTAGTTTTATCACACATGGCAGGAATATTTTATGAGATTATCGTTTGACGATTGGGGATCCTTAAAATAGTTGGAAAGGGAGAATTGGGGCTAAAATGGGCCTTATTATACTGCCATGTAAATCAGGCTTTAGTTGCACACTTGCACTGCAAATTCTTAACATGTACTCTTTACTTACCTAATTTCTCGTCCATCTTTTCCCTGACCTTTTGTAGCACCAATTGGACTTTAAAAATATAAAGATATTTCACCTCAAAAGCCTAGGGCTACTGTGTTTTATAAGGTTTTCAAGGGAAGTAAAATGGTATGGGCGGCACGGTGGCTGAGTGGATAGCACTCTCGCCTCTCAGCAAGAAGGTCCTGGGTTCGAATCCCGGTCGGACCAGGGCCTTTCTGAGTGAAGTTTGCATGTTCTCCCCGTGTCTGCGTAGGTTTCCTCCGGGTACTCCGGTTTCCCCTACCACTAAAAATATGTACAATAGTTCTGGCATGCGCCGTACTGGCGACCCCGCTCCCATCTCTGTGTGGAGTGAGAGACAAATGCCACAAAATTAACAATTGTAAACCGCTTTGAGACTCAGATCTGCAGTGAAAAGGCGGTATATAAATAAAGATTACTTACTTACTTACTATTATTTTCTGAATTCAGATGCAGCCCACATCTCAAACGACTATATACACCCTCCCTTTGACATAACCCCATTAAATTCATTAAGGTCTTGTCTTACAAATGTGAATAGCATCAACATCCCATAATCTGCTGCTCGGCTCTCGGCACCAGCCCTGCTCTCACCAGTCTCCGCAGAGCCAGGCGCATTGCTGTGCTTTAGGCTGCTGCTTACATCCACTCAGCTCCTATGCTGCTTTCTCCTCCGCCTTAATGGGGCTTTGGGGTGTCTGCGGAGGATTACCTAGAAAACTATTAGCCATGCTTGTAGAATATGATTAGTTCGTATGCAAGGTAAGCACTTTTGATGATGGGTGGAAAGCTAAGGGGATGACAAACGCTGCAGGTGTGACTACGACTTGAGAAAAATAGAATATTGATTGTTTGTTGTAAATATGTATATACAAATTATAATGTGATTTATGGCGAAATTATGTATGCGTTATTGTGTTTAGACATGTTCTTTCTCTGCTTAAAGAAAACATTTTAGTTTGGTTTGCT
The DNA here is from genome assembly GCA_964034765.1 of Knipowitschia caucasica. Taxonomy (NCBI): domain Eukaryota; kingdom Metazoa; phylum Chordata; class Actinopteri; order Gobiiformes; family Gobiidae; genus Knipowitschia; species Knipowitschia caucasica. The sequence continues at coordinate 12,888,150 of OZ035824.1, read as the reverse complement.
ACAGTATATAGTTATAGTCACTGCAAGAAGGTCTTGGGCTCTATTCCACCTCCACCTACCACTAAAACATGTGTTTGTGAGTGCGCCTTTGGGACTACAGATAATTATTAGCTACATAGTCACAATCTGGCGTATCTAAGGCTCCTGCTGTTCATGAATACACACTGTCCCATCCAAATAAACAAATAAACAACTTCCTCTTGAATGCACACAGATCATACAGGGGAATCTTTCCCAGGCCAGCTCAGAAAAAATCTTCCTGCACTGTTTTGTGCTTGGACACAATGCATCTATTGTTCTTGACTGTAAAAAGTGTGCAAAAAATGATTCTAACTCAAAGCAGCCATTGATATGTTGTGATGTTTGTGTTACAGTAGATAGAACCTTTGCAATGCGGGAAGTGTGACGAATATAGAAAAAGCAAACAAGCTGCGCTCAGGTCTCTGCACTGGCCTCTTGTGGCTCAAAGAATAGATTTTGAAGCAGCTTCTACAAGTCTCTCCATGGCCTTGCATTAAATTACATCTGTGATATGCAAGTGACCATCTGGAACAGTCTTTTTAATGTGACACACCCCCGTTTCTCTTCTTATTCTAATTTAGTGAAATGTTCTGTGCAGTAAATAGATGACTCTGGTTCTGACCTCTATAATTGTCCAGATATTTAGGGTGAACCACAGTTAATTAATGGCATGATAAATGGACAGAGCTAATACAAATCAATCTTCATTTTTGTTTATTCTTGTTAATTTATTTGTGACATGGAGGACCTTTATTATTACCTTTTATAATTCCTGGATGTGACTTATTGTGACATGCCAACATTGATAGACAGGCAGGCTTTTAAAGTAAGACTGGTTCATTTTGTAAAAAAAAAAAAAATATATATATATATACAGTACAGAGTTTGGACACACCCACCCATCTCAAGAGTTTTTAATCTTAATGACTATCAAAATTGTAGATTCACACTGAAGGCCTCAAAACTATGAATGAACTCATGTGGAATTAGGTACGTTCTCAAAAAAAAGTATGAATCTGCTTCGCACACTCTTGGCATTCTTTTGATGAGCTTCAAGAGGTAGTGACCTGAAATGGTCTTCCTACAGTCTTGAAGGAGTTCCCAGAGATTCCAGAGATTCTTGATTGTAAATTCCACGCAGCTTGACCTATTGCTTTCCGATACTTTTCTGTTGTATCAAGATACAGGCCTCACTCATGGTTCTCATCAACTTGCACTAAAATGTTTTTAAATCAAACACACTTATCAAAACAATTGGGTGCAAGGCACCTTTATGTTCATTTTTTTTCAGCCTACTATTTATTTTTTGGGAGCAATTTTATGTTTTATCAATTTGAGAGGATCTCCCATGAGCCTTTTGGGCTTGTAGGAAAGTATAGGAAAGCCAAGCAGAGAAGTGCGCCCCTCGTGTTAGGTTTATTTTGCATATTGCAGTACTTGAGCACGTAGCTATTGCCAGAGCAACACGCAGCCGCATGCCTTCATTCATTCATTTTGTTGCCTGTGTCAGTGTGCGTTAATGACCAGAAAGTAAGAACAATGTGTGATTTGTTGATATATATGTGCAGCTTTAGCCATATGTCTGTGTTTATACTATAACTTTTTAAGAGCAACCAATTAAGTGCTGTATTTTTTAAATATTGAATTATAGACCCAATTTATAGCTGTTATATGATTATATATATTTGATTATAACCTGTAAATATACTACAAAATAAATCTCCCTCATCTGGACCCTGATTCTCTGACCGGAATCTTTCCGTACTGTAGTCTCCTCAAAGCAGCATATTTCCCTGGAGCCTCCACTTCACTTAGAGTGCATTGTTTTCCTTCATTCAGCTGTGATTTGCAGTGATAAACAATGATTAATGCATTTAATTATTCAACAAAAATTAAAGGAACTTGATCAAATGTGTTTGTGTTTCACGCATAATATCGGTGTATTTGGCCCGCGGCCCACTGGCAATTTTTTACTTTGGCCCTTGGAGGCAAAAGGTTTGGGCACCCCTGCTTTACATAATCATCCCCCGCGGTCAGCGCAGATTAAATAAGTGAAACAGGCTCGAAGAAAGCACATATACTGCTGGCACTTGTATAGGGAGATAAACAGACTTCTGTTCTACAGGTTGTGTAAACACCTATTGGATCTATATGCAGCACTGTCTTTAAAGTTCTCTTGATTCATGTAATGGGCCCCCTTTAAAGTTGAGCCTGTCTTTTTTGTATTGTTTTGCAGAAGGAATGGCTGTGCTTGAGCTGCCAGACTCAGAGGGCCTTGTCAGGACAGCTTGGAGATCCTGGAAAGATGTCTCAGCCAGCACATCCAGGGGTCAAGGAAGAAACCCAGGCTGCTCCACCGGTCAAAAAGGTAGAACCGCCAACGACTCCAGCAGAGATAAAACCAGTACCACCACCTGTGAAAGCCAAGCCCGGAATCGCTCCCAAACCGCAAACTCCACCGATGCAAGCCAAGGTAGAAAAGGTAACTCCAGTCACAAAGACTGTTCCGATATCAGGAAAGCTTCCAGATGGAAAGCCTATCCCACCAGCGAAACCTATCACTATTACTCCTGAAAAAGCAACTGAAGCTTCCAAAGCTGCAGCAGTGGAAGACAAAAAAGAAGCCGGGAAACCAACTGGGCCTTCTACGATCCCGCCAACGAAGGCAACCGTGGCGCCAGTCTTCACTATTCCAAAGTCAGAAGTGGCAGAAGTGGTGCCGGTGGCTCAGAAAAAGCCGTCGGAAGTAGTAACATTAGCAAAGGATACGGAAGATGTCAAGGTTGAAGCGAAACTGCAAACTGCAGTGTGCAAAGTGGAGCCAGAGTCAGCAGATGAAATCAAGAGTGAAGTCACTGAGGAGGGCGCCAAAGCTATTGGAATTCAGGTTAGTTTTCCTCGCAATTCAATGTGTAAAATGTTTGTCTAACGTCTAAACCATGGAGCTCTTATTATCAATTATTTATAGAGAGTGAGAACACGATTTCAGACTCATACTTTGCAGGAAGGTTATTACTTAGAAAATAAATAAAAACATTTTTAACGAGATATGATAATGAGATACTATTTAAATATTCTAGTTTAAGGGTTTAAAATAACTTAATCTCACTCAAATTCCGTGTTTTGTATGTAAGTATTTCATGTAGTTTTGGATAGGTGATTGATGTAAACACAAAGCATTGATCACAATGTAACCGTACTACTTTTTATAAAGCACCATGATTAGGGCTGGGTGATAAGTCGAGTTTTGCGTTTCTGACAGTTTTCTCAAAAAAAAAAATTATTACTATTCACCAGTGAGTTCCTTGTGTAACATGGGTGCACACAGTAGGGCATAAACATTGTCCTAAAAAGCACAAGTGCTTTATCAGAGCGATCTTAGAAATGTTATTGTATTTTGAAAGAGTTTAGTGATTTCTTGTCTTTAATGTTGCTGATATTTCTGCTTACAGGATGCAAAAGAACCTAAGCAGGAGCCAACTAAAGAGGTGGAAAAGCCCCCAATAACCAAGCAGCAAGCTAAAGTTGATAGCCCTTTTACAGGACCTTCCAATGATAAAAATAAACCAGAGGTACCACCCATGAGTGAAGAAATAAAGAGTGCACCAATGGTTTGTGATACAAATGAAAATGCTATTAAACAAGAAGCATCATTGGCTCCAAAAGATCCGGCAAAAACTGAGAGGAGGCGTTTAAGTATCCAAGGTATGGAAGAGAGCAGTGAAAGTGAGCACACCCCCTCACCTAAAGTACAGAGGAGGAGGGTGAGAGTGACCCACGTTTCATCAAGCAGCGAGGATTTGAAGACAGAAAGTGCTGACTCTTCTGGAGAAGATGAAGAGTTTATCCGCGAGCAGATAATGGGCATGCACGACGAGGACCAGATGTCACTTTCTGACAATAAAAAAGATGAAGATGAAGTCCCAGAGGTTGTGGTTGACAATGCTGCACCCATAACAATACCAACAAGTGTGGAAACTGTATCTGCTGTAAAACCATATCCTAAAACTGTGACAAAAACATCTCAGGAAGTTACCGACCCTGAATTCAAGAGAGCAATGCCAGTTATGAGACAACGACAAAGCACCGATGAAGAAGTGGAGAGCATCACTGAGTCATTGTCCAAAGGCTCGTCCAGTGTTCAGGCATCCAGCTTCACTCCAGGCTCCTCACCAACATCAGCTTCTTCCATAGAGGAGGACAGTGATAGCAGTCCAAGTCACCGGAAGATCACTGACAAACCTCATAGGAAAGGTAAACATCGGCATCCATCACAACCTCTTCCCACCATTGAAGATTCATCTGAGGAAGAAAGAACAAGAGAATATGGGTCCTCTTCCGAAGAGTTACGGCAAGTCACTGTGGTGAGTGACAAAATGTCTGGATCAGATCCCTCTGGCAGTGTTGACCCGCAGGCTGTTCAAAGAGGGCGCAAACCTTCACCAACTGCTATACCATTTACACACGAACCAGCTCAGCTGATAAAGACTTTGAAGAGTGCTGACGAGGCCTATGAAGAAATCCTCCAGAAAGCTAAAGCTATTCCAGGAGAGAGTCCGCCTGATATAGAACCCATGTATGGGGGAATGGCAATAGAAGACTATCTTTATGAGTCACTTGTTGAGGAGTCTGAAAGGATATGTGGAAGTGAAGAGCTAAAAATTTATATTGAGCCTGATAAGAAACTTCGATCTCCAGAAGAAGTGTATGAAGAGATGATGCAGAAAAAGCGAGAACTGATTATGATTGAACAGGAGCTTCAGGAGGCCCAAACTTTGCTAGAGGCTTCAGCAGCTGCAGAGATAGAGAGCTGTGTTGTCTCTATGCCATTTGAGGAGCCATCCTCTCCTCCTTTAGCTGACGAGGATGTTCAAAAGAAGAAAAGGCCAGCTCCACCACGACCCACTGCACCTCCAAAGCGTACCGAAGGAGCTATTCCCAGTGCTCCTACTGGTATAAGTTTTGTGAGACCTATGACACCACAAGATCCTTCACTGGCAAAGTCACTTTTCCCAATACCAGATTTAAAAATAACTCAATGTTCTTCTGGAGAGGAAGAGGAGGACAGTCTTGCTGAAGAGTATGGTGTGGGTATGTCTTCAGACATCACCCCCAGTGATGACTCTGATGCTAAAGAACCAAGCCCAACTTTATCTGAAACTGCAGAAATGGAGCCTATTAGTGTAATATGTGAAATACCAGAGGCTCGGCCAATCCCAGCTCCAATATCAGCTCCAGAGCTAATTTCTACACCGTCCCCTGTCTCACCAGTTTCACCACCAACTTCCCCTGCCACTCCAGAGTCAAGTTTGGCAACATCATCCTCTTCATACCAGGCACAAACACCACCTTCATTAGATTCTACTCCACTGTCCACACCGACTCCTCCAACATCAGTTATAACCCAGTCACCACCTGAGCCAGTTTCTGTAATAGCCCAGAACATAGTCCCTGATCATGTTTTTTCCACAGTTGTTACAATACCAGATACTGTGTCCAAACCTCCAATTACTGAAATTCAGAAAGACCATGTAAAGGACAAAACTCCAGGTGCTACACAAACTTTACCTGCCTCAGCTCAAATGCCAGACTTGATTTCACCCCCATCCCAAATGGTAGTTCAGACTTCTGCTATTACAGTTACAACAGGAATAGTAAAACCTACAGTAGAGCCCATTCAGACGACAACCCAGGTAGCTCCATCTATTATTGGACCAGCAAAGCCATCTGCACCTCCTGTTATAGTGCAAATGCCTAATCTTGAGTCAACAGCATCCCCCGCGGTCTCGGCAATAGTCACAATCCCATCATCACAAGCTCCGACTGCTGGTGTTCCCTATTCCTTAGTTCAACAGACTGTCCCATCTACAAGTCAAGCAACTATTACCTCAACAACAATAGTAAAACGAAAGTTCCCACCTCCTCCTCCTCCTCGATCTACATCAGTTTCATTGCCTGATGACAGAACGAATCAACCAGTCTCTCCAGCAATCACAACAGTCTCTACTGCTACATCAAAACCTACCAAGGCAATGCAGTCAGTAGTAGTAGACATACAACCAAGAATAGACACCGGTTCTGATGCAACGCAGTTAGTTACTCCGACACGCCAAGGTCATGTAATGATTATTGTATCCACAAAGGAAAAAGTGTCCCTTGTGAACCAATCTCAAGACAGCATGGCCCCTATAACCCCTATAGCGGCTACCAGTCAAACGGTTACACAAGCTACTCCATCATCTAAAATGTCAGCTCCCCCAGTTCCTCCTAAACCTGTGTCAGCAACAAAAGTTCCACCACAAATAGCTGACTCAGTAGAAATTGCTGTTGCTGATACTCCTCCTCCAGCTCCTTCTACACTACCAAAACCCCCTGTTTCTCCCAAACCTCGTATCCCCTGTTCAACAACAACTACAACGACTACAACCACACTTGTTTTACAGACAAATGTGACAACAAGTAGCCCAACTCATACGGCCAAGCCTCCTCCTCCTATCCCACCAAAACCAGTTTCTATTCCCGCTGGATTAGTCTTTAGCCACAAACCAGGAGAAAGTGTGAAACCACCTTATGCTGTTCCAAAAGCTGCCACACTTCCAAGAACTAAAGAGCCACCAAACGCCCTTTCTCTTAGCCTTACACGACCTGTGGAATCAAAATCGGGAGCAACCTCACCTAAATCGCCAATATCTCCAAGATATGCAAGATGTGTTGAAACATACGTGGTCATAACACTACCCTCAGAACCTGGTGAGCCCAGTTCCCCACCAGATGGTATTACAGTTGTGGCACCTGTAAGAAGAGGGTCAACCCCATCTACAAAAGTGTCGGAAGTGCGAGCCACACCAGCGGAGCAGAAAACTACATTTACAACTAAGACAGCACCAAGGAGGTCATCTGTGCCCTCTGTGAGGCATCCTTCTCCCACTCCTCCTCCCACTGTGGTTGTAGAGAAAGTATCCCCTAAGGTGGTTGTTGCTGAAACGCAGAAAAAGCAAGTTTCTGTTGTATCTATGCAAACAGCACAATCTGCAGATTCTGCAGTTTTGTCAAGTAAAGACATGAATATTCAAGTGCAGAGTGTAGCTATTCCAATCAAGAAACCCTATGTACTACCTGTAGAACAGAAGCCAGTTTCTCTGCCAATAACAGCACCAGAGGTAATCGTGCTTTCTTCAGAGCCTGTTATACCTATTCAACCACAGACAGTGCAGGTGACTGCAAGAGCACAACCTGTCTTTTCAGAAAAAACTATCAAAACAATTCCTCAAGTCCCACCAGCATCAAAAGTATCACAGCTTGTAAAACCTTCAGATGTTTATGTCAATATACAAGCCACAGATATTCCAACTTGTATTGCTCCACAGCCTTCCCAAATTCCTCAAGTCCCACCAGCATCAATAATATCACAGCCCGTACAGCCTTCATATATTTGCGTCAATACACAAGCGACAGATATTCCAACTGGTATTGCTTCCCAGTCTTCGCAAATTGAAACTTTTATTGAAATCCAAAGTGAACAGGATGTTGCCCTTGAAGAGCATGCTGTAACTGAAACTCCACAAACTGCTTATGAGCATGAGGTGTTGCTGCAGCAACCTCCTGTGGTTACTGAGATAAAAGAGCAATCTGTTATTCTAATGCCACCGCCCACAGCAGTTGAAGTTATGAATGTTGTGCAAGCTATCATCCCTGAAACATCACCTCCATCTGTGCTGATTGGGGTCCAGGGGGTGCCAATGCAACCTATGGTTACTTCAAATACCTATATTTCTGAAGTTTCCCCTCCTGTCATGCAACCTCCAACACCACCTCTTGAAGTAATCGCCTTGCCTTATGAGAGACTTACAGATATCAAAACTGAAGATGTGTGGAGCACTTCAAAACCATCATCCGCACAGCCTCAAACTGTGATCCCAGTAGAAGCTTTTACAACGGATGTAACCACTAGAAGGACTTCAATAGCATCTGTTCCACAGCCAATATTTGTCACAAGTCAGACAGTCCCATTTCCTACAGAGTATGAAATACCTGCACAGATAGTTAAAACAGAGGTATATGCTGCCCCCAGGAGGGCTTCCATAACTCTGCCACAACCAACACAAGAAGAAGAAATTGTGTACATGCCACCAGAGAGTGATATTTTAATAACCTTGCCTGAAAGGTTGGATTCAAAGCCAGTGTTTATTTCGGAATATGATCACAAAGAAATGGAGGATGGCATCTACGTGGGGAGATCTTCTATTCCAACACAAGACATCCCACGGAGTGTTTCTACAACTCCAGTCACTATAACAAAAATCCAACAGGAATCCATTGAAAGTCAGGAAATCAGAGGAAAAGAAACGGTTGTGTCAAGTTTGAGCCATGTATATTCTTCACAGATATCTACCTCAGGTCACCCTCCTGAAAGTATGCCAAGCCTTGTCACTCAGGTTGTCACAACTGAAGTGCAAAGAACAACTGTCTCTGTAGTTCATGAAAGAATTCCACAACAACCTACTTCAAATGTGGCAATTACTATTCAGCCTGATATTGTTAGAGTTACACCACCAGCAGCAAAACAGAACGGAAGGGTGTATCCTGTCGATGTGATTGATTTACGCACAATCAAGGACGAGGTAAAGATGACTGAGCAAGGAATGGACTTGACACCACCTGAATCTTGCCGGCAATCATTTTCAAGTGATTCCAGTTTGCGACAAATCACTGCTGTTCAGCCTGAGATTGTCAATCTCAGTGCCGAAATAACTCCCTCTTCAACCTTGGCTGTCGTGACAGATAGCATTACAATAGTCACCTGTACTGCCACTATTGCCTCGTATACTCCGGCAGAAAAACCTCTTGATCTGCAAGGCTCAGTTACATCAACACCTCTCCCGCTAACCACTTACAAACCCTTTGAACCATTATCGCAGATTGTTTATAAGCCTGTGAACACAACACCTGCAACCAGTACGGTAACCTCCACCGTTCAAGACTTCCCAATGAACCTTACTTATGGAGCTTTTGTTTCCCCTGAGGCTAAACAACCACCAACATCTCCCGCTCCACCAATCATTTCAGTTGAGACAAATGGAGCCATAGATTTGTCAAACTACAAACCCATGAGGGCTATTGAGGCTTTGTCAAGTACAAGTCCTGGAGTAGCTACTACTGTTATAGAAGATGATGACACTCCAATTGACCTGACAGCTGGAAGGAGTAGTGTATGTTGTGATGTCATATATAGGCTTCCATTTGCAAGAAGTTGTGGGGCTATACCTACAGTCACTACACAACCAGAAAGCAATTATCATGGCATCAAAGGCATGAACGGTATGAAGGTGTCATTGTCAGAGACCAATATTCCCGAGGTTGCATTGGTTCCATATGATCCGACAAAGGATTACCTGAATGCTTCTTCAGATGGAGCCATAGACCTGACTGCTGCAAATCTTACTGGTAAGTTCTCCTACAGTATTTGTTTTGTGTGTTTGCCTGTTGGCTCAGATATAGAAGGAAGTATGCAATTACTTTATGGGTTAATTATTTCAATTCAGAGTTTTCCTATTCTTTTTCTTTTGTCAAAAATGTTTCTTTTGCTTTTGCATGTGTTTTAACGTTGAGCTTGCTTATTTTGTTCTTCTTTACACAGATGCATGCCTCTGCCTGCGTGTTCTTCCTCTTCGTTTTGCATCATGCTAGCTGGAAAATCCAAAAATGCATGCTGTATACAATTTAATTTAGTCACTGCATGCTTATATTCACAATCCTAACGTGACTTCCTTAATGTGGCAGGTCACCCCATGGACTACACTAGCAAATCCCCTGGAGCTTACCCTGGACTAGCCACTTCACCCTATGGTCAAAGTCCTTCTGCTGGCTTTGGTGTTAATAGTGCTATAAGAACTTCTGACGGAATGGTTTACACATCTGTTTGTGCTCCAGTTCCATCAACCTATGCTATTACCACTCAGCCAGGATCTGTTTTCAGCACAACTCACAGCCCAATCTCCACAAACCTGAATCAGGCTTTGGTTCCTTATCAGTTAATCCCAACTACTGATCCAGGTCAGATCATACCTTATGACACTGGGCTCCCCAAGGAACTCTTACCAACCGCCCTAGCTGACATAATAACGGGCTATCAAGAAATGTATTCGGACACCACACTAGAAGCTATTGCTGCTTCTCTGGATGCCCTTGCTACCTCCCCGATGTTCCCTGGTCTAGACAGTACCAAAATGGCCCAGTATCAAATGGAAAGAGAATTCCTTGAACTTGAAAAACTTAAGCAGATATGTTTAGCCGAAGAACTGGAGTGGGAAAGGCAAGAGATTCAGCGTTATAGAGAACATGAGCAACTGATGGTCCAAAGAGAACTTGAAGAATTGCAGGCATTGAAACAGCAACTTCTAATGCAGCAAGAGGAGGAACATCACGCTCATATGGTAGCACAACAAGAAACGTATGCTCAGCAGAAGGAGCAATTGCAGCAGATTCAACAGCTTCAACTGCAGCTTCAGAGGCAGCTAGACGAGCATTATGGCACCAACACCGCTCATCTGCTCGAAGCGAAGTACGCAGGTGTTGGAGATAGTGGTCAGTACTGGCCGGTGAAAGACGAGTCAACTCCAGCTTTAGCAGCACAGTTAGAAGGAAGTCAGGGTCAGCTACAGGTCAAAAAGCTACATGCTGACCAGGACACGGGTAAAAGGATCATTGATAGTGGAGTGCACTCGGATGATGAAGAGAACGAAAAGCATTCAGCTAGCAGTTTAGGAAGAAGAAAAAAGACAAAGATATCCTCTGACAGTTCACCTCCAACGGATGACGAAGATGACTGGGATACTCCAACAAAATCTCGGCGGCGTTCCAGAAAACACAGCAGTGACGTAAAACACTGTTCCAAAGTCTCAAGTATAGCAATTCAGACAGTTGCTGAGATTTCTGTCCAGACCGATCACTCCGGGTCAATAAAAAGGCCTGTTCTGGACACCAAAGTCGAAATCATTAAGCATATATCAGCTCCAGAGAATTCTCAAAGAGGCGGAAGTCTGAGCTGTCAAACAGAAAGGTACCAACCAATTGAGGTGGGATATAGCACGCATCTTACAACCGACGGCCAGTGCAAGTCAAAAGTTTTCTACGGCTCTGTCTCGCCCGTGTCGCCTGAAAAGTTGGTTGGTGGGCAGAGAATGCTAATGGCTGACCCCAATCGGTTTTCGTCCAGTCCACGGTCACTGAAACCTGGCCAGAAGTCTCTGTCTGATCCCAAGTCGCTTAGTCCTACAACTGATGATAGAATGGGATACTATGGAGATGGCTATTCTGTAAGTAAAAGTCTTGATTTTATAAACAATGCAGGCTTGTATTGGTATTGGTAAAACAATGTACTTTGATCATCTAGGCCCGAAGTTCCCCATCCAGTACGGGTAAGAAAGTGAAGAGGACATTACCAGATCCACCACCAGAGGATGAGTCGTTGTCCGGGCGGTCAGGTTATAGTACAAACTCTGCTCGAAGAAGACTGGCGAGAAGCACGACTATGGCCAGAGCAAAGATCTTACAAGATATTGACAAAGAACTCGATCTGGTGGAAAGAGAATCCTCCAAATTGCGGAAGAAACAGGCAGAGCTCGACGAAGAAGAAAAAGAGATTGATGCCAAGTTGCGGTAAGTGAGTGAACAGATGTTTGTTTTTGATTTTTTTAAGTGAATTTTTGTATTCTATTATGTTTTCATTTCATCATAGGAATTGTCATTTCATTATTTGTTTTTTGAGGTTAAGTCTTTGTTTGAGTAAAGTCTGGGCTACTGTGGACTATTGAGACGGAGAGGCTCATTCTTTGTTTGAATTATTTTGTTTAGCTGAATTATTTAAATATAGGCTGCTCTCGATATTCTACTTTGTCATTTTAGTGAAAAAGTAGAAACTATCTGCTCATCTTGAATTATAATACAAACCTTTTTTATATATTTTTTTCACTTGATTCCATGACGTGTCATTTCATTTGATTTAATTGAATGTCTTTTGCATGACCCCTTTTCATCATTAGCTTTAGAGGTAAAAGGCGTCCATGACATCACTTAGTGGGTCCCTCCCTCACTGAATCACTGTCAAAGGTACTAAGTGTGAAAAGTTGAAATCACAAAGGTTTGCTGTGCTCTAATTGAATTGTTTAATTGTTTACTATTAACATATATCTATATATATTCTAGGTACCTGGAGATGGGTATCAACCGACGCAAGGAAGTACTCCTGAAGGAACGCGATAAGCGAGAGCGGGCCTACCTGCAAGGCGTGGCGGAAGAGCGAGACTACATGTCGGACAGCGAAGTGGGCAACATCCGGGAAGAGCATAGCGAGGGTTTGGAACGCCCGCGGACCGCTCCTCAGTCCGACTTTGACCAGTTCATCCCCCCACAGACAGAGGCAGACTCCCAATACAACACACTCACCAGCCCATACTCCCACTACGCCCAGTACGTGCCCCAAACGCAGACCACCAGCCACTACACTCAGCAAAGTCTGTACCAGCAGCAGCAGCAGCAGCAGTCTCTCTACCACCAACAGGTCTCTCCGTACCAGAATGTTCCCACACTGTCCCTCTCCCAAGCCCAGTCCGGCAGCTACCAACACGCTCTGCTCCTGCAACAAGGAAAGCAGAGGCAGACCACCCTATCTGACATGGAACCTAAGATGTCCACCAACTATGAAGTTATCCGCAATCAGCCACTGCTCATTGTGCCCACATCCTCAGAGAGCGGCTACGGAGTGGCGCCCCTGGGGAGTAAGTACGCCAGTCTGGACTTGAGACTTGGATTAGAGGAGAGGAGCATGGCGTCCAGTCCCATGTCCAGCATTTCTGCTGATTCCTTTTATGCGGATATCGATCATCACAATGCCCGAAACTATGTGCTCATAGAGGACATAGGGGAGCTAACCAAAGCCTCAGGTGGCATGGGGAGCACTGGATTCAGTCTGCCAGATAAAGAGTTATCTAAGGCAGACAGACTCCTCCGAGCTGCAGAAGTCAGGCGCACAGCAGAGGTAAGGAGAGAGTATTTTTTTGTTCTTACTTTGTTTGATATGTTTCTCCTTTTCACTCTTTTTCTGTAGATGGCTGATTTTTTAGGAACTTCACGGCTTCAAGGTTATAGCAAGGGTGAAGAAGACACTATGGAAGAGCCCTATGAGCTGAAGCTACTGAAGCAGCAAATAAAGCAAGAGTTTAGGAGAGGAACAGAGGGACTGGAGCATCTCACAGGCCTGGGCCTGCCTCAGTATCTCCATAGCGACCCCACTTTCCGTCACTTCCCAAAAGGTGAGAAATACAGCATTGGCAGACTTACTCTGGAAAAACAGGCTGCAAAGCAGCTCCCGGCAGCAGTACTTTACCAAAAACAAATGAAAAACAAAAAGGCCCTGATAGATCCCAAAGCCATCAGTAAATGTTCCCCAATTCAAGAGAGTAGAGATCTGGAGCCTGACTATGCCAGTTACATGGGATCAGGGGCCTCTTCTGTGACCAACCTGGCAGCTCGGGCCAGGCTGCTTCAGGATGAAATCACCTTTGGTTTGAGGAAGAACTTAGCAGAGCAGCAGAAGTATTTGGGCTCGTCTCTGGGGGCAAACCTGGCTGGTTCTCTTAACCTAGGCCAGACTCTGGGACTGGGCACTGCTCTGGATGGTACCTACCCCAGCGGCTCACACTCTCGGCCCTCTTCAAGGCCCTCATCTCGCCCCTCCTCTGTGTACGGCTTAGACCTGTCAATCAAACGAGACCTGTCCAGCTCCTCGCTTAGACTTAAATCAGAGGGAGACGTCCTGGATGCAGCATTTGCGCCTGGGGTCACCAGGACCAAGCCCACCAGTTTACCCATCAGCCATAGCCGGGGCCGCATCCCTATAGTGGCTCAGAACTCAGAGGAAGAGAGCCCCCTGAGCCCAGTTGGGCAGCCTATGGGCATGGCCCGGGCCTCCGCAGGGCCCCTGCCTCCCATCTCGGCCGACTCCAGGGACCAGTTTGGGTCGAGTCACTCCCTGCCAGAGGTGCAGCAGCACATGAGAGAGGAGTCCCGCACTCGCGGATACGACCGTGACATCGCATTCATCATGGACGACTTACAGGGTGCCATGTCGGACAGTGAAGGTAACTGGAGGCTCCAGCTGCAGCTCTGTGTGGACCTGCCTGCCATGCATGCACATGCTCTCTGCTCTCGTGATGGATGCTCTTAGCTCTTTTCTCCTCTTCTTAGTATTTGTCTTTAATCATAAATGTCCTTTCAATGTGTGCATGCTTTTTTCTGTCAAGTTAATACATAATACTCCTCATTTTGAGTTTATGTATGCAACTAATAATGTTTATTCTGTGGTGTCATTCTTGTTGCATGTCTTCCTATTGGACTGTCTCTATGAGTAATAATTCTGCAAAGCAGCCCGAATGCAAAATAATCACTCATGTAAATAATGCTATTTGTATATATTGTCACAGTGGACACTCTACAAATGTAAATGTGACATTATTGTTGATACAATGTATTTAAGAGACATCTCACAGATAAGTGCCTTGTACTGATATCACTTTAAAATGGTAACGCTTTTCAAAGCATGTCTTAACCATTTGAATATTTCTCCCCAACTTCCAACAATCCAATTCCCATAACAGAATAGTGTATGTGTGAGAAGTAGGTCATAAGCAGATCTGTTCACTTTGAAAGTAGCCGCTGGCCCTTGTGTCAGACTGCAGCTTTCTTTATGCACTGTCATGCTTTCAGTCTGGGCCTCAGCTTTACTCCTACAGAACTGCTGCTGAACTACAGATGGAAAGGTCCTATATAATGCTAATCCGTCTTTTCTTTCTGCTTGGTAACGTTCTTTAATGGAAAAATAACAATCATGAAGAGATGTGATTACTTATTTTCTCTGTATCTCCTTCTGTCTGTCTTCTGTGTCCATTGTCTTATGTATTGGTTTTGCACTCTGCATGCTGTTCACTTCCATCTATAATAAACTTTAGTATTTGGCTTGCTCAATGTTGCTGTGGACGTCTCATTGTCCCGTGAGATTTCCATGTTCCAAAGTGATTGACAACAGATACACAAATGTACGTTGTAAAATCTCCATCTGCATCATGAGCTGGATTGGCATTGTTCCAATAGGCTTCTGTAGATCCAAATATGCAAATAATATTACTAAGAAAAGTTGGATTTTGTGTTGGTGAAAAATATACAATACAGATAAGCAAAATAGGATTAGGTTTTTGTTCTGTGAAAGGAGATCTATGAAATGTAAGTTATTTATTTTGTTTTACAGCCAGTGCACTCTTTACCTTGTTTTGTGTATAAATTCAATATTCAGGCATATAGACCATTTTACATTTTCATTAGTTAAATTACCTAAAAGCTTTTATAGCAATTTCTAAATGTTAATATCAAACACTTGGGCCATTTAGGATTTTCAGGGAAGACTTGCAAATACTCCACATTCATAAACCATAAATGAGATTATTAGATCCACTGTAAAGCAGTATACTTCCAACCATCCGGGCAAAGAAGAATTTGGAATTTTTGGGCTGATACCAATGCATAATGAGAAAATATTTGCGGATGCCGACATATTGGTCATCCATACTCAGGACAGACAGATTGTGAATAAACTGAAGTATGGTGATGGATGTCATCTATTTTCAGATTTGGCCTGCAGAAGACAAAAGGAAATTGTTGTTCACAAAATTCATTGACGAAACGACCTGAAGTTCCTTAATTTAGTTTCAATTAAAAACCTTACCATACAGTATCTTGTGGTAATCCCAATTAACTAAATTTGCCTCCTTTTCCTGAATTTAGACCGCAATATGTCAAATAATTATGCAATCTTTGTATAGTCACATTCCACGATACACAATTCTGAAAATCTATTATTTCTGAATAAATTCACAGTGAAAAAAGTATTTCTGGACAATGCAAACAAGGAGAACACTGTCTGTGAACTCTTATTATTTTACTTGGTCATAGATCCCCATTCACAAAATGTACTTTCACTGCAAAACAAGCCGATTCCCACGTCATGCACTTTGGTTACGTATAGTTTGAAAAGCTTGGTAGAGTTAGCCTTGCCTTTTCCACCCCCGGACTGTAAGATGACCACAGTTTGAAGCCACACAAATGTGCTTGTTATTCCAGTGCTAGGCGAGCCCATGGTGGTTCTGCACACAGGCGATGGCAGAATCTTCCATGAGACTATCAGACACGGTAGAGTATTCAATAAGCAGTCCACAAAACAATAGTCATTTTATTATTTGGTAGTGGTATTGCAATGATATTTCTGAGCATGCGTGGCGTACAGAAGATTTTAAGTGCATGTGGAATAGTGAGTAGTTCTAAAGGGAGAGGGGGATTTTTAACGCAAGTACTGCACTGCAAAACTCCAATATTTAGGTCAAATGGCTTGAATTCCTGTTATTGTTCTTAACAAAGACATTTCTTGTCAATTGACATTTGAATTCAGTTAATACAACATACAGCAACATTTTTATTTGACTCAAATTGACGGGTAAAAATATCTGCCAATAATGTTATAATTTATTATATATGTAAACGTGTGTCTTCTCGTCATTTAAGGCTTTTAAATTTCCCAAAGGAATCTTGGTCCAAGTTAAAGTAAACCAGACTTGATCCATTAAAGTGAACCAGAGCAAGTGTGAACTTAGAGAAAAGTAATTGCACATAGAACTAGTAGACCTCTGCCAAGAAGCTCAATTCCTTGAGGAAAAAAACAAAACAAAACCAGAACTTTCTTTCCCAATTTCTGAGGTTTTTATAAAAATGTGCCTATAACTATGTTGCCAACTAACTGACAAACAGACTATTACATTATTCCGTGGCAGAAGTAATAAGAGAAAGGACATGCTATATTATTTGAATTAAGTTACAAAATGTATATACATTTACTTGACTAATCTAATTACGAAAGTAAAACAAAATTATTACATTTGTTCAGTCCATCATGTTTTGTAATTGCACTGATTTAAACATACATTTACAAAAAGAACAAGCAGCTTTTGTCTTATTTTAGTGCAGTAAAAAAAGTCATTGATGATAGTTTTCTATCGTTTTAAGAAATCAGACATTTAATGATATTTTCCATTTGCAAATCTTGTTTTAAGTCTGATTAATTTGAAAGAATGTTCTCAGGCTTACAGTAGATATTTTCTATTGACAATTTTATTAATAACCTTAAATTATACTGGTTTAAAGACTTTTCTGACAAATTGATACAAATAAAATACAACATCTGAAAAAATTGTGTGATATTAAGAGAAAACTTCTAAAGTCAAGTCGTTTAAATTCTAGACATAAATATTTGTTGTGGGAAAAGTTCACTTTTTATTTCAAGGACTGAGAAACTTGAGAAAAGAGAAAAAAAAGTTCAATTTACTTACAAAGTTCAAGTTTCAATTTATTACAAGTTCAATTTAAATCTGGTTACAATTTACCAGATTTCAAACATACTTTTTGTTTTGAGAAGATTAGACAAATTAGATAAAGAAAAACTACAATTGTCATAATACAGTATTGATAATGTAATAGAAACTCTACATCTCTCTCATCTTCTCAAATCCAAAACACAAAATTTTTGAGTCCTTTAAAAAAAGCAAAGAAAAACATCCAAACTGGTTTTTGCAGTGTGAAAGCCGAATATTCCCCTTTCACTTTTCATATTCTTCATAAAGTGATTGACTTGAGTTTGAAATAGTTTTCTTCTAAATTTAAAGATAATAATTAAATATAGTATAAAATTAGGCAAATTACATTGTTTGTGACTTATTATATTTTATTAATCTCATTTCATGACCTTAGTGATAAGTACTTTTTCCTTTTTACAATACCACATATTAAAGATAGGTGTGAAAAAGAAATACCCAAATTAAGAAAATTAACTTAAAAGTGCATTGCGTAACTTTTCTGATGGGGTCCGCAAACTTGTTTGTTGCCATGGCGAGTATTATGAAAAACTGAGGAACACATATTTAATTTTCTATTTTACTGCGGGTTTTAGAATAATTCTGATTTCTTCCATTGGGTCGGCTCGCCTCTCTGCAGACACGACTAAGCTCACGTGTCACTTTTCTGAGTCGGACTGCGTAACATTCTAAAAACTACAACATTTAGATGATTCAAGCAAAAAGCGGAGCCTGAAAGTTGCCTAGTGCAGTTTTAAGTCATTTTCTTACATTGAACATTACAATACGCCACTTAGACATGCTGTAATTTAACCCCTCATCACACCAACCTCTCTTCACAGAAATACCTACAAAAATCTGTAAAAAAAAAAAAAACAATTTGTGAAGCCGAGGGCCTGCTCTAATTACACATTTACTCTAATTATAAGTGGAAACAATGTCTAGACAGATATAGATCAAAGTCCACACTGGCTACATGTTGTTTGGCAAAAATAAACTCTGCTATAGCTGGGGTCTGGAAGTTGGCTTTAACAGACTGTACAATGACCAGCTAAGGAATATTTTTGTCGAAGAAAAAAAAAAACGGGGCCTGTAATAAAGCACACAGCTCCAGGAGGTCAAACTGGAACCCATTCATCCCAAGGCAGTTTGATAAGAGATCAATAATAAGAGTTTGAAAATAGAGAAAAATCCAGTTCTGCTATGTCTGTGTGATGAGGGGTTAGTTCAACATGTGATAATTACTTGCATTGTTACCAGATTCCCTTTTCTGCTTAGCTGTAGTCTGCTTGAAGCTTTAGTTTTGTGCTTATGTAGCGGCTGTAGAAGTATAGCACGTCTTCTGAATACATTTCTGAAAAAAAAAAAACGCATTGAATTTTGTATCCCAGCCGGAGGCCCAAACTGGAATATAGAAGGTGAGACGGCATCCCTCCTGCGTGCTTCCATGACTCCAGGAATGAGCCATGCATACGTAGTGGTGCACCCGACATGCCACACTCCACCCATTCTAACCTCTCTCCACCATCCAGTGGCTCACAATACTCTATCGATCCCAGGCATATCATTCTGAGGACTCATGCACTGCCAAAAATGACAAAAAAATAAGTTCACAGTGAAACAGCAATCAAACCAATATCAGTGACTTTAAAGCTTTAAACTTCCAGGCCACACAAAATGAAAGTACAGTATGTAATAAAATCCATTACAGTTTGGTTCTATCTCTAGTTTTCATATCCATATATTTTTGGCTTCTGTCGCATCTTAAGATCAGATGTTTACAAAGAGAAAGATGAAAATGAGAGGACCCTCACTTAACCAATCCGCTCTCAGCCCAAAGCATCAAATAGTAGCTCACAGGGCTCTTTCTTGCAAGAATGTAGAAGATAACTTGATTTATAATAGTGTGAGGACAGCATGTTGTGGTCTGATTTATTAACAGTTTACTTTAGAAGACTTTCCATTGGGATTTAAAAACATTTATAAAGAGGTACCCCGTCTTTACTGGTTATAACTGGTTTTCAAACTGCTCATAATGAAACCAAGCTCATTAACTGGCTCAGTTATGTTAACTTCACCCTTGTCAGCCAATCAGCTCTCAGCCCAAGCATTATTACATGTATTCAATAGTTCAAGTGTTTTTTGTTTACCCCTAATTCTTCTCTGAATACATAGTAGCTTTTTAAATATGTGAAAAGTAGATATTTGAGCATACATAACATTTGATTTAATTCATTAAACGATTTGAGCTGGACATTGACACTATGAGAAAATATCGCAGATCAAATGTGGTGGAAACAAAATACATAGTTGATGGGTTCATACTGTTCATACTGGTTTGAATTTGGAAAAATCCTTGAGTTGAAAAGCATAGGCCAAACATGTTTTGTGAGAAATTACTTTAATCATACAATCCAAGATAAAACCATTAAAAACATCTAGTTAGTATTTACTAATTTGTTTTTTTACATTTCTGGCAGTGTGTCACAGCCGCAAACAGATACATGTGTATTTTGTTATGATCATGCTAAAATAATATGATATTAGCCACACTATATATTACACTGGTGAACAGTGCTCTTCAGTTGGCCCCGTTCATGGTAGCACACAAGCTAGTTCTACTGCTCTCAAATAATACAGTGCTTCACATTTCGTCCCATCATACTCTTTGGAGAAATAGCCTTGCATTAGCATCAGCTTTGCAAACATATAAATGTAATATAAATAAATATAAATATATAAATTTAGTATTATATGATTTTAAGGTCACTTATTGGATTTGACTAAATCCTTGCAGTGGCTTTGAATTCAAAAGTGTGTGGCTTCTCGTTCATTTATATAGAAAAAGCAGTTCCATATTTGATAGGTGGTGGTAAGAGGGGCCAATGGCTCTCATTGGCAGCTCTGCTTCTGTCCGTCAGCCCCAGGACAACTGTGGCTATGGTAATAGTTTACCACCACCGTATAGACCGTGAATCAGTAATGCCATGTGAAGCTTCTTTGAGTGTCCCAAACATCCAGCTGCAGCTGTAACTCTGCTGCATATTGTTGAAGTTTTGGGTATTTGGATGCTTGGCTAATTTCCCATAGAGGATTAATGGGACGCAAGAACCACTTTTTTCCCCCCAGGTATCTGGAAAAGGGAACCATTGAGAAGAAAAGCCTTTTCTGTGCAGAGTTTGCTCCATCAGAATAAATAACTACAGTATAAGTAAAATAAGCCATTATGACTTACTGTCTATGAAGATAGATGTCGTCTGATGTCCATATGACACCTGACTTCTTACTCTGTTTGGTGAGATATACACTGTAATAAACATGTATACCTGTTTTTTCACGTTTTTATATTAGTAGTTTCAAGATGGATTAAACAACATAAAATTGATGCTAAGCTAATACTGCTGCATATATAGTATGTCCAATCAGGAAATGATATGGATGGGTATGAAAAACGTGTCATTTGCGCTTGAGAACAGTAGTAGTCTAAGAACAACAACTTTGGGTAAGTTTCACCAATAATGTAAAACCAACCAATGAGCTACATTGGTTTAGAATTAGCTGCTGCTGCGAAATGTCTAATAGATTAACTTCATCCAAACCTGCTTTACACATTTAACGCACCAGTTAGTTCTTCTATGTAATAATTATGGGGCAAGTCCAATCCACAGCATTTTGTCTGTCCTGTTCCACTCGGGTAAGATCTATGTGTATAAATGTAACCCACAGGTCCAGGTGTGGGTGTGTGTCCAGGTCACAACACAAGCACATTCACTGCAGAGAAGTGCATGTTCAGTGCATGTATGGTCCAGATCTGAAAAGCCCCATGTGTCATTCACTGTCCACTCTTGAATGTATCAGTGGGAGGTGTCTGTGTGGGTGTGCTGAGGTTGTGTGTGTAACATGTGTTCTCCTGCGTAGCCTACCATCTCAGAAGGGAGGACACGGACTGGTTTGACAAGCCCAGAGAGGGACACCCGCAGACGGGACACGTGGACAGACGACAGGTCAAACTTCGGCTTCTACTTTGTATTTAGATAGAAAGATAGATACTTTGTTGGAGACATTCAGGTGTCCAGTAGCAGCAGAAAGATATCTATCCATAAAAATATGAAAAAAATAAATACATAATTTTAAAAGTAGCAAACAATAGCAATAAAATGCTTTGAAATCATAGTCCGTTCAAGAATGCTGCATACATTTCCCTTAAATGTATCTTGTATAGCATTCTGATACATCGGAATAAGTACAACCTGTAATCCGAAAACTTTTTTTGATACTTTATATCATGTTTTAAATCTTTTATATTTATTATTTGGACATGTATGATTATTTACAAAACGTATTAAGGTACATTTACAAATATTTAAAACACAACCTCAATAAACCTTATTCTAAATTGTAGACTTTAAAGTAGTAACTGTAAGGGAATATACTTACTCAGAATAAGTATTATGTAATGGCGTTAAATGTACCGTATTTTTCGTACTATTAGGCGCACATAAAAGCCTTTCATTTCAGCCTTGCGCCTTATATTCTGCTGCAGAATATTGCAGATTAATGCTACATTGTCTTATAGCCTGCTGTAGAAAGTAGAAATAGATTCATTGCTGAAAGAAAGAAAAGCATTGGATGTTTGTTGTGCACTGCATGTTTGTCTATTCAAATATGTAGTGCAGCTATTGATGGAATGAGGGTTTAATTTAGTGAGTTTTTTGGGAGGGGATTGTGTGTGTATGTGTTGAGAAATGAAGACAGAGACAGTAGCATCGAGTCCTTCCAGATCGAACAAAAGATGACAAAGCTCTTATATGATGTGCACTGTATCAATGTGCATCAGAACAGAGACGACATCACTTGAGATATTGTTGATGCATGCTTAAGATATAGATAATGGTAACAATGTGGGTCAGACAAATTACATTCAGTTCTCCAGATAATAATGTTTAGCAGTAATACAGATATGGCAGAGGTCCACAGTCCAAATATGCAGGTCAGATTCCACATGTGTATAGATGTGTGTTTTAAAAAAGGTGAATGCAAATCCAAATAGAATACCCCATATCAGCTTGCATCTAAATACCTGCATAACGTGTGTTTGCAGATGAAGCTGGTGCCCTATGGATTCCCACACGCACGCATGAAGCTGCAGCGAGACCAGAGGGACTGCAGTGTCTCAGGTACGGCTCTGGACTCTTTAATCTTTAACTGCTATAAATTACAAACCCTTGTGAAATCTACTTGTTTATGTGCAGGCAACGGGCTGGGGATTCGTTTGGTGGGGGGCAAGGAGATCCCCGGCAGCAGAGGGGAGATCGGAGCCTACATCGCAGCCGTCATCCCTGGAGGAGCAGCCGAGCAGACGGGGAAGATCATGGAGGGTAAGTCAGAGGCTCAAAACTGTACACAACGTGAGAACATGGAGTATGCTGATGGTGCTGAAAATATGGTCTGACAGGGTGCTATATTTGTATTGCTAATTGTCAATCTTAGCGCTTCCTGTGGACGATGGCTGAATCAGATGAAATATTTTTACTTAGCGCCTAGATGGAATGCAAATAGTTACGTGACCGGGATATTCATACAGGACGCAACCTAAATGTAAACACCAGCTAAACTAACTTTTTCTCAATGAAGACATATTGCGCATTCATTTTGGCCTTTAAACATTTTAATGAGGCTTTTTTGCTGAATGATGTCTTCAGTAAAAATATATGATGAAAGAAATTTGAAAAGTAAATAATGCGATCAGCCTGCTCTATCACTATGCTGCCACTAGAGGGGGAGTAGAATTTTTGTTTTTTTTTCTCAATTTCAACATTTTTACATTCTTTACAATCACGTTTTCATGTGATTGTAAAGAACGTTATTTCAAATTTACCCAAAATTAATTTAGAGGTAATACTTTTATGTATTGTTAAGGAAGAAAACTGCTGAGTGTATTGTCATAGTGGTACAATGACATCATTCTGTCACAGGAGATTTTTACAGAAGGGGCAAAGTTTCATGAATGCGCTAGAAGTTCCTGATTGGGATTTATATTAACAGAGGGATTTTACTCTGACGTTCAAAACCAGGTTGAAAACAGTTCTGTTTCGCTGTGCATACATAACTGAAGGGTTATACAGTATCTCCATCAATGTGATTATTTATGGTTTTAATGTCGTCAGATGATTTCAAAGTTGTCTGTCTTTAAGTTGTCTTGTGGTGGTTTGGTGCTATGTATATAAACGTGCCTTGCCTTGCTTAAAATGTGGTGGATAAAAATGTGGTTGATGATCTCACAAAATAGACTGAAATTTCTGCTTTGTTTGAATGGACATGTAGTTAGGTGTAGTGGTTCTTTTGGCACCCCCCACATTTGAACATTTAACTCCTTTCTGTCTGTATCATCAATATTGTTTCTTTTATGGTCTCAGTTTTGCATTTGTTGAACAGCTCTCAATAGCAGTGCTCATTTTTCTGTGTTTGTAATATCAAAGTAATGAGTCACTGAAATAACTCCCGAAGTCACATGTAAGTATATTTTCACGAAGGTACTACACTTCCTTTGAATCGTGATGTTGATAGTGACAGTTGAAAATGACTCTGGCAAAATAGTCTCTCATCCAGCACAAATGTTCCATATGTGACATTCTGAGTGCCAGTGGCTGGGGGGATCCTGAGTGGCGTATGTGGGCTGCTTCTTGTCTTGTGTCATGTATTGTTCAGTCAAACAGCCTCAAACAATCCTCCTCTTCCTCCTCATCCTCACAAGCCTCTCACTCGGGTTTGTCATCAGGCTATACTTAGCACCAAACAACACACACACATATATGTTGCACAGGGCTGCACCTTTCTGCCAAATATCTACTTCGGTTTTGGACAATTTTACGTTTAAAATTTAGGAATTTATTCAGAGTTCACATTGTAACCAAGCTTCATATTTAGAGATGTATGAACCGATATCAATAAATCAATCCGTCAATCACAATGTTTATTTGAAAAGCCGTACAACACAATTTCACGGAAGAAAAAAAGAGACCCAGAAGAAAAGACTGTTTTGAAAAGGGGTTGGGTGAAGAAAAATTCCAAAGCCCCTCACCCTCAGACCGGACTCTGGCCCAATCAATTCTATCAAGACTACACCTTTCAAAAACAAAAAACCCCATTTATTCTTGAACATAAACCTGTTCATCTCGGTCTCTATAATTGGTCTCAAACCTCAAATATCCTCTAATTTGGTTATTGAACAATCCAATCCAATCCACTTTCAATCACAATCTATATAGCACATTTTTTAAACACAGTTTCCAAAGTGCTGCACAATAAAAAACTAAACAAAGCAAATCCATAGTGAAACAGTGAAATCATGAAAAATCAAATAGAAAAAACCGTGTGTGCATATATGTATCAATATAAAAATAACAATAAAATAAAAGACAAGACAATATTCTCATTTCCACTGCACTAAAACAAGGGAATTTTAACCCAAAACCCCCAGGGCACCCTTTCCTTACACACAGGACAGTGCTCTTACTACTGACCATGTAAAGGCCCTGCAACATTAACCTTTCCTCACTGTGGGACGAATGCAGGTTCTCTTATCTCATCTTATCTGACACCCTGAGCCATTCACTTTTATTGGCCATTGTGGGCCAGATGAAGAAGGCTATAATACTAGACACAAAACTTAGCATAGTATCAGATGAAGAAGAGTGGAAAGAGAGAGAAGCTCTAAAGCCTAGCGTACATCGACATAGAAACTGGGGACAACTAGTTGCAAGGCGGCTTTTGGCAACTGAGAGGAGATGGTGGGAGATGATCAGTTGCCAAAATCGGTCGATGTGCGCACTCTTACAACTGGAGATGATCAGTCGGTCTCCAGTTTCAGTCAGTTGCCCGTGTTCTACTTTTCGGCAACTAGTTGTCCTCAGTTTCGGAGATATGACCCGATGTGCGCGCTCCATGCGCCGCTCCGACAACGTGTGTGTATTGCGAGCCCGCAACAGTTTATGTCAGAAAACACACTGTAGTTGAGGCCAGTTGCTGTCGATGTACGCGCTGTTATTCCCGAGACTGGTCTGCTACTGGGAGTTGCCCGTTTTCGTCAGATTGTCGATGTGTGCGGGGCAGCAACTCATATGCGACGGATATAATCAGTTGCCAGTCCGATGTACGCTAAGCTTTATCGTCAAACCTTGGGCTGTTACTTTGCCCTTTTCTGTATGAAGCTGTCCTCATACTTTTTATCTGTTGATAATTAGGGTCAGTTATTGTAGTCCAATAACTAGAACACTTTAGACGACATATTTTGAAAGTTAGACATTTGTTTTGATTCTTTTATTCGTCCAAATTACATGCCAACCTTCCCCACTGTTGTCCTGACACTCCATTTCAACACCGATTGAAAAAAAAACAGTTTATCCAATTTTCAAACAACAAAGCAACAATGTATCTTAATTAATCTAACTAGTCCCGAACCTGTGAATCTCTCGCTAGTTTTCGCATGCATGTATTGTTGGCCTCTGACACATCTTTTGATAAGCTTTATCAGACAAAAAAGTGAAAAAGAGAGAATCGCTCTCACTCTGCCAATCAGCGTTCAGTCCAAGTATTCTTCAATTGGACTAGTTTGCAAAACATGGTAAGACTTTTTCTTTTTGTTGAGACAAACAATCATCGTTGTACTTACTTTGAAAGTCAGTCATCTATTTTGAATATTTTTGTGCATTTCACTACATTTTGAATCTCAATACTGACCCAAAAGATTCAGAGCCACATCACTCTGCCCTGTCAAGTGGACACATGGTCACATAATGCTGATGGTCATACTCATCAGCATTTTCTCATCCTTTGAGCATGTAAATGAAAAGGGAGTATTGTTCACAGCTGTTCAAAAGCTGTGAACAATAGCCCCATGTCCCATTAAAGCCTGGTTCACAGGGTTGGATAATAATGGTGATTTTGGCCCCAATTATCCGCTTCAGACAATCTTAAAGATAATCTTATCTCGGAGGAAATTCCTGCCGTGTTTAGTGAGACTGCTCTCGCCCACTCGGAAGAACATGTAGATTGACAAGACCCCATCTCTCCAGATGTGGCCTTCTTGACTGTGACAAGTAGCCAATGAGAACGACAGGTGAGGTACCGGTGACATAGCAGTGAGGTAGCAGTGAGGTGACGTTGCGGTTTGCGGAATACCAGGAGCATGGATTGGACTCCCCAGCGCCCCATTCAGATCTGTATCATACGGTAACTGTTACCGGGTAACAGTACAGTCCATACTTAAGTTGTCTCCACTCATTTTGCTCAATGCCTTACTACAAACTGCAAACTTTCATCACCTCCTCTGAAATCGTGTTTGTTTTCTTAATCTTGCCATGTGGCACAGCCTTAAAAGACAGCATATGTGGTGTTTTGCAAAAGATTTAAATAATTGAACAGTTTGAGTTGTGTTGACAAGAGCAATGGCTAGTAGGATCTTACCAAAATTAATCCACAAATGTATGTATAGTACGCTTCATAATCACTATTGTGGTGGGTTGAATATGGAGATTGCCAGGGTGCTGCTATAAAATTGTAAAAAGCTTGTTATAAAGCAGAGCAAATGTGTTGTGAAGAAGCAAAGCGGCAGCAGAACATCGCTGCAGGTAAATAAGAGGGAAAATATGGTGAGTAAGGAGGGGAGGGGGTGGGGGGTGAGGGAGGGCAGAGTAAATAATGCAAGCAGCCGAGCAGTGGGGAAAATGTAAATGACTGGTGCAAAGTGATATGTAGATATTCATTCCAGCCCTTTTGTCCCTGTGCCATGGTCTGTGCACGGATGAGGTGGAAGAGAGGATATTTTAAAGGGCTCTTATTCCGCGGAATATTTTTTTTTTTTGAGATTTTGACCATGTTGCAGCAGTGTTCCTCATCAAAACGACCTCGAGTTTTGCATAGATCCATCCACACTAATAATAAACATGCAATTCTGCCATTACGTACAAAAGTCTTAGTCCTATAATATTATGACGTCACTGCACCACTAGACAATGACGTCACTCTTTAAGAACAAAAGTATGGTCCCTAAATTAGTTTGGCAATTTCTCAGGTGAAATATCATTCTTTACAATCACATGACAGTGTTTGCAGCCAATCCTTTTCTCATTTGGAAAAAAAAGACAAAACCTTTTGGTGGTAGCACAGGGAGTTACAGGTGTCATACTTGGTTTATCATATATTTTCTATTGAAGGTATGGAAAAAGGGGAAAAAAAAACTTCTTCTGACCCTGATCAGAAGTTTCCATCAAGTTTCAATATGGCCCCTTTAATATCTCCGGCAGCTTGGAATCTTATGTGGTAGTAGTGGAGGAGGTTCTTTATCCTCTCTGTTGGTAAATCTGCCCATTCTTCTTGGTAAAAAGCTTCCAATTCCTGGGCCACCTTGCATGAACTGTGATATGCAGGGGCGACAGTAGCACAGTTGGTAGAGCATTGGCCTTAGAGCCTGAAGGTCGTGGGTTCGAGCCCACCACAAGAGCTTCTCCAGCGACTCCCACTGATGTCTGCTGTTGTTGTGTCCTTAGGCAGGAAACTTCACCCCCATTGCCTGGAATAAGTGTGTGACTCGTTGGTGGTGGACAGAGGGGCTGATGGCACATACTGTTTTCCTCGCTTCTGTTGGGGTAGCTTTTAAAAAAAAATACAATGCATTATGAACTGCACATTTGAAATCTCCTCAGAGCTGCTCAATTGTGTTGTAAGTCTAAATAATAATTTGACCATAAAAAGGCATCACACAACCAGTAATGATGAGTGGAAAATAAAGTGTTTGTGTTATCTTCAAAATACCCCTGTAATACATTACATGCTAAAAATACATCTCATCCAATTCAATCCCATTTTTTTTTGTGTGACCTTAAATCAGAACAGCGACTTTACAAAGATTCGCTGACACAGATTAGAGCAGTTTTTTTCAACCAGTGTGCCGTGGTGCGTTAGTGAGAGAGAAAGGAGAAAGAGGAGATTAGAAAGACTTGTTTTGCCCTTGTTGAACATTAGTGTGCCTTGAGATGTTATATTGTGTGCCTTGAGAAATTATCCGATATTACCAAATAATGTGAAATCAAAAAATAATTAGAAGATTAGAAATACTTATTTGCACTTCTGTGATTTTCCAGATAATACATTTTGTTGAGAATGACTTAGTTTGTTATATGTTTGAATCCGTTTCAACTGGGGGTGTGCCATCTTATTGTTAAATGAAAAAGGTGTGCCATGGCTCAAAAAGGTTGGGGAACACTGAGTTAGAGAATGAAACAGTTAAAACACAGGAAACGCAATAATAACAAACACACAGGAGCCATTGGTCCATCGGGGAAAAATGAAGAATGTCCATAAATGTTAATAAATATCCATAAATATCCATTTAAGTCCTGGATCATCACCGCTGTCCCTCCTGCATCAGCAAGGAACAACTAACCCTCTCTCACCTCTTCTCTCTCCTCACAGGGATGCAAGTGCTGGAGTGGAACGGCCTGTCGCTGACGGGGAAGACCTACGAGGAGGTGCAGTGCATTGTGGGTCAGCCGTGTGCCGAGGCGGAGCTGTGCGTTCGCCTGTGAGTTACATCTGTCAGTGCTTAGTCTCTGTCACTCTCTCGATCATCCCCAAAGTGTTTAACAGCAATATGTCAGCCCCGCCGCTCCACGCCCACATGGTCTCACTGTGAGTGCTGTGGCGGCGTCTGTCCCACAACCAGAGACGGAGGTAAAGCTGGGCGAGCGCGGAACCGTAGAATTTGTTAGATTTGCAACATTTGAATATTGAATACATTGTTTAGAATAATATTAGCACTTTGAGATTTGGTGTCAAATGTAAAGTGCATTATAAATAAAATGTATTATTACTATTATAAAAATAAAATCCTGCAAAATTAGACTTTGGCTTGAACGTGGCGCTGATGTATGGCTGCGTAGCTCGAGCTCTGGGTTGCACACTGTCTTTTGTGTCGTTGGTGCCCCCGGTGTCTCCTGTTTGTTTTCCAATGTAGCTTTTTTTTTGCAAATGGCAATACATTAATTCTGATTCTTCTTCTGACATTGAAAAAAAAAAAGATTTATACGACCAATCCAAAACAATATTTCCACACTTTTGTGTACATTTTGATTTATTGTCCATCAATTATTTCATAATTCTTCCATGCCTCTTTACTTTTTCATTTAGGGACTTGCAATAATACTTTTACTTTTAGTAGATTTATCACAACCAGAGATGGAGGTAAAGCCGGGCGTGCATTTGTAGAATTCATAAAATATGCAACCTATGAATATCGACTACATCGTTTAGAACAGGGATGTCAAAGTCAAAGTTGGTTTAGAATGATACAATTCTGCAAAATGACACAGCAATAATAAAAAAAAGGATTCATACGACAACTCTAAAACAATATTTCTGAACATTTGTGTACAGTTTTAAAGGTATATAAGGAGACTTTTGTGCTAATTAAACATGTAATGAGTTCACCAATGATCTATCTACCCCACGACCAATCATTGCACTATTGCACTAGTCACAACAAACATTAAGCAACCTAACTCCACACAATGATACAATCGTGGACAATTCCTCAATTTGTTCCAGCTCTGCCAGGGTGACGGAGGCAATTACTTGTGGGCTTGTCTGAGATCGTAACTACAAGGGCAATAATACACAACATGTAGACGAAAACATTTATTGTATCTTATTTCTTGATGGGGGAAAAGTTATAATTGTTCCTTTGTCCAGTCTATTTTTCTTAAGAATGTACCTCTCCTTGTTTGCCAGTGACCTGAACATGCTGTCAGACCCGGAGCGCCCCCAAGTTTTGGAACACCAGCTCAAATCAAGTAAGACATTGAACTGGAATATCTAGAATATAAAACTAATTAGCCAAATTGAGTGGTTTCATAGCTCAATTGAAATTGTCAAATGAAAAATCCTAAAATCCTAAAACGGTGTCATTTGTGCTTAAACATGTGGATACAGATTATGTTTATGTTTCCTTGCAGACGGCCAGCGTTCCCCAGGCGTTGATCCTAAGCAGTTGGCGGCGGAGCTTCAGAAGGTGTCGCAGCAGCAGGGTCCCGGCATGATGGGGGCACCCATGGGAGCAGGGGGCGTGGGCGTGGGCGTGCTCTCGGCTTTAGAACGCTCCACACTGCTCCAGTCTGCCTCAGGGTCGGCCGCCTCCAGTGGCGTCCCGAGCCCGGGGCAGCCAGCCTCCCCCGCCATCAACAAGAAGCAGAGGCAGAAGGTAATGGTGGCAGTGTAACGGAAAATTCCAGGTGGGAAGGGAAGGAGGTTGAAAGTGCTGTGAATGGGTTAATGTTTTAATTAGACTTGTTATATTTAAGTATGTGTTCATTTTTGTTGTTCTGGTTCCCCTTAACTGAACCGATTCTGCTTCACTAGGGGCAGAAATGTTTTTTTTGTGGATGTAAAAGCACCACAACAGAATCATCATGTGTCCATTAGTCACTTAAGTCAGTTTCCATGTTTTGAAACAGATCTGTAAATTATTCTTTCGCCAAGTGAAGCAGAATACAAGTTACATTAATTTATTTTCCATTTGCAGCAAAACCACTTTGCATAAACTGTGCTAGACTACCCCAGTGCGCACCAGGATAGCACATTCCAGAGCTCTTGCCATGCCAAAATTTGTCCAGTTTAAGTATGAACACGCCCATATATAAAGACAGGAGTGAGTGTGGCCGAGTAGCATATAAAAGGGAAAGCAACGCCACCTAGTTTTAAAAATGAGACTAGGACTCAATAAAGGAAGGTTCTTAAAAACAAGGTGAGCAGTGTAAAAACCAGAGTTTTAAAAGGGGTAAAACAATTTATTACAAATAAAATTACAGAATAAAATACTAATAATATAAAAGCAAAGTCCAGTTAAAAGCCCAGTAAGGACAGGGGCAACTCCGCGTTCCCAAGGCAGCAGACCTAAAACCAGAGGAGCAGGAGGCAGTAAAACGTTCTTTTTAAAAATAGAAATCTGTAGGTTAAAAGTGGGATGAATCCCGGCCAGAGCACTAAAGGTCACTTACGTGCACGGGCAGAGAAACTCTGCCCGCTGCGGTGATGTCACGTCGTGCTCTGGCTCCACATGAGGTAATGGCTGGCCAGGCCCCTCCCTGAAACAAAAACGGGTCTCCCACAGTAAAACTCCTTAAAAACAGATTTCTATCGGCCAGCAGCAGCCGTATGCCCGACCAGAGCACTACAATGTTACTTACACGCAGCGGGCAGAGAGACTCTGCCCGCTGCGTGTAGTCCGCGTCGCGCTCTGGCTTTCCGTGGGTCCTGTGCAGGTACTGCTGACTGCTGCTGCCGTTCTCCATTGTCTCCTCTCCTCGGTCGCCCAAGACGCCCTGTCGTCAACCTGTCTCCTCTTCTGCCCGGGACGGGGCCGCAGTCTCGCCAGCCACTTGCCGCCCACAGGTTGCCACTGGGCACACGCAGGGGAGAGCGGGCACATTCCATTCATGATGTTGGGCCTAGCCCGGTGCACACACGCCTCTCTGCGCTTTCAATGCGCGCCCATCACCGGTGCCGCTCTCCCCGCTGGCCTCAGTCCCCCGTGGTCTCGGGCTGGCGGTGCCCCTCCTTTGGCCCAGTCCGGTGTCCTCCTCCTTCTTCCTCCCCCATAGTCTGTTTAAAAACCCTTTTCTCATTGGCTCCAGCCCCCAGTGTCTATGTCCATTCGTTAAAATCAGTGGAAGCTGCCACAGGTGTGAGGATAAAAAAACAGGAAGTAAAAACACACAGTGCGGCACACAAAACACATTTCAAAATAAAAGCATGCATAAAAACAAAGTGCGCTGTGCGTCTACCCTGTGACATGAGAACAATGAGTTTTCAGTGTCACTATTTCGTCTAATTATTCAATTGTCCATAGACAAGGGATAAGAAATGGCTTCGTAGAAATTTTTGGTGCATTTACAGTAGTGTTCCTTTATACATTTTTACCGGTGAAATAAACAAACATGCAAATGAGTGAATAAATACATATTATACATACAAGAGGCACGTCTGGTTTATATTAAACAATTCATGTGGGGAAAATTTTGCTTTTATAGAGTGTGGTTCATTTGAGTGACTTTGCAGACTTTCCAATGTGCAGACAAAGCATCATAGAAAGAAATGGAGGGACATTAATATTTCATCAACGTTTGTGTGAAGCCAGGTCACTGTATGGAATGTATGGATACATCAATTCTGCTACTTTGGCGCCTAAAGGGCTAAGACATTTATTATAGACTGAGTTTCCTCTGTAGGGTGGCTGGTCACTTCCTTAGAAATGAGTTGAGGAGCTTGGTTTAGAGCCGCTGAGGCATCAATATACACTGGTGGGATGGTGTTCCCGAATACATTTCACTGGGAGAGACCTCAAGGGAAAGCTAAGGTGGATGGAAGTGTGTATGGCCATTTTTTCTTAAGTGTAATTGTGAGAGCCTATTGATGACAGATTGTTTAGGTGTCATTATTAGCTTCCATCTGAGGCAGGAGCAGGCTTCCCCCTCTCTCGCTGGTGTCATTCGTCTTCCACGCTGCTGTGTTCTTATTAGATCACACAAAATGGAGGTGGAATGTCAAGGGCAAAGCATGAGTAAATGTAGGCCCGTAGCTTTGGCCGTTCACCGCCGAGTGATGGCCGTTGGATCCACAAAAGCAGGCTCCAGGGCAAGGCTTAAAAATAGACCCATTTTACACTTCTTAGAAATTTGAATGATTTGCCGAAAGCTTGTGAATTTCTCATACGTTTTTATTCAAAAGGAAAAGCAATATGTAAGTCGGGTCGAGTCCAATTAACCTTCTTGAACTCGAGAGACTATTTCAGACAATCAAATCATGTTCAACAGTATGAAAATGACTCGGCAAGAAAAAGTCTGCAGGGTTTTTCTGTCAGTTGAGTAAAAAGCTTTCCAATTGCTATCCAATGATGACGACAAATGGATCTGTGGATGAAGATCAAAGAAAACTCCATTTGGTCTATCTGTTAGTCCTAGTTCTCAATGGGAGAGATTGTTTTAGCCACAAAGCATTGCAAACTAGCCCCCCTCACTCTTTCTCTGCTTGTGCTAAAAATGTATTGGCTACCAGCTGAGACTTTTCATTCATGTTATTATTATGATTGTGTGCGTTCATGTGATCTTCTGTTAAGTATACACAGCTTCAGTAACATGTCTTTTATTGCATCTACTTTGTGAAGGCTGAGCTGATGAGAGCACCGCACCCCATCACTGGCGAGATCCAGGTATGTGAAAAAATCAACTACACTTTTGTCTTAGTATGACTCAATAATTAGCCATAATTTTACTATAATGGAGTTTGATTGGGTTACCTTGGATACTTCACTGTTATATGGAACTTTAGCCTAAATGAAGACATTATATTGTTTTAACCACATTGACAGTTTTTCTCAGATTAAGAAATGTGTTGAAAATTGTCTGAAACTAGTAAAATAACAAAACTAGTCAAATAATCTTGGTTCAACATAGAACATCAATGTAAGAATACTAAAGGATGGGTTGTTAAATAAAATACAGTATGTCCTACTAGGATTATTAGTCATTTGCGGTCATTATCATGTAGACGTCACCAGGCCTGACACCTGTGCATCTGTCCATTCTGTTTTCCATAGCTGCAAATCAACTATGACAGGAACCTGGGAAACCTGATCGTACACGTGCTGCAGGCCAGAAACTTGGCCCCGCGGGACAACGACGGCTACTCCGACCCCTTTGTCAAAGTTTACCTGCTGCCTGGGCGAGGGTGAGGGGCCTGTGCATGTGTGTGTGCGTGTGTGTATGCGTGTGTGTATGTGTGGCATGAGTTAAAAGGATTTGAAGCTTTGGTGCAAATTCACTTGTTTATGTTAAACCAGTCAGTAGGGGAGGAACGAAATACACTTTCCAAGCCGTTTTTATAGAGATGTTATTGTACAATAGGGGTGCAGGAACTGAATCTGATGTTCTGGGCAGGTTTGGTTCAGGTCAGGCCCTGGGCTTATCCCATTGTTAACTATCATCAGTTAGCATTCATTAGCAGTTCAACCAATTAGTTTTTACTAAATTTTAACTTTTACTTTTTACTTTACTTTATTACTTACTTTCAGGCTCTGTTCAGGGCCAATAACGAGAACCAGTTTCCATCATTTTTGGAGTAGGAAACCAAAGAACTGGTTCAGAAATGGGTCAGAGTATTTGATTTCTAGACCTTTTTCATGAATCTGGTCGTCAGTGTATGTATGACCACATGTTCTTGTGGTCATGTTACTCTCTATCAGGATTTGGAGTATCGGATTTGAATAAGAACTATGGGCTTGTAACAAATCAGTCTTTCATCCCAAGAGTATTCAGTGTTTAGGTGACCAGCCAGGTGATTCAAAATAATGACTGTAGTTTTGGAGAACAGTTATTTTCTTAATGGATAATTTTGAATGCCAATTGTGTAAGGTCTTATTTTGAATGAGACCTTTTGTGACACAAACCAAAGGTGTCTACAGCTAAAGTCAATGAGTCAATGTGAAAGGCAGCAAAAATGTTGATTATTTTCCTATTATATAAATTATGGTTCAGATTTGGACAAAGAAATGCAATGGCTGTGTTATATATTACAATCTGCATTCTTTCATATCTTTGCTGTCATTGCACTGCTTTTGGGAACTACAACTCAGCCCATTCATTTAAGCCATGTTTTGCCCAAGCTGCATGTAAACATTGCAGAATAATCGTTACAGATCATAATCTATTCGTGTACACAATCTTGTGGCAATTTACCCATGCAGGATTTTGTGACATGAGATCTTGTCCCAACCCTTCTATTAAGAAATTTGAAAAAGTTTACAAATGCAGTCAAAAGATCCAAGAACACAAATTAAGATGATTGTCTGATTGGTTGCGTCTATGTGACATAACATTATTCCAAAGAGCCTATAGATTAATATTGTGGTGGAGGGTAGATACAATTTTTTTTTTATCGTAACTATGGTAACTGACAGTTAGAATACCTAACTATACCTTTCCTGGCCAATTCCACATGAATTAGGCCATCAACTATGGCCTAATTATTTCTTCATAAATGTGTCAAGAAGTGGTGACAATATTAAAAAAAAATATATGCATGATTTCTCAACATCTCAAATTGCTTGTTTCCCATAGAGATGTAATGGCACCTGCACTCCGACGGAGATACAATTCTAGGACATGAACACAACCTATTAGCTTGCCATTAACCGAGGCACACTTTAGTTTCTCTTTTGACTGCTGTTGAAAAATATCCAGTTCGTACAAGACTATACATTTCCAGTTTAAAAAGGAACCCCTTCATTCTGTCCTTTTTTGAATTGCTGTATTTATTGTCTGAATTCCAGTCCTTTTAACTCACATGTGCTGTTGTCTGCTGTGTCTGTGCCTCTCTGCTGCCGTACGTCTCCTGTCCTCAGCTTCTCACTGACCTCCTCTTAAATGTGTGGGAGAATGACCACAAATGCCCACGCAGCAGGCTAGTTCACAGACCACAAAACTCCAGGGAAAGTACCGTTATGGCCATAGACTTAAGACCCAAACATGGTTAATATTCAAAGTAACCACACATGTATTTACAATGCCACTTCCACTAAGACTAAGCGTTGTTGTCAATTATAATCTACTCGGCCACAAACTAACACTATTTACACTTTACAGCTGGCTATTCTGAGGTCAACTGTTCTGTCTGAAGTGTCTAATAGCTTATGTATAGTTCCAATAGCTCTGGTAGATTTCAGTGTAGTACTAGAAAAACCACTAGAACACATTGCCTGAAGATGCCTCAAATAGGAGAAATCCTAAAATTCAACACCTCAGTCTGGGAAGGAGGGAGCTACGTTTCAAAACCCAACATGGCGCAGTCTAATTGAATGCACCCTTGTTTGTTAGAATGTAATTTATTGCCTCATGTTTTGTTTTTGTTTTTTCCAGTAAAATTATGTTCTATTAGACCAGGGCTGTCCAAACTTTTTACTAAGAAAGCTTTAGTACTTTAGTTCATCAGACTTGACCTGGGGCCAACAACCCCAGGATTAAAAAAAAAATGAAGCTGAAAGCGCAAATTCAGACTGAAAGACCGGCATCGGCTCTCACCCGTCCAGGGCCTGCCAGCCTCTCGAGCCCCGCCAATTGCTCAGCGCTGCCAGCCTCGAGCCTCTGCCAATCACACAGCCCGGCCAGCCCTTGACAACCCACTGACCCACTGCAAAAGGGGCAGTTTAAAAGCAGCCACTTCCAGACAATCAGCGCTTTCTGAAGCTCTGTATTCAGATGAAAACGGATTTGAGCTGCAATGACTGGATTTTATGTAGAATGTGGTTGAATCATAAAACAACTGTCAGTACATAAAAATAGAATCAAAAACTGTCAAAG
The DNA here is from genome assembly GCA_964034765.1 of Knipowitschia caucasica. NCBI lineage: Eukaryota > Metazoa > Chordata > Actinopteri > Gobiiformes > Gobiidae > Knipowitschia > Knipowitschia caucasica. Next base: position 12,851,273 of record OZ035824.1, on the reverse strand, counting down.
TGCCTCAATGGCAACTTTGTGTTTGCAGCAGAGGGCCACATAAAATGGCACAGAGGGCCGCATTTGGCCTGCGGCCCTGAGTTTGGACATGCTTGTATTAGATCTTCAACTAGACTGCACCATGTTGGATTTCGAAATCAATAGAGAGGATGGTGTTGCTCATTCTCATTGTCTCTTACACTACAGTTCATCTTTATCCAGTATATTCAGTAAAGAAGTATGCAAATATTCTCACAATAATGAATTGCACTGGTTTTTTCATATTTTTCAGTACAAAAAGCATGGCCTACAGTATATATAAGGCGTAACCCTAAAGCCTATTCATATTTCTTACACTCAACCTTATTTCAGAATCAAATATGTACCGTCTATACACGTTGAAGCAGCTCTGACATCCAGTACAGTCTGCAGTAGTCTTTCTCTGGCTCTGCTCCTGGCCTCGCTCTGTTAATAGCTCACATAGAATCGACCGTGTGTTTATCGCCCCGGTAACCCTATCTGCACTTAGATAATGACCCATCAGACCTCGGTGAGATTGGGCCAAGAATCCGGCCACTCACACACTGGGAGAACGGGGAGTGCTCTGTCCGTAACACAGGATTTTCACATTCCCCGGAGAATCCAGATCAAGACTCCAATTGGGCCGAATTAAACCTGAATAGACTTAAAGTTAAATTAGAAAAAAAGAGGCAGCACATAATGGCTAAATCAGGAAGTAGTTTACACTCTGTTGGTTTTAGAGCAACGCATGAATGTTTCACTTGCGATATGATACAAATCTAGATACAGAGAGACTTTCAATTTGATACAATTAGATATAATTTATTTCTTAACAATACAATACATTTCAGTCTAAACTAAAAGATGTTGTATCTTTATCTAAGGCTCCACTCCATATTAACAGAAATAATATTATACTGTAATACTTCATACATGCCAAGCCGATATGCTCTATAATACTTACACTATTGACGCATATACATTTATTTTTTATTTCATTTCATTTAATTTCATTTCATTTCATATATATATATTAGGGATGTACCGAATCCCGGTTTTTGGGGGTTTTTGGGGTTCGGCCGAATACCGAATCCACTGGTTAAGATTCTGCCGAATCCGAACCCAAATACCGAATCCTATTCCATCCTCAGGTCATTGATGTTTCATACGCAAATGTTTTAACAGCGGCGAACTGGCGATGTTGTGTACTGTTTAGGGTCCTTACCACCACGAGACGAATGGGCATTGCAAATTGGACATGTAGCTCGACCAGAATCTATTATTATAACATTTATAATCATCCCGCTTATCATTAAACACAAATACATTCAGTTCACAGCAGTGTAAAACTTCAGTGATAAAGTACATATATTACTGTGCGTGTCATGTAAAATTAAGAGCTAAAGCACCATACATGCATAAATAGCTTCCACTGGTTCAGGTCAAAACATTACATATATGGACATTTGAGAAATATGCCAAACTCGTAGAGACAAGCTAATGCTAAGAGGCTAGTTGCCTAAACACGGACTCACCAACTCTGCTTCTACAGTCATACACAGCTCAGATGACAAGTACCTGGCACTGGTAATCGGCTCCACAAAGTTGGTGAATAGGCAGTTAGTTTATGATCCATCAGAACCGCATTACAGGTGAAAACAAGAATCATAACATCCCCTTGCACCGACGTATAATAATAATAATAATGCATCGGTTTTATATAGTGCTTTTTTGGACACTCAAAGACGCTTCACATGTGTCATTATTCATTCACTCCATACACGGTGGTGATAAACTACTACTGTAGCCACAGGTGCCCTGGGGCACACTGACAGAAGCGAGGCAACCAGTATGTGCCATCGGCCCCTCCGACCACCACCAACCATTCACACACACGCCAGACTCATTCTAGGCAATGGGGGTGAAGTGTCTTGCCTAAGGACACAACGGCAGTTTGGCACTTTACAGCCGCAGCCGCCCCACTGTGCCTGGTGTTCCCAGAGGTTAAGTGTCTTGCCAAGGACATAACGACAGCAGACAGTGGGAGTCGATGGTGAAAGTCTTGAGCGGGGCTTGAACCCAGCGTTGGCTCAAAGGCCAACGCTCTACCAACTGAGCTACTGCCGCCTGTATAACTAGAGCTAATTGGATCGCGGGGATCACATGACCAGGAAGAGACCTCAGCGCACCCGAAGAGGGACAGAGAGCAAGAGGATATAAACCTCCGCTAAAATGCATGTTTATTTACACTTCCGAACAAATCTGATTTCCGTGACGAATCCAACAGCCACAGCGCACATAGTGTTGGTGCAGGGTTCGGGTTCGGTGAGGAAAAATGCTAAGGTTCGGCCAGAAATCGAACCCCGTCAAAAAAGCCAATATTCGGCCGAATCCGAACCCGAATCCTGGATTCGGTACATCCCTAATATATATATATATATATATATATATATATATATATATATATATATATATATATATATATATATATATATATATATATATATATATATATATATATAATTGTCTTTATTTACATTATTTCAAGGTCTGACAACTCATGGCAGATGGCAACAACAATTTGAAAAAAAAAAGTAAAAATATAAAAATGTCTCTGCAACCAACTAAAATCATACAGGCATCAGTCAATAAAAAAGGTAAAACAAAAATCGATGGACAAACAAGAGTATCCAACAGACCATATACATTTATATTTCTATATTTCTATTATATTTTATATTTATTGAAGCTTAATTGTTATTCAAGTCAAAACCCAGTCCATAATTCTTTGAATGTTTCCAAAAATGGGGCGAAAAAAACTTGAAACATTAGGCTCTTTCCCTCTGAGCAAAATAAATAATTTTTTATCAGCCATTCCCTTCACACTGAGCGTGTCAAACCCACATCCCCACTGTCCAACCTTGTCGTTTTGTTGAGGCTCTGACTAAATATATTGGTAATTCAGTTTTAGAGCCCGTTGCTCACATGTGGATCAGGTGAAGAGGGTGAAAACGCCACACTCAAGTCACACGAGAGACAATACTTATAACGTCTGTAACTACAGGGAAGCTCTTAGGATTAGTTTGTATTTCCTTTATCTGCTCTAAATATGGAACTTCAAATGTTTATATTGTTCCACAATTAAAGATAGGGATTTTTTAGGGAAACTGTCCTCGCGAAACAGTCTTTGCCGAGTTTGTGTTTTCAGTTACTGTATATAATTGACAGATCTGAAGTATTTTGAGGATTTTCAAGAATTGGAGTCAACAGCTCCTGTTTGTAATAATCCTTTAGTGAAATTACGTTTATCCCTACTGAAAACACTCACCTACACTTACTGAAATGAATACAGTCAGGTGTTGTATTTTTGAAGATTACAAGCGGGCGTTTTATTGTTTGAAGAGAGTCTGAGTGCGAGGAAATTCATGACACAGTAATAGACAAGGATAGGTGGTAGGTGAAATACATAGACATAGACAACAGAGCATGATTCAAGAGAGTGCAAGAGTAAATATTCAAATTTGATAATTACATGATTTTATAACAAAAGCTCACAAGCAAGGCTGGGGAAAATCAAATAATCACAATATTTTAATTCTCATTGATCAATCTCAATATTTGACTTGATTTTTTTGTTCATTTACATTTGATTTATACTTATACAAAGACACTTCCTGTATTGAGTACAATTGTGTGTATTTTGGCCAGGGTGGAGGGTTATTGCTCCACGCTCAATCTTTGCCCAAAAACAGTGAGAAAGATTGCATCATTCCCAACCTGCAATTTGAATGCATTGAGAAAAGTTGAGATTTTTGCACGGCCCTAAACTCACAAGTTGATTCTACCACTACAAGACAACACAAAGCCCAAAACTCAGTTTGTACCCGGACCAAACCAGATCCAAATGGGTCTGCTGGCTCATGGCACGTCTGGGTTTATGCTTTATTAGCAGTAGAGTGAGCGCTCTGGTCGCTGCTACATTTTCAAAGGCTGAATAATTTATCCTCCCTCTGGCGTTGCGATCACAGCGGTGTTTTTGGAGCCGTGTCAGAGGCATTTCTCCAGTGCTGTAATCAGGCCTGAAAAGACCATTGATTGGCTCAGCTCTCAATCCTTTACTCCTCGCTCCTCCAGTCTACGGGACAAGAACAACAGGGCAAACAAACCCGGCTGAATCAGATCAGCCTAGCCTGAACTCATCACAAATATGACATGTGTCTTTTAGTTTATTCTTTTATTACGGACAAGAAGACAGACAAAAACGACATTAACATTCAACATGGACACAAAACGAACATAAAATTAACACAACACTATGAAATATATTCATGGTCCAATTATGTATGGCAGGGGTGTCCAAACCTTTTAGTAAGAGGGCCATTAAAAAGTCCGGGGGCTGACGTCACAGGCTTTCTTGACTGGCATCGGGCTGTTCTGAGCTTTATGATGATCTATAACAGAGCTGAAGTTGGCTGAATGACAAATCTTTACCATCTACAGCTACCAGCTAAATAATCACCATTAACGGTGGTGCAAGAGACGCCATGTCAGTAAATTATGTTCAAATTAAGTCAACGACGTACTGGGCTTTAGAGCAAGGTAAACATTGGCTGAGCTGCAGTTGGATGTATGACAAAGTGAACTAACTTGGGTTAACATGGCCACATGAGAGGACACTGAGGGCCGCAATTGGTCCCTGGGCCTGAGTTTGGACATGCCTGATGTATGGAATACTTTTCTCATTTGCTTTATATAGTGTAGCAATGTTGCAATGGACAAAAACACCTTAGCTTCCTTTTTAAGGCAAGGCAAGTTTATCTGTATAGCACAATTTCATAAATAATGACACTACATTAAAAAGAAATATAAAAATATAATCAGAATCAGAATCATTTTTATTGCCATGTAAGTAACAAACAAAGTTACCACTTGGAAATTGTTTTGGCAGAGAGCGTGCCACTTCGCCATTAAGGCGCTGTGTTGTATGTTTTATTGTTAATTATAAAAGGATAAAACACACCTCTATACATCACTGAATACGTTCATAAACCACAAGTGATAACCGGATAACTCTGTCCAACATTTGTCCAATTTTGATTAGATTGAGCAAGAATGTTAAACCCTGCCCTGCGATTGAGTTGGATTGAACCATTTCTAATTTGATTAAACTGGATCCTACAGAGATAAGGCTAGAAGATTCAATCAAGAGCTCAGGGAAAAAAAACTCTTTACAAATGGACATATTGGAGTTACAGTATTCATTTATTTTGATCACTGTCATTTTGGCCAAACAGACTCTTTTATAATACTAATGATGAGACATTTTAAATGATTTTTGCATCAAATGTAAACAGTTTGATCATGTAGTAGAGCCAGTGTGACAGCTCACATTACTACAGTACAGAGTAAGTAACGCTTTATATTAAAGGCACACCGCGGACTTTGTGACCTAAAGAGTTGACACATATGAGTTATTTTATATGAATACTTGGGCCAATATACAGCGCTTGACACTTGCAATGCTCCGAGCGGGGCTGCCCTCCTGAAATACCGCCCATGTAAGTTTCGAGCAGACGGACCGTCTGCCACCAGGTCACGTGACTTGGAAGAAAGACTTGCTTTACGGCTACAGGCGCTGATATACTCATGGAGCTAAGGCTTTTGCTACTCATTTTTCACCTGCTCGACTCCTGGTCATGGCTGAGGCAAGGAAAAATTTTAAACCTTCGGAGGAGGCTAAAAAGAGGAAACGCGAAAGGGATCGTGCTGTAAGCTGCATGTCTGTATGAGCGCTGCTGTTCACCTGGTTCCTGGATGTCATCGACTGCAAAGATGTCATTCCACGCAGCACGAGCTAGACGCAGAACTCCCTCATCCAGGATATAGAAGTCCATGTGTGGTAGATTACTAATGCAGCGGTCTGGAGGCTGACCACAGCAGAGTCTCTCAATATCTGTAGGCATGTCTCTACAGTTTGAACACACACACCAGTGCATGCTGTCTGAATACACACTCAAAAGACACCGGCTGACTGTTTGTTGACTTTTGCGACAGTGCTGAGTTGCTTGTGGCCACTAGGGGCGCTAAACGTGAAAGTTGCAGGTCTAGCGCCCCTAGTGGCCAAGAGTTACACGGTGTGCCTTTAAGGTGTGCTTGTTAAGTATTAATAAGGTATTAATAGACATTAGCAACGTGCTTATATATTGCTTATATGTACTTATAAACATATTAATAAGCTGCTCATTTCACTATTCTCTAAATGATGTTGTTCTAGTGATATGCTTTTAAGCATTTAATAAGTAATTAGTAAGATACTTATTAAAGGAGGAATATGTTTATAAATATATGAATAAGCTGCTTATTAAACTATTATCGATACCATGTTAATAGGCCACTAACAATATGCCTATAAAGATATTAATACGCTGCTTATTAATAGGCATTAGTGGTAATAGGCCACTAAAAATTTGCGTTAATAAACTGCTTATTACACTATTTTGCAGTACCCTAATCTAAAGCGAGGAGCATTTTTGTTAATGCAGAAAAAAACACAACAATGATCTAAGATGTTTTTATTTATTCAAACAGCAACAATTAAAGGACCAGACGATGCCCAAAAATAGGCGAGTTCCGCTAATAGGGGTGTGACGATACTTTCTCCCGCGATTCGATTATCGATATGCATTTGCCAAGTATCAATATCAATTTTGAAAAATAAAATAAAAAATGTTTTTTTTTTCTCCTTTTTTTTCGTTTTTATTGGTATTAATACTTAATATATGGCTACATTACGCATCTCCATTCTATTTATCATGAAATAAAGAGTATTTTTTATTTTATTTATGCCATAAATTGGCATATTGTCTATTTCTGACCAATATATCAATAATCGTCATATCGTGATAAAATCGTTATTGTAATCTTTATCGTGAGCTTTGTATCGTGTATCGTATCGTATCGTGAGGTACCCTTAGGTTCCCACCCCTGTCCGCTAATCTCTCAGGCTCGTGAAGTCAGTTGATTCACTGTTTTGCCAAAGCCAAATTCAAGCAGGTCGGAGCATGAGTGGGGGCATCATGGCTCCTTGAAGTTACTAACAAACTTTTGGCACAAACTTAATTTTGATATTTTTTTTCATTTAGACTTTAATTGTTGCTGTTTGAATAAATAAAAACATCTTAGATCATTGTTGTGTTTTTTTCTGCATTAACAAAAATGCTCCTCGCTTTAGATTAAGGTACTGCAAAATAGTGTAATAAGCAGTTTATTAACGCATATTTTTAGTGGCCTATTACCACTATTGCCTATTAATAAGCAGCGTATTAATATCTTTATAGGCATATTGTTAGTGGCCTATTAACATGGTATCGATAATAGTTTAATAAGCAGCTTATTCATATATTTATAAACATATTCCTCCTTTAATAAGTATCTTACTAATTACTTATTAAATGCTTAAAAGCATATAACTAGAACAACATCATTTAGAGAATAGTGAAATGAGCAGCTTATTAATATGTTTATAAGTACATATAAGCAATATATAAGCATGTTGCTAATGTCTATTAATACCTTATTAATACTTAACAAGCACACCTTAATATAAAGCGTTACCGTCACTTGTTTAAATGAATGGGGCTTGTGCCGGCTGACGCATGCACATATGCTTTTTTTCACATTTTCCAGCCCCCGCGGCCATTTTAAATCACTCCATGAGAGCCCAATTTTGGCCCATTAGTTAGAACGGCGGAAATAGGCGTGACTACATCTGTTAATATATACAGTCTATGAACGTCACACATTAAAAAAAAATGGAATCCATCTTATTCCTAACGGCACTTAACGTAATTACGGCTGCTCTCGCTGCGTGTTTTGCTGCTGGTGTACATTTGATGCAACTAAGACAATAGGACTCCTACATTATGTTACGCGCGTCACTTGTTGTAAATTAGGGAGGGGAGAAAGTATACTAAAATGTGAATCAAAATAACTAGATAGCATGCTCTAAAATTCATAGACACCTTTTTTTTCTTCTTTTTCTTTTTCTAAAATGTATATACAATCCTTGAAAACATGTGACCTGAGATATAATGTACATAATAACTGAAATAATAAACTACTACTACTACTACTACTACAAGGTCAAAATCAGAAAACACTCTCACTGTCAGACTGCTTTTTGTCTTGATATCAAAAGAGTAAAGCAAAACCATGCAGTGGGCATCAGGCTTAAAGGAGCATTGTGCATTTTTCCTGGTGGAGGGTCCGCAGTTTGCTTGGGTCCATTTGAATGTTGTTGCTTTGAAAAGGATGCTCTTATCTAATAGCATAAAAAATAACATCACCATGGCATCAAGTGGGTAGTAGATCTCGTCAGAAAAGTTGTGCAATGCAGCTTTGAGGCAATGCAGTACACAGTTTCACTCCAGGCCTAAACAAAACAAAAAATACAGGTCTGGATGTTCTTCTGTGTGGTCTCTGTAAGCAGGTCCCCAGGCAGTCCTCCTGTAAGCTCCTGGCGCTCCTCCACTGTCCTCTGCTTGTCTGACTGTTGTTTTTGTGTTTTGCTTTCTCCTGGTTGGTTTATGGTCTCTGGCCTCCTCCTCCTCCTCCTCTTCTTCTGGACTCCCTCAGACAAGTCATGGTTGTCCAGAACGCAAGGTAGCGTGGTGCTTTTGGCCTTTTCCGTTGGTCGTGTGCTCGTTATGATTTACATTCAGAGTCTGCTCCCCACTCTTCTTTTCCCCATTGTTCCTTGTCTTTTTCTCGTCATTTGTCGACCCGCTGCAACAATCACGTCCATACATTGCACTATTAGCCTCACTGCAAAAGCCAATATGTATAAAAGTTAAAATCAGGCTTTTAAGTTACTTTGAGACTGTATGTGGTTCCTATACAGTTTGAGAAGTTTATTATTATTTCATATTCTGACAGTGGTGCATTAGCAACTTTCCCAGAAAATCACTGGGAAAGTGATTTTCTGGGAAAGATTTTCTGGGCGGCACGGTGGCTGAGTGGATAGCACTCTCGCCTCTCAGCAAGAAGGTCCTTGGTTCGAATCCCGGCCGGACAAGGGCCTTTCTGAGTGGAGTTTGCATGTTCTCCCCGTGTCTGCGTAGGTTTCCTCCGGGTACTCCGGTTTCCCCTACCACTAAAAATATGTCCAATAGGTCTGGCATGCGCCTCCTGTTCGGCGACCCCGCTCCCATCTCTGTGTGGAGTGAGAGGACAAGTGCCCAAAAATAACAATTGTAAACCGCTTTGTGACTCTGGTCTGTGAAAGGCGGTATATAAATAAAGCTTACTTACTTACTTACTTACTTACTGCTAACTTGTCACAACAATAGTCAAATTGTATTTTAAACTGTTGTTATCTTGCAGTTATTTGAATAGCATTAATGAATCAAGGACTATATATATATTCCAAAGGGAAAATATCTATGCATTTGTTGTGAAAACTTTAAAAATGTGATCATCAAATATAAAAGTGGTTCTCAACTCTTAACAGTGGTGTTACCCACCCATAAAACGCAAAAGCTACGACCCAAATAAGAAATGAGTTTAGTCGATCAATATCAGTCGAATACAGTTATAGCGTTTAATATTACTACAAAGTTAACAATTATGAACAAATTAACCCAAGGAATGTGTGACTTTTTTAATTATATTTTTTTATTATTATTATCAATCTTTATGTGGTAGTAGAAAGTTGCCCAGAGGCTCCTGTCCCACTAAAAATAATCCAGCGACCCACTTATGGGTCACTAAACATTAAAGACTTTTAAAGAAATCAAAAATGTATGCATAATATCAATCCTTTCAGTAAATAAAGAAATTAGAATTAGAACATATTCCAACAACAATTATAGAACAAAAAGCAATCTAATCATTTTTTTATGTAATTGGAATTAGAATATACCGTTAAAGCTGTGGTATGTTATTTTCAAACTGCAATAACTACTAAAAAAAGTTTAAAAAAATCAAGTTACATACATTTTTGCTCATCCTTTTAAACAGAATCTTGCATATTAACTATTGAGGGCCCTTTAATCTATTTTGTTCTCATTGTTTTTCATTTTAGATTTATATTAAAAAAACAAACAGCCAGGTCTCCCAGGTTTCATCTCCTCCACAGATTTTAACTTGTGCAGATATGTTTTGCAGTGTGTTGTATGCAAAAGGACATGGCACTCTCCACACATAGGTTGACTCCCTTCACACCATGTTGGCACTCACTTCCACAATGCATCCATCCAGTGCACTCGCTGATTTCGACATCACAGCGGACAGCCGTGACCTTTGATAAAGTGTCTGAAATGTTTGCTTTTCATCAGCGCCGACAACAAGCGGAGAACCAAGTACGCGCAGAAGACGGTCAACCCCGAGTGGAACCAAACAGTCATCTATAAGAACATTCATCTTGAGCAGGTACAAATCGTGTCACTGTTAGCATCGGCAATTTTTTGTTTTGTGAGAGAACCTGAGCAGTAGACATGTATCTTTTTTTGACAATGTTTATGTTTTTAGCTGAAAAAGAAGACCCTCGAGGTGACCGTGTGGGACTACGACCGCTTGTCCTCCAATGACTTTCTGGGAGAAGTGAGTAGAATCAGAGACAGCAGAAAAGTCAATCCAAATATAATAATAATAATAATAATAATAATAATAATACATCAAACTTATATAGCGCTAAGATACAATAATTAATTTAGACCTCACATTGCTCCTGATTAACTTCACGTTTCAGCTCTGTATGTCTGCAAAAGTTTTATTACATTAGCCTTTATTTCCACACTAGTTTTTTTTTTTTTTTCGAAAATTGAGGAGAAACAAACTGAACTTGGAGCCCTGAAACTATAAAATAAATTGAGAATTATTGTGTTATTTATTGTTTGATTTATTTGGTAGGGACAAGTGTACACAATCAACATGTAAAACACTGCAATATTTATAGCCAAGGCTAATTTGAAATGTCCGTTCCTAGAAAGACGTTTAACACAATTATCATCAATAACATCAATAAATAAAACATATTTAAGAAACCATCCATCCATTTTCTTCCCCTTAATCCATTTTTGGTTCGGGGGGGTGGCAGTCAGAGCTGCACCCAGTACACTTAGCACCAACCCCTCCCTGAACCTCCTGCAGGTGATGAGTCCACAGGAGACTTCATCTTTCAGCGGGGGCTTCAGGCAAAATGGGGTTAAGTGTCTTGCCCAAGGACACAACGACAGTAGACATCAGTGGGAGTCGTGAAGTAAGGCAAGGCATGGCAAGGCAAGTTTATTTGTATAGCACAATTCATAAACAAGGCAATTCAAAGTGCTGAACAAAGCAAAATAGCATTAAGTAGGTCTTGAACCCACGACCATCAGGCCCAAAGGCCAATGCTCTACCAACTGAGCCACTGTGACCCCTCTGTGATTTATTTAAGAAACATTTAGGGAAATGTTTTGCTGTATAGAAAGTGTCCTGATGTAAAGAGAGCTATAAACAGCTCAACAGAAAATGATATCGGTACTCTGCTCCACCATACACTATCACAACTGGTAAGGCAAGTGCAGGTGGATCCTGAACTTTGTGACGCAAAAACAACAGTTAAAGTCAGCAAGAACTACAAGTGTCAGCACAGGTACTCCACTAGGTTGTGATCTGAGCCCTTTACTGTTTACACTGCTCACATGGTGACACCTATGCGAGGAACCGCATCACAGCCTTTGTGGATGGCCACTGTTGTTTGTCTTAATACTGGTTTGTGGAAGACAAATCCTCAACACCAGAAAACACCAGCATTGTCATAGACGTTTGATGGTCTGGCAATCAGAGTATTCATTTTGTAGTAACAAGGTACATCTGTTACTACATCGTTGAGGTACGAGGGACGACACCACAGCTGTGATGACGTAGGCCCACCGGCGCCTTCACTTCCTACGCAGACTAAACAATGCGGACCCCCCATTCAGGCTATGACACTGTTCTACAGAGGAACAGTGGAGAGTCTCCTATCTCGGTCCAGCAGCTGCACCCCTAAGGAGAGGCACAGTCTCAGCCAAACTGTCAGAACTGCTGGCATAGAGTCTGTGAAAATGCATCACAGTCTAAAATCAAGAACGCCACAGCTCAAATTTAGCTTTATGCCCACAGCTGCTTCATCTGTGCAACTTAATCTGTGTGCCTTATTGGACTTTTAAAATACATTTTATAATCTTCTCAATCAATTGGAATTTCAGATGTTATCATTGATAATTGTATGAACTATATCTGTTTAAAGTCGCAAAGAACTGCTGTGGTTTTGTGAAACAGAATTTTGAGTACTTTTCACATTCCCAGCTTGAATGTGTTTGTGGTCTGTGTCTTGTAGGTGCTGATCGACCTGTCCAACACGTCACAGATGGACAACATCCCGCGCTGGCTGCCTCTCAAGGAGCAGAGTGAAAGTATCGAGCACAGTCGGACCCACCTTAGCACCCAGGGGCCCCCAGGCTCTGGGGCCGGATCTATGCCTGGACAGGGCCATGGCTCCGGGGCCAGCTTGGGACCAGGGAGCAGCCATGGCGGCCTGGGAGGACCGGACGGGAGTTACGATTCACCCAAAAACTCTGTCATCAAGAGTCGTAGCCACGGAATCTTCCCCGACCCGAGCAAAGGTACGGCCTGATACATCACATTCATACTAAACTGTGTTACAAAATATAATTTCATATCAAAGCAACGGTACTCAGACTAACTGAAAAGGAACAGCCAGAGAGAAAATACATATTTGACACATTTGTTCTGATCACTATACCAAAAAAGATTACTAAATCGGTTTTTATCTTACCATATCAGTCACTCCAAAAATTGATGGATGGATTTAGTATTTTGGTGCTTGACAGTTCCATTGCATGTAACATTAGGAGACTATTTTCAGAGCAATATGACACAAACTAAGCTGTATGGATTTGAATAAGCTATTTGTGCGTCTCATGAATTGAACCTGTCTACAACTATTGTTATGCTGTTTTACGCATTTACTGTATGTCAGTGCAAAGCAGTTTTAATATCTCATTTACATTTATGTGGCAAAATATTGTTCTTCAAAATATTTGATTGAGGACAATAAATTGCATTCATACATTCAAAATTACAAAAGCAAAGGCTTATTTTTACAAGTTTGTCAAAAGAGCAGTCCTTAGTTAATGCAAAATGCTGGAATTAATGAAAAATGCTGCATCAGTAAGGACGGGTTGGAATGTGAAATCTGACATTTTCCGAACTCTAAAGTTTCAAATGCAGGACAATGCAGGATTACTCAAACATGAATCTATTGTAATGCAAATAACTATTTTTGAATCAATTGTTTCCCACTTTTTGCTGTTGCTTGGGGCTAAAGACAGGGGTGCCCTCTCAGTCCTTTACAGTTTGCTCTTTCGCTGGAGCAACTGGCACAAGTTATCTGTTTATCTCATAATGTATTATTTGAAATTGCAGATAGGAATGAGTTAAAGGGATACAGATCACAGATTAAAGTTCCAGCTGGTTGGAGTGTAGGTGAAAGGCACAGCACCTGGAGAAAAGACCTCTTAACAAGTGAAGGGCTCACAGACGCTGCTCCAGCTGTTACACAGACTGAGCCAACATCCACTCCACAAGGGTTAACCACTCTGCCCCACTTCAGCCTGAACACGCAGAGGAAGGAGCAAGGTGCATTGAATGGGATGAAAAACACAATTATTTGTGCTTTAAGCAGAGGTGGGACAAAGTCATTGTTTAGCAAGTCACAAGTCAGTCTCAATTCATTGCCCTCAAGTCCCGAGTCAAGTCCCGAGTCAAGACAGGCAAGTCCCGAGTCGAGTCCAAGTCAAAGGCCAACAAATCTCAAGTCAGTCCCAAGTCCTACGGTTTGACTTTCGAGTCCTCTCGAGTCTTTTTGACCGCGATTTGTTTCTTGTTGGTCTCCACGTACTTTTGTAGGCAAACAAAATAATGTTTTTCTCATTTCTCTCATAGCCTTGATCCCCACTGAAAGATCAAGGCTATGCTCACACTCAGAGAGCAGCCGTCCTCCTGTGGACTCACCACCTGCAGAGGGTCAGTGAGGGGCTGGTGCTATGAGACTTGGGTGGCATCTCTGACTGCCACCCCCCTGACCCAGAAATGGATTAAAGGGTAGAAAATGGATGGAAAAATGGATGGACAAAATAATGTTAGGAATCATTTTGCTGGTGCATTCTCGTTGATCTCTGACCCATGGACTAACAGTTTCTTCCATGTTGTTGGCTGCTGATAAATCAAAACTATCTACGTGATCTAATTGGATGTTGTGCCAGATGCAGGCTCAGTTACACATGCACAGACCACACATAAAATCAGAGCAGTCCGTGTCAACATACTTTTTATCTTTGGGGTTTTTAATGGGAAGTAGCAAGTGCAGCATATATGAATAGTATGCTTATATTATAATCAATTAATCTCAGTATTGGGCTGGGACCTGTATCTATATAATCAGTTTAATGTCCGTAGTGGTTATTGTTCCAAATGTCCTACTGTAGGATAGGGGTAGTATGAGGGGTCCAGGCTTTGGACCTGGGGCAGCTCGCCATCAAAAAAAAAAAAAAAAGGGGGGGGCGCAAAGGACTGAAGGGACCAATGGAGGGGAAGGAACCTGGCCTGTATGAACTGGACCAGCATTAGTAATATCTCATAATTACCAATATATCATTACATATTAAAATGTCTCATATAAATTAATTCAATCAGTCAAAGCACTGATTCTCATATCAATGCACCATAAACAATAGTGCAAATATTAATCTAGCTTAGTGCACATAATCAAAACAACTATCTAATGTATGCAAACTTTAGCAGGAGGAGCACAGCAAAAACATACTAATAATAATAGGCCTTGGCGCCCACACAGAAAAATATAAGAAAGAGCTAACAGAGCAGCGCAGGCTAGCGCTAGTTTGACTCACCAGTTCCTCTTTAAAACACGGCACACAGTGTGACAACTGCGTCGATTCAATTGTATGAGGCGCCTGTAGTGAAAGCATATCAATTACGGTTTGTAGAACAAAATATGACGTTAGGTCGCGATAAATACCTGCAGCTCGCTCATTTCCAGCTCCCCTACGACAACACACCCACCGGTGAATGCAGTGCGCTTGTTTAGGGAAGTGTTGCTGCGCGAACTGCGGGAAACTCACGTTCGAACTCTCGCGCGAGCGCTACAACTACCGCGAGGCTTTGTTTCTTCAGAGACGGTGTTCTGCCGAGTTGTGCCGCTTAGATAGGCATAGATAGAAAGAGAGATGCGGAGAAAGGTAAAAATGGTCCGGGTTACGCAAGTCTTTACAAGTCAATTGGTGCAAGTCCAAGTGAAAGTCAGAGTCATTGATGTTAAAGTCCAAGTCGAGTCGCAAGTCTTTTTATATTTGGTCAAGTCGAGTCTAAAGTCATCAAAATCATGACTCGAGTCTGACTCGAGTCCAAGTCAAATGACTCGAGTCCACACCTCTGGCTTTAAGTATGTGCAAAAAAGTCCGAATATCTTCTAATAAAGTAGGAAAACAACATGGATGAAAACAAGTATTGTCAGGGCAATGGCGTTTTGAATGCTGGAGAATAATGGTACTGATAAATCATTATTTTTTATTTTTTACTATGCCTTCTCTACCCTTACCTCTCTTTCTGACTGTTGCACTGAGCCAAAGCAATTTCCAAATCTGTGACTTCCTGTTACTTACGAGGCAATAAAAATGATTCTAATTCTGATTCTGATTCTAATTCTGATTCTGATTCAAAAGAATTTGGTTTTCACAACCAGCAACTAGCAACGGATAAAGCGGAACAAATTAATATCTTGCCGACAGTAGCACTTTGGCACGTCTTCTTTAAACGCCTGGCATGTGGTTGAGTGACAATGCCTGAGATAGAAAGTAGTTTTTTAGCACACCCAACGGTAAATTGCTTTATTCGTTCACTCTATAAACTCTGGTGGTAATCCATGTTGGAATAGGGCTGCCAATCTTCTCTCTCAGCCCCTCTCACTAACACCCACACACCGGACTCATTTTGTGACACTTTCTGCGGCAGTACTCACAAGCCCCAACAAACCCAAACACATCCTGCCGCAGTAGCTCAGTTGTAGCTGAGCTGTTGGATGGCAAGGTTTGAGGCTGACATAAACGTTGTTAGTTGAGCGGTCAGATGCACCGCTCGCAGGTTGGCAGGTTTGTCCATAGGCAAGACACCTCACCCACAGTGTCTGTGAACACTGAATGTGCAGCTTGAGTTCTGACTAGAGGAAGTATGATCACATTAGTCCAGTTCCCAGGTCTTTGCACTGGCTTCCTGTGACTCAGATAATAGACTTTAAAGGAGCTCTGCTTGTGAACAAAATTCTCCATGGCCTCGCACCAAAGTACATCTGTGAGCACAGGAAGTAGGCTCTTGCTGGTACCCAGAGTCAGGACTAGACTGGGCGAGGCAGCATTTCAGATTCATGCTGCTAATATCTGGAACAATCTTCCTGAAAATATGAGACAGTTTTCAAATCCAGGTTAAAAACAGTTCTGTTTAGCTGTGCATACAACTGAGGCATTTTATCTTTACTCTGTTCAATGCACTGTGGTTATATATGTTATTTTGATTCCATGTGCGATTTGATTGATTGATGTGTGTGTATGAGGAATCCTTGATGTTAAGCACTTGAAGGGTGTCAAAAGGTAGGAAAACACAATTTAAATGTTATCGTTTTACAATCTTCCCTCTGTGATATAGACATAAAAATACAATCTCACCTCGCAATGATTAAACCAGGTTCTTTTAAAAGACAAGTTAGACGTTTTAGTTAATTAACATGTTTTGACTGCAGAGCTCCTAGCCATCTTCAGAACTGACACCTGCCTGACGTGTCATATATCAGCTGATTAATATTACTTCCTGAGTAGGCGTGGTCAGCCTGATTCCTGACCTGATGGGTCGCTCAGACTGACCCCGCCCACTCTCGCCCGCTGGTGTGTTTGTGTCGGGAAAGAGGATGCTGTTCCCTGCTTTCTGATACAATACAAAATACACAATAAGACAATAAGAAATCTGAAATGCTTCTGATTCTTGGATTATTGCAGATTTTCCTGTTTATATGTTACTGCTGGATGTGCAATTAAAACTAAATTGTTGAGCATGACTTCAGTCAGACATGACTCAGCATTCTAAATGGATATGACCTTATGTCGTAAGCTACGTTAGCTTTACACTTTTTAGTAATTACAATTAGAATGCTCAATATTTCATCATTAGGCTTCTACTCTGACACTTATCAAATTGAGGTTGAAACATTTCTGCTTCGCTGTGCAAGGATTGTATCTTCAATCTTGTTTAATATACTGTGATTATTTTTTGAATGCCTCGTGTGATGTTTCATTTCTGTTTTTTAAGCACTTTGAGTTGCCTTGTGTACAGTATGAATTGTGGTGAATCCAAATACAGCAGAGGGCGCTCCGGGAGTGCCACTGCCACCTAGAGGATAAGATAAGTGCTAATTACAATACAGGTGTGGCGCCAAGGACATACCGCTTTAAAAAGCAACAAAATGTACTAAACTCAAGATATTTTTAAATTCTTGCATTATTGACATTTTGTTCAAATTACTAAATAATTGCAGTAATGATTGCAGCTTTTTTCCCCATTGAACGCTTGCATGTGTTACAGTTTAAAAGGTATTATTTTAAATTTTTTTACTACAGCTTTGGACTGGATAACTGGACACTTCTGCTTCATTGTTCATATTTTAGTTTTTAATCTCGAGTGACACTAAAGGCAAGCGTCACTTTCCAACACCAAAGGGCCACCACAGACTGCTATACAAATAAACTTGCCATTAATACCTTCTGGAAACCTGCTTCTAATGCAATATCTACCATGTGGGAAATATTGTGATGCTGCTGCAGTGGCTCCGTTTCCTCTGTGATGTGAAAACCACCTTTCTGACAGCTGTAATTACAATCATACAAATGTCATCTGCGCGCAAAGGTCTCGGGCCAAACGTTCTGTCGCTTATCCGTGTCAGTCAGCCTTCGCAGCCTGACCTGCTTCTGTTAGCTCCTCTAAGCCTCTTCTCATCTCTTGACTGGAGGTGAGGCTCTGAAGTCTACAAAGCTCTGGGTGTATCTCAGCAGATCACAGGGAACAGGAGGTTGGTGATGTCGCACCATCCTTCGTTCATCTCCAAGAGCAACAGGGTGTTTGCCCAATAAAGAGGGGAAATACAGTAAATGGCGTCTGTGCAACATGTCTTCTGTCTTCGTTTCAACTCCCATTTTGTCAAATTTACAACCTCCAGTTCAAGATTCAAGGATGTATTTGCCATTTGTAGTAAAATCACATTGGAAAACTGTGCAAGACTACCCTAGTGTGCACCAGAGAGAAGACGGCACACACCACGGCGCCATTTTTCCCCAGTTTGGTTCCATCACTAGTTTTCACACGGGTGTATTTTGGTCCTCCGTCACAGCTTTTTCAGACAGACAAGTGAAAAATAGCGATAGCTCAGAGCCCAAAGTGTTAAACAGTGACACTGGGCTCTTTCTTGCCAAAATGCTAATTATTAAGAAGATAACGACTGCATGATGTGGTCTTTGCTTATGCCTGAACCTAGAATTACGAGATTGAGTGACTTGTCATTCATTGTCCTTCAACTAAAGGCAAAGTAAGGCAAGGCAAGGTTATTTGAATAGCACAGTTCATACACAATGAAACTCAAAGTGCTGAACAAAACAAGATAGAAACAATCACACAATGCATTTAAATCATTAGTTCCCATATTTTGTCAAAAAGAGTGAAGATAAAGTCCTTCGGTTGAATGCACAGCTAAACAGAACTGTTTTAATCTGGATTTAAACATTGTCAGAGAAGAAGCCTGTCTTCCATTTTCAGGAAGACTGTTCCAGATTTTAGCCACATAAATATGAAATGCTGCCTCCCCATGTTTAGTTTTGACTCTGGGCACCAGCAGAAGACCAGTCCCTGTGCTCCTCAGAGTCCAAGTTGGTTCATATGGGACCAAGATGTCACAGATGTACTTTTTTGCGAGGCCCTGGAGAGACTTGTACACGAGCAGAGCTGTTTTAAAGTCTCTTCTCTGAGCCACAGGAAACCAGAGAGAACCTGAGAACTGGACTACTGTTATCAAAATAATATGTTCACACGCTAACTTCCTGGTGTCTCCCCCAGACATGCAGATGCTGCCTTTGGAGAAGTCCCACAGCAGTCCGGGCAGCTCCAAGTCGTCCTCCGAGGGCCAGCTGCTGTCCCACGGGCCCTCGCGCTCCCACAGCAAGAGCAGCGTGACCCAATCCCACCTGGAGGACGCGGGCATCGCCATCGCAGCCGCCGAGGCCGCAGTGCAACAGTCCCGCTTGCATCCAAGTAAATCCCTGCCCTGAGCCACCTCCTTCTGCTGCCACTCATCCACTCTCTCCCTCTCCCCCTCTGTCTGTCCGTCTGTCCGTCCTGCATGCTCATTAGCACTGTGTAAATCTAACCAAGCCTGAAAGCGCCGTGACGTCCCGCAGATTGCTCCTCCGCTCTCCTGTTTGCTGCGGTGTTCTTCCCCAGCCCTATCACAGCCTTCTCCCCATCAAAGGAAAGTGTTCAGCCGATGTGTTTTTTCACGGCTGATTCCAATAATTAGTGGTTTAAAGTGGCCCATAACCAAGATATTCATGAAATTATTGGTGCCAACTTTTTCAATACAAATTTCAACACTTCATTTAAATGTCTGAATTAATTAAATCAATAAATAGGAAAAATGAAATTCCACCAAGCTAAACTAATAATCGGGAGTCAGAGAACACATGAGTAGACTAATATGTTTGTGTTGAGTTGTAGTATTGCTGTTTTTCGACCAGTTGGCTGGAGTGGACTAAGTGTATTTGACAAAAAACAACTATATTGGAAATGATAAAAAAAGTCCGTATCGGTCCTGATTCTCATCATCGGTCCGGACAATTGTTGGCCAACCCTAAAGTGTCGGTTCAATTACACGGCATAATAATAACCATTTAAATACTATAATGAAGTGAATCCCAGTAAACCAAATAAGTTTTAGTGTACTAGTTGTGCGCCAGTGTGGTTTTGTTGTAAATTAAGATGTTGGTGTCAAAAAGAGAAGGGTCTTGATTGGACTTTATTGTCTGGAAAGCAGAGAGGGTAAAAGTCTCACTGAGCTCTGAAAGCTGTGAAAAGCATTTGTGGTGAAAATATACTGATGTGAGGAATGAGTGAGAACGTGTGGAATTTTCTTACTTCCACTAATACCACTGCATTTGTTTTCCCAGCACAGATAGTTGATAAAGAGGGCTGTTAGCATGATAGTTGTTGTTAGCTTTACTGTGACGTCTCACTGTGCTTTGAAAGTTGCCTGCACTTACAAACTCAATGCGATAAATATTGGTGATGCACAATAATCAATGGCTTTTTCCACGGATTAGTGACATACACGATATACACTATTTTTTTTATTTGTATTTCATTATTCAATTCTTACAGGTTTCTTTTTGTGTGCCCAGCGATCAGTGGCTTTGAGACTGTGTGCATATAGAACAGAGTAGTTGGAATAAAATGGTTTGAATCTGAGTCAAACTGTTCTTTCTTGTAAAGCGCTTTGGTCTGTAAAAATGTGCTATTTAAAAAAAGATTACTTACTTCTTCTCAAATCATTATTGACAAAACAAGGATTTTGATCTTCATGAAAAAGGTGTTGGTTATAGATTTGTTGTTGACAAAACTCTGGTCTATTCAGATATTATGGTCCCAGCTGGATTCGTCTGCATATCTGGCAACCTGGTTAAGGGAGAGTGGGAGAGGTTGCAGTACCACTTTTGGCCAGATTTTTACATACTGCTCCTTTAAAGCTGGGGTACCAACTATTTTGTTTCATAAATAATAACTGTACAACAGAAATACTCTTGTAAATGTTGTGAGAAAACATGTTCTATTTTCCACACTTTTAAGTAAGAGCCCTGTGAGTCACTATTCTACCCTTTGGGCTGAAAGATAAATTTTTTTTCTTAAAAATCTGAGCCAAACATAAATGCATGTGAAAGCTAGTGAAAGAATAACCTGTTTGACCTGAGTGAGGAACTGGTTACATGGTCTTTATTGTATAGTTATGTTTGTGTGTTTTTTGTGATACCCTAGCCTCAGGTGAAGAGCAGTTTTGCTAAAGTAACTCTCATCTTCAGTCATGTGACGCTGTGGGCCGATAATCAGGCTGTTACTGGCCAATATTATCGTGCATCCTCAATACATTTATAACAATTTGTTATATTGTGATATTCCAACTTTCCCCAACAATGTCAAAACTAGCATGCTAACAGTGCATATTTTATCTTAAACATAAACTGAAGCACAGAGCAGTTTGGACCCTAATAGATGACTTTAAGAGAATAATTGCAAGAGAATAATTGATTTGACTGAGCGTAATCCAAAAAAAAGACCATGCACAAAATGTCGCAGTTCCCTTAAAACAATATGTCAAATATAAAAAGTAGAGTTCCTGAGGTTGTGGTGTCCGTCTGTCCCGTGTCGGAGCTTGCTTATGCAGCCTTCCTGGCCCACCGCTGCAGCCTGTCTGAGCATGTTGACCAAAGCACCCCCCAAAGGAACTATAAGACCGCACCCAGGCCCCTGACCCCTCCCCCGACCCCTGCCCTCATAACAAACAAAACTGCAACGATTTCCGGAACTGCAACCAATGGCCAATGAGACTAAAGATTCGGCTAACCGTCAAGTGTGACCATCAGGTGAGGGAAATGAAAGGAGCAGATATAGAATGTTACTAATATCCATTGGGACTGTTTGACGGTCTGAAATGTATACATATAAATGAATTCATGCCATTTGGGGGAGAAATATTATTATAAATACATATTATTATAGTATAAGTATTTTTGTTTAGCTCAGACTCACAACAGCAGTAAGTCCAATTGGAAATCTATGGAAAGACCTGATAACTGCTGCTAACAAATGCTCTCCATCTAATCTGACAGAGCTCGAGTCGTTTTGTTAAGACAAATGGGAAAAACCTTCAGCCTCCAGATGTGTAAAGCTTGTAGAGTGATACAGAAATGACTGGCTGCTCTGATTGCAGCAAAACGGGGTTCCAAAAATAATTTACCGATGCTGTATGCACACCCCAGTTTTACATTGTTGATTACAAAAACACATAAAGGACAGAATTATGGATCATGTTGCTTTCATTTGATAGATGTTTGTTTTGTTAAATAATCCAAAATGTGGTTGTAAACTTGACAACATTCTCAACAGTTCAAGCTGTATCAGTACTTTTGCAACCTTCTGTATATATTGTCTATATTACTCCATGTGGATGATAAACTTTCTGTGGTCAATTATTATAGATCTAGTGTAAACTGATTTCGGAAGAGAGAAGTTTGTCGTGACTTTTGATTGAGATTTTGTTCCTATCCTGAAAACACGGGGAGGACACAGGACTAAAAAAAAATTTGCAGAGCGTTTACATTTGTTTCCCAAGTCGATTCACCATTTGGTCCTGGTCTTAAACACCAGGCCTGTAGTGGGATAATGCCTATAAATGAGTTTGAGCACGATATACTGTATGTCTCATTGATAATGCTAAGACAATTTAATTCTAAAATTTGGCACACATCGCATGCACTTGAGGATGGGTCTGGGTGTAAGCTTTTAATCTGCTATACACACACGCAAAGACATCATAAAGTGTTACGTAATCTTACTATACTTAACTAATATTTACATTTAAGAGGTGCAAAGATGAAGTATGTTTACGATCAGATCTATTCAATCCAATCAATGGAGATTAAAAAGACAAGTGCGGCTGATATTATCCGAAGATATCTTGTCTGTTATCACCCAAAACAACAAAGTGTTAAGGAGTCGGATCACACAGGCATTTTTGGCTTCTGCCTCCTCCTTTTGAGCCCACTCCCATGTGGTGTAATCTGTGTGGTCTATGGCCTGTATATGACACTCGAGCGCCTAATTAATTAAATTGATTTAGAAATATAAACGTTTAAAATACTACTCATTGTAAAATCTAACAACTTTTCATCCTTTATAAGAAGAATTTGGATTCTTGTTTGTACAGTGGGTACAAACAAGAATCCAAATTCTTCTTATGAAGCTTACAAACCGAATAATACACTGCAAACGTAAACGTATCTACAAATTCTGACTGTCTTAAAACAAGATTTGCCAATGGGACAATCTATTTAGTCTCACTGTTGCTTAATTTTCTCGTTTCAAAGGAGACATTTCTTGTATCTTTCTAAAATGAGATCACTCTGCTTTTCCTATTGGCAAATCTCAGTCCAAATGTCCTCAAGTTAAGAAACCTTTTTGCAGTGTACTCATTTTCAAAACAGACAGTGTGTTAAGACCTTTACCTTTGTATACATATTTTGAATGATTACATGTTATTAAATCGTCTCCTCCTCTACTTCCGTACATGATTCTATCCAAAGCATTGTCATTCCGGTCACACTCAGGCACAGACCAGCACTGGGCACATTCACAGCATCTGTCTTGTGTAAAATTTCCTCTGTTATGCAAATATCAAAAAGCAGTCGGCCAACCAGAGATTTCACTTTCCTGCTCTGGTAATCTCCCACATGGGCGACGCGCTCTGGTCTACACACAGACTGGAAATGATCTGTGATACTGTGGGGCTTCCACCTTCAACTGTGAGTGTGTTTAAGGAGCACACACCTTTGGACTTTTAACCATGTTTCGGAGGTTTTGTCTTCTTATTCACACAAACAGTTGTGTTTCATGCTTTTGGAGTCTTTATTAGCCTCCACAGAATAAGCAGATTAGTATATGTAAGTGACCTGATGCGATTAATTAAACCAAACGGTTGCTTACATGAAGATCAGGTTATAAAACTACACAAAGCGCAATAACAGCGTAACACTGGGCTGTTTCACGTGCTGCTCTTTCTTTCATAAAGTTGTCTTTGTAAAAAAAAAGCCTTTTCCATTGCTGTCCTGCCACGGTCAGCATAGCATTTCAACATGTGCCTCAAAATGCTGGGTGGCAGTGGGAAAGAAATACATTGAAAAAGGATAACAGTTAAGTCACAATGTTGTTTTTATTGCACATTTTCAGTGTAATAAAAACAAGATGGTTATTTTCTTGTTTAAATATTTGCACAAAGGTTTTTTTCAATGCATGGTTAGAGTGGAAGCTTCACATGCAAAAAAGACACCTCTCGCTTTTAAACCATTGTTCCCATCAAAAGTCTCAGACCTGGAGTTGTTTTAGCTCCATCTGCTCTGGTGTAAATCTGCATAAATACTTCCCGCCACCTCTTTCGTCTAAATGCTTGTTGAGTTTTTAAATTTGCCACACCACGATGTTCTCTGTGGAAGAGTTCTTCCTCTAGATTAGTTTTCGGAGTTTCTCCAGTCATCTTGCATTTTTTTTACAACACCAATTCATATTAGATGTTTAATATTTATTAGATTCATGCATGTTTTAGTTATTGATTTCCTCATATTCGCACATCCCCATCGCTCTCCCCTCAGTCCTCTAACTACAGACACTTAGCCCCTTCATTCACTTGCAATTTACTCGACTGCATTTGATGTGTGGAGGACTCACCACTCTTGAAAGAAAATAATAATATCGCAACTTTGTCTGTGGAGAGGCAGAGCTGCTAGGTTTCATTGACGCTTTGCCAAAGGGGCGGGGCTTGGGGGCAAAAGGGGAACTGCAGGAGGAGCTACGCGACTCGTTTCATATAAACTATATATTTATTACGGACGGCACGGTGGCTGAGTGGATAGCGGCATCAGGATGGGTCAAATGCAGAGGATGAATTGCGCTACGGGGATTAATGAAGCGCACCTTTAATTACAGAGACACTAGGGTCACAGAGTATTGTATAGAGAACAGCAGCTGGTTATGTCTGCTTTAAGGTAGTCTCCTACTTTGTGATGGAAGCACTGACCATCTCTCACTAGATTTGTCATATTTGTCATGTTTATCCATATGCATAATACAACCTGCTATAGCAATGTAATAATTCTCTAAGTCAACACAATTATGCTGGATACTACGTACTGTTTTGTATGGACACACTGGTCTCACCCAGGCCTCTTTGTTCTGCCCTCTCCTCCTCCCTAGGACCCGGGCACAGGCTGGCTGACGTGTCGAGCTCCGTGGTGCTGTCTGCCCCCAGCCTTGTGGGGGACGCCTACGGAGGTGCTGAGGACGGGGCAGACAGTGGAGTGGACAGCGCCATCTTCCAAGTGCCACGCATGTAAGCTCCACGGTCACACGCCTAATGTTCAAAAACAGTATACACATAGACTGCTCTATCTGTTTATATCCAAAATAGCTTTAAGTATGGGTAGTTTTCACCATAATTTATTAACATTATAAACACAGAAACCGTGATGCAATTAATGATACTATTTTATTCTATCGGTCTGCAATGACATGCCTTTTGTACTTTTGGTTCAGTCCAAGAACGTACTCTTTTCATATCAAAAGTAATTAAATGACCAAAAAGCCAAAATTCAAATTAGATTAAATTAACAACAAGAAGTAAAATTGTGTTTCTTAATGTGGGTTCAAACCAAATTGGCCGCAGACTTGATCTTTTTGGAGAATCAAGTCTGTTGAGACGATTGATGATCCAGGTATACTGTATACCGTGGATCTTAAGGCTGCTGAAATGATCATTCAGGCCTTATTGAATTGTAGAAGTTGAACCCATTTAGTGTTGTTACTACGAACATGTTTATTGTAGAACATAAAACACAACTTTTCCTATACGTGTGTTTTGAAAAGGAGTTGGATGAAGCTTTTTGAATTAATAGTTAATAGTTATTTATTTTTAGTTTCACCCCTTCTTTAGCCAATCTTTTCATATTTGCCGCCGATAAAAAAAACATGTGGATGATAATTAGAAGAATTCAACGAATGAATTGAATGGAATCTTGAATCTCTTTTGCAAGTTAACTCTTCAAATTCCAACCCCCATCATTCCTTGAACACAGAAAAGACCATTTTGAATTTTGCGAACAAAACTATACAAAAACAGCAGAAAAGATGCAAGACACACACACATCCCCACACACAATATATAAGCTAAAAGAAAATGGGAAATGTTTGATCAACAAAAGAGATGGAAATATTGCAGTGAAATGACAACTTACCACCTGCAAATGTTTATGCTTTGAGTTCATGTGATGATCTCTTCTGCTTCTTTTTGTAAATCATGCAGTACCTTTTGCTATCCGATGTACAGATACGTACATTTAAATGCATTTGTTGTCCTTTAAAAGAACCATATGCAGCGCTCAGAATAGTCCTCTTTCTCACTGTGTAATGAGGCAGTCTCAGGCCTGTGTTGCTGATTGCCTTGCGTTTTGAATGTGTTGCAGGAAGGCAATTCCCAACGGCACCGACAAACATCACATCGTCACACCGGAAAATGAAGGCAAGTCCCAGACATGAGCCTCTCCTGTTCCAGATTGCAGGGAGTAAACATGTGCAGTCAGACAGGTGCACAGTGGCCTCTGCTGGAGCCTCAGTGTACTGCACCAACTAAAAACATGTACAAATGGGAAAACATCTCCAGTCTGACAGAGGCTGCAGGGGCATCGAATGATGGGTCAAATGGAGAGGACAGACTTACTGGGAGAAGCTGGTCAAATCACGTCTGCAAACATGAAGTCTGCGCAATGCGTTTTGATTGCACATCCTCAAAAGAAAATAACAGAAAACGGCCATGACTGAGTGGATTGTCAAAGAAGACGTAGTAGACAAGATACTGCGCTATTCTCTACCACAGGAACAAACACAACATTGGGAGGCAGTGTTTCTGATGCATGCATCTAAAATCCGCAACAGTCTTCCTGAAAATGTGAGACAGGCTTCTATTGAAACCATTTTCAAATCCAGGTTAAAACCAGTTCTGTTAGTTGTGCGTACAACTGAAGGATTGTATCTTCACTTTTTAAAATGTACTGTTGTTATTTATGATTTAAAGTAGCAATATGTAATATTTGCATGTCAGGTCATCCTTAAATGGCCCCCATATTTAAAAAGGCGTTATTAAATCATGCTCTTTTCGAATACATCTTTAACTGATAACAATAGTTCAGCCGAGATATTTGAATATCAAAATTAGTTTTACACCCCGTAAAAGTTGTTATTATTTTAATTAGATGTTCTACCCTTTGCCGTTTCGCCAATCAGGAAGTCTGACTTCCGGGTTGCCACAACTCCTCACGGCTAATCCCACTGGTAAAATAACATGTGGCCGCAGAACTAAAAGAGGTCTTATTATGACTCTCAAATCATTAATGACAAAACAAAGACTAAAACGAGGATTTATATCGGGACGCCTTTGAACAATTCAGACAGCGGATAAAAGTTTTTGTGTGATGCAAAACTTTCTGGATTCACTACGTTTCCCTCCGCCCCAATTATTGTGTTTAAAGGTGGCCTAGTGGTCACAGGGCTTACGTTCCAGCGACCCGAGTTCGAATATGGGTAGACAGATTCCTCAAAATCAGGAAAAAGACAATAATCAAGACATTCTTTGCAAATTATAGCTTATTTGTAAAAAAGAATAATTTGAGACCACATGTACCCCAATGAAAATAATGTTAGTCTCTTTTTGATGTGGGACTTATACATGTTTGTCTAAAAAATAAGGAATAAATAAAATTGAAGAGTGATATCCTCTGGAGGAAACTCTGATGTTGATTCGCTGAAGAAATATATTCCAACATACCTTACCCACTCCTATTTTGGACATCAATTGCTTATTTATTTTGCGTAATCTATGCATAATTGAATTGCTTTTATCTAGTTTTTCTCATCTCAAATGTCCAAATAAAAAAAATAAAAAAACATTACTTCAAAACATTCAATTAACATTAGCACGGCTCTCATGGCAATGTGAGAGACAGACAAACAACTGATACAATTATTCCTTGTGTTTGCTGCTGGATTTGGTGTGTATCTGGCAACCTGAGTCAGGGAGAGTGGGAGAGGACTACAAAATATTGACTGTGACTGCAGTACCACTTTTGGCCAGATTTTGACATACTGCTCCTTTAAATGGCTTGTGTGATTGTTTCTATGTTGTTGTGTTACATACTTTGCGTTGACACTTTTAACACTGATAATAAATTGGTTCGACTGTTGTGTCAGCAGGTGGAAAAGTGCAGGTGATGGGGGAGATCAAAGTGGCTCTGAAGAAGGAGGTGAAGACAGAAGGAGACCAGCTGGTCCTGGAGATTCTCCAGTGCAGAAACATCACGTACAAGTTCAAAAGCGCGGACCACCTCCCAGGTTTGCAAAACCACATACTTTAGGTCTGGGGAGGCAAGCAGGTTCCTGAGCGGGCTGCATGTTTCCATTCCAACAGAGCAGGAGTAAACCAATTCATTCCATTTATTTTTGTATAGCCCTAAATCACAACAGTAATTATCCATGAGAACTTTACAAAGCTGTCGATTCACCAACACATATCCGAGTGTGTGTAGAGCTGGTGACTTACACTTTTGCTGATGTCTGTCCTCCCTCAGATCTTTACGTGAAGCTGTACGTGGTGAACGTGGCCACTCAGAAGAGGATCATCAAGAAGAAGACCCGAGTGTGCCGCCATGACCGAGAGCCGTCCTTCAATGAGACCTTCCGCTTCCCCCTTAACCCCACCGGCCACTCCATACAGGTGACCACACAAGCCCCCATCACATCCACCAAAAACATATCTGGGGTGGCAATGTTAATTTTGAAAGCCCCTGTATACAATGTTTGATTTTGCTCTGAAATCCAATAATAGAACTTGCTTGCAGATTGTTGAATACTTTGGTGGAACTATGGCTACACACTAAATTCATCGGTATATCCTCCATCTCTTCCAAATAGTCGCAGCTTTTTGTGGATTTAAAGCTGGACTACCTAACTTTTGAATAAATTAGACCACACATTCTGTCTTTATCTTATGTGAGTCAATATTGAGGCTTTAAGCTAAGAGCTGTTTGGCTGAGTTTGGCCATTATTTTTACATTTTGCATGTGAAAACTCTTGATTAAGCCAGACGAGAAGGAAGTCCACCGACTCCCACTGATGACTGCTGTCGTTGTGTCCTTGGGCAAGACACTTAACCCCACTTTGCCCAAAAACCCCCACTGAAAGATCAAGGCTATGCTCACACTCAGAGAGCAGCCGTCCTCCTGTGGACTCACCACCTGCAGAGGATCAGTGAGGGGCTGGTGCTATGAGACTTGGGTGGCATCTCTGACTGTCACCCCCCTGACCCAGAAATGGATTAAAGGGTAGAAAATGGATGGATGGATGGAGAAGGAAGTAGATTGGTTCCATCCAGTTCTATTTTTTAGTCTTCATAGATTCGCTGGAATTTTTTTTACATTGGTTATTTGTTGTAGTTACAGTAAGTATAGTCATGTACCTAAGTTTTCTGGCACCTTTAGAAAACATATAATAATTTGGCCATGGCTTTAAACTACTTTGTCAATTTTCTCCCCTTGCATTTTCTCACCAGCTTTTCCTGGTGTCCAACGGAGGCAAGTTCATGAAGAAGACCCTCATCGGAGAGGCGTACATCTGGCTGGACAAGGTGGACATGAGGAAGCGCGTGGTCAGCTGGCATAAGCTGTTGGCCAGCACCGCCCTCACCAACCCCTGAACCGCGCCGAGCCCGACCGGACGCGACCCACCCCCGCCGCGGAGGAAGGATGTAGCCTCAAAACCTGCAGCCGATCCCCAAAAACGAAACACTGCCAGCACACAGGTCCGCCCGTGTCTGGGTTCGGACGCACACACAGAGAAACCGCGACAGACTTCCATACCAGCTTAACTTAATAATGTTCCGTGCATTTTTACGTTCTCTTGGAAGTGTCCGTGAAGCCTTAACAACGATAGTGACATGTGATCGTAGTGCTCTTAATTGTTAGTCCGTTTTCAGTTTTGACCGGATGTTTCATTGGCGGAGAGAAAGGTCCGACGTTGAAAAGCAGAAGAGTTTATTAATTGTATTTATTACAGATTATATCATAGAGAAAGACTTTGTACAGCTATGATAGAGGCTTACGAAATATATCAGATTCAGAGACAACTTTATGGAACCAGGGCTGACGATAGTGCACTGACAATCCATTCGTGTCTATAGAAATATATATGGGGATGGTTTGGTGTTGACGGACCTGGACTTTGGGTAGCAAGAGCGGTAGAATTTCAAAATGGCACAGCTTTACGAGAAAATTTAAGAATGAATGTGCACAAGACTAAGGAAATATGACATCAACGCAACACTATGTGACTTTGGCTACACACCGAGAGAGCAGAGTCCAGTACAACCAGGCTAATGAAAAACTCTTTAAAACATGCTAAATGGACTTTTCTCAGCTTTTGACCATAGCTTAGATGTTTACCATTGTCATTTACACCCTCGCATATGTTTTGAGAGAGATTCCTGCGTGTTTTGAGTTCAGAATACGTGATTGGGTGTGCTTATTGAGACACAACAGGCAGAAAAACAAGCGTTCGCTAACAAACTATTCATGAGCATTGCAAATTTAGCCATCAAGCGTCTACAAATCAATTCTGAATAAAAGTGGGTCATCCTCAGGCCTCCATTCGCTTCCTGTCTTGGTCCTCAGTGAAAAAAAATGCGTACATATCTGGTCTTTTTGCGGTGTCATGTCTTCATGGCTGTAACGTTGGGAAAAAAATATCAAAACGTCACGTCCGAACTTGTTTCAACACCAGCCGATTTCACTGCCTTGGACGGACGCTCTCTTTGGTTCCGTGCAAAGCTTTCATTTTCCAATTGGGAAAAAAACGCGGGGCAGGCAATTGTGTGTACATTTATGCCACCGGAAAGACGCAACCAACTCAGCGAACCGCAAGTGTATTTTGGCGAAACAGGGCTGACGCAACTACGTACAATTTTGAGGGAAAAAAAAAACGCGGATGGAAAAAAAAAATTACGTCATGACATTTCCTGACAATGAGGGGATGTGATTTGGTCGATTTGTTGTGCCATGTTTTTACTTTTCAAGTCGTTTTAAGGTAATTCTATGCAAGTTACGTTTGAATGCGTCGTTTTTTGTGTTACATATCGTGTCGGAGAAGTGTTCATTTTTTGACATGTTTTATTTTTTTATGACAAAGTAAATATTGGTGTTGGCGTCCACTCGGAGCTTGTGCACTTTACCAATATTCAATTTATTTTTCCTGTCATGAAAATATAAAAAGCTGTGTGGGTTGAAAGTGTACAAAGTAAAAAATATACATATTTATTGTGGCAAAAAAATGAAAAATGCACAAGCTGGTATGAACTGTGTACAGTATGGTAAATAATCCATTCAGATCCATGTGTCATTTGCCCTATAGAGAAAATATAGGTTCAAAAATGATGTATCGTGAAGCGTTTTTTTAATTATTTTTCTTTTTGGGGGAGCGTGAATGTGACTATGTGTACATAAAGTGTTTATTTTCTACAAAGATGGAATGTTTATATTTGTCCAAGCATGTGCGTGTATAAAAATAAGAATACCATGTATGTAATTGTACAGATGCCTGTCTCTATAGCTGTAAATGAAGAGTGCGTTTTCAATGTCCACTGATCTGTGAAAACCATTTTCCTGTCGCCGCCCAAACTCCTGAAAAAAACTGCAAACAAGAGGAATGTGTTCAAATGACCCGGAATCCTGGGTATTATGTATCTATTCAGCGGGTATACATTCAGAGTTCTGGTTTGAATATAGGGTTCTTTGGCCAAAAAAATTAAAATATAAAAAAATATGTTCAAGAAGGATGAATAATAATAGAAATCAGATTGTTTGGTTTTGATTTTGATCTAGGTCTGAAAATACATTTGAAGCCTCTAAGAATATGTAGGTAAATAAACTTACACATAACAAAATTGAATTTATTTTTTGACATTTTTAACAAATCAATAACAACTTTTTTGTAAAATGTTGTTTTGTTAAAAAAAACAACTATTGTATTTATTTTTTAATATTTTTTAAATGCTATTTTTTAAACTTCTTCCAATTGCACACATTTTTTGCCAAAACTGACCCCATTCAAACTGCAGAATCCTGAACTGTGGGTGCGTCTGTCTCTGTCGCAGCGCCCCCTGCAGTCCCATAGTGGTCCTGGCCTTTGGATGTTGCATGTTCTCAGTGCGTCTGCGTAGTGTGTGTGTGTGTGTGTATGCGCTTGTGTAGCCCCCTGCTCGTATCGGCCTCCTCCTGTTTTCACTGTCTTCAAAGCGCACCATGGTTCTGCTTCTCATGTGCTCGTTCAGGACGTGTTCACATATGAATATGCAAATTGTGCTGTAAAAAATCCGCTGTTTCACCCCTTCCCTCCCCCTGAGTCTAAAGAATAAATATGAAGAGGATATATTGAACATGGAGTGGAGAAGTGTCTGTATCTTTGTTCATTCACTGCTGGTGTCCGTACGTTCAGTATTTTAATAAAGCAGGAACATGGAGGGATTTCTTTGTGCCTTTGGTTCCACTAAAGCTGGGGTGTCCAAACTTTTTAGTAAGAAGACCACTTTAGTCGATCAGACTTGACCTGGGGCCGACAATCTGGAATTAAAATACTGGATTGTCTGGATTCTGGAATTTAAAATGGTTTATGATAAATCCTTATTGATTCACACCACAGCTGCACTATTTGGAATTGTGTAATACAATCATAAATAAATGTACACAACAAGGTATAGGACTGTATTGGTGGATCTGAAGTTGGTTGGATGACACTGTCAAATTGCCTCAATGGCTGCTTTGTGTTAGCAGCAAAGGTCCATATGGAATGGCACAGAGGGCCGCAATTGGCCCTCGGGCCCGAGTTTGGACATGCCTGCACTAAAGGTTCCAGCTCCAAAACACAAAAAGAAAACTCATGCAGTGTACCTTTTGCTGGCCTATACATTATACTTAAAGGTACATAGGAGGATTTTCTACTTCCCGGTGGATCATCAAGACGATTGGTCCTCCCAATTGTCAATCATTCTGGTGATACATGCTCCTCAAATAAGACCAGTGGGAGTTTTGTTCAAACAGTCGAGAGGGCTTTTCTTTCATAAAAAAATGATAAAATCCTCATATATACGTTTTAAATCACAATTTAGATTTTGGATTGACACACAGTCAAGATGAACTGTATTGATCTTCAAGTAACCATAACAGTGCACAAACACAACTTCACTTGACCTAAATAAGTTCCACACGACAACATTTGGTTCTAACCTATGAGTATTTGAGCTTTTTTCTTGGTTGAATTAATTTTACTGTATAACATTGTGACCTGACCCAGAAATGGATTAAAGGGTAGAAAATGGATGGATGGATGTATAACATTGTGCATCTTCAAAAATAAAACAACACATTCACATTTTAAATCCCACAATGTATGATTCAATTGATTTGATATTTAATTAATTCTTCTGGTGCTTTATGAAACTGTATTACTTCTTAAACTGTATCTCATGTAACTTCCTTTCCCTTCGCTATTGCGACACAGAGCAAAAATCAGGTTTAATGACATCACACAAATTGCCTATCTGTTGCATGTTACTCTTTTTTTTTGTTTTTTTTTCCTTGGACTTTTTGTTTCTGAAATTAGGCACACAGAACTGATGAGTTGCACAAAGAAATACATTCAAACATGCATTTCTAATTCTTAAATATAAATGTTTTCCACAAGTAATTTCAAGTAAAGTCTGTTCAGAGGTCTCGCATCTCTGATAAAAGTGAAAAATTACAAAATAAAAATTAAATGCACACAGACACACAATACACCAGATGAGATAAACCTTTTTTTAAAAAGTAATACTACATTTTTTTATGTGGTTACTGCAGATTGCTGTGATGCGTTACAATAACCACCAGAGGGCAGTACTGTTCAGAGTAAAGTCTCAAATTATTTATGTTGCTAAACAGATTACCAGATTACAATTGTTGCAGCGCTGTTACAAAGCGCCATCCCATAATGATACGCTTACAAAATTTGTCACGATTGCATTAAGAAATTACATAAATTATTCCTTTGGCTGATGTATATGAAGCTATCATTGTCTTACATCTGTTATTGCAGCTCCATTTAAACTGTAACAAAAATTGATATCGTTGGTCAAGAATATATCTATATAATATATATCACAAATAATACTACAATTGCACAACATTGATTTTTGAAAGGACAAGGAAGAGGCCTGAAGATTTGGGAAGTCGGTATTTCTGTATGTTCTCGGTTGGAGCCTCATTTTTGCATTATTCTCTCTATCTACCGCTTTACATTGGTGGTTTAACATTACATACATATTATGTGTCGGTCAAAAGGAAGGCTCCGTTGTCATGGTTGATGTTGGTGATGCCCCACCCAATCGGTCGGCACTGGATCATATACAGAAGCGGGACAAGAGCGAAAGTAACAATCCTACATTTGATATAGTTCTTAAGGACTAACAAGTCATTAAGTGGTGACTGGTTAAGTTTTAGGTGTCTGAGCAAGATGGTTAAGGTTAGAGTTATGGGTGTGTTGGGGTTATACTATGGGAATGGCCGGTTAAGTTTAGGCATAGTTGGTTATATTCACTTCCGCTTCTGTCCCGATTCCATATATGATCCAGTGCTGACCCTCCCTGATTCCTTTGTCCGTGTCTTGAATTCAGACAGAAGACATGTTTTATTGTCGATGGTAGAGACAGCACGAACAAAGCACACGAACAACAGATACAACAGAATGCAAGTGTATTATACAGAGCGGAGGCATGGAGACCTCCAATCAGCAGCTGCCACAGTGCCAGCAGAGATAGTCAAAACATGAAGTGGAAAAGTACAGGCTTCTGCACATTGATAGAATGATGAGTTTAACTTTAACAAAAGTTGCTTCAAAGTGTTATGAAATCTCACAGGCGCCATCTTGGATCGCCGGCGCTTGCCCTGCCCTCATGTGTCTCACCTGTGTCGTCCTACACTCCTTGTTCCGTCCTCGTCCTATTTTAGTTCCTGTGTTTGGTCCCTCTTTGATTACTTTTTGTGTTTACTCTCGTTTGCCATTTGTATTTTATTTTATTACATCCATTAGTTTTGTAGTCCTGCGTTTCAGGTTGTTGTCCTTTGGCCAGTGTGACACTGTGCTGTCACGTGTTTCCTCAAAGCTCTCTGGAGGCTGATACTTCTGATGTATGGCATCCCAACCCTAACCCTGTGACTGTGTTGGTGTGTTCCTGTCACTTTCTGTCGTTCTATTGTTTTGTATGTTTCTGTCTCGATGTGGTTTTGTCTTTCACCTGTTGCTTCCCCTTTTTATTTGCCCAATCTGAATACAAATATTGTTTTTATTGAATGTTCTCTGTGTCTTTTCTAGTCTTCCCTGTTCTTGTTGTCGTTTATGATAGCAGCCCATCCAAAACGTGTCCTTACCTCTCAGAGTTTTTGTGCAGTAAGAAGTTCTGATTTCCATAATAAAGATCTATGTGAGTGGAAAGAAAATGTTCATTATTGTTCTGCTTCTTTAACGATGGACATTTTCGCACCTAAACTGAAAAACTCCATGATTCAAACATTTATCCATGTCTGATTGTGAAAGCCTGACACTGTTTCATCTCAGACGCTTAGCAGGGCAGGGCCCGGTTAGAACTGTGATGGGAGCCCACATATCGGGGTGAAAAGTGCCTCACATTGGCTTTGTTAACTAACATTGAAAAGTAAACTCCTCTCGCTCTTTATCCGTTTGTATCACTGAGTCCATTTTGGACCTGAACATAATGTAGTTTAACACTCGATTCTGGTGTTTTGATGTTGTCTGTGGTCACTTATTATGTGTCATATCTGGATTTACAATCAGGTGCTATTCCTAAATTTGTCTATAGCGACTGTGTTGCGTGAGCAGGAATAAACCAGCATCGCTCCTGATAGACTCCTTGGAAGCTACGTGGTTGGCTTACCTGAATTTGGCTCCAGATTCCCACCCATGGAGTCTGTTCGAGTTCACTCTCATCAGCACACTCTCAGGGTGACATCAGCACTCAGCTCGGCCTTTCATAGGTCTCAAGACCAACCACAGGGGTTGGCAATTATTTTCTCTGTGGAGGTACATTAGAATTTTGCCCTCTCATGGAGGGCAGCTGTGGCTACAGTACATTGCCACCACTGTGTACGGAGTGAATTCATAATTATGAGTTCCCGCATATTTTATACTTTTGCGGGTCTGTGGGTATCCATTGCATGTTATTGTTCATTTGTTTAAAGTGACTTTTTAAACCCATGATGAATCAGAACCGCAAAGTTTGTCGAAACTTTAGTTTTTCCAAAAATACAGAAGCCCCTATGAAAAGTCTTCCCACATCACTTTCCTTTGTCACATATTGTCCATATCTTTTAGAATTCCCCAAAACTTTGTTCAGTATAATTCAATATTATCCATTTAGAAGATTCTTTGGACTGAACGCCATTGTTAATGTGTAATAGCGTCTGCCACCTGGGCTTGTTCTGCTCTGAATGGACTCGCTGTCGTTACACGATGTTCCCACCTCTGCTCTCCGTTCTTCTCTTTGGTGTTGGAAAAGTGACATTTTGAGTTGAAGAACTCTGACCCACGGCTATTACTTGTAAAGTTCTAGTCATAAAGGCTGTTTTTTTCTCCACGCACCCCAAAGACCAGCAGGAATGCAGTGTATCATTGTTAGACTTGAGCTTGTTGGACTAGTGTAGAAAGAACAGATCCACTGATAAAATGTTGCATATTGTCCTTTTTATCTTAAGTAGAACATTTCTGAAGTTTTTGGAAGAACGTTTTTTGCTGCTGATTTTATATATAAACTGAATGTAATCAGAATAATAAGTACACTGTGTGATATTTAGTGCCTCTAGCGTTGAGATCTTATATTGCAGTCTAATATAGTACCGGTGCCTGGAGAGTTGAGGAGCATCGTTGCCTATACTGTTTGACAGCGCTCCTCAACTAATAAATAATGCATCGGATTTAATAATCATTCACTAGACTGCTATGGAAGGAATATTTTAGTTTGATAAATGACCGGATCTCTCCAAATGTCTCGGGCATGTGACAGTCGCGTGGAGGAGTGGATGTAGACAAGAACACGTTCAGACGCAGGACCCCGCACAGAGGCCATACTGAGTTCTATTTCATCCTTCCTGACCGCCAGAGGCGGTGCTTTAAGCACTGAATGATCATCTTTGAGCATGCGCAGTTCGAGAATTAAATGACAACAAAGTCACTTGTGACCTCCTCGTGACCCCCGTGAGTCTATATAGGTCACGTGACACGATAGGCCCAGCCTCTTTTCTTCTTCTCGCAGCGCAGGTTTGAGTTGTGCGTGTGTGTTTGAGCGTTTGTGCTACCTACCTACCACATACGTCCTGCTTGCACATCAGCTCCGTGACTCGCGTCGAGGCAGCGGGTGGATCTCGCCCCTCAGGGGCTGTGCAAGCTCCGCCGGCTCACCGGTGAGTTCTGTCCACGTGTGTGCGTGTGATTCTTAGTTTGAGCTTTCCGTTTTCGGAGTGAGCTGACGTTTGATGTCCACAGTTATACTGTTCGTTTTCTGTTCAGTTTGTGTTTATGCTCTGTTTGGCCGGTGTTAATTGAGTCGTGTGTGTGGCGTTCCCTGCCCCGACCACGTTGTGTTTGTGTGTACATTTTCGTCTAGTCTCCTGTTTTCAGTGTGTACTAGCGTTTTGTTTTAATCTATCAGCAGTTATACTGTTCGTCCTCTGTTCAGTGTGTTACTTTTGCTCTGTTTGGGGAGCCGTGGGTGGTGTCCTCTGCCACACCTGGCTCTTTACTCAGCCCACGTTGGGTGCGTGTGTGCATTATTTCATCTAGTCTTCTGTTTTCAGTTTGCACTAGCGTATTTTTATATCAGCAGTTATACTGTTCGATTTCTGTTCAGTTTGTTGATATTGCTCTGGTTGTGGAGGCGAGTGTGGCGTTCTCTGCCCCACCGGACTCTTTCGTTGGCCCACATTGTGTGTTTGTACACTTTCGTTGGCTCTTCTGTTTTCAGTTTATGCTAACATTAGTTTTTCTTTACCAACAGTTAGACTGTTCGCCCTCTGTTCGGTTTTTTGGTTTTCTCTGTGTGCTTGAGTCGTCTGTGGCGTTTTCAGCTCGACCCGACTCTGCTTACATTGCTCCACCAGTTCAGGCGCGCTCGTTATGCACGAGTCGCTGGGCTGCCGTGGGTGCATGGCACCGATGCCCCGCGAGGATGGCCATGACCTCTGCCCTGCGTGCCTGGGTATCGGGCATTTGAGACAGGGCCTGACGGTGGACGCCTGCTCCAATTGTGCGGTACTGCCACTCTCTGTACGCGTGGAGCGCCTGGCGGCCCTGGATCCGGATGAGGGCTCTTCGGAGGTGCCGCCCTGCCTGCCGCCTGCTGCCCAGCCCTCTGGGTCTAAGCGTGCGGCTGTGTCCACTGCTTCCTCGGCTCCGCAGAGGAAGCGTAGGGTGCCTGCAGGGTTGTCTGCACGGATGGACCACCTTGCGTCCGAGATGGCCCAAATGAAGGCACTTCTGCAGGATGTTCGCCCGGTTTCGGGGGAACATGTGCTGGGCCCTCCTGTGTCGGACCTGGCCCCGTTGTGGGAGGACGATGTGATGTCTGTGGCTGCATCTGACACTCATTTTCGTCTTGACCCTGAGGAGGTTGATTCCAGGGCCTCTGACGCTGGTTCCTTGGCGTCCACGGGGTGCCTTGACGGAGAGGAGAGTGGGGCGTCCTCTGCCGTCCGCTCTGCACTCGCCTACTTGGGGCTTGATGTCCCACAGGGAAGTGTGCCGTCTGGTAGCGCCTTCTTTAAGCGACAGCGGCCCCTTCACTCTGTCTCTGTGCCTCCTTCGATGGAGTACGTGAAGGAGTTACATGCATGCTGGACGGATACAAAGGCTATGTCCAGACTGACGTCCGATGGCCGGGCTTTGGCTTCAATGCAGGATGCCCCCCAATTTGGCTTGGGCCACATGCCGCCCGTCGAGCCGGCGGTGGCCTCCTTGATTGTTTCGCCGGAGGAGGCCCTCCGGTCTGATCCGAGGTGCCCTAACCCCCAGTGTCGCCTCACTGATGAGCTGCTGTGTCGGGCGTACGATACTGGGGCGCGAATGGGGCGCATGGGGAACTCTCTTTCCCATTTGTTACTGGGCCTTTCGAACGCATTGGAGGTTTCTACAGTCGATGCCCCGACCCAGGGACTGTTGGATGCATCCCTCCACGCTTTTGCCCTTATGTCGCGGGAACTGGGCCGCCTGCTGTCGACCCTGACTCAGACACGTCGGCAGGTGTGGTTGGCACAGTCACCCCTCACTGAGCCCTGTAGGAGGACTCTCCGGAGTGTTCCGGTGCTTCCGGGGGAGCTCTTTGGTGCGGCTGCGCTTCAGGCGCTGGAGCGCACGGCGCAGGCCACCCGGACGCGTGACCAGCTGGTTGGGCTGCACCGGCGGGCCTCTCCACGGGTTGCCCCTCCTGCTGCTACTCCGCGGGTGTATGGTGTTCCACAGCCCTTTCCTAGGGGTTCGCGGCCACCAGGTGTCCCTCCGCCTGACCATAGGGGATTTTGGCCTTCTACCCGGCGGCCTCCCCAGAACGCACGGGCTCTCGGGTGCCCCCCCGGGGTCTCCAGGCCACGGGGGGCGCGGAGATGAGGTCAGGCCGCTGACGGTGGGTTCTTTTACCCGGGAGCAGTTGGACTACTGGACCGCTCACACCTCAGACCTCTGGGTGTTGGGCACGCTCTCCCCGGGGTACACTCTCCAGTTCCACCGTCGGCCTGCGGTCCCTGGCCCCGTCAGGTGGACTGTGATCCACGACCGGGCCAGGACACTGGCACTGTCCGTAGAGATTGCCACCTTGCTGGACAAGGAGGCTATAGTGCCTGTGGACCCCCTGCTGGACCCAGGGGGCTTTTATTCGATTTATTTTCTAGTTCCAAAGAAAACTGGCGACTTGCGTCCGGTTTTGGACCTTCGGGGCCTCAATGTGTTCCTCAAGACGCTATCGTTTCGGATGTTGAGGACCCCGGAGCTGTTGCAGGCAATATCTCCGGGCGATTGGTTCACATCCATCGACCTGAAGGATGCTTATTTTCACGTGCCGATTGCCCCGCATCACCAGCGGTTTCTGCGTTTTGCTTTCCAGGGGCGGCATTATCAATTTCGGGTGCTCCCCTTCGGGCTGTCCCTGTCCCCCAGGGTCTTTTCCCGGGTCGTTGCGGTGGCCTTGGCCCCTCTTCAGGCAGGGGGGTTGAGGGTCCTGCCTTATCTGGACGACTGGCTCGTGTGCGCCTCCAGTCGTGCCCAGGCCGTTCGGGACACTCAGACTGTCCTCGACCACGTTGGGCGTTTGGGTCTGCGGGTCAATGTTGCCAAGAGCAATTTGGTTCCGGCTCAGGAACGACTTTCCTGGGGGTGTACCTAGATTCGGTTGCCATGACTGCCCGTCCGTCGGCTCTGCGGGTCAATGGCATTGTGGACATGCTCCACAGATTTCAGCGGGGTCGGGCGTTGCCGTTCCTGCTGTACCTCAGCC
This sequence comes from Knipowitschia caucasica, assembly GCA_964034765.1. Classification (NCBI taxonomy): domain Eukaryota; kingdom Metazoa; phylum Chordata; class Actinopteri; order Gobiiformes; family Gobiidae; genus Knipowitschia; species Knipowitschia caucasica. Next base: position 12,810,676 of record OZ035824.1, on the reverse strand, counting down.
TCTTGGGGAAGTTGACGGCGGCCTCTGCCGTTGTGCCGCTGGGCCTTCTCTCCCTTCGTCCCATGCAGATGTGGCTGAACGGCTTGCGTTTAGATCCGTCACGCTTCATTCACAGGCGACGCAGACTCCTGCTCTCGCCGCAGTGCCTAGAGTCCCTATCCTGTTGGCGGGACAGGTCTTGGATCGAGAGAGGTGTCCCACTGGGCTCTCTTCCGTCTCGGAGGGAGGTGGTGCACACCGATGCGTCCCTCACTGGTTGGGGGGCGACGTGGCAGGGCAGGATGGCACAGGGGACTTGGTCTCCAGAGGTCCGCCTGCTGCATGTGAATGCCCTGGAGCTCATGGCGGTCCGCCTTGCTCTCGCGCAATTCCTCCCACGACTGCGTGGCCGGCATGTTATGGTGAGGTCCGACAACACCACGGTGGTGCATCACGTCAACCACCTGGGGGGTACCCGGTCCGTGACGCTGTTGCGGTTGACACGGGATAATAAGGTGGTGAGAATGGCGAGCACAAAGCAGTCAGCTGTGTGTGTGTGTGTGAGTGACTGATTGTAACGGGGAGGACTGAGAGCAGTGAGCTTTAGGCTGAGTTTATACTGAGACGCTGCGCAGACGTTTCCAGGCTATTAACAGAAGCGACCAGGCTCCTAATGCAAATTTCCCAGCGTTCATATAAGGTTGAAAAATTCACACGACCCCCAGACACCCCCCCGGGCAGTGTATTCACTTCCTCTGGAAAGACGTGGAAGAACAAGGGAAGAACGCACCAACATCATTCTGCCTTTTGACAGCAGCTGTGAAAATGGAAACTGAACCTAGAGCTTTGCGTGTCTCGTTTGGACGAACGAAGGAGTAGACTTATCCTCTGCGCAGTGCTCGAAAACCCACGAAGCTAGTTAGTTTACCCGCCGCCATTGTTGTTCACGTTTGTTCTCCGCTACTGCGCATGTCCAAATGTACGTGCGGGGAGCAGCGCGGAGGCAGGGGTCAGAGCAGAGGGGGATTTCACACCTTTTCCCCTCTCGCGGGTGTGAAAGAGAGCCCCGCTGTGCAGCGTATCTGAGTTGTCCCACTTTGCAGGCTGGATCTGAACACTTACGTTTTCACCTCCCGGGAACACAGTGTCCGTATGAACGGTTGGTAGAAACCGACATCCAACTATATCGTTTTACTACCACATTGTCTCCGTGTAAACTCAGCCTGAGCTGTCATACTTTGCAGGCTGGATCTAAACACTTACGTTTTGACCCCCCTGGAACACAGTCTTTGTATGAACGGTGGATAGCAACCAACATCCAACTATAGTGTTTTACTGCCACATTGTCTCTGTGTAAACGGCCTTTAGCACCATGTCACCACACTGCTACGTCACCTCACTGAGGATTAGCGACTTGTCATGGTTGATGTGTGCAATCTGAGTGCTCTTATTTCCTTCTTTCTCTGCTGTAATGTGCGCAACGATGACAGGAATATCTTATCTTAAATAGGTCCTACTCGGAAGACACCGTACACAACAAGAGATCTGGCCTGGTCAAGTCCAAAATTTTGAATATTCCCAATGTGAGATGGGAGCAGTCCTTCTGAGTGGTTGAGAGCTGTTTCACACCACATACCGCAAGAGCATTTCTCTTACTATCTGAGAATTGTGGCCAAAATCAGTCTTTACTACCATGTGAACCAAGCTTTAGTCTGTAATCAAAAGTAACACTGCACTTTGCAATAGCTTCAATATGTCTTTGATGTCTAATGTAATGTTTCCTCCTCTTGTGTCTCTCCTCTCCTGCAGCTGGAGCTTATGTCTACACAGTGCCAAAGGTGTGATGTGCAAGAGAAGGAGAAGTCTCAACCAGGTATTTGTTTTTAATAAAGTAGTAAGAGACTTCTTCATTCATTTCCATTGAGTTATAAAACCACACAGAAGTCACACCAGGGGCCATATTTGACAGATAAATAGATAGATAGATACTTTATTGATCCCCGTAGGAGAAATTCAGGTGTCCAGGAGCAGCAGAAACACACCCATCCCTACAAACATAACAAATAAATACATATTTCTAAAAGCAGCTAACAATAGTAATAAAATCCTACAGCACTTTAGGTCACAGCAGCAGAAGGTGGAACATTCACTGGGAGAAGCAGGACGGGCCACAGCAGCAGTGGTGGTGTAGCCGCTGGGTTCGGACCAGTTTCTCTACTCTGGTCCAGAGTAAAATGCTAAATGCTTTATTTAGCATTTGAGAAATTCCTCCTGTGGATTTACACTTGGTCTGCTTGGTTCGGACCGTGAATCCTCTCTGCTCTGGTCTGGATCAGTGTAAAACCAAGAAGAATGTAACTGCAGTAACATTTACAATTAGAAAGCAGCTATAAAAATAACACTTGTAAAACACATTGTAACAGTGTAACAAGAGTGAATTTCTTACCGTCAGAGTTCGAGATTTTGACCTTGTAAAATCCATGTTTGAAATGTCTTGCTGATAAACTTGCGGTAGACCATTATGATAAGGTTTGCTGGGGTACTGGGTCCACTGCGTTTTATTTTGACACGTTTCTACCTCCCAATGAAAAGCTGACATGGGTCGAAGTGACCTGCCAACTTTTCCCACCGTTTTCCCGGCTTGAAACGGCATTCCAACACAGGTAAACACATATGGTGCTGCAGTGGGACTGAGACTATACTTCTCATACAGTAATTGTGGAGACGATGTCCAAGGTTGATATTTTCAACCTTGTCTTGTGGAAGACCGTGGTTCGATTCTCCGACGGGGAGTGCCTCTATGGGCGACAGTGACTCAGTTGGGACAGCATTGGCCTTTGAGCCCGAAGGTCGTGGGTTCAAGCCCACAACAAGACCTTCTCCACCGACTCCCACTGTCTGCTGTCGTTGCGTCCTTGGGCAAGACACTGAACCCACTTTGCCTATAAGGAGCACGAAAGTGATGTTCGCTTACTTACTTACTTACTTACTAGAAAGGTGTTGGGATTTTTGTTCAAAATGCAATGCGATTGTCAAATGGCTTTACATCCATACTTTCATATTAATTTTAGATTTATTTTTGCAATATGTATTTTAAACATGAATTTGCAATCTTAAATGCACTTTCAATTTACATGTGATTGCCAAATGTATATCTAAAAAGTAGACAACAAAAGCGGTGAAAGATTGCCTCCTTTGGATTGATAATTCCATGTTATTGCCCTGTGTACAAGAAAAAGTCCTTAGGGTGATGTCGTCATGTCAATCAAAAATATGAAAACAACACAATGCTGGAATAAAAAAAAAAGGTCAAATATGTAGCAAAATCTTAAACTTCATTAGTCATTTGTATTTCAATCAGAATCAGAATCATTTTTATTGCCACGTAAGTAACAGGAGGTCACAGACTTGGAAATTGCTTTGGCTCAGTGCAACAGTCAGAAAGAGAAGAGATAATAAAAATAAGAATAAAAAACACTTCTAAAGAATGAATTTAAATATAAAATAGAGTTACAGTTACTATTTACCATATACAAGTGCACATGGTGCACACAATGTAAGGTGACAGCAGTACAGTGAAGTAAAGTGACGTATGATGGGCAGTAAAGTGACTTTATAAAGGGCGGGGGGACAGGTTAAGAAGTGTTCAAGAGTCCAACAGCAGAGGGGAAGAAACTGTTCTTGTGGCGGGAGGTTCTAGTCCTGATGGACCGCGGTCTCCTGCCTGAGGGGAGTGGTTGGAATAGTCCATGTGCAGGGTGAGAGGGGTCGGCTGTGATACAACCAGCCCGGCCTCGAGCTCGGGTGACGTATAGGTCCTGCAGCGATGGAAGGCTGCGACCAATCACTTCCTCTGCAGAGCGCACAATGCGCTGTAGTCTCTGTTTGTCCCTGACTGTGGCTCCAGCGAACCACACGGTGATGGAGGAGGTGAGGATGGACTCGATTATGGCCGTGTAGAACTGCACCAACATCTGTGCAGGCAGCTTGGCTTTCCTGAGCTGCCGCAGGAAGTACATCCTCTGCTGGGCCTTCTTGATGAGGGAGCTGATGGTCAGCTCCCACTTGAGGTCCTGGGTGATGGTGGTGCCCAGGAAACGGAAGGACTCCACAGAGGTGATGGGGGAGTCCATCACGGTGGGAGGGGGGACAGTGCTCTTCCTGAAGTCCACAATCATCTCCACTGTCTTCTGGGCGTTCAGCTCCAGGTTGTTACCACTGCACCAGGACACCAGCCGGTCCACCTCCCTCCTGTAGGCGGACTCATCGTTGTTGGAGATTAGTCCAATGAGGGTGGTGTCGTCCGCGAACTTGATCAGCTTCACGGAGTCGTGGCTGGAGGTGCAGTGGTTGGTGTACAGGGAGAAGAGCAGGGGAGAAAGAACACAGCCCTGTGGGGCTCCTGTATTTATAATCCGAGACATTCTTCCCCAGACGCACTCGCTGCTTCCTGTCCGTCAGGAAGTCAGTGCTCCACCTGCAGGTGGAATTGGGCACGTTGAGCTGGGAGAGCTTGTCCTGGAGCAGGGATGGCAGGATTGTGTTGAAGGCAGAGCTGAAGTCCACAAACAGGACCCTGGCGTAGGTCCCCGGGGAGTCCAGGTGCTGTAGGATGTGGTGGAGGGCCAGGTTAATGGCGTCGTCTACAGATCTGTTGGCTCTGTAGGCGAACTGCAGGGGGTCCGGGAGGGGGGAGGTGAAGGACTTGAGATGGGAGAGAACCAGGCGTTCAAATGACTTCATGACGACAGACTAGGGCTGGGCGATTAATCGATTTTAATCATTAATTCGAGTTTTACGTTTAGGGCGATTTCTTTTTTTAAAAATTCGATTTTTATTTTCTCCAGCGCAGAACTACAGCGCTAACGCGCTAACCGCGGGTCTATGGTGTTGAGTAGTCATTTTGAAGCTAACCTAATGCTAACAGTCTCCCTCTGGCCTGATGCTCGCTCTCACAGTTGGTGCTGTTGCAATAACACTTCAAACGTTCAAGAATCAGACTTTATTTAATCGCCAAAACACACACACACAGGCTCCAGTCGTACGCCACATCTTTCACGCTCTCTCACGCTCGTTATTCCAAAGCGCACTCCCGTGTCCGTGGCGCGCACACACTCGTGTCCCACTGAGCCGCTGCACTTTGGGGAAAGACACGTCTCACACATTGCTCTCATTGCTCTGATACAAACAACGTGTTCCCCGCTGTCTGTTAGCTACAGTAGCTGCTAGCTACAGTAGCTGCTAGCTACAGCATCAGAATGTAAACAGGAAGCTCGCACAATGCGGGAGTCACTGAAGTTAGTATTAGCGCCACCAGCTGGACCGAGCGTTGTACTACAGCACAGTTACTCAGGCACAGTTGAAAGAACAAGCATGAAAACCCGAGGAGGCTTTTGGAAAATACTGTCTGTTACAACATTTCTATTTTGAGTAATCAGTTTTAAAAATGTGATATTTCATGTAAATAATGCATGTGTTTAATAGGATTGATATATTTGCGATGGGCCTTGTTTGTGTGATTTAAGTTATTTTGAAGGTGCATAGTGTCATTGTAAGTGAAGTTATTATAAAACTGTTAAGCTACATTTTCACTGTTTACAATGGCAGAGCCATCTCGTTTACAAGCATGTTTTAAGGCTTAATTCCTGTTACACTTATGCTCCATGGGGATTTAGATTAAACTGCATAAAGGAAAATCTATTTCTTTGTCAGTTGTAGTTTGTTTTTAAATAGAAAAAAATAAATCGATTAAAATCGAAAATCGGATTTGGTGTGAAAAAATCGGAGATTTTTTTTTTTTGCCATATCGCCCAGCCCTACGACAGACGTAAGTGCTACAGGTCTGTAGTCGTTGAGTCCTGTGATCCTGGGCTTCTTCGGGACGGGGACAATGATGGAGGATTTGAAGCAGGCCGGGACATGGCAGGACTGCAGAGAGGTGTTGAAAATGTCCGTGAACACAGGAGTAAGCTCACTGGCGCAGTATCTCAGAGTGGCCGGAGACACGTGGTCCGGGCCAGGAGCTTTGCGGGGGTGCAGCCTCAAGAAGAGTTGTTTCATCTCTTTAGAGGCTATTGTTAGGCTGGGGGCAGGGCTGATGGGTGGGTTGTTAGAGTAGTTGGGGGTGGGGGAGGGAGAGGTGTCAGGGGCAGCATCAAAGCGACTGAAAAATAAGTTCAGTTCGTCAGCTAGCTTGTGGTCGTCAGCACAGGGGGGGGCTTTGGGTTTGTAGTTGGTGATCTCCCGTAGGCCCCTCCAGACAGAAGCAGTATCGTTGTTACCAAACTGCTCCCGAAGTCGTTCTCTGTGCTGGGACTTGGCTGCTTTCAGTTCTTTCCTGAACTGATATTTAGCTGCTTTGTAGCCGCTGCGGTCCCCCTCCCTGAAAGCAGACTCCTTTGCTTTCCTGAGCTGCCGGAGTTTAGCAGTGAACCAGGGTTTGTCATTGTTATAGATGACCCTGGTCCTTGTTTCAACCGGTCATATGCACTCATTAAAATGCTTTTATTGTCCATAGATACAGTAAGTGTTGAAACATAATGTCAGTCTACTCAAACCAAAATACATAAATTGAAATACTCAGTGATAATTGACACTGGGGAAACACTGTATGAAGTAATGTTTGCGACCTCCCAGCTCTCACACAGACACATACTTACATTATACTTACATTTATATACAGTAGCTTGAAGGGTTCTGTGCTCATCACTGTGTCTCTGTTACTAGGCAACCCCCTCTTTCCACTGTGATTCTCGGAGGGTGAGCGTCCCCCTGGTTATATAGCCTCTGTACATTTAAAACGCCTCAGACTGTATTCACGTGGGCCGGGGCTTCCATGGGCCTTTGGTTGACGGGTCCAGCTGTATATGGGACGCCAGCAGAAACAGAACGTGGAACTGGGACTTTGGGAGTGACCTAATTGATTGACTGCGGAACCTTCCGCAGTCAACCATTGGTTTTGTATTTCTTTATTCCGTCATTTTTTTTGACACGTTTCACAGCTTTCACATTTTCAACAATTTCCACAAGTTATACATCAAAACGTTCCACATGTTTGGGAGATTATTGCTATTACTTTTGGGACTTCAGCGATTTCCGGTTTTTCCGCAATCGGACAAAAATCTGCATTGAGAATTCTGCAATGCATTTTAATAGGCCCATGCATTTTAATAGGACTTCAGCTCTTTCAGACATTTCTACAGTTTCAATGATTCAACAGTTTCAAGGATTCAACAGTTTCAAGGATTTCAGCAGTTTCAAGATTTCAAGAGTTTCAAGGACTTCAACAGTTTCAAGGACTTCAGCAGTTTCAAGGACTTCAGCAGTTTCAAGGACTTCAGCAGTTTCAAGGACTTCAGTGTAATCATGCAACCTAATAGGGATTTTTCCATGTAAACCAGTATAATGCAACTTAATAGGGATTTTTCCATGTAAACCAGTATAATGCAACTTAATAGGGTTTTTTCATGTAAACCAGTATAATGCAACTTAATAGGGTTTTTTTTCATGTAAACCAGTATAATGCAACTTAATGGGGATTTTTCCATGTAAACCAGTATAATGCAACTTAATAGGGGTTTTTACATGTAAACCAGTATAATGCAACTTAATAGGGGTTTTTTCCATGTAAACCAGTATAATGCAACTTAATAGGGTTTTTTCCATGTAAACCAGTACAATGCAACTTAATAGGGATTTTTCCATGTAAACCAGTATAATGCAACTTAATGGGGATTTTTCCATGTAAACCAGTATAATGCAACTTAATGGGGATTTTTCCATGTAAACCAGTATTATGCAACTTAATAGGGATTTTTCCATGTAAACCAGTATAATGCAACTTAATAGGGATTTTTCCATGTAAACCAGTATAATGCAACTTAATGGGGATTTTTCCATGTAAACCAGTATTATGCAACTTAATAGGGATTTTTCCATGTAAACCAGTATAATGCAACTTAATAGGGTTTTTTTCATGTAAACCAGTATAATGCAACTTAATAGGGTTTTTACATGTAAACCAGTATAATGGAACTTAATAGGGGTTTTTACATGTAAACCAGTATAATGGAACTTAATAGGGGTTTTTACATGTAAACCAGTATAATGCAACTTAATAAGGATTTTTACATGTAAACCACTATAATGTAACCTAATAGGGGTTTTTACATGTAAACCAGTATAAAGCAACTTAATAGGGATTTGTACATGTAAACCAGTATAATGCAACCTAATAGGGATTTTTCCATGTAAACCAGTATAATGCAACTTAATAGGGATTTTTCCATGTAAACCAGTATAATGCAACTTAATAGGGATTTTTCCATGTAAACCAGTATAATGCAACTTAATAGGGTTTTTTCATGTAAACCAGTATAATGCAACTTAATAGGGATTTTTCCATGTAAACCAGTATAATGCAACTTAATAGGGGTTTTTACATGTAAACCAGTATAATGCAACTTAATAGGGGTTTTTCCATGTAAACCAGTATAATGCAACTTAATAGGGTTTTTTTCATGTAAACCAGTATAATGCAACTTAATGGGGATTTTTCCATGTAAACCAGTATTATGCAACTTAATAGGGATTTTTCCATGTAAACCAGTATAATGCAACTTAATAGGGTTTTTTTCATGTTAACCAGTATAATGCAACTTAATAGGGTTTTTTTCATGTAAACCAGTATAATGCAACTTAATAGGGTTTTTTCATGTATAATGCAACCTAATAGGTTGCATTATACCACCAGACCAAGACCCAAACGAAGACTCAGACCACCACCAGATAATGACCACAGACCAGGTTTCCTTAGTTACAGGAACCAAATTGTTTCAGCGGTGAGGGGATTTTTCAGTTTCAAGGACACTTTCAATACATTCAGTAGTTTCAAGGATTTCAGCTGTTTAAGAATTTAACCAGTTTCAAGGATATCAGGAGGTTCAAGGATTTCAGGAGTTTCCACACTTTCAACAGTTTCCAGGTTTAAAAAAGTTTCAAGGATTTCAGGAGTTTCAATGTTTCAACAGTTTCAAGGATTTCAGGAGTTTAAAGGTTTCAACAATTTCAAGGACTTCAGGAGTTTCAAATATCTATCAAGTATTTTAACAGTTTCAAGGCTTTTTAAAGGATTTCAAGGATTTTTTTTAGCAGATTTCCACATTAGATCTGTTCCGCAGTCAATCGCAATGGCTTCAGCCATTGCAAGTTTCTAGTTGTTTATTGTATTTTACCTTTGACAGGGGGGGTCGTGTTTTCACCAGGATTTGTCTGTCTGTCTCTTAATTAGGTATGAACGTAATGAGTAGTAGTAAGTAAGTAGTAATCTTTATTTATATACAGCCTTTTTCAGACCAGAGTCACAAAAGCACTTCACAATTGTTGTTTTTGGGAATTTGTCTCTCACTCCACACAGAGATGGGAGCGAGGTCGCCAGTACAGGAGGCACATGCCAGAACTATTGTACATGTTTTTAGTGGAAGGGGAGACCGGAGCACCCGGACGAAACTTGCACGGGGAGAACATGCAAACTCCACTCAGAAGTTTCCATGTTCTGACCGGGATTCAAACCCAGGACCTTCTTCCACTCAGACACCGTAATGAGTGAGTGAATGGATGGTGCCTCGCTTCCGTCATCACCGGGTGGAGAGAATGGAAAAATGTCTGAACTCTGCACATTGTAAAGCACTTTGAGTGATCTTGTTCTGTAAAAATCCGCTATATAAATAAAGATTGCTTACTTACTCTCTACAAGAAACTACAATTGGCGGATTGGTTGGCCTCGGCCGTCGATACGCAGCAAGCCTGAACCAATCAATCAACCTTTTTTTGTAGTGGGCTTTTCCTACTCAGGGGAACGCAAAGTACTTCAGATTCAGATTCATTTTAATTGCCATTTGTTGTAAAACCACAAAGGCAAACATTTACAAAAGTCCCCAGTGTGCACAAAACATAAATAAACAAGGTTAAAAGTACAGAAAAAAACAATATTAAAGTGCAGGAAACAATTGACAATGAAATCAACTAATCTGTCTCAACTGAAACCATTTTAAAAGGAGCTATACCCGTTTCTGCAAGGTTTGAATGTTTAGCACCGCCCCTCAACTCGCTCAATGGCTTCTCATTTCCCCTACGCTCTCATCCCACGGAGCCATCTAGTTTTATTTGCGATCTGATACGTATGCTAACATTAGCATGAGCGCAACTTCTTGTAAGCTGTACAACAATCACAGATGAAATGGTACAACAGCAACGCACTGCTGACACAATATATAACTGAAAGATTCCATTTTCGCGTCCAAATGTAGTACGAGGCGGTCCGCACACGCAGGTTTCTCCCATAGACTGAGGATACGATGTAAGCTAGCTATGTTCACCCGGGCTCAAAATTGTCTTTGATCATTTTCACTTTAGTTCCCTCTTCTCTTCCTCACTCTAGCATTGTTTGGACTATTTTGCTGTGTCTGCAGTTACAGAAAGAGGAGTTATAGCCATTTCTGCTATGCTTCTGTGTTTAGCAGCGCTGTAGAGGCTAGAGGATGCAGCCTGTTTGCTCCTCGTTCTGTGAGTGAAGGAGAGCGAGCGTCCCGCTAACGTCTCTACCATAGACTGTATATATTAACAGACGTAGTCACGCCTACAGTATCTCCGCCGTTCTAACTAATGGGCCAAAAATTGGGCTCTCGTGGAGTGATTCAAAATGGCCGCGGGGGCTGGAAAACGCAATTCCCATTCATTTAAATGAGTGAAAAAAAATCCCCCCCCCTCAGCATTGACACACATGTGGAACGGAGCTTTGGGCCAAGAGCCAACTTTTGGACCATCCTGTAAAGACGTTTTCGAGAGGTAAGAAGATGCTATCAGGGACGTGCAGTCAGGGGAGGCAGGGGAGGCAGAGCCTCACCTGCCATTATTGGAAACTAATAATTATTTTAGTTTAAATATATAATTTATATCCACTGTCCTATGCTTTTAATGTATATTCGGCACGGTTCCCATCAGTTTTGATCATTTCTGAAGTCAAAATCGCCGAAATCCCGTTATTCCTATTCAAAGAGACGAGGTGAGGCAGCGCTCCTGCGTGCCTCACCCCAGACCGCTCCCTCACAGTGTGTGTGTGTGTGTCTGAGTGCACTCAGCTCGTGCAGTTGATATATCACCGTTTGTTTCAAATATCCTGCTTTAAAAACATTTTTTAAACTCCTCTTAGTGTTTAGTAGTGTATTGCACGTATGTGTGTACAATTTATATTTAGTTTAAGTCTTTTGATCGTAGATGAACACACAAGGAAAAAGCTTGGCGTGAGGCAGGCGGTATCTGTGCCTCACCGCTAGGGGTGATAGTGAGCATAAAGTTCATACCAGAGTTGCTAACAAACAATCAGCCCAAAATGCTATTTCTTTTGCTGGAAAATGGATGATTTGAATGAAGATTTTTTTTCTCAATTGGACTTTCAAACAAAGAAAGAATTAATATAGACTGGGAGACCACCACTGGACTTACGAGGTTAGTCCGGCTGCGGGGGAGGAGTTTGTTAATCTGTGTTTTATGTTGAACATTGACAGATACCGGCAAAGTAGTGCTTTTCCGAAAAACACTGATTCAAACACTGCTCAAGAGTTCTGCAACTTGTTTAAATTATTGTTTATGTTCCTCGCGTCTCTCTCTCCTCGCGTCTCTCTCTCCTCGCGTCTCCGTCTCTCTCTGCTCCTCGCGTCTCCGTCTCTCTGCTCCTCTCTGTCTCTCTCTGCTCCTCTCTCCTCGCGTCTCTCTCTCCTTGCGTCTCTCGCACCTGCGCTTCTTAAAGATGTTGTTTGATGCGGAGCAGAGTCAGCAGCTAGATTTGTTGTGAGATTATTAAAAGAAGCTGGTTCTCTTATCTTTACAGTATATAAAGTTTGTGGATGTCATTGCATTGGTGATTAAATGCTATTTTATTTGAATAATGATTGTAAATCTGACTTTTAAAGTCAGTGCCTCCCCAATCACAAACCTCACCGCACGTCCCTGGATGCTATATGTTAGTATTGGCTAATTCTTATTCCGGGTCCACGCCCTATCGGCCCGGGGTGGTGTTGCAAGCATGTCAGCGCACGTCATTTTGGCCACTTTTGAGCCGGGACCCGCCCCCACTGGTCTCTACTCAGCACTTTTTACGGCCTGAATTCATACACGAGCTGAAATAATGAGCTCAAGTTTTCAATTAAATTACGGATTATTATACAACTTGTACGTTCTGTAGTAATAAGCATTTTTATGAACTCATAAAAAAAATCGGGTATAGCTTCTTTAATAAGTGCAAGAGCATAAAAGTGCTTTGTTTAAACTGATAACAGCTTGTGAAAAGAAGCTGTTAGCAAAACGAGATGTCCTGCATCTCAACAGATTATATCTTTTGCCACAGGGAAGACGCTGGAACATGGCTTTTCCAGGGGCCAGAAGAGTCATTGATTATTCTAAGAGCTTCACAAAACATATCACATTATACATAGATCAACATATAAATCATAAACATTAAAATCTCACAGAGAAATAAAAACAAACATTAAGATTGAATATCAAATACATGAAAAATAAAAAATTAAATCACACACAGGTAATTAAAACTGAGGCTTTTGGTTTATATTTATTGCTTTTTTTGTTGCTTTTGCAATTTCAATATTGTGAAACAGTATCTTCACTGGAAAAAAAATGATTCTCTAAGTAATTAATTATCAATGCTACCACCAGAAGGTTAGGCTTTCTTGAATTAAATGATGTCATAATAGCACAATGACATCACACTATTACAGGACTGATGCCGTTTTCATGCAATCTTGGAAAAATGGAATGAACGCTGCTTGAATCGGAAATTCAAATCGGAAAGTCCTCGATGAAAGAATAGAGGAAAACTGATTCTGTGTGATTTGTTTATCACACTGATAGTTTACATTGCATTCTAGAGAATTAATGTTTTTTTATGCACTAGTCTGTACTTTTGCACTTGTATTCCAATGTGTGTTTACTGCAAATGTCCAATAAACTGAATCTGAATCAACACAAAAAAACAGATTTATCAACAAAGGATGAGCGGGATATAGTTTCGGGAAAACCATTCAAACTTACCCCAAAATGTCAGTTTTTTTATGATGACCAATATGAGATTTCTGCCTCTTTTTCTCTTACAAGTAGTGCTCTATGGCTGGAAAAGTTGTATTGAATGACACAATGTGGGGGGTGAAGTGTCTTGCCAATGGACACAATGGCATTTTAGCCGTGTAGTGGTAGTGAACAGTGAGAGGACAGCAGAAGAAGCAAGACAGGGCTTTGCATGTGTGTGTGGACACTGGATACGATGTGCGGTTACCAGGCAACCATTGATAACCAAATCCCAGAGCATCCCGAGCGTGTGCTGTCTCCCCCCCTTCTCCCCCTCCCTCCTTCAGCCGTGTGACTTTATTACCCAATCACATGCCAGCGTCAACCTGAACTCCTAACGATTCACAGAAGCCTCACTGACACCCGAGGGCGACTCCGGACCGTCGGAACAAATCTCTCTCTGCTGAGGGAACGTTCAGCGCTGTGCAAAAGTATTCATACCCCCAGGAACTTTTAATATATTTTGGTCTCGTTATGATCCCAAACAAGAAGATATTTGATTGGAATTTGCATTTAACAGTCCAACACAAAGTGGCAGCAATTTAGATTAGTGAAAGAAAAATGATATAGAATTTTAGCAGCGCTTTTAGAAGTTATCACCATGAATTATTAGAATATGTGAGGGTTATGAACAATTAGCTCATCTGCAGTTTAATTTTAAATTGAGCTACTGAAGGTTGCATGGGCCACTATGAATACAGAATATGTGTTTGTAATGTGTAATTATGTTTAGTCTTTTAGCGTAAAAGGACAATAATGGTTGTCATCAAAAACATGTTTTAGCTCCATCCTCCTGATACCATGGGAACTGTTGAGCCTGCACTTGTCATCTAACAGTAAATACTGCAATCATGTGCTATGTGCAATACTGCAATTTAATAATGTCCACTGAATGTCTTTTTATTTACTTTATTTGTCATATATGTATATCATTTACACTGTGTAGATACTGAAACAATTACTCACATTTACTGCTAATTAAGAAGCATTAACAGATACTTATCTCTGTATATCTTGTGCTCTTCTCCTTGTGCACACTGCAACATCGAAATATCTCCACTGTGAGATGAATATTTTCTTATCTTAATACTGCTGGCACAAACACGCTGCATTAACCCTTCTTTTAAAAAAAAAAAATACATTTCAACTATCTCACTGACAATCCTTGGATTATGACATCATGGATAATTTTTTTTTTAATGTATTTAAATATTTCATAATACTCCGCAAATTGGTTTTTTATAATTGCGACAAACGAAGCCATTCATGTCAATGAATTTTCACAAACATCAAATGCCAAAGAAAATATTTTCCAGACCATTATCAAATGTGGTCTTTAATGACAATGGCTTCGGCCACTTACCTGAATGAAATAAGTTAATTTCGGTAATTGTAAGATTGCCTAACCCTAAAGTGCAGTACAGTGGAAAGAAAGACCGTAAAGGTGTAGCTGAAGCTAATGCTTATTTTAAGTGTAATTAGTATAAGTGAATGTATACAATAGGATTTACATGATCAACCGTATAAAACTATCATTCTTCATGTAGCCATTCAAAATGATAGTTTGAACCTTCTCACTGAAGTGGAAAAGTGAATAACATGATTGAAGTTAATCCGTGCATCCACTCCAGAGATCAAACTAGAGAGGTTGCTCTCTGGAACAGATAAACCATTTTCATTACTTTAGTTCTACATTTTTGCTTTATGTCTGCTCTTCTCAACTCATAATGAATGTCTCTGATTGTGAGCTTCTGTACTGATTTTGATAGGAGGTCATTTCATATCTTAAACATTAATATTGATGTGTATCAGTCGACACGGCCGTTAGGTAGACAGGGACCTCGCTGCGTTGTGTAACCTGGATGCCCTGTCCACACCAGCATTTCACTGGTGACTTTGTTTGCAAGAGCTGTGCTAAATCGATGCGCTTCTATCCATGTGTCAGACTGCAGCGGCTGGCACACCGCGGCGCCTTCCTCCGCCGGAGTGATGGTAACCAGCGAGGATGGCCCATCAACTGCATTTTTCAATATCTCTGCCCGGGCCGCACAGACAGGAGCCGGAGATTGGGGGGAGTTTAACAGCTCGCGGTGCATCTGTATTCTGAACCAGGCCACTGTATAGATTTGTGAAGAAAAGGTTAAAGAAAATTATGAGGAAAATGGGAGACGGTAATTTGATTTTCTCACCCATTAGGTAGATCACCTTTTGAGTCAATATAACTTTAAGCATGCTTGGAACTGAAATCTACGTCTTTGGGGCATTTCACTTTTCCCATCAAACTGCATCTCAACCATGTGGTAAAGGCCATTAAAAACAAAATTGGGGGCCCATAATTTCAATTACATGTATTTTTGTATATCACCAACAGTATATCTCAGATTTTCGCAAAACCGTTGAATTCGCCAAAACAGATCAATGAATCAAACCCAAGAAATGCAAAGATAAAAACAGATGAAAGTCCATAAATGTCATTGAATGTTGAGTGTCCCGGTTCATCCTCGCTGTCTTTAGACCCTCCTGCAACGGCAAGGAACAACTCTAAAAACCCAGTGAGGGAGGTCCATGTTTACCACGGATGGACGGTCTATAAGATCCAGAATTCAGGCTGTAGAACGAGGACCGAGTCCACGCATTGCAGGACTGAGTAACAAACATGTTATTGGTTACAGTGGGGACCCTCATTGCTCTGAAAATTGGGGGCTTGTGTGACCAGTATCGTCTGCAAACAAACTCATGCTGGATTCGAGGAAGACTGACCAGTCGTTACTTTTTCCCAGCCATGTGCCTTCGCCTTCAACATTGTTTTTTTAACAGGCAGAATCCATTGTTTTATTAATATTCATAGTATCAATTATGTAGCCATAAGTATGTGAGGCTTGCCCCTTCTCTTTGCTTTCCCCTCTCTGAAAAAAGTGAGGTGGAGAGGTTGTTTGATGGGAGCTACACTGGAGCAGGTGAGGCTAAACTTACATTGTGTTCTTTGACGGCACACTTTGCCCACATTTCCAGTATTCATCTGAGCTTCAATCAGTCTGTCTCAGGGCAGCTGTGGCTACAATAGCAGTTAATCACCATTGAACAAATAACGCTAAAATAAGTAAAGTGCTGTTGTGAAATTCACAATCTGTATAAAGATTACTTTGGTGGAGTGGATGTTTTCATGATTTGATTTGTTTTATTTTGTAGTATTGGTTGTCCTGTTGAGTTTAATTTCCTGTTTCTGTGATCACCTGCCCCACCCCGGTGTACTCCACCTGTGTTTATACACCGTGCCCCTCTTCTGTTGTGTGATTTGATTTGTTTGGGAAAGCCTCTTGAGATGCGGCATCTCATCTGTCAATCCATTGTCTACCCCACGGTTGTTCCTGGCTTGTGGGTTTTTACTATCCTGGATTTGGTTTTATTTAATCAAATCACACTTTATTTCCCTGCATTGTCCTTTACAGTCCTGCTTTTTGTGTTTAATTATTCAAACAATAAATATGAATCCTGAACCATTGATTGTATAACCCAATGTTTTATTGTATATTTCAGCAAAGCAAACATAACATTTAAAAGTGATGTTATGTAGAACGTCACTTTTAGATTGTGAAAGGCTTTAATTTTGTGCAAATGGTAAACCCAATCAGACATAAATCTTTTAAAATTGACCCAAAAATTCACAAGATTCTCCTCCTACAGTTCTTAGTTTCTCGCGACGGCTAAAGGAAGATCTCCTTCTTTATGATTTAAAAAAAAGAGCCCATTGTTATACACCCATCTGTGTTTACAAATCGGACTACAACATGCAGTCTTCAGAACACACTTTATCTTTTTCATATTAGCCCATGAGTCTCCTTATATTAGACACTGACAGCTGATTGGCTGAAAGAGGGTGGTCCACTTTTCTTTCTAAAAAGCCGATCTAAACATGTGACAGAGGCCAAAATACATGCAGGTGAAGACCAGTGATAGAAAAATAGTGTTTGAGAGAGAGTAACTTAGCGTGAGAGTAATTGGCTCCAAGTTTGTGGTTTTGAAAGTTAGGTACCCCAGCTTTACACTTTCAGTTAGTTTCTGCATGCGTCTGCCCACATTAACTTTCCACCTTTTCACAAAAACACCGTGATTTCTACCTAATTGTGAATAAGGTTGATACACTCACACGCGCGCACACACACACATACGCTCACACGCACACATGCCATCGATAGAGAGGGAGAGAGCGAGAGAGAGAGAGGAACGCACGGATGGGGGGAGATGGGGGCGGACCAGTGAGCCATCATCCCCGCAGAAACCTCAGCCGTGCACACTCACTACCTGTCCGCGCGCCTCCACCACCTCTCATTGGATTAAGACTGTGCACTGTGCGTGCGCTAATCTGCCCATCGAGGGGGCGGTGGCGGCTGGGGCAGGAGGCAGAAGGAGCGCGCTAGTTTTTTTGGGGGGGATCAAACCTCTTCCCATGTCCACTTAACCATCCAACTAAACGCGTTTTATCTTATGTTATTTTATTTCTGATTAATTTTGCGATGGACACCTGCGCGCGTCGGGTGTGCATGCTGTTCGTAATTGCGCACGTCTGGTTGGACAAATCCGAGGCTTCGCCGTTCCCCACGGAGTTTATGTAAGTAGCTTGTAATCCAGCGCGTTGTTTGGTATTCTCACTGTGTGTGAGTGTGTGTATGTGTGTGTAAAGTTGGTGTGTGTGCGTGGGGTCTGGCTCGTTCATTCATGCAGAGCGGAGGGGAGACGGCGCGTGTATACTTGGCTGCTTAAAGGAGACATATTGTACGTAATATTTGGAAGCGGTTGAATTATGAAACTCAACCATGCATAAATAATTGTTGTATTGTGTCTACTCTGTGCAGCACTAATTGATCTGCAATTACTTATCATTAGAAGCGTGTATAATGACTTGTGCAAAACTAGGCGAAGGATATAGGAGTGTGTATTATTTCTGCTTCAGGGATTAGTAAACAATAAAAACTACTTTACATACATATTGAACAATTTAATGACTGAAAGGGTTTAGGCTGTAAGTACACATGCATCCACAAACATGAACTATCTTTGTACAAGTTATTGGCATTAAACAAGTAATAGTGCATTGTAAAAAAATAATGACAGTCGTGCCTTGTTTTCATTTGTATTTAAAAATCACGTTGAGAAATGGTAACTTGGCTTTTGAACATTTGGAAATAGAATGATCAAGTGCAGGGGAATTGGCAGGGATAGGTGGGTGGGTGAAGGTGATATTTCCGAGCTCTGAAACCTCATATAAAGGGTGACAGGCATCAATAGAAATTAAACTTAACATACACAATAACAAGGTAAGCGATCAAGAATAATCTTGAGTCACAGTGACAAATGTGGAGATACAGATATTGAAATGACCCTTGTACACATGGATAAACCAATTTAAATGTATTTATCATTTAAAAGTTAGAAAATGGAACCAACTATGGAATTAAGCAAAACATGGCCATGCAAGCGACTTACTCGGCTCAAGTGGTTTCATATACGAAGAAAATTGCAACAGTGCACAGATAATTGCTAAGGTCTTCGGTAGTTCTTTCTCTAGCTTGACAATAAATGCATGAGAAGCACTATTCAGAACAAATTTTAAACTGGTCAGAAAGCCTGATATTGATCCAAAAGCTGTAGATCAGTTGCCAATTCCCTCTTCAGTGTGACAAGGCTTGGATACCACTTCATATCTTTTGCCCCGTGAGGCAAATGAGGTGTGATAAAATGTGCTGTAGTTATGTGTCACACACTAATTATTTATGCCGATTTATGGTGACTTCATTCATTGTTTCCACAGCTGCCAGTGTCCCCTTTATTCGTGGGTTTGAGCCCGACTTTCACCATCGACTCCCATTGTCCTTGGCAAGACGCTTAACCTCTGGGAACACCAGATTGAGTGAATGAATAATGACACATGTAAAGCGTCTTTGAGTGTCCAAAAAGGCGCTATATAAAACCAATGCATTATTATTATTAGAATTTCAGACTAGCGATTTGTCCAGGTCCAGGAAATGGAGGTTTATGTTGAAACGGTTCCTCTCTGGTTTATCAGGATGTTGACTGAAAGCTTTTGTACATTTCTAAATTAAAGTATAGTAAATTCTTACAGTTTGATAGTTAGGTACCCTAGCTTTAACAAAAGAATAGAAATGACAAGATATGCTGTATTTTTTGCTTTTTCAACAGTTTCAAAGCCGTCACTATGGTAACTGGGCTTTGTCCAGTTTATATCTAATATCACAGAATCACACTGACCCCACAGTCTGAGAGCAAGAATCGCTCTTCAGGCTACGCCTCCCTGAACTCGAGTAAGTGGAAAATCTGGGAAAACATGCTTTGTTTAGTGTAGCTTAACTATCTAAGCAACTGATTGATGTCCCAAAACCTCGCCTTTGAATACTGTACCTGGGGATGTCGCTCAAACTGGGATAATCCCACTGGGGCTGTCGTTGGTCGATTCATTGCTCGATGGTTTCTTTTTTGACCAAGTTTTGAATTTGTCGATAATTATTTTATTTAATTTACACCATTTTCTATGTGAAAATTGCAAAGTTTATAAGTTATGTAGCAAAATGACAGAAGATTTTGGTAATTAATCCATTGACATGGCTTATGTTTAGTCCAATTTCTTCGGTCAACTTCAACCCGAAAACTGATGATGGAGGTAAATCCAACTCAAGTAAGCTGATAAACTGTGACTTTACAACTTTTCGAACCCTTGCAGTCTTCCCTTGTTTTCTCCATAACGACTGACAAAAGTGGTATATTATTTTAAACTGAATCTGTTTTAGGACTTGGAGTACAAACAAGTGGCCTGAGGCCCTGTAGTTTTGGCCTAGGATTACTAATTAACTCTAATTAGACGTGGGAACAATAATCTCTGCACAGAGAAAGTCCCCCCCTTCACATCTATTTGGTAAAAACAAGCAAAACCCTGAAAATTAGAATACTCTTAAGTCCATTTACTTCTGTAATCATGCCTCACAGATTGTAAAAAAAAAAACGGTATAAAAAATATGTTCAAAAATGGACTGCAAGTCATAAGAATTCAAACTTTAAACAAACAACAAAAAGGCTTGGCATTTCTCACGTTCATCAACTTAACTTGAAGAATGTTAAGTTACATTTAACATTTAAAGTTGAATTACAGAAACAAATGAAGATCTGAACAATTTCATTTTTTTTTGAGAATGCTGGTACTTAGATTTATCAGGCTGGAGAGTGGCAAATGCAAAAAGCTCCAGCACAAAAAAACACTTTTTTAATATTATAATGTCTTATTTGTTTTAACCAGGATGAAACCCATTGAGATGACGTCTGCGTCGCTAAACGGCATACGTTTAAACGTGTGCAGTTTGTAAGCCTACTGGTTAACACTAGCCATTTTTTTTGCATAGAAATGAATTAGCTGGAACGCTCTGAAGACGGTATGTTTTGACTGGGAAATAACCAATCTCCCATTTGACTGGAACGCCTTACAAGACCACATCAATAACTAGTCAAAGGAGAGTTGTGTGGTGTTTACATGAAAAAACGAAAGCAGATGGACTGTTTGTTTCCAGTCGGCTTCAGCTACAGGACGCAGAAGTTCGCTGTTTTACGTCATCATTAATTACAGAGAAAGCCACGCGCTCTCCAGGCCACCTCATTATTTTTCGTACTACTTTCTTGCTTTTGCACATCTGTCTCTGGCTCTTCCTGTGCCATTGGGGCTGATTGTGTTGTGTTGATAACCCTCGCTTGAAACAATGCAAGCCGACGTCTGACCCAGATGTGTGCGTATTTAATTATTCCGCGAAGCGAGCTAATCAAAGCGGAGCAAACCGGGGGAAGGAATAGTTTTTGCCTCATCAGCGCAACATTAGTTTAGGCAGAATTAATGGGACACAATTAGCGGGTTTATTTGGGGTTTTTAGACTAATCGTGCTCCCCTTTTTGACCGCATTACACATTTGACAATTTTCATTTGGTAAGGAAGGAGTTGTGCGCCCAGCAGAGGGAGTTGTGCGCTCCTCATGAAGACTAGAAAAGTGTTTGGAATGAGTTGGGTTACAAAAAAATAGAGTAGACACATAAGCCAAATTTTGCTAAAGTTTGCATACTTGAAAGAAAATGCCCTGCGGTCTTCTTTCATTTTTCTGGATGAAGCTTAGCTAAATGTATTCATGCAGGTTAGTACTTGGTAGATTTGTTAGTGTTCATGGTAGATAATTTATATTTTACATCCTCCTTATATCCACTTGAAATAAGTTACTATTGTTTTCAGAATAGGTTTGATTCCATTCCTGAAACAAGAAAGTTGGATACCCGCTTCCTCTGTTGCTTCCTTCACACACATCGATGTAATTCTATTTGAATATCTTTTGTACCATTCTGCATTCGCCAAACGCCTTGACATTTTAAAACGGCCGTCCACTTCATTGCGTGTCACAAAAGGCCGACCCTGTCCGCTGACGATGAGAGGCATTCTCACTGATTAACTATGACATATGGAAAGAACACTTTACCTTTTACCTTTTACAGCCACTTTGCCTCTGTCTGGATCAACCAAAACCCATCATGAACCAGTGCGTTACAAAAGATTGATCTAAAAGCAGGCAAACCGGGGTAATAAGCTATTTCTGTTAACTTTTCCCAAATTGAAGAAGACAGTTTATCAGTGTTGTGCCAGTTCTCAGCTTTTCTGAACTAGTTCAAGTTCAGTTCGTATGCTCAAAGTGAACAGTTCACGTTCAAAGTTCACAATTTTAATTCTGAACTAGTTCAAAGTTCAGTTCATTTTACTATTTTTTGTGAAATAGTCAAATAAATACTTTTTTTTCACACTACGAGCTATATATATATATATATATATATATATATATATATATATATATATATGTCCTGTACACCCACAGGAGGAGAGCCTTATGACTACAAAACAGACAAGATTTACATGGTTTTCAATGGGAGCAAAACGGAGTTGCTCCATCTCTGCTTATAAACTACAAATAGTAATTTGGGGACACACGCGCTGCAGTGCGTGTGTCTATACTTCATGTCAAATGTAAACGGTGTAAACTTTGTCGCTAACTCACCCTGTGTTTTCATCACGACTCGGGCACATGTGAAAAGCACCAGCTCACAGTGCCGCACCGCAACACAGAGTCGGGGTGCGTTCACAGACAGTGGAAACCGTAGGATTTTTTTGATTTTGGCGGAAAAACTGCGAGAATACAGGAGGGAGGAACTTTCTCTCGTTGCGTTTCAAAAGGGTCCAGACAGACCCACGGGAGGCTCGCGGGAACAACGCACCCACCTTCGGCCTCCCTATGGTAGAGGAGGCCGGGGTGGTAAGAATTCTTTCAATAAAGGCCGACCGGCATTTCATCAGTACTCGTTGTCTGAGTCTCATTTGGGGGTACGTAACATGTCTAATGTGTCTGATTGTGTTACTTCCCGGGCCCATAACGTTGCTCCGCTAGGCCTGCAACCCCCAGAGCAGGGTGTGCAGTGCGCTACGCGAGCTACGAGCTCCGGTCCTCTGATCCATGCTATGCCCTCCCAGAGAGAGGTCAGGCGGAGGGATCTGGTGAGTAGTGGTGTGTGTGCTTTGGCCGAACGCGTGTTAGCCCCTCTGAGCTACAAGGCTAGCACGGGGTTTCCCACTCCAGGGGCTTGCCCCCCCCTCCATGAGGCAAGAGCCAGGGGGGGGCGGAGCAGTCGAGTCACATGGCATGAGCAGGCCCGTACTTATGACGTCGGGCCTGCAGGACACGTGACCACCCCCGGCGCACACGGTATGACTCAGGGGGCCCCCCTGCCCTTTCGTCCACCCCCCCTCCCTGCTAGGAACACCAGGAGAGGGCAGGGCTGTGACGTCTCGTGTTCCAGCTCCCGTTCCGCCCCTCACAGACTTCTACAGCATCTGGAGGGAGCAGGGCTTACTGACGGATCCGTGGCTGGAGAAGACATTGCGCAGGGGTTACGCACTGCAATTCTCCCGAAAGCCACCGCCGTTCCGGGACGTGCGGGCAGCGCGCTCTCAGGTACGGGGATTGCTAGTGGCACTACAAGCGGAGGTCTCCTCTCTGCTAGGTCGAGGCGCAGCAGTAGAGGTGGACCCACAGGACGCCGCCAGGGGGCTCTACTCCCCTTACTTCTTAGTGCCAAAGAAGTCAGGAGAGGTGTGTCCCATTCTGGATCTGCGCACTTTGAACGAGTGCATTTCCAAGCGTCAGTTTCGGATGCTGTCCACAAAACAGCTCCTCGAGTGTGTCAGGCAGGGAGATTGGATGTCCTCCATAGACCTGACAGACGCTTACTTTCACGTGCCGGTAGTTCCGGAACACAGCTTCGCAGTGGGAGAGAGGAGTTACGAGTACTGTCGTCTCCCCTTCAGCTACGCGCTCGCGCCTCGGACCTTCTCAAAGTGCGTGGAGGCGGCACTGGAGCCGCTCAGACGCGCGGGGGTAAGGATATTAACCTATATAGACGATTGGTTATTACTGGCGTCATCCAGGGAAGTGGCCGTGAGTCACACGCACTGGGTCTTTTCCCACATACAGCGTCTGGGCTTTGTGGTGAACAGGGAGAAGAGCAGGCTGCAACCGGCTCAGCGCATGATCTATCTCGGCCTGCAGCTAGACTCTGTGACGTTCCGTGCTGCATTGTCCAAGGACAGACGGAGGAAGATTACCCGTCTAGCCAGGGAGGTTCTGGCGGGCCCCAGGGTCCCCGCTCGGCGCCTCAGGTCCCTGCTGGGGATGCTGTGGTGCGGCTAGGCCTTCTCCACATGAGGAATTTTCAGAGATGGTTCTCACGCCTCAGGCTTCACCCCTCCCGGGACGGGGGGAGGCTGATCTGGGTTCCCCAAATGGCAGCATCGGAGATCAGGTTCTGGCTCACTCTGGGTCTATTGCGGGACGGAGTGACTCTGGCCTGCGCCGTGTCTCACGTGGAGGTGTTCACGGACGCGTCGCTCGAAGGATGGGGCAGGGTCCTCGGCCAGAGCTCTGTAGGAGGCTGCTGGTCGGATTCAGCCCGCCACATCAACCTTCTGGAGATGGAGGCAGTACACAGGGCACTGCTGCACTTTGCTCCTCAGCTGCAGGGGAGACACGTGATGGTTCGCTCAGACAACACCACGGTGGTGTCTTATCTGAACAGGCAGGGGGGCACCAGATCCCCCGTCCTCCATCGCATGGCGACGGTGACGCTGCTGTGGGCGGCGCTTCACCTCCTGTCCCTGAGGGCGCGCCACGTCCCGGGTGCCCGGAACTCGGGGGCCGACAGGATGTCCAGGGGGGGCCCACTCCAGGACGAGTGGGGCCTGGCCCCACGGGTAGCTGCGGAGGTCTGGCGGAGATTCGGTCGTCCAGTGGTCGACCTTTTCGCCAGTGCAGAGAACGCACAGTGCCCGTCCTGGTTCGCCTTAAGGGCCGCGGACGAGCCGCCCTTAGGCGTGGACGCTCTGGCTCACTACCCCTGTCCAGGGGGCCTACTGTATGCATTTCCGCCAGTTCGTCTCCTGCCGGTCCTGCTGCGGAGGATCGAACAGGAGGGGAGGTCGGTGATCCTGGTGGCTCCGGACAGTCCACATTCCCGGTGGTTCCCCTTCCTCAGGGGCATGGCGGTGATGGAGCCCTGGGCCCTCCCGGACGAGCCGGGGGCTCTAGTCCGGGGGGGGGGACTAGAGAGGCGGAACCTCGTAGACCTGGGTCTTCCCCCGGCTCTGCTCTAAGTTTAACTTTTTTGCCTTCATCCAATTGTACAAATACAGTAAATAAATCTGTTTTTTGGCTCAGAGGTCACCTGCATCACTGTCTGTTCATATCGATCACAGGCTGAAGTTTGCTGGAGCTGAATATCCTTAATGGCCCTTTCTTTCACCGTCTTTGAGAAGGTTTTTGAAGTCTGAAAATAGGTGCTCTGACTTGATGAATGACTCTTTCAGTGAACAGTGTTTAAAGCTTCATTGTTCCTCGTGTTGCAACAAAACTTTTCATTACATCGCAAACATGAAGCAGTCCTTCCTCATTGACTGAAAGCAAATGTTCATTCTCATTCTTAGTCCAGTCTTATCGACTCTCTCTCTTTATCTTTGGGATCCATGCGCACACACAGTCTATAATGCACACACCGCCTGGCACTTTAGGGACACTAAAGGTTGCCGACCCCTGGTTTATACAGTATGTGGAAGAATATACTGTAGAGGATCAGGATCTCTCCAGTTTCAACAATAAAATACAGTACAATAGTCTACATTAAACAGAGTAATAAACATGTCTCAGAGTGAGGGAGGTGGGCACAGACAATATTGTTTGTTACAGGGATGAGAATTGGTAACATTTCTGAAATGCATATTGTCAGCCATTAGCTGGCTCTAAATCCGTTTAATCTGTTCACAACATTTTACTTTTGGGCTCAAACATGAACTTTTAATGCAATGGAAAATTTAGGTATCCGAGCTTTAATTTAGAGGAGAGGGGAGACGCGGACTGTTTTCTGCAGCGGTGTATTTATTGGGTGGACAAATTACGCAAAGACACGCATGGTCCTGTGCACGTTTATGGTCTTGGGTACATGGTCACGTTGCGGCTACGCGCTCACCGTGTTATGTTGTGAGCGGCTCCCGGTGAGCGGTTCCTGTGTCCAGCTCAGAGCCGCTGGATGCGGGAACACTGCGGCCGCTGACGTGGTGGAATCCCGTTCGAGTACATACAGCAGGTGCCCAGCGGACACGCGCGCTCCCCTCGAACAGTTCTCAACGGATTTACACTTTTCACAAACATGTGTTTTGTATGTGGCAGACAGACCGGCCCAAATATGGGCATCGGCCCTTCGGGCATTGCCCGGTACGCCCGATGGCCAGTCCAGCCCTGGCGCCGTCCACTGTGAGGGCCTACGCCACAAGATGGAGGCTCTTCAGCGACTGGTGCAGTTCTCTTCCTGGGATCCCAGGCGTTGCCCGTTGGAGGGAGTCTTGGGATTCCTGCAGGAACTATTTGACAAAGGGAGGGCTGTCGCCACCCTGGCGGTGTTCGCGGCAGCTATTACCTCGGGTCACAACGGTTTCGGGGGGTTCACAGCCCGCTCTCATCCGTTGGTCAAACGTTTTCTGCGGGGGGCACGCAGGAGGAGGCCCCCGCTTCAGAGAACGCCCCCGGTTTGGGACCTCAGGGTGGTCCTTAGGGGTCTGTCGGGCCCACCTTTTGAACCGGTGGTGGAGGCGAGTCCCGAGTGTGTTGCTTTTAAGACTGCCCTCTTGCTGGCGTTGGCGTCTGCCAAGAGGGCGGGCGACTTGTGTGCGCTCTCCGTCCATGCGTCTTGCCTGTCCTTTGGAGAGGGTGACTGCCTGGTGGATTGTGGCCCAATCCGGCTTTTCTCCCGAAGGTCATCACGTCGGCCTTCAGGTCGAGAGTGATCAGAATTAGGGCCTTCCATCCGCCACCGCATGCCTCCCCTGAGGAGGAGCGGCGGCACCTTCTGTGTCCTGTCAGAATGCTTAGGCATTACCTGGCCATGACGTCTTCATTCAGGTTGGTTGATCAGCTGTTTGTGTGTCTGGGCCCCAAGAACAGGGGTGCCCCGCTGTCGGCTCAGCGGCTGGCGCACTGGGTCGCCACGGCTGTGCGGCGGGCGTATCAGGCTCAGGCTATCAGGGTCTGGCCCCCCCCGGTGGGCTTCAGGTCGCATTCCACGCGTGGGGTGGCGGCCTCTACGGCCCTCCTCAGGGGGGCTTCGGTCGAGGACGTTTGCCGTGCGGCTTCTTGGGCGTCGTCCTCTTCTTTCGTCCGGTCTTACCTTTTGGATGTGTCGGACCGGTCGGTGGCCCATTCCGTGCTTAGTGCAGCGGACTGAGTTGTAACCTTTATGTTCCCCTCTTAGGGGCCGACGGTTGACTTTCCGCCCTGGTTCAGGAGCTCTTGGGAGTGGCGTCCTGCAGGTGCCATATATGTGTGTGCTTGGTCAGTCAGGTAGTCCACGTCAGGAGCTCTTGGGAGAGGCGTCCTGGGACTACGGGTGGCCTTCGGTCTGTGTTACTTGGGGGTGTCCTTGGGAGGAGTGGCACTGTAACACGCAATTGCTTCTTCTGCCCTGAGTCCTCTCACTGTGTGAGGGTCTTGCTCGGGCGGAGCTCCAATCACTCTTCGCTGGCCTGCTGGGAGTACATGTTCCTACGGCCTCCGCGTTGTGTCCCACTAGCGAAGTCCGCTAAGGGACGTAGCACCATGACGTAGAATTAATAGTTACCTAATGTAACTTAAGTTATACGAATAGGTGCATAGTCCCTTAGCTACGAGCCCATCAGGCCAGCCCGGCTTGGCAGAGTTCAAGAGGGGGCGCGGCTATGGAGCAGGGGCCTTTATAGAGGAGGGTCGCTAGTGATTGGAGCATTTTTTGTTTGATCTCTCTGGCGTCTGTGACCTGGGGTTCACGTGATATCCCACTAGCGAAGTGGACTACGCACCTATTCGTAGAACTTAAGTTACATTAGGTAACTATTAATTCTTTGGGTAAGAAGGCTATTACTACTGTCTGACAGTGCAGCAATACTCTTATT
The DNA here is from genome assembly GCA_964034765.1 of Knipowitschia caucasica. Taxonomy (NCBI): domain Eukaryota; kingdom Metazoa; phylum Chordata; class Actinopteri; order Gobiiformes; family Gobiidae; genus Knipowitschia; species Knipowitschia caucasica. Next base: position 12,783,003 of record OZ035824.1, on the reverse strand, counting down.
ACAGTCTGACAGTGCAGCAATACTCTTACTACAGTCTGACAGTGCAGCAAAACTCTTACTACAGTCTGACAGTGTAGATTTACTATCAGTACAGTGTAACAGTACTTTACATTCTGACAGTGTAACAGTTCTCTTACTACAGTGTAACATTACTCTTACTACAGTGTAAAACTACAGTTTGACAGTGTAACTTTACTCCTACTACAGTCTACTACTACAAGGGTACTCTTACTACAGAGTAACAGTACTCTTACTACATTTTGACAGTGTAATATCACTCTTAATAAAGTCTGAGAGTGAAAAATTACTCTTACTACAATGAAACATTACTCTTACTACAGTCTGACAGTGTAACAGTACTCTTACTACAGCCTGATAGTGCAACATTACTCTTTTCTACAGCCTCACAGTGTAACAGTACTCTTACTACAGCCTCACAGTGTAACAGTACTCTTACTACAGTCTGACAGTGTAACAGTACTCTTACTTACTGAGTGCAGTGGTCTATGCCATTTCACCATTAGACGAACATTTATCATTTTTATTTTTTTCTCATTTGTATCTAACCTTTAGAAAATGTCACTTTTTGGGAAATTATTCATTCTTTTGTCTTTGCTTAAAGTATGAAAACAGATGTTCCGCCTCCACCCCAGAGAGTTTCTCCTAATTGAATAGCACCAACGTAGACCACGGCGTAAAGGCATTTGGTGACGCCACTGACATTTATTTGTGATTTACAAAGTGCCCACGGTTTATTGCACATGTTTTTGAGGCTGTCGACACCTGAGATCCCGAGATGTTCAATCTGAATATAAAATATCTTAATCCTCAAATGTATATTTTTTTAACCCCATTGTTTACAACCCTCTCAACATCTTGTTTTCACGGTCGATTATATGGCTACAATTGGATTTTAAGTATAATAATAATAATATTGCATCAGTTTTATATAGCGCTTTTTTAGACAAAGAAGCTTCACATGTCATTATTATTTCACTCCATACACAGTGGTGGTAAAGTACTACTGTAGCCACAGCTGCCCTGGGGCACACTGACAGAAACGAGACAACCTCTGACCACCGCCAGCCATTCACGCACACACCAGACTCATTTTTGGCAATGTGGGTGAAGTATCTTGCCTAAGGACACAACAGCAGTTTGGTACTTTACAGCCGCAGCCGCCCCCATTGTGACACCATGGTGTTCCCAAAGGTCTCCCATCTCAGTACTTAACCAGGCCTTGTCCGTCTTAGCTTTCACATGCAACTATGGCCTCTCTTTAACATCTGTATTAGTTCATTTGCAGCTGTCTCTTTCAATGGGTAGTCTGGACAAAATCTGAGATCCAACAGATTTCAGAATGCTTGATCTGAACTAGTGGCTGCCAATCATTTTGCTTTAATCTTGGACTCAAACTCCAAATATGCTAAACTATGCAAAATAATGTGTTTACTTTGTAGTTTGTATTTTTAAGATATTTAATTTCTTACACTTTGCGATTATCAGTTTGCCTGGAATGAATCTAGCAGTCCTTAAGTTGTTGTTGAGGCATATTGTATTATGTTTTGCAAAAGTGTCTTGCAAAATGATGCATGTTTTTATTATTTATCCGAATATCCTGAATAGTGACTGGATGAGTTAATACTATGTGTCCTCAGCTCCAGCCGCTTTTCTTCCAAGATTGCCCTGTATTTTTGTCATCCACCTTCCCGTTATGTGATCGTGACAAGATGTGAGTTACAGCTGTCCAGAAACTGGAGCCTACACTTCTGTCGACTTTGGTAAAAGCAGTTAAAATATTGAAGGACATGTGATTTATATGTGATTAACAATGCACTGTGTAAGTTCAAAAGTAGTCAATTGTTTCAAATTCAGATATATGTCCCCAGACACAAGCTCGACATGTACAGATTATTTTTGCCCTTTTGCAGTAAAAGCTTAATGTGGATTGATCCGTAATTGAGGCCTTCAAGTCTGCAAAGCATGGAGACAAAACAGTGTATAGTTTTGAAATTCAATTGAATAGAACTGAGCTGTCTTTGAAAAGTGTGTGCATCTACACTCTGCAGACAGATTAACTTCTTCTGAGAGCAGTGTAATGTATGTGCCAGGTCTGAGGGTGGCGCTGTGATGGAGCCTCTGGAAAACTCAAATCAAACAAAGAAATGTGCAGTATCCACTACCCTCCAGAAAGGGCGCAAACTCTCTAAATCTAAATAAACAGCAGGTGTACAGAGGAGTGGGACTTTTTCTTCAGATCTGACTGAAATGAGGAAAAACATTTTGAATGAACTCATCTTCAAACAGAGATGTATGGTCCAAGAACTCTGTGGTGGATTTCTGTATTTATTTTTGCTGCCACCTGTGGTTCGCGGTGCAGCCACAGACTGCAAAGGAGCCATGATCTGCAGTAACCATTGTGGTCAGGACATGTACACAGGAGCTGCAGCGGTGATGTCATCGTGTCAGCGCCTGTGGATCCAGGTGAAAGTAGAATGTAGTTTCAAACATTTGGTCTCTGGAACCAGGACAGAAAAGACAGATTTGGGTTTTGGAACATATGCATCTACACTGAACTCTGTAAATGACTGCAGCCACACCACGCTGCAGAAGGATCCAATATTATGTTAAACCTGTATGATTGCACTTAGAAGCATGGCTAATTACATCAAACCTATATCGATGAACTTAGGAGCATGGCTAATAACATCAAACCTGTATCGATGAACTTAGGAGCATGGCTAACCTCATCAGACCTAATTTCACCAAACCTGTATGAACTTGAACAAGGATAACCATGTTAAACCTGTTTTATTGAACTTGGAAGCATGGCTAACCATGTCAAACCTGTATCAAAACTTGGAAGCATGGCTAACCTCTCCACTGTTGACAACTTCAAGTCCCAATTTAAAGGCACACCGCGGACTTTGTGACCTAAAGAGTTGACACATATGAGTTATTTTATATGAATACTTGGGCCAATAGGGCACTGTCCGGTTTCCGAAATGTGCTAAAAATAGTTCCAATGACTGCGCATGCGCGCATGTTTCGGACAAACTCTGTCCGACTCCGTTGAGTACTACTGTGTTCTCCACATAAGCGTGTGTATTTATTTGGGCTAAATCATTGAATCATGGTGACAACAAAACACTGCAGTTATGGTGCTTGTGGGAGCGATTTCAGATACTCTGAAAAGGACTATATGAAAGCAGTAACATTCAACCTGTTCGTTAAACCACAACATCGAACCAGACCAGGACCAGACCAGGACCAGACCAGGACAAGTGCAAGAGGTGGGTGCTTGTGGTCAGCAGAATTTCTCTCATGAAAATATTAAAAAGGACATGTTTTTTCAAAACACTTTGCTGGACCAACTGTGGAGCCTCCAGATCCAGTCCTAGCTACGTTTAGCTGGGACTGGACCTGGACCGCTGTATCAGGTCCGTCTGAGCTCTTCTGAATGTAGTTAGCCCCATCAATCCATATTAGTATTGTTTGTCCTAATCCAGAATGTATACAATTCTCACACCTGAAGAAAGATGAGAGGGATTTTTTCAACTTCGTGACTATCGGAAAATAAGCACAGACGAAGCGCGTTGGGGTCCGCTTATTATACGGCTTTGTACCAACTGAACACACAAAATAAACTTCTGTCACTATTCATGCCAAAAGGTTTATTTAATGAGTGCAAAGAAAATAGTTCCCAAAGGTTTTAGTTCACCTACTTTAAAAAAGCGATCGCTTTAGTCGCATTAAAAAAGTATTTTTGTCATGAAAACCTTAACAGATAATTCTGAAAACCTCTGTGCACGTGTGTTGTATGAATATTATATTCTAGCATTAACATTTAAATATGTTGATTGATTGTCGTTTGCGTTTACTGAGTGTGGCTAGCTCCGATAGTTTCTCTCTCAGAGACAGTAGTGGTGTAGCCCGTTGTGACCCCATGGATATAATATATAATATCGGCTGACTGTAGTTAACTAAATGATCAAACTAATTACGAAATGGACAGTACAAAAAACAACTTGATAAATGGAAGTTAATCAGAGCAAAATAAACAAAGAAGGCGCTAACATTGCAATTTAAATGACTAGATAATGTTAGCATAATCCTCACCATTACCTTTTTATCAAATCAAACTTTCTACCAGTTACTGGAAGACCACGACATTCAAGCCAACGTTTTAATTGGTCTACACTATGATCCCTGATGGTTTGATGGTGGAATTTTGCCCCTGGTTTATCATTTTCGTCTAAAGTGACAAGAGGTATTTGATTCATTTTGGCAGTGTTTGTCCGAAACATGTGGGCGGGAGTTGACAGGCGGCGGGGGCGTGTCTTAGTGACGTCATTCAGATAGTTCGCTATATACAGCGCTTGACACTTGCAATGCTCCGAGCGGGGCTGCCCTTGAAATACCGCCCATGTAAGTTTCGAGCAGACGGACCGTCTGCCACCAGGTCACGTGACTTGGAAGAAAGACTTGCTTTACGGCTACAGGCGCTGATATACTCATGGAGCTAAGGCTTTTGCTACTCATTTTTCACCTGCTCGACTCCTGGTCATGGCTGAGGCAAGGAAAAATGTTAAACCTTCGGAGGAGGCTAAAAAGAGGAAACGCGAAAGGGATCGTGCTGTAAGCTGCATGTCTGTATGAGCGCTGCTCTTCACCTGGTTCCTGGATGTCATCGACCGCAAAGATGTCATTCCACGCAGCACGAGCTAGACGCAGAACTCCCTCATCCAGGATATAGAAGTCCATGTGTTGTAGATTACTAATGCAGCGGTCTGGAGGCTGACCACAGCAGAGTCTCTCAATATCTGTAGGCATGTCTCTACAGTTTGAACACACACACCAGTGCATGCTGTCTGAATACACACTCAAAAGACACCGGCTGACTGTTTGTTGACTTTTGCGACAGTGCTGAGTTGCTTGTGGCCACTAGGGGCGCTAAACGTGAAAGTTGCAGGTCTAGCGCCCCTAGTGGCCAAGAGTTACACGGTGTGCCTTTAAGACCCATTTGTTTAGGCAGGCTTTCTCACCTCACCTTATCTAGGTCTATGAGCTGTGTTCATGTTTCTTCTGTATTTTCGTTTTTGGGACTGCTTTGAATGTGTATTAGTTTTCTTTGTATGTTTTTAATTGCAAAGTGCTTTAAGATCCTGGTTTGTGAAAGGCGCTATACAAAAAAAACTTGACTTACTTACTAAACCATGGCAAACTTGTATGAACTTAAAACACAGCTTACCACTTCAAACATGTAGTAATGAACTTGGAAGCATAGCTAAGGTCCATTTGAACTTGGAAGCACGGCTAACCACAACAAAGCTGTATTCATGAACTTAGAAGCATGGTTATCATACTTTCCAACCTGTTGTGTTGAGTTCTCGGCTCTCTTAAGGTTTTAAAAGTAACTTACTCCTTAATTTTAGACATATCTGTACTAGTAAAAAGTTCAGGACGGATACTATGAAAAAAGACTATTTAGAAAAAAAACAGTCTCTTGCTTCCTGTCAATAATAGAATGTTGTAAAATCATGTAAACTCAAATAACTACAGATGATTTATTTGCCACTTCCACAATTACGCACAGCTTGACTCCACTCATTTGCACAAAACGAACCGCACTAATTAAGCCCAAAAACACGTACGCACACAGCTCTTTCAAATCAATCCTTCCCGCAGGTAAACATCACTTCTGCAGACTTACTCTCTCTTTGCGGCTCAGAGACGGCGGCGGGCACATTTATCACCGTCGGCGCGCTCTGGAGATACAGATATATATGCGGTGGGAGCGGTCCATCCACACACACAGCGTCCAACTCTCGGAAGACTTTGAGAACACTCTGGTCTCCACGCGCACTGTTGGCTTAACCTGTCTGGACATACATATGCAATATACAGACAGGGTGAGAGGAGGGAGGAGGAGAGGGAGGGAGGGAGGGAGGTGCTGGGGTGAGGTAAAGCTTGGGTGGTTTGACAACATCTGGGAATATGGTGTTTGTGTGGGGTTTGTGTATAAAACCTGGATCTTTGAAACTGCATCCAGACCTAACAAATGTCACACTGGAAAACAAAACCGGGTTGCTAAAGTAGGACAACACAGGATACACTCTGTTTTTATTGTTATTTGTTTACATTGTAAAGCACTTTGGGTGTCTGTCTTTAAAATGAGCGATATAAATAAACATTACTTACTTTATTTTGGGCCTTGGTTTCGGTTTCTCCCCGCTGTCAATCACTTCCTGGAGGCGGTAATGAAATGTCAAAAGGTGTTATATGGGACCTTTAAATATTATGTGGCCATACCTGCATGTGAAAGCCAGATCCTATCACCTCTGAAGCTGAGCGGGGCAGGGCCTGGTGAATGGTTGTTGGTGGTCATGATGGCATTTACTGATCTCTTCTGTCAGTATGCCCAAGATCAGATGTGGCTACAGTAGTAGCACCTTGTATGGAGTGAATAAATAATGGCATATCTGAAATGTGGCAGCATGTAATAAGAGTTTTAAACCCAATAATTTTAACCTTACTTTTTTATGGCTTTTGATAATAACTTTAAACTTCCAGCAGTGTGTATTTGTCTGTTGAGTGAAGCCCTGGAAAAGCCTGGAAGATAAAGCGTTGCCCAAGAATCTGTCAATTTACAATTTAAAGAAAATGTTTTTTTTTAATATGGTTTGGACAAAATAACAATAATGTTTTTAATATATGCATTATTATACAATAGTATACTATTTCTACTATTTCAAACTGACAAAGTGTAAATAAAGTTGTAAAGATACACATGGTGAAACTGCTAAATCTTTTGTATGTACCACTACTATTTTCAAATTCTTTGGAGGCATATGATGCCAATGTACGGATTTTTATTTTGTTAGAACTCTGGGGTGGGAAGGGATTTGGTATTTCAGTTTCATACAGTCTGAACTAAACTTAAAACATTTCTCACTCTCACAATGATTGATTAGTGTCCCAGGCTTCCTACCGAAAAACAATAGGCATAACCAGGATACAGCATGCCGTGGCACTTGTAAAAACTTCATCCCATAATAGTAACACATCCAATTATATCATGTAATGAAGTGGGACAAATGCATTCACGAGTTGACCTTTCAGATCAGGATTTAATCAGTGGCTCTGGTCGTGGGATCCCCTGAAAACTCATAAATCACATACTGTACATGTGTAAAGAGGCCGGATACAGAATCGTAAATGTGGACTGTGAGATTGACTGTTTTAATATTCTCCTAGTGTTATTGGATATGACAGCTGTAGTTTTATGAGGGTCTATTTCTATGATAATGTGACAATAACAATGCCATTCCAGAGTGTAGCATAAGAACAGAGGTTACAGTGAAGAGATGAAGGGCTACAGGATAAACCTTTTTTTTTACCCTCTGTGGTAGAAAAGGTAAAATCAACAAGTAACAGTATATATAATTGTTCATTCATTCATTCATTCATTTTCAAACCCTTTATTAGTCCATTTCTGGGTCGGGGGTGGCAATCAGAGCTGCCACCCAATGCTCATAGCACCAGTCCCTCGCTGATCCTCTGCAGGTGGTGAATCCACAGGAAGATGGCTGCTCCGTCAGTGGTGAAACAGCCTTGGTCTTTCAGCGGGAGCTTCAGGCAACGTGGGGTTAAGTGTCTTGCCCAAGGACACAACGACAGTAGACATTTGTTGAAGCAGTTGGAGGACTGTAGGTCCCATGGTGGGCTCAAACCCACGACTTCCAGGCTCAAAGGCCAACGCTCTACCAACTGAGCTACTGCCGCCCCAGTATATATAACTGATTTTGCCATTGATTTCACTGAATTACTTGTTCACACACTAAGAGGAAAAGTGACAGGTTAGTTTCACCTTACTGATGATGTGTTGTTGCAATAGACAAACAGACAGACAAATGAGAAACCATAAACATAATCCTTGGCGGAGGTAATTCTGCTGAGCATGCCGTTGTGGACTGTATATATCACTGTTTTAGGTGGTTTCCTTGCCGATGCAGGAGGGTCTAAGGACACTCGCCCCTTATGAAACAATGGCTCCTGTATGTTTGTCATCATTGCATTTCTGAGTTTGAACTCATTTTTTGATCTGTGCTGGCGAAATGACAACTTTGTACAAGCCGACTGCTGTTTTGATTTATTTGATAGAATTGAACTGAATTTTCAATAAAATATATGCATTCAGATGAACCATGCTGGCTCCAAATATGTAATTATCTACAAACTCTCTTGAGCCAAAATTGTTTATTGAAATCATGAAGCAAGGAGCGACAGTAGCTAAGTTGGTAGAGCATTGGCCTTTGAGCCTGAAGGTCGTGGGTTCGAGCCCACCTCAAGACCTACTTCACGACTCCCACTGATGAATGCTGTCGCTGTGTCCTTGGGCAAGACACTTAACCCCACTTTGCCTGAAGCTCCCACTGAAAGATCTCAGCTCCTGTGGACTCACCACCTGCAGGAGGATCAGTGAGGGGCTGGTGCTCTGTGACTGGGTGCAGCTCTGACTGCCACCCCCCCGACCCAGAAATGGATTAAGGGGAAGAAAATGGATGGATGGATGGATGAAGCAATTCTATCACCATAACTTATTTTAACATTTTGCACACTGGGCAAAATTCGACAAATACCTTGAGATGCACTCTATTACATTATTTGCAAAACATAGCATATGGTGATCCATCAGATTAGAATTGGTGTGAAATAAATGCCTTGGGTGTGTAACAGAATTAGACCATTCTCATTTTCTTCTTATTATACTCAGACATTACTACACACATTTTACTCTGAATCATTTTCCCCTACATTTTTCTTTGGTGGGATTTTTCCTACAAGGCTCCTGTTATCAGTTGTCTCTCCCCCTGGGGTCACCCTTTGTCCCATTGGCTGACCAATCAACTTACTCGTAGTGTTGTGACATCACAGCAGATATACTCTTTCACTGCGGGCTTTCTGCCTGGATCTATCTGGAGACATCATGTGGAGAAATAACTTCCTGCATATGAGCCCAAATCCTCCCTGTCCCCATTTTATATATGTACGTGGTTAATGTATTAAGATTAAGAAAATACAGATGTATTCGTCCCAACAGTTGGAAAATGTCAGTGTTGCAGCACACAATAAAATGAAATCTCTATCTTTAGCATAACAAAGAAGCACGTCTACAATTTCTTGCTTTTGGTGTAATAAGGAAGCAAGTCTAAAAATCTCCAACTTTAGCATAATGAAGAAGCAATAATTAAGTATAACATTAGCATAATGTCGAGGTAAGTATAAAATATCTAGCTTTAGTATAATAAGGAAACAAGTCTAAAAATCTCCGACTTTAGCATAATGAAGAATCAAGTGTTTAATCTTTGACTTTAGCATAATAATAAGTAATTATAACACTACTGTTTTATCATAATAAAGAAGCTTGTATAAAGTTACAACTAAAACTCATCACACCTTTTACTCATATCTCCCACTTCACAATATAAGTACATTGAAAACATCAATGAAGTCGATCACATGCTGCTAGACTGTTTTTCTATGATTTTGCATCAGTTACATGTGCGCATCACCATGGCTGTATGTGCAGACATGGCCTTTCTGGAGGATCGCCTGGGCTGACCTGTCTCCCCCCCATACCCCCCTTCCCTCCCTGCTCTGTCCCCAGTGGACGTCCTCCTGTCTCTGCCATACATCTAACAATACTGCTCAGGATTCAACACGCCTCCGCATTTCCACCTCTGTCTCTCTTCTGATGTGCCGTTCTTTCATTCTGCTTTCATTTCAGCGCTCCTCTCAGTCAGCGATAAAAGTGGTGAGCAGATGTTTACACCTGTGTGCTAATTCACACCTAAGCTTGTATTTCTAACATCTTTTCTAAATGCTTTGTGCAGGATTTGAAAAGCACAATTATAAAGGAATAATCAACTGTGCAGTGTTTATGTATATATATCCGCACAAAACATAAGGTTCGGGTTGATTTTGGTAAAATATCTAATATCTCTATCTGTATATTTCTTATCAACATCAAGACTTTGATTCTCTGATCTCTTGTTGGCAAAATGACAACTTTGTGAAGTCTTTTGAGGCGAGATGCTGTTGTGATTTAGGGCTGTACAAAAACAAATGGGTTGTAATTGAGATGAATTGCAATATGATGTTTGTCATATAGAAGCCTTAGAATAACGTCAGGAGAGTTCGTTTTGAAAAAGTGTGTATTGGATTCTGTTTCATCCTACACATTTTCAGACTATCTGGAAAATATTCAATCAGTAAAATGCAAACAAATTTGAAATTAAAATGTTTATCTGAAAATAATGTTTCTTCAGTCATGTTTTTTGTTTGTTTGCAAGTAACTTATAGAGCGACTAAACACTGTGCCCAGCCTTACTCCGCCCACATGAACATTTGAACATTTTCACTAAACAGGGCGTTGCCTGGAGGACCAAGGGACAAGAGTTGGGCGTGGTCTGGGCTCTGATTGACAGCTCACTTGTCACACAAAAAAAAAAAAACAGACAGTTGTCATTGCTGCTTAACCCTTGTATTATGTTGAAAAAAAATCACATTGATTATGTTGCGGGTCATTTTGACCCGTACTGTGTAAATGCACTCAAAACAGTCAAGAAAACAGGTTAAACCAATAACAACTTTATTTTAGGTTATATAAATATTTAGAAAAGTGACATACAATACATTTTTAATTCCAATGCTATATTTAAGAAATATTTAGTCTAATCTTCTTGTCCTCCTCTCGGATCAAAATGACAATTCTTTCCTCCTGCCATCCTTTCTCCTTCCTTTTTCTCATCCTGTTTTTCTTCTCTCTGTTCATCCTCATCTATTCCCTTCTTTTCTCTTCCTTCCTTCCTTCCTCTCTCCCTTCTTTCCTTCCTACCTTCCGTCCGTCCTCCCTTCCTCTTTCCTTGACCAAAGATTCGTCCTCTGAATCCTCCTTATCGTTGGAAAATTGACAATCTGGATCAGCAATAACATTGTCCTCTGTCTCTGAAAAATCCTCTGTTTCTGAAATCTCTTCCTCTACATCATCAACCCAAAATCTGTGATAAAGCCTCCTCAGATGTCATCCTTCTGGAGCTCATTTTTGGTGAGTTTGTCTAAAGCCTAGCGCACATCGACAGAGTAACTGGAGACAACTAGTTGAAGGCGGCTTTTGGCAACTGACAGTAGATGATGGAGATGATCAGTTGCCGAAATCGGTCGATGTGAGCGCTCTTACAACTGGAGATAAACAGTCGATCTCCGGATTCATTCAGTTGCCCGTGTTCTACTTTTCGGCAACTAGTTGTCCTCAGATCCGGAGATATCACCCGATGTGCATGGTCCGTGGCGCGCTCCAACAACATGTGTGTATTGTGTGTATTGCGCGCCCTCTACAGTTTATGTCAGAAAACACACTGTAGGTGTTGCTGTCGATGTACGCGCTGTTATTCCCCAGACTGGTCTGCTACTAGGAGTTGCCCGTTTTCGCCAGATTGTCGATGTGTGCGGGGTAGCAACTCATAGGCCACGGATATATTCAGTTGCCAGTCCAATGTACGCTAGGCAAAAGAGATGACATGAGAACAGTGACAAGGACAAGTGTGAGAACGTTCCCTCTCTTCACACACCTGGCTCTGGGTCTCAGAGGCAATCAAAATACAATGTCAATGAGACATGTTTTTTTAAATCTGAACAACTATTTACCCACATTAAAGCGTTTGGGTCAAAATGACCCGCAACATCATCTTTGTATACAAACTCTGCACAGACATTCCACTACACATCAAAGTGTCCAGATTTTACACACCAGTTCATGACCCTAGATGAGGAAAAGTCACCAAATTTCAGAAAGAAAAAGAAAGGATAACCAGTACTTTGATCAACTCAAAAACTGAAATGGGTCAAATTGACCCTTAACATAATACAAGGGTTAAAGCAATAGTTTACAGACCAGAAAGTCTCATTCCACCCTTGTTTACACACTAAGATAATTGTAGAGCTACACACCTGATCATAATCCATAGAATTATCTCAGCAGCAGTGGTTGTCAACTCATGTAATTTAATTTTAATCCACTAGATGTCGCCAGAATACTCCAACCTGCTGCTGGGGCGTGTGTGAGAGTTGAATGGGTTTAAATCAGTGGCGCAGACAGATGCACGTCACACACACAAAATGACGTCACACAGTATTAGTCAATGGAAAGGCCATGTCCAAATTCAAATGTAGTACCACCGAAAAAGTTGAGAGGGCGCCACACATACGTTTTTAGGCTCAAAAGTGAGATTTTATTTAATTTGCACTAAAATGTCAAAGAAATGACCAGGATATGTAGAGAGCACTACAATAAACATATTTTTGAGTTAAAAAAGTTGATTCGGTGTTTAGTCTCTCTTTAAGTAATTGCAGTCGTTGCGATTTGCTAGATTGCGACCATATGGTGACCAAAACTGATTTTGATTGATCAGCCGACATTTTTCTAGCAACTCTTTTATGTGCTTATGTCTCTTTGTGCTTTCATGTTTTTCATACTGAGAAGTTTGCAAAGTTTCCGTCAACATCAAGATTCAGGGGCAAACTCGTGAGCAGCACTGTTAAATAGATTGTGATGTTTTTCCCTCATTTTTGTCCTTGAGCCGTGCGTTCGGTTTTCATGTTGCCGTGTGAAGGCGTTTCTCAGTTGTTCCTTCGAGAGGTTTTCTGCAAATGCTCTTATACAATAAATTCGCTCTGCTCCAAGGACTTTTTTCTTTGGTCCAACAATTCATTTCCACAACAAACAGACTCTTCACATCTTGGAGGAGACAAAGGGAATCACACACTGTTCCAGAGAGAGGAACTGAGAAGCGTCCTCAATGCTTTTCTATCGTTTACTTGATTAGATTCATTTGGATATGGCCCAGAGTTGTAGACTTTCTGTAAAGGCTATAACTGGGAATTGACCAACGTGGATTTTTTTGGGTTGTATTCATTTTTTTGAGGGTCTTCATCCAATTAGCTATTTATCGGCCGTTCCCAATGATCATGCATGTTTATGTAGTTCAAACAATAATTTTGTTGAAAATAACATTTGCCAACGGTGCTAACAGCAAAGTTTCTGGTGTGAATCACCTTAAAACCAATGCATAGGTAATGATAAAAACAAAATATTTATTTAAATTTGGTGGAGCTGAAGTAATTGAATGATCATTTCTATTTTCCTTCAGTGGTGTGTTTTTTCCCACTTGTGTGTGATGGCATTGAGAGAACATTCTTGCTGTGCTTCTACTTTAAGAAATGATTATATGTTAGACTCTTAACAAGAATTTTTGCCTTTCCACCAAAACAGACTGTATTTTTGATGAAATTTCGCAAGCGGAATAGTCCAGACTTGTGCATTTGTCTGGGCTCTGCTCTTGACAAAGTTCTGGTTAGAGACATTGGTGAGCACTGGGACTGGCGGACCAAAGGATCACATATTTTCCCACTGATATTTCTTTTTGTGTCGTTCTGCCGACGCAGGGTGGTCTAAGGACAGTAATGAACCAGGACTTTTATTATCATTTATGGACTACCCCACAATTCCTGTGTGTTTGTTCTTATTGCATAACCTGCGTTTGGACAGTTGGATTCTTGATCTGTTGTTGGCAAATCAACAACTTAGACAACAGCTGTTCAATTTAATTTATGTTTGTTCTGCTCAATATCTACAACAGTAAATATCTTGGAGGACTTTACAAAGCTGTTATTTTGTTCAGAGAATGAATCAATGTCATCAATCATGACCAATGTCCATAAATGTTAATGAATGTCCATCAATCTCACTGATTATCTAGTGTCCTGGATCATCACCAATGTCCTTAGACCCTGCAATTGTGATTTAGGGCTATACAAAAATACATTTCACTGAATAATAGTCTGTGCTAAATAAAAAAAAAAAAACAGTGATTGTTGAAGCAATAGGAGACAACATGCATGAACTATACAAATCAAATCTATTCTAAGTCATTCAATAAATCTTAAAGGTTTTTCTCCATGTTCCTAAATGAAATCCCAATCTCAGCGTGTTCCCCTGAATTCATGTCCGTGCGCTCGTATCCAAGCTTGTGTGAACTATTTTTGCGGATGCATATGTATTCCTTGTGAACACCGGGGATCCTCTCCAGCCACTGCCGACCTGTTATCATCCTCATGAAATATTAATTCTCCGCGCTCAGGTTTATGTATGGGCGCACTAGCTTGTTTACGCACATTGTCGCATCCTAGTAAATACATGCCGAGGTCAATACGGGGCTTCGGCATGAATATTTATACGCTAACGAATGACACCGGACGATTGACGAATCAGACATAGATTTCAGAAGAGAAGGGAAGTCTTTTTTGGTTGGGTTTTTTTAGGTTGTTTTTGTGAATGTGGAAGAAGCAGAGACTTTACAAAGATGGCTGATGGTTTTTAGAGGGGTGTGGGGAGAGTTAAAAGCAGCAGAGGACCTAATGGCTTCACTATTGATTGTTGCGGTGTCGAGTGGGCTAGTACCACGGTGGAAACAATGTCGTACAAAAGGAAGATAATCAAACATTTGTTTACTAAGTGTAAATGTTTATAGTTATAGTTAAAGGGGGCCGAATACTTTCGCAAGGCACTGTAAATCTTCACTGATTCATCTTTTTTTCTGTGGCGTGTACAGATGTGGCAACTGCTCATATCAAGTGGAGAACTAATGGAGTCTCTATTCTGCGAAAATAAATTTCTCTAACAGGTATCAATTTTTATTAAAAAAAACTAAAAAGGAAGGGAAGAAATGCATTAGCCGGCATAGCATCTGCAGCCACAAACACAGCTGATAGACGGATAGATAGATAGATACTTTATTGATCCCCATAGGAGAAATTTAGGTGGCCAGTAGCAGCAAAAATAAAACATAAAATTGATCTAACAATAATAATAAAAAGCAACAGCGCTTAAAATCACTGCAGCAGATGTAGTAGCCGCTGGGTGGAGCAGGACAGGTCACAGCAGCAGAGATGGAGCCGCTTGGTTTGGACCATTTTCTCTCCTTTTCCAAAGTGAAATGCTGAATGCGTAATTAGCATCTTTCAAAAAGGTAGCAGTACTGCAGTGGGTTTTTGGCTGATCCGCTTGGTTCGGACCATGAATCTTCTCTCCTCCGGTCTGGGCCAGTGCAAAACCATGAACACTGTACTGCAGTAACATCTCGGGTAGAAAAAAAGCAATAAAAATAAAAATTGTAAAGCACAAAACAACAACTGTTTCAGAGCTTCTCAGGACTTGCAGCTGTTTCCAGCGCATTCAAAAGCAATAGTCGGCAGTCTTCACTTCACTGACTTACAGAAAAACAATGTCATCTTTTTGTAAGGTACTGTATACGGGTGTAGAAACTGAGGCAACAGTGAGAACGATTTTTTAAATACATTTTAAAATGAGGTTGTCTCTAGGTGTTCTTATAAAAAAACTAAAGGAGGCTGAGCAATTTAAGTCTTCTAACATAGAATCTAGTTTTCATCTGGCCATTATGTTAAAAGAGTGATTTTTTTCATCGGTACTCCCACAACTGGGGCTGTTGGGACCAGGGTCATTTCTAAAGTAGTATCCGAGCTCTGTGCCACAAGGTTCGGCTGTGTTTGTTGCAGTCCCCTGCTGCGGAGCTTCCCCCTGGATTTCACATTTTTTTTAATTAACAGCTCAACAAATGACAATACAGGGCCATCGCCACAAATGGGGTAAGAAATAATATTTATGTTCAATTTCAATTATCAGAACTTCCCTCTTCCCGCTTCTGTTGATCCCAGAGTGATGGGCTCCACTGTCGTCACTAACAGCCGCTTAATCCTCCTCATAGTTGAATGTATTGAACTCATTCAAACTATACAAGGCCTACGCCGTATTGAAAAATTAGAGTTATATCAAGCCCTGAAAAGCTTCCTGCATCGCCCTGTCCAACTAATAAGAGAGAAACACTTTGCCATGCCTCCTTTGCATCATGTGATTGCAACCCAGCAAAAATGTAAATATCTATGGTTTAAAATGTGCAATTATTTAAGTACAGCATATGTGGATAAACATTTATAATGAAATTACAGCCCCATCTAGTGGTATAAATGGGGAGATAGCCAGCCTAAACTTATCAAGAGGCAACACTTTTAAAGCTGGGGTCCCTGACTTTCAAACCACAAACAGACCAAAGAAAGTTTTAACACGGACACCAGCAGGATGACAGTCCCTTTGCTCCTCAGTGTCCCAGCAGGAGGCCAGTCCCTTTGCTCCTCAGGGTCCCAACAGGAGGCCACTCCCTTTGCTCCTCAGTGTCCCAGCAGGATGCCAGTCCCTTTGCTCCTCAGTGTCCCAGCAGGAGGCCACTCCCTTTGCTCCTCAGCGTCCCTTCAGGAGCCCAGTCACTGTGCTCCTCAGAGTTCATTTTGATTCATATGGCACTAACATATTTTTGATAATAAGAATGTGGCCATAAAAAGCCGTTCTCCATGTGGATCATAGGCCCATACGTCAATAACACCTCATCATCACACCATTCTATCTTTATCCAGTGTGATCATGTGACCAACAGAGTGCGCAGCGTGTGCTCATCAGACAGGTGTTCGCTGTTTAGTGTTATGGGCTGTCCAGCAGTCTCTCATTTCTGCATGTGTTTTTTTTCAACGCTCAATACAAGATCAAATCAGAGCTCATTCAGTTCGACAGGAGGATCGATCAAGGAATGTGACTCTGCATGAATGTGAGCTGCAGTCGGTTTGTTAATTATACAAATGTTCTGGCCCATTCGCAACAAATGTAATGTAATAATGTTTTTTTTCTTCTTAGACAAATGGTTATTATCATGATACAAGAGCAGATTCATGAAATATGTATGCTTCAAAATTTTCTCATCAAAAACAGATTTAATTGATAACACATGTCCCGAGTCATATAAACGTAAAATGGTGTGAAGAAATCAATCTACCCCATGCAGTTTTCATCTTATTAGATCCTTTCTGCCTTAAAAAAGCTGACCCAAAGATGTGACAGAGTTCAAACGTGATAGAAGCAAACTGTTTTTATTGCTTTTATGTTTTAAGGCTTTTGTCCATTTTGTCTTCTTAAAACCTTCTAAGCCTTGTTATTAGTTTTATTGTTTTTGGTTTGAGAGTTAGATTCTCCAGCTTAAATGTATTATATCCATCAATCTCTGGCTGTCCTTACAAAGCGTCATGGTCTTTTCTGATTAAAATGCAGATGTTGAATGCAGATTAATTTTTATACAAAACCAATGCACATGAATCTCCCATTTGGTGGTAAAAGTACAAAAGGATAGAGATTTTTCTAAGCGCATTGAGCTGAAATTTCCTGTTATGAAATGTGCTTTGTTCATTCAATACTTTTACAAATTGCTATATACTGTATACTGCATATTGTAAGTTTATGTTTGTGTTTGAGTAAAACAGTATTAAGCATTTTCTTGAAAAATGCTGACTGCATCTTAGTTTGAGAACTTAAGTCATGCCTTATATGGCTGTAGACATTTTTCCTACTGAGAGAGAATATGAAAATATATAAAACATGTAAAAAACATGATACAAAATCAACTTTTTGGAGCTTTTAACCATGTTCAAACATTGTCCCTCATCGAAAAAGACCTGGTGTTGGCTTTAGATCCCTCCAGGTTAATATTAGAAACTTCAGGCACAAGCATTATCCCCCTTCTGTCCGACGCTCCTGTCTCAGTCTGATGTCATGGTCCCTCTGACACCTTTCAAAACAAAAGTATTGCCTTTACATTTTCTTTGGTAATTTCTTTGGTGAAATGATGTTATCTACAGTCACATGTCTGTTAAAACCTACAGCCACACAGGCCTTTTGAGGACCAGTTTGACAGCCCTGGTCTAGACCCAAGAACTTCAATCTATGGGTGCATGACAAAATAGCAGTATAAAAAAATGCTATTTCTCAAATGGGAAAATGGTCCTTAATGTGTCATGATGTAGATCATGGCTGTATCCGAATGTCCACACTATACCCTATTCACTCACTCACTATATAGTTCGGGACTATATAGCGACTGAGTGAGTGAGTCAGTGCACTCATTCTGTTGGCGATTCGGACACATGCACACTATTTTTAGCCGCGGCCCACATCACACCCCTGTCACATGTCATTGGATCAATATAATTTTATATATAAATAAAAGTATATTAAAATATCAATATTTGTCTAATATACATGTATAAAATGTTTTTACAATTTATATTCATATTTATGAATTTTGGTTGACTTATTTGCTTAACGTCTTTCATATTTTCGCCACCTGACCAGCTCCTCTAACACTGGTGAAATGGCACCTGGGCGGCACGGTGGCTGAGTGGATAGCACTCTCGCCTCTCAGCAAGAAGGTCCTGGGTTCGAATCCCGGTCGGACCAGGGCCTTTCTGAGTGGAGTTTGCATGTTCTCCCCGTGTCTGCGTAGGTTTCCTCCGGGTACTCCGGTTTCCCCTACCACTAAAAACATGTCCAATAGTTCTGGCATGCGCCTCCTGTACTGGCGACCCGGCTCCCATCTCTGTGTGGAGTGAGAGACAAATGCCCAAAAATTAACAATTGTAAACCGCTTTGAGACTCAGATCTGCAGTGAAAAGGCGGTATATAAATAAAAACTTACAAACTTACTTACAACTTACACCTCCACTGAATTTTGCGGTGTTTTTGTTAACAATTATAAAACTTCTCATAATGCGAATTAAAAACCGCCGAACAGAGAGAAGGCGAAGACAGGCGATGAGGCGGAGGAGGAGAATGGCTCTTCTTTCATTAGCAGGGCGTCGTGTAAGTATTGTATTCGTCCTTTGTCTATATAGCATTAGCACCATCTACTGGGTAAATTATAGTACTTTTGGTGTACTTACTAATTAAAAATACTATTCTCAGTCAATGAGAAACACATTAGTCATATACATTTAGACATATTTCAACAAGAAAACACATTGTATAGACACACTCACTTAAAATGCAAGAACATTAAAATATTTTATTGGTTGAAAGAACACAAAACCATAGCAAGGGAAATGGATTAAGTACTCATTTTTTTCTAAATGAAAAATGAGTACTTAATCATTAAACAATAATAGAATTTGCTTGGCCATGGGGCACAGGGCTTCTGTGATTTTTTTTGTGTGTTATTAGGTGCGAGTGATGTAGTGAGGGTTTCTACTTCAGTTGTCTCAGGGCAGCTCCAGCTCCCTGCAACACACAATACATTTGGCAAAATCAATGCCAGGGCACAAAAGAACATGACTTCAGCTACTGTATATACTCTTTATTTTTATTTACATTTTTAAATCTCAAAATGAAAAATGAGTACTTATTCCTGTGTCTGCACTCATAACTAAAAGTGCAGATACAGAATTAAAAAATGAATCTAGAAGCATCATATTAAGTTTAAGAGAATTTTTGTTTTGTTTTAGGGTGTACTGCCGACTGAACCACCATGTACCCCTAGTCAGCATGTACTTAAATGGCCAGTCTGACCTTCGCCCCGATTTTCGTCTCACTCGAACCACCATCACCCGTCTGGTTAGCCACCTGAGGAGTGCTCATCACCAGGGCTGAAGCCAGGACATGGAGGTTTTGGTCTTCCTCTTTTGGTTGGCCAGTGGCACCGCGTACCGTGTTGTCGCCAGGGCATTTGACATGCCCCAGTTCACAGTCCACGATGTGATCCACAGGGTGGCCAACCAGATTCTTCAAATGCGTGGCCAAATAATTCATTTCCCTTCCCTGGAGGAACTTCCCCAAGTTGCAGCTGGGTTTCAGTTGCTGGCTGGATCAGCTGCTCTCAATAATGTTGTGGGGAGCATCGACGGCTGCCACATTAGAATAAAGCTCCTTCAAGAAAATGCACAGTGTTATTTTAACAGGAAATTGTTTTATTCTATTCAAATGCAGGCTGTGTGTAATCACCGTGGCTTATTTATTGATTTGTTTGTTGGCTACCCCGGATCTGTGCACGATTCTCGAGTGCTTAAAAACAGCCCCCTCTACGTCCACCGGCTCTATCCCCCAAATGGACACGTCCTCCTTGGGGATGGTGGCTAGCCTTGCCTCCGTCAGCCCATCACACTCCTCCCTCCATACAGAGAGCCTGTTTGGAGCCCAGTGGAAGCCCGCTTCAACCGGCACCATGCACGGGCACAATCTGTAACAGAAAGAGCGTTTGACATGATGAAGGCAAGATGGCAATCAATTTTTTTCAAGGCACTGGAAGTCCAACCCACCTTTGCAGTCCAGGTGACTGCCTGTTGCGCCATCCTGCACAACATCTGCATCAGCGATGGTGATCTCTAGAAGCCAGTGGAAGAGGAGCCAGGGCCTGATGATGAGCAGGACCAGCATCAGCAGCACCAGCATCAGCAGGACCAGCATCAGCAGCACCAGCCTGATCAGCAGTGTGGACAGGAGCTGCGTGGACGGATGGCAGCAGCACTTTCCACCCCAAGGGCCAGGCTACCAGCTCTTCGGGACCACGACTATTAATTAAATGTTTGAATAATCTGTGTTTTGGCCTATTTAAATAAAAACAAAAACAATTGAATATGTAAATATCTAAAAAGAAATTGTTGAATGTATGTATAGTTTTCTTTACAAATGTCTAGTTGATTAAATTTTTTTGTGTAAATAGTGTTCATCATTGTATGTCGATATGCATAGAGTTCAAACTACACTTATCAAAATACATTTTTATCTACTATTTACAACTTCTCAACAATTCATCCATGAGGGAGTACCACTTCCAAGATATGGCGATGGGCTCCCCTCCTTCTGTCCCTGTCCCTGTGCGTGGCTGTCTGAGCTCCTTAAAACAGTGAGTTTTGTATAATAAATGCTTCACAAATTAGCTTCAAAGAAACCTTGTAGGTCTTTTTCAGGTTCTCCCACTTCTTGGCCGCTCTGGCAGGGCTGATCAGGCGGCTCAGCCCCATTTCCTTTATTACTGCCCTAAAGTAACGATACATAAAAACATTTGAATATGAGTAGACGTTTTTTGAATAAGTATTTATTCATAATGGTCATACTCCCATCCAGCCGCCGAAGCAAATTTTTCACCCGCAGTCAGATGAGTCTCTCCACATCAGTGTCTGTCCCTTTAAAAAACATTAAACACACAATAAATGCTATACATATAACACAAGTGCTTTAATAACATTAATGACTGACCACCAGTGACCCGTTTCTGTAGCGTTCGCTTTAGATGTTAATGTTATGATATGCGAATATTCTAACACTTTCGCGGCATAACATTGGTACGTTGTTTTGCAGTAAAAGGCAATGGTATTCAAATGTGTATTTTGGCAGCTTATCGTCAACAATATATCACGGTTTACACATTTACATATTTATGATGATTAAAAACTCACATTTGTAGCTCATGTCCCGCTTCTCTTCCAACCCGTCTCTCTGTGCCTCCGCCATTTTACTTCCGTATAGTGACCACTGCTGCTCACTACATTTTCGAGATGCATTGTGGGAAAATTCCAGTGCACTACTTTTTCTCTCTGGACATTCGGACACCCCTACAAAATGGCGTGACCACTATATAGTGCACTATATAGGGTATAGTGTGGACATTCGGATACAGCCTTTGTGTTTTTTTTTAACTTAGTTTGACATCAGTTCTCTGGAGTCTGGTTTAAGTTTGACTTCCTGTCCTGTTCCACTGTCTAGATTGTCTGCCCCGCCCTCATGTGTTTCACCTGTGTGTCTCTGTGTTTATATGTAGTGCTCCTCTCTTCTTGTTGCTGGTCCATTGTCCTTGCTTTTCTTTGTCTGTCTAAGTTCCTGAGTTCTGTTTGGATTTTTTGCTTCATTTTTACCTTGGACTTTTAATTCATTCAATCATTATTTTTGCATTTTTCCCTCTTTTTGAGTTCTCCTTCACTTCACCACACGACAGCATGAAACCAAAAGCTGAAACGTGGATCGCTTTAGGGCCCAGCTGTGAAACCCCCGCAGTCCCTCAGATAACACCCACATAGAAGCGTGTCGTCGCGGCGTCTGTCTGCTCCGGGGGTCTTTGATGCTGCCCGCCCCTCACCTGTGCCCATTGCGATCAGCCGGGATGTGCGGGGGAGCGTGTGATTGTCCTACTCCAGGTCATGTGCGGCCCATCTCCTTCTTATCTGCTGGATGAGATTCTCTTTGGCCTTGTCTGTTTTGATGCTGCGCAAATGGTGACGGTGGAATCAGATTGGACAGTTGCGGTCGTAGTGTGAAATTGGGTGGTGATGACGCAATCAGGAAGATTCTTTATAGTTTGGACAATGACAACAACAAAAGTCAAAAAAAATTTTTTTTTTAAAGCCTGATTTCAAGTAGCAGTATGTAAGATTTTCAGGTCAAGTCATCATTAAAGGACTCTAATCTGTCCAAAGGCATTAATAAACCATGTTCTTTTCCAATACTTCTATAACTAATTACAGTAGTTCAGCCGAGATATTCAAATTTCAATATGACTTTTACAGCCCCTAAATCTTGTCATTGTTTTCATTCCGATGTCCCGTTCTCCACCGTACTACCAATCAGAAAGTCTGTGATCCGGGTTGCCAGAACTCACCGCGTCGAGCTGATATCACTGGTAAAGTAACATGTGACCGCAGAACTAAAAGGTCTCGTAAGGATTCTCAAATCATTAAAGGCAAAACAAGGAATAAAACCAGGATTTTGATCGGGGCATTTGTGAAAAAGGTGTTGGTTATAGATTTGTCGTTGACTAAACTCTTGTCTATACAGATTTCATGGTCCCAGCTGGATTAATCTGCATATCTGGTAACCTGAGTCACAGAGTGGGAGAGGTTGCAGTACCACTTTTGGCCATTTTTTTACATACTGCTCCTTTAAAGTTGCACTGTGTTATGCACCTCAAAGAGATTATTATATTTGCTTAATAGGCGAGTTCTACTATAAGTGGTTTTAATGCATAAGCCAATAGCTGCTTGTCAAATCCTCTTAAAATTAAGCTATAAGCAGTTTAGCGCCTGGTAACAGGGCTGTGATGGGAGACTACAGTGCCACAGCGGTTAGAGCTTGTGTTTCACAGCAGTAAGGTCCTGGGTTCGATTCGTCCTCCAGGACTTTCGGTGTCTGCATGTTCTCCCTGTGTCTGTGTAAGCTTCCTCTAGGGGACCACTAACATGCACAATAGGTGTGTGAATGTAATGATTGAATGAATGAATGGTATTGGTTGGTGGCTTTGATGCGTCTGTGTTCAAAGATTACTCACTTATCAGGGGTCACAGTGGGACAGTTAGTATGAGTGTTCTCAGTTTTGGCAAATAACTCCATCGCTGAGCACTTGACCTAAATAATCAGATACCATGCCAGTTTCCTACATGGTATCTTGAATTTGAAGATATACTTCAAATTAGTAACATCAGCAGCAGAAAACATTGCCAAATCAAAAATGCAGTGTGTAAACTTTGAGAATCTTATTTGTCTCCAGTAGGTTTGACTACTGAAATGGTCTGCTCACTGGTCTTACAAGCTGTAAAACAGAGAAATCTTGTGTATGGTGGCTTTTCAGAAAGTTGTATCTCCCACATTGTCTAGTATCCGTGTGATGGTTTGTGATGGTTGGAGCGACCTATGGAGCACATTGGTAGCCTTGCCTCTGTCCCAGGGCTGTGGTGGCTAAGGTAACAACGTACCACCACTGTGTGAATGGAGTGAATAAATGATGCAATGTGTATCTAAGAGTCTGAGTGTCTAAAAAGCGCCATCTGAAACCAATGCATTATTAATATTACAAGTGATTTCAATCTGGGGGCGACAGTGGCTCAGTTGGTAGAGTATTGGTCTTTGTACACCCATGTAGAGGCGAAGTTGTTGCCTTGATCGCCTCTTGGCTGCTAAGATTTTAAGGGTTTCCCAAACGCGCGTGTCCACAAACCACAGTTCAAATAATTTATTAGAGGTTTTCTTTATCGGCCCCTATGACCAGTAATCCAAATAAACATAACACATTCCTAATCGACACGGTAAGAAACTGTTTACCTCCAAACCTAGCAGCACTTGAGCCCTCTAATTCTGCCCTTTTTATAGGAGAATGATCTCAGGTCACGTAAAGCCCACAGCGCCACCTTGTGCCTAGGGAAAGGTACATTTTGGCTCTTACACACCGGCCCCTTAATGGTGTGTGCAGGAGTACAAAACAATTAAAAACAAACAAAAGGAGCCGAAAACAGAGAGCAAGTTAGCACAGTACACATCCTAAGCAGAACATATAACATGGGAGATGTACTCATTAACAAAGTTCCATAGTGCTTTTCCAATACCAACAGTCCAAATCAATACAGAATACAAATATACAATTTCCATCTTTTACGTTTGAACGTTTTCATGGGTTTCACATGCACAACAAAAATGGCATTTTCCATACTCCGCACAGAAAACATGTTCATTTTTACCACATTTTGTTCAAACAAATTAGCGCTCAGCTCGCATAAGATTTTAGTGCTCCGGGTTTGTACACTCCATTTTGGCTCCTACAACCCACGACCCATGTCATCTGCTCTCACTGAAGTCTGCTGTTGTGTCCCAACTTCAGAGCACGCACAGTCAAGGCAGGAAGTGTGTGTCCATAAAGTTCATATTTGCAGAAGAAGCATGTTCAAAATGCATTGCTTTTGTGTTTGCAGGATTAAAGACTGGGTGGAACAGATGCAGAAGGATCTCATCTCTTTGGCAGACGAGGCCACCGCTGGGAGAAGCCTCATTGAGGTAGTCATTTGAGCTATTTTATCTGTCAAGGGAAGTTCATAAATATTGTATACTGTGAAGTGTTTTACAGAACCAGAATATATAGACCAAAAGCTTGTGAGAAAAAAAAAAATCAATCCTATAGTTTAAAGGTCACTTGCTTATTTGTGTTATTCTCAATATTTACAGCTGCATGTATTATAGTTCCCTCTTTAATTACAACTGCAATACTGAATTACAAATTATCACCTCTTTATCACATATTTATTCTTAATTGACACAGCCAAACAGAACTCTAGATATAGATATACTGTATAGATATCTTTAGTCTTGACTCTCAGAGGACTGTATTAAAGTGTACATCAAAGGACTAGTAGTATTTTGCCGTTGCTGTCATTTTAATTGCTATCAGATTTGCATATATTTTACGTGTGCACAGCAGCTGGTTTTCATCTCAAAGTGAGAAAGCTAATGAAGAGGATGTATGAAAAAAATCTACAGCCAGAGCTGAAGCTATGTATATTAGACTTAAGCTCTGGCTGTAGAAAGCTCAATATCTAAGGCCATGTGTACAGTTGAAGGAAAGATTCCCTATGAACAATCACAGTATCAATATTGTGATGAATTTACTAGACTTCAGCTATAAACACGGTTTTTCATAACTTAAATGATGAAAAACAGTCTGGCCTTAAAAGTTCCAAGTGTGGAACATTAAAAATTATGTGAACTAGTCTTTCGAGCTCGGACATGCATTTTGGAATCTTCAACTTTGTATTGACCAAGAATCCTGAACAGTAACTAAACAGCTCATTTCCAGCCATATATAATTAGTCTAAAGCTTTCTCCTCACTCTGCAGATCTTCAACAGGAACAAGGGCTTGTACACGATAGAACAGAACGATGCGGACAAGTTGGTGGACCGCGCTGCCTGGAACATCGAGCAGCTGCTGAGGAAGAGGTCTGCAGCCCTGGAGGTAAGCCCTGGTCATAGTCCGTTCACCTGCATGGACAGATCGCTACCAGGACTCTTCATATGATTGTCATCTCCAGAGAAATCCCTTTCCACAAGATATGATCAGAGATGTACAGCTATAACCACACACCACCATACCATCTCTCTCTCGGCTTACTCTGCTCTATGCAACATGATTCTGCAATGTACCGAGAATGACGACTGGTGTGGAAAACATTGTGGGACTGATTTAGCTGTTGCCAATGAATTTGACTGATGGCGAGCCGTAAATTAGTCATAAAATGTTAGTTATAGGGTGATGAATCATTTAAGAGACGGCCTGAAAATCACAGCTTTTTCCATTAGAGGAATTATAGGCCACATGGTGCTAATCGCTGTGTGAACATTTCATTGGAGAGCGTTGAGTCTGTCAGCCTTTCTCACGAGACGTCTCATTCATTAAGGTTTTAGCCATTTATTTTTCAATACATATTTTTAAACTGGGATTTGTTGCTCTATGGGTTCAAAAGCGATGAGAAATTTGGACATTAATCACAAGACTAGGCCAAAGTTATGATGACATAATGAATGCTTGAGCTTTACTGCGTTACATTTTACTGGGAAGTTACTAAATGCATAGTTTAAAAGATGTTTGTAGATCATTTATATTGAAATCTTGACCAAGGTGTTGCTTTTTTTTGTACCCAAAGACCTTCAAGCAGAGGTAACTTTTTTGCTTACTTAACATTTTGTCCTACACAAACACAAATGCCTTTAACTACTAAGATTTGTGTTGAGAGGAAGAATGGTTCTCTTTTTCTAATGATGTGAAAGAAGCTAGAAATCATTAATTTGAAACCTAGTGATGGAACTAACCTTGCCTGCAAGCTGAATTCTCGCGGTATTTGTGAGTTCACAAACACTCAAGAATACATCTTGCCCCGCTCCCGCCAACCCTTTTCGAATAGAACATCTAGGTGTTCAAGCCAATCACGCGCCAGTCTGGGGGTTTAGGGCGGGATATCTGGGTTTGACGAAAGCAAGAAGTGCCGGGCCGAAGCAAAACAAACATGGCTACGCAGGAGGACGGACGCGTAGCTGAGGCTATCAAGTCAGTTTTAGCAGAATCTCCAATTTCTTTTTTGAAAGATGAACAGCAAGAGCCGCTTTGTGCATTTCTGGACGGCAAAGATGTTTGTGCATTTTTAGTAGGCGGGCACACAGCGTCACTTCGCCCAATCAGCTTGAAGTCTTCTGCTGCTTATCCCTCCTTTCCCCGAAAGGATTCTCCTGCAGAAGTCCCAGATTGATATGGTGGAGAACGCATTAGAGTTCTGCTCGAGTGAGGCACGAGTTAAATGGATTTAATTACATGTTAAAATTGTTATGGAACCTCTGATGTCTGCCTTTGATCATACGCCTATGACTCTGTTAGGGCTCGCCTGACATCATTATTGTCATTGTTTTGGGAGCATTTTTTGCACGTTTGTTATTTGTCAAGAACCGCAAAGCCAGATTTCAAATGCACTACATAATAACCATGGGTAGCATAGATTCTCATTATACATCAGACAAAATCATGGCAGGTCTTAAAGTTTTGGTGTCGGATTTGCTTCTATTTTTCAGAATAACAAGCTGAATGACCATGAACGTTCAGATTGAGGAGATAGATTCTTTGGCCAAACCGTTGTCAGGGGGATGAGAGCGCTGCCTCCCTCCTGAGCTGTGATTGGCTGTCTACTCTCACAACTAATCCCACCAGTCATCTAAAATTAATATTTAGACCCGAGAATACTAAATCGTAACATCATGCACAATTCTAAGCACCCCTCCAAATGGTGAATCCTTAAATGTAATCTTTGCCCTTCATTATTTGTGTCTGAAAGTCTCACATTATTTGACAGGAATTCTGACCCATTCCTCCTGAAAACTCTCATACAACATGAGGTTAGCAAAGCAGTAAATCCTTCGCTCTAAGTTTTCTGGCTTCTTAAACTTCCTGCAATTAAAAGTTTCGGTTTCTGCCATTCCGCCATCTGCGCAATAACTCAAATCTTACCAACTCCTTTTGGATCGCTCTGAATGTCAGGCCTCAAGTTGACAAGATACACATTTTGTGGAAGGAATAATGAACAGTGATTTGGATTCATTTGGAAGGTTTTTGAGTTGGAATTCTCAGCAGTCCTCCTCCAGACCAGACATTTTTTAGCCACGAGGATGCTTCCACACTGCCCATTTAACTTCACATTATGACAGTGTAGGC
The DNA here is from genome assembly GCA_964034765.1 of Knipowitschia caucasica. Taxonomy (NCBI): domain Eukaryota; kingdom Metazoa; phylum Chordata; class Actinopteri; order Gobiiformes; family Gobiidae; genus Knipowitschia; species Knipowitschia caucasica. Next base: position 12,755,046 of record OZ035824.1, on the reverse strand, counting down.
CGCACTTGGAGTATATCGTTCGTACGGTAATTTATTTTTGGAGAATGTGCATCGTTTGGGAGGTGAAAGTGAATGCATTAAATTGTTAGAGCAGAGATGTCAATTGGTCGTTTTGGTAGATTTAAGCTTTGACGTTTGCACTATGGATAATAAATGTGTATATGTCTATCTATCTGAATTATTTGTTAGCGATGTAATCAAGTGGGCCCAATTGTTTATCACTGGCTTATCTATGAAAAATATATGTTATACAGTGTACCGTATTCTTAAAGGCGTAACACGCTTCTGCCTCCTCTCCAAAGTCTCTATCGTTTTATTCATGGATCATTTTTTAGCTCATCTTTTCCATCTGGTTATACGGTATTTAGTTTACAATGTGCGCTAGTGGCCATACCCGGATGTGAAAACCAGATCCCGTCAGTCCTCTGAAGCTAAGCAGGGCAAAACTTGGTTAGTACTGTGATGGGAGACCTCTGGGAACACCATGTGCCAGTAGGGAGGCTGCGGCTGTAAAGTGCCAAAGTGTCATTCTGTCCTTAGGCAAAATACTTCACCCACATTGCCTAGATTGAGTCTTGGTGTGTGTGAATGGTTGGTGGTGGTTGGAGGGGCCGATGGCATGCACTGGTTGCCTTTCTTCTGTCAGTGTGTCCCAGGGCAGTTGTGGCAACAGTTGTAGTTGTATACCATTGTGAATGTAGTGAAAGAATAATGACATGTGAAGCATTTTTATGGGTCCAAAAGAAAGCTCTATATGAAACCGATGCATCAACAACTGATAATTTTTTTATTACATGTTTTATTCTATGTTCAGGACATTTTACATTGCAGTAACAATGCGTCACAATCTATTAACTCGTTTTATTTCCTTCTATTTATTCAGTGTGATTTTGCAATAAAGAGTTTTTCCATTTCAATAACGTCAAAACTAGTGTACCAGATTTTGCAGGGAAATTTACACAAAACGGTTTCAACCACTTTCATCTCATCTCCATAGCATTTTCCCTTTTTATTCACGATATTTTTTTCTACCCCTTTGAATAAAAAAAGTAATTATCATTCATTTGGACACACAGTTCCTTGAATAGAATCTTGCCTTTTCTCTGGACTGGACTTGTTCATGTGAGCGGAAATCCTGAATACATCCTTTCTACTACACTATTGATGCCAGAGCAGAAATGGGTCACACCGCCGCCTCATTATGAGAACAGGGAGATCTTTTATGCATGTGGTAGTCTTATTAGTAATGGGGAATATCAGTGCACACATGTTTACGGGGACATGGGAGGCCTTGTGTACGTGAATATAATATCAGTGTGTTTGCATGCGCCTGTGTATCCCAGTTATTAGAAGGCCATCTCGGTTGTAACAAAAGGGATAATATTATGTTTAAAATGCACACAGAAGCCAAGAGACATGTGGCCTTCCCAAATACTCTGAGTAATGTAGAAAATATAATGCACTTTGCAACATTATGTTTGCAACGTTTTTGTTTTTTTGATCCATGAATCATTTCATTTTCTTTTCTATAAATGTAATGTCCATCAATTAGAATGGCGGAGCAGGTTTATCTGTATAGCACAATGCATACACAAGGAAACTCGTACTTTACAAATTGTTAACGTTATTAATATTAAAATTGTTTCCATAATTTTATAGACATTTTCTTATACTTCTTGTTTTAAGGCATGGCATAACAAGAATGTCAACGCCATTTCAATAGGTTTGTGTGGAGAATATTGGTTGCTGCATGATTAGAAACTTAAACCTGGTCGAGGCATGATACAATGATCTTTATTGACATGTGTAGTTATAGTTTGGCACTTACTGTAGATCCCATCAAGAGAGACGGGGGATAGAATATGAAACAATGTCCCACTGCTGAAGAGGTGATGGGGGAGGAGGAGGGTCGCTGTATGAGCTAAAAGGCCTTATGTAAAGCAAATACTGATCAGCAGACACAGGTGCGGAGAAGTATAGGAGTGGGAGGAATACAATGAAGAGTCGGGATGGTGCCACAGAGACAGTCTTCTACTCTTTACCTTTAACTATATACCTCCATAATGTATATGGAGACACTATACCTGCAGATGGTTGTTCATTTAATTATAAGATTAGAGATTAGGCAAAAGAACGATCCCACACGTCCTCTTGTTGAGACGCAGCTGTCAGTGTCTGTTCGTCCATGCGCACACGGTGGCTATTGCTATTAGAGGCTTTAGGAAGCAGTGGCAGAACTGGCCGGACATGTGTCTGAGTGAGGGACACCTGTGACACACCTTTCCCGGAGCAGACGCACACTGTGGTTGTTCCATGGTTACCTTAGTGTTTATGACAAGGATATAGTATGTTTTAGAGCTCAGAGAAGACTTCCAGACATGATAACTTTTCAAATTTACCAAGAACTCATCCCTATTATCCACAGTTTCCATTTCATCAGTGAAACTTCTTTCCCTGAAAGTCGTTTTACCTATATTTAACATAAAGTGGGGGTTTAAAATAACCCAGACATTCATGATTTACATTGTGATTCAGTAGAAGCAGATTAACGATATTTGTTTTGTTTGTAAAGCATGATAGTTTACGGTGGTACAGCGGTTTCTCAAAAAGTCCTGGGTTCGATTCCACTTCAAAGCCTTTCTGTGTGGAGTTTGCATGTTCTCCCTGTGTCTGCGTAGGTTTCTTCCGGGTGCTCTGGTTTCCCTTACCAGTAAAAACATGCACAAAAGATCAGAATCAGAATCAGAATCATTTTTATTGCCACGTGAGTAACAAAGTTATCACTTGGAAATTGTCTTGGCAGAGAGCGTGCCACTTCGCCATTTGCGGCGCTGTGTGCAGCAAGAAACAGCAGAGAGCAATAACATACAGTTCACAGACAATTGGATAGACACATTGTGCTTTTTATAAACCACGGATTTTTTTCTCGGGATGAGCACCTCCGGCGGCCGGCCCAATGTAGCTGTCAGAGGGGGGCGGGATCAGGGAGGGGGTGAGTAGGAAAACAATAAGGAATGGAGGGGAGGGAGGGAGCAAGATGGATAGGTAGAGGGAGGCGGGGGTGAGGGATCCTTGCTGGAGACTGAAATAGTGTGAGTTGTTGTAGATTGTGGGACCTTGTTTATGGCCTTGGTCGAGGAATGTGAGATAAGAGTGGAGAGAAGACACAGCAGGAGAAAAACACATTGCCTGAGGGGGACAATATTATATGCAATGTAGCATCAAAAGCAGGCAGATATTCTATTAATTCCAATTAAACCGAATTACGGCGCCCTCAGACCTCCGTACACAGGGGCAAATCCAAGCCGGGTCAGAGAGTTCAAGCCTGACAAACAATGTCATTCAATCTCAATTCCAGAGTTTTAAAAGATAGGTCTGAATATAATTGAATGAGTGAGTGAATGCATCGTGTTGATTGGAGGCTTTGATGCGTCAGTGTGTTCGGCGTCTCGGTTTCGTTATCACCTTTTTACATTTTACATTACTTACTTACTAGTGGACAGAATGGTGTCTGCAAAAGGTTTCCTGGTCAGACTGGAAAGTACCTTCCTCAAAGCAGGAGCTTCAAAAGTTCTCAAAGTCTTGCTCGTTGGACCTGTGTTCTAGCTTCAGTCCCAAATCATCCCGAGTTCCTTTTAAGATAACCTTTTAAGAGAAAAAACTTCACTGGTGGAGATGTGAAATTATGGAGCTATTATTGTTTCAATAATATTTGTGTGTGCGTAACCAGATTTGTGCGTGCGTAACCAGATTTGTGTGTGTGTAAAAGAAATATTTGTGCGTGTGTAAATAGATTTGTATGTAAAGCCTAAGTGCTACGCACAGGCTCTGTTTTACACACGAATCTCTTTTTGACACACCTCTGCCGCCAGTGTTGGGCACGTTACTTTGAAAAAGTAATTAGTTATAGTTACTAGTTACTTCTCCCAAAAAGTAACTGAGTTACTAACGGAGTTACTCCACTATAAAAGTAACTAGTTACCAGTAAAAGTAACTATTGCGTTACTTTTTCGTTTTGTTCTGGAACATAATGTGCACCCGACGTGCGCATTTTTACCTTTAACAGTGCCAATATTTCCATCTAGAAAAGGCTGTTTTGCTGCTGAAGTCCTGTTCACTCTTCATCTCTCTCTGTGCTGTAAAGCCCGCCACTGTGAATGTGGAAACACCGGTGACGAGCGGTGAGGCTGGTGAAGCACTAACTTCAGTCCAATCAGATGAACATATACATCATATAAATCAAGTGGACAATTTTTTTGGCTACAGCAAAATATGTTTAATGCCCGCATTGTTTGTTCATATAAAACGCAAAACTATGAGTTATGGGTCTTACCTTATAACTATACCTTATAAATGACCTGCACAGTCCACTTCGGTTCAGACCAGTTCCTTGTTTAAATCCAGTTAATGGTTTGGGCGTAGATATGTAATCCTCCATTTGGAAATGGGTCCAATGAGTTTTAAAAAGTAAAAAAAACGCGTGTGTCCTCCATAAACTCCTGTGTTTTGCTAGCGGCAGCCGAGTGCATCCAATTTCTAAAATCAACCGTCTTACACTTCACCTCTCTTTCTTATCATTCCTACAGTAATTGAAAAATTACCCTATGTGCATTTTATATTATGTAAAAATGTGTTATATGTATGTTAGCCAAACCTGTTGCTGTCCTTAGCAGATAAACCAGGAAGAGCAAGGAGCTTATTGATGGAATTGTATGCAGCCGACTTCTGCGCTCACATGCGCTCCTCTGTGGCTGACCTCACGGTGATACAAGCCGTGGTTGAGCGCGATTAAGACCCATATTTGTTTCAAAAACACAATTTATGAGCCATCCTCTCAACTGTAGACATGTGGATTGTAAAGGAAATATGTTTTACATCAGCCAATAATTGCTGAGAGGTTTTCTCATCCTCCCTTCTCTCATGACAACACGTTCATTGTGCGTATTGAGTAACGCGCAGTAACGGGATGTCGGAAATGATAACGGCGTTATAGTTACTGTCAAAGTAATTAGTTAGATTACTTGTTACTGAAAAAAGTAACGGTTAGTAACGCCGTTACTAGTAACGCCGTTATTCCCATCACTGTCTGCCGCTTAGCGTGTGTCAAAAAGATTCGTAAGTGTAATTTGGTTGTTCTAGCAGTACACCAGCAGATGGTGCTGTTGTAGCTGGTTATTACCTACAGGCAAGCAAACCAAAACCTACTGCCTTGACAAGACATACGACCGCAGCTGTTTATGATATTTTTTTCCTATTTTCAAAATCCTGTCATTCACACCACTGTATAATACATGGATCTATTATAATAACTGGATAGGGTGTTACTAGCTTGGAGCTGAAGGATTCTCGCGTACTGCAGACTAAATTCACGTGGGCTACACAGACATTTTCCCCATAGAACTCAAAGTAAACTAAAACAGCTGACAGAGAACCTACAGCTTTCATAAAGGTCGGATTTTGTGGGAATTTTAGTGTTCCTTGTCATCTTGAACTTTTCTTCTTCTTAAATCCTTCGGTTTTCTCTATCTACACTTTAGTGCCACAAACTCAGCTGGTTTGCTTGCGTGTAGGTAATAACCAGCTACAACAGCACCATCTGCTGGTGTACTGCTAGAACAACCACATTACACTTACGAATCTTTTTGACACACGCTAAGCGGCAGAGGTGTGTCAAAAAGAGATTTGTGTGTAAAACAGAGCCTGTGCGTAGCACTTAGACTTTTTTCCGTTCTTCTCTTTGTACAACGCGGTTATTTACACACAGACTGTTCTGCTACAGATACAAATGTCAAATTACACACACAAATCTGTTTACGCACGCACACAGTCCAAGTTACACTTGCAAATCTGCGAAGGCAGGACTGCGTCAAAAGATTTGTGTGTAAAAAAAAAACTTGTGTGTAAAACGTACTTTTTTTTCCTTACACACACACAACTCTTTCTACGCACGCACACACAAATCTTTTTACGCACACACAAATCTTGATACGTACATACAAATCTATTTACACACGCACAAATATTTCTTTTACACACACACAAATCTGGTTACGCACGCACAAATCTGGTTACGCACGCACAAATCTTTTTACGCACACACAAATCTGTTCACGCACACACAAATATTATTGAAACAATAATAGCTCCATATGAAATCACCAACATGACTTATAGGTACTGTTTAGGTTTTTTTCCCAAATGTAAGGAAAGACCCTTCCTCTCCACTTCTTGAACAAAACTCTCTGGTCTTACTTGACAAGCACGCACCACCAGAATGATTGACAAAGACATTTATGAGAGTGTATGTTTGTTTGGTGGTTTCTCATCTCCTCTGCTGAAGCTTGTTTGCCTTAATTAATTCACTTGAACTCTGGTTCACTCGGGCCTGAAGCGTGCACACACCTGGAGCTCCTACCGTGTGTGAATGCACCCAAAATAAAACAAGAACTAAGTACCAGGAACTGAAAAGGTTTCTAGTAACAGTATGAAAATGTTCCTGCTGGTGCCACTAATATGCATTTCTCCCGCTGTGTTTTATAAATGTTTTCCTTATTTGTTTGACAGTTGTTTTCAAAGGTCTTTTTGTTTATGCATGAGTAGTGAATACAGTTGTTATACAGATAGAATATAGAGATTATACACGGATGAGTTATCATACAGACATTTTGCACAAATGAGAAGAAACTGCAGGCTAGAAGACAAACTAAATCCTTGCTGATTAATAATCCTTCATGTTTGTTATATAGATGTGAAGTGGCAGCTTTTGTGACTTTCCTGTTGCATTTGCAGCTTTATTTCAGCACGTCCTGTCCCTAATAGCTGTGGACTGTTAAGATGAATAACCTTGAGGCACGGTGATATGGACGCACACTCAGATGAATGGAGAAGAGATGGAAGGATGCGACAGGAAAGACAAATGCACTACTCTAATAGATGTGGGAGTGATGGACAGGCAGACGACTGACTGATGGAGCTCACACCAGACATTTTACATTTCAGACAAAGGATGAATCAGAAGGACATTTGATGATAAAGCTAGATATTTTTTTCATGTCCAGACATTTGATAGCTCATGCAATGCATACTGATATGTTCCTTGTATTCCAGAGATGTAAATCCTGACTTTCTAAATGGACATCAGAACAGCCGCCTATTTATGGTACAACCATAGATTGTAGAAGGACTCACCAGGTGCATTAGTTTTTGGCTTAATGCTGAAGAAGCCAATAGGAGCTAACTTAAACAGGCTCTAAGAGCAGGCATTTTGAGCCAATTGATGAAGGTAGAAGTAGTGCCACTGGTCCGTTCATGCTCGCAAGCTAAAGCCGAATTTGACAATAAAAGGTACCTGATAGTAAATCCAGTTATTAGCCCTAACAACTAAACAAGGGTTCTATCAAAATAAAAACAGCAGGATTGTAGAGAATGTAAAAACCACAGATTTGTAATCCAAAGTTGAGTGGGACAGTTGGATTGGAACGTTGTCCATAAACACTTCCCTATTAGGCTTCATCGAGATAGCGTGTTAACTATATAAAAAACTATGGGTGTTTGCTCCTATTGTTAAGGGAAGACCATTCCTATAGTGAGTGATTTTGATAGACTGCATTCTGTCCGAATGTGTTGTGTCTGTGGGAACAGTCCCCATCTTCCCACTCCCCTCATATGGAGATTCATCTGTATTGTAATTCCAAATCCCACCTGCCATTTTTACACATACAGTAAATGATGAAACTCATCTATAAAATAATGTATAGCAGTTTTCAAACAAGTGTCAAAAACGATTAGTTTTGTCCTCTTCAATCTCCATGTGCATAATGTTGATCTTTGAGTGCCGTATTTTGCCTAGAGCCACAGGTGCTGGGCCCGCCTGGTGCGCAGCTCAATAAAAGTGTGCGGTCACAAAGGCACATGTGCATTATTCATGTGGAAGCGTGAACTAAGGCTTCTCGATCACAGCTCAGCGGTGAGAAGGGGCATCGCTTTACCCGAGCGCCGCTATTTACATTTTAACATAATGTGCTCTTATTTGATTGATGGTTTAAATCAAATGGAATCATGAATATGTATGTTTGTTCTGAATCTGAAAATGATGTTGGTATATTCATCTAAAAACATAGTCAGACATACAGACGTCTATATTGAAAAGTATTCTTTTGCAGATTAGTGTACCCATACTGTGATTGAGAGTGTTTGGGTATCCATACACCACTAGGCCTAATTGTCCCAGAGCACTGCTGATAAACGGCCTTGTTTGAGTGTGTACCGTTAGAAAGTATAAAACATTTGTGTAAATAACAATATGTGATCTACAGTACCTAAGCAGTAGTTGTAATTAAATACAGTAGTTTTAGCCAAGTTTCTGTGCTTTTACTTGATTAGAGGCAAGGCAAGTTTATTTGTAGAGCACAATTCATACACAAGGCAACTCAAAGTGCTGAACAAAATAGCATTAAAATCATAAATAATCACAGTACATTAAAAGGAAAGATAAAAGATAAGAGTACTCTTTCCATCACTGAATGCCTCTCCTCATACAAGTCATTACAACAAATATTTACAGAATAGCTGTTCACAAATATAAGAAGAAATGATCAACTACAAAGAGTCTGACCAGGTTTTCAATTACCCCTTATGGATGGATCGAGTGTTTGGAATTGTACTGAGAAGCTGTGGCTGGTTCAGATGGAAGACTGTAATACCAGGGCCACGGTGGTAAACTTGTCGAAGTAAAATAAACGATCACCATATGTTAATGGCATTCATTTGACAGTGGTACAAAGGGGCTGAAGAGTTTCCCTCACTGAGAAAGAACTATCTGAACATCTCTTCACAACTGTGCTTTAAAACGTATTGTAGTTTTATAATATGCACTGACTCTCTTGATCTTGCATCCTTTGCATGCACCACTGTCAGCTCAATACTTTTCTGCTCATCCACGTTTTGCCAGGTAACATTTTCTGAAGATAAAAAAGCCTGAATGAGGCGTGTGTTTATTTATTGTTTGTTAAGTTTGACGTTGGAATGCAGTATTGTCCAGAATTATAGGAAAATGTGAAAATGACTGTGATGATCCTGACGCCCTTCTCTCAGCAGTGGTGTTTTCAAAGATTGACAAAATAGACAACAATATTCTATTTCTTATTCATGTTCATTCTTGTAATTTTATACGTTTTGTCCATGTTGATAATGTTCCCTCTATAGCGGTTTAGCACCATATCATTCAGCTCTTTCTTCATGGGCGGCACGGTGGCTGAGTGGGTAGCACTTTCACTCCATACTTCCTGGTTTTGAATCCCGGTCGGAATAGGGCCTTTCTGAGTAGAGTTTGCTTGTTCTCCCTGTGTCTGCGTAGGTTTCGTCCGGGTGCTCCGGTTTCCCCTACCACTAAAAACCTGCAAAACAGGTATGAATGTAATGAGTGAGTGAATGGATGGTGTTGATTGGGGGCTTTGATGCACCAGTGTGTTCGGCGACTCGCTTCCGTCATTACCATGTGTGGAGTAACAATACTCTGAACATTGTATAGCGCTTTGGGTGACCTTGGTCTCTAAAATGCGCTATATAAATAAACATACATATATAATACAAACTTACATACTTAAGCCTGGTTCACACAAGACCATTTTTAAAATTGTCGGCCGATTTTTTTCTCTGTGTGACACCCCACACACGGATATAAAAAATCATGGGTCTAACCACTTTGGTCGTACAGTGTGTGGTGCGTAGCCACACTGCAAAAATCACACAAACCACACACATCACACACGAACCGACTTCCCCCCCGAGCATTCCCAGATCGGACGGAAATCTCACAAAATCTTGCGAGATCCAGCGTGACTTCAGAGTAAACAATCATCGCGGACGAAGAGGATGCAGTGGCGATACAGTAGTTTGTACGTAATCAAAAGAAAAGGCGATGGTCAAAGAAGTGTAGACAACACAAGCATGGACTATACTTGCTACATCGTGATATGGAGGGGAGTTGTTTTTTTACGGCGTTTCCTCGCCGCCTTGTCTCGTCTTCTGATTGGCTACACGCCGCAGTCATGGCAACGCGCTCGTCTGTCCTCGGGGGACACCACACACGAGGAGAAATCGGGCCAAAACGATCCAACATGTTGGAAATCCCCGATATTGAGATCGGAGCAGTCCCGAAGTCCTTCTGAGCGATGAGCACAGTCTTAAGACACCACACACGGCAGGAAGTACATTACATGTGTGCAATTGTGTGACATTTTCAAGGATTTACTTATACCTGACATGAAATCCTCCATTTGTTCCCATAACCATAGACCATTCAGAGGCTCCAGCTTGTGCACAGAAGTCAGAAATCTTTTGTCGAGGTACATCCATTCCTTTTTTTTTTTTTTAAGCAGTCACATCTCCATGACTTGTGAGGCTGCACATCAGAGCGAGGTTTTAATTACACATTCCCTCTTTGTTTCTCTCTCTCTGCCTGTCTGGAGTCTGTAATTACCCTTTCATTATTCATGCGCACCATTATGAGACAATAGTTAGCGCTGAAGGCAAACTGATCAGGCACAAAGGGCGCACACTCCACCCCTGCCTCGCCCCAGGACAAATATTGACTTTTTACAGTGCGCGCCAGTCCAGCGTGTTTACGGTGTGTGCTCAGCCTATTGTGGCTAAGAGAAAGGGCTTCACCGACACTGGCTGAAAGAGCTTTATGGAAAATGTTCTTTGCCGATGCCAGATGTGGGTCATTTCAATGCAAAATGGTGTTCTTGTATTTCAAATAGATTCTTCAATTGTTACATAACATCTTTTTCACACTATTGACCAATTTGGTTTCTACTCAAAAGTTGTTTTTAGATCTTATAATGGCCCATGTTTGAGTGATGTACTGTATATTCGCAAAGCTGAGGTGCCCATTTCTTGCCGCCTGTTTGGTTAAAGATGACTTGAGTTGCAACCTAAACGCATGAACAGAAAAAGTGGATTGATGATTAGAAAACCATTGGCCAATGATTACTCAGACTGAATAAAAAACAGTCAATTGTCTGGGTGATCCCCTTTCTACTGAACAGTGATGAATGACCGATTTCATGTTTTGGAGCTGATTAATTTATTTTTGGGGGGATTGTGATCAGTCAATTAGATTTATCAGCGATTTAAAACATGTTTTCCTTTTTCACAATCATAATTTATGTATTTATTATGTCTTGGATCAGCCACAAAGCCGTAGCAAAGCATGTAGGCCCATATTGTAAAGAAACAAAGGTCTAAGTCTGAAGCAGCACAATATCTATCTTCAGAGGTCACCAACCTTTTTTAAGCCAAGTGCTACGGTAAGATACTAAATAATTGTAATGTTTTATCATGCTTGTATTTTAATGCCTTTTTACATCTTGGCCAGGGGACTACAGATGAAAAATAGCCGTCTGGCTAATTCTGGCTTTTTTAACCATGTTTGTTCATGTGTTACATGAAATTGCACTGTCCCCTTTCAAATAAACCAATCTAATCTAAATGGGACGAGGGCTACTATAGTATATGGTTGAGAATGACATTAATTGCGTATGGCTCAGAACTGATTCATGGCCTCCTAAAGCTTTTATTAAACATGTGGGAAGGACATCTTAGCAGCTGCTTTCAAACATTGATTGAAACCATCATAAAACGTAGAGCATTGCCGCCTTTTTGCCACTAATCGTATTTTTTCTGCATGTCTATTGACATGTTTGTGCTCATTCTCTGGACTCTCCGGTTTAACAGGTCATATCTCTGTGAGTATCGGCTCTCAGACTCTCCTGTCACAAACACCAGCCACGCCAGGGCAATAGGCCACTGGTGACCACTGCTATTTTTAGAACATGGTTCCCAGGCGCTCTTAGTGGTCCTTGCAGGCACATGGTCTCCCAGCAGAACTTCATCGATGACCCCTGATCTAGGCAAAGCAAAGTTTTTTGTATAGCAAAAATTGTACACAAGGCAATGCAAAGTGCTGAAAGTCATACAAGTCAAATAATAAATAAGTACATTGAAAAGAGTAAAGAATCAGAATCAGAATCAGAATCAGAATCATTTTTATTGCCAACGTAAGTAACGGGAGGTCACAGACTTGGAAATTGCTTGGCTCAGTGCAACAGTCAAAAAGAGATAATAAAAATAAGAATAAAAAACACTTCTAAAGAATAAATTTAAATTTAAAATAGAGTTACAGTTACTATTTACAATATACAAGTGCACATGGTGCACACAATGTAAGGTGACAGCAGTACAGTGAAGTAAAGTGACGTATGATGGGCAGTAAAGTGACTTTATAAAGGGCGGGGGGACAGGTTAAGAAGTGTTCAAGAGTCCAACAGCAGAGGGGAAGAAACTGTTCTTGTGGCGGGAGGTTCTAGTCCTGATGGACCGCAGCCTCCTGCCTGAGGGGAGTGGTTGGAATAGTCCATGTGCAGGGTGAGAGGGGTCGGCTGTGATACGACCAGCCCGGCCTCGAGCTCGGGCGACGTACAGGTCCTGCAGCGATGGAAGGCTGCGGCCGATCACTTCCTCTGCAGAGCGCACAATGCGCTGTAGTCTCTGTTTGTCCCTGACTGTGGCTCCAGCGAACCACACGGTGATGGAGGAGGTGAGGATGGACTCGATGATGGCCGTGTAGAACTGCACCAACATCTGTGCAGGCAGCTTGGCTTTCCTGAGCTGCTGCAGGAAGTACATCCTCTGCTGGGCCTTCTTGATGAGGGAGCTGATGGTCGGCTCCCACTTGAGGTCCTGGGTGATGGTGGTGCCCAGGAAACGGAAGGACTCCACAGAGGTGATGGGGGAGTCCATCACGGAGGGTGGGGGCGGGGGGACAGTGCTCTTCCTGAAGTCCACAATCATCTCCACTGTCTTCTGGGCGTTCAGCTCCAGGTTGTTACCACTGCACCAGGACACCAGCCGGTCCACCTCCCTCCTGTAGGCGGACTCATCGTTGTTGGAGATGAGTCCAATGAGGGTGGTGTCGTCCGCGAACTTGATCAGCTTCACGGAGTCGTGGCTGGAGGTGCAGTGGTTGGTGTACAGGGAGAAGAGCAGGGGAGAAAGAACACAGCCCTGTGGGGCTCCTGTATTTATAATCCGAGAGTCCGAGACATTCTTCCCCAGACGCACTCGCTGCTTCCTGTCCGTCAGGAAGTCAGTGATCCACCTGCAGGTGGAATCGGGCACGTTGAGCTGGGAGAGCTTGTCCTGGAGCAGGGATGGCAGGATTGTGTTGAAGGCAGAGCTGAAGTCCACGAACAGGACCCTGGCGTAGGTCCCCGGGGAGTCCAGGTGCTGTAGGATGTGGTGGAGGGCCAGGTTAATGGCGTCGTCTACAGATCTGTTGGCTCTGTAGGCGAACTGCAGGGGGTCCAGGAGGGGGGAGGTGAGGGACTTGAGATGGGAGAGAACCAGGCGTTCAAATGACTTCATGACGACAGACGTAAGTGCTACAGGTCTGTAGTCATTGAGTCCTGTGATCCCGGGCTTCTTCGGGACGGGGACAATGATGGAGGATTTGAAGCAGGCCGGGACATGGCAGGACTGCAGAGAGGAGTTGAAAATGTCCGTGAACACAGGAGTAAGCTCACTGGCGCAGTGTCTCAGAGTGGCCGGAGACACGTGGTCCGGGCCAGGAGCTTTGCGGGGGTGCAGCCTCAGGAAGAGTTGTTTAATCTCTTTAGCGGCTATTGTTAGGCTGGGGGCAGGGCTGATGGGTGGGTCGTTAGAGTAGTGGGGGGTGGGGGAGGGAGAGGTGTCAGGGGCAGCATCAAAGCGACTGAAAAATAAGTTCAGATCGTCAGCTAGCTTGTGGTCATCAGCACAGGGGGGGGCTTTGGGTTTGTAGTTGGTGATCTCCCGTAGGCCCCTCCAGACAGAAGCAGTATCGTTGTTACCAAACTGCTCCTGTAGTCGTTCTCTGTGCCGGGACTTGGCTGCTTTCAGTTCTTTCCTGAACTGATATTTAGCTGCTTTGTAGCCGCTGCGGTCCCCCTCCCTGAAAGCAGACTCCTTTGCTTTCCTGAGCTGCCGGAGTTTAGCAGTGAACCAGGGTTTGTCGTTGTTATAGATGACCCTGGTCCTTGTTGGAATGATGCTATCCTCACAGAAGTGGATGTATGACGTCACAGTGTCCGTATATTCATCCAAGCTGTCTGTGGCAGCTCTGAAAAGGTCCCAGTCTGTAGATTCCATGCATGCGCGCAGCTCTTCCACAGCTTCATCAGACCACACTTTGGAGCTCCTCACTGCAGGTTTCGAGAGCTTTAGATAAAAGATAAAATTATATAAGATAAAATGCCTCAATGTATGCATAGCTAAACTGTTTTTAACCTGGATTAAAAAATGGTCAGAGAAGAAGCCGGTCTCACATGTTCAAGATGACGGTTCCAGATTTTAGCTATGTGAATCTGAAAAGCTGCCTCCCCATCTCTACCCATGATTCTGCACCGACAGGAGGCCAGTCTTTGTGCTCCTCAGAGCCCAATTTAAATCTCTTTTGTATATATAAATAAATAATGAATATGGGCCTCTCCATGCAATAAATCAGTGACATCTGAACTTATGTGTTTATGATCTCTGTGGCTGCTCCAGACATTTTACAGTTGGTAGATGTGATAACAAATAAAACATAAACACAAACTGCAACATTCGGTTGAATCTTGCCTGATCACCAAGACTTGGAAATTGGCCCCTAAATGTGACACTTATGTCTCCATGTCCATTAATGGGAGCACATAATGTGACTCTTGGGGAAGAACACTGGGCACAGGTGGTGGACAGAGCCATGTAAATACTCTAACAGCTCTGTATTGACTTGGGCTTTGCTAAAACACTTCTCAGACTTTGAAAAGGCTTATGCGCCTGGCTTGATGGCTGCTCACTGACAGCTTTCACAGCTCGTGTGGGCTGCTGCTGGACTTCTATATTTAACTGTTCAGACTTCCCCCGGGTCTGGCTTCGTAATGCGTTTTGTCATTTGGATCCAGTCATTTAGTCATGCGGGATTGTGTAAAGATTCCACGTCAAGATTCACAGC
Source organism: Knipowitschia caucasica (assembly GCA_964034765.1). NCBI lineage: Eukaryota > Metazoa > Chordata > Actinopteri > Gobiiformes > Gobiidae > Knipowitschia > Knipowitschia caucasica. Next base: position 12,740,012 of record OZ035824.1, on the reverse strand, counting down.
TGTTAGAAGTTACCAGTCTTGACACTATTCGGTATCTCTGATTGATTTATTAATAGTGGTCAATGTAGCTTTTTGAAAGAGGAGGCAATGGTGACTTATTTTGCTGAATAAACTTGGGGGCGTGAGACCTGGATCTATAGCCCATTCATGGGGGAAAATCCCTCCCGTAAATGTGGGCCTCCCCGAGATTTCTCATTTTCAGGCGCTTGGTTTTGAGAGTTTTTTGTTGCCGATGCAGGACGTTTTAAGGATAGTGGTAATGATCCATGACACTCAACATTCAAAAACATATATGGACTTCCTCAACATTTATGGACATCTGCTCCTTATGGACTAATTTCTCTATGTGTTGCATTACCTATGTTTTATCTGTTTGATTCTCTGATCTGTGTTGGATTGTCGAGGGCTTGTAAAGTCCCCCGAGATAACTACTGTTGTGATTTGGGGCTAAACAAAAATAAATTGGCTCAGGTGGTCTTCGAGCCTAATTGTGGGTTCGGTTCCCCGATGAGACCTCTCCATCTGACCCAACTGACGTCTGCTGCCATTGTGTCCCTGGGCAAGACACTTAACTCCACTTTGTCTGAAGCCCCCACTGAAAGACTCCTCTGTCTATGATGTTGGATAAATACAAGGCTCTGGAGATGTCTCTTTGTATAACACTGAAGTGAATATTTGATTTGATTATCTGTAACTGTTACATACGACTTTCTTTGCTAAAAACATCCTCATCCTATTTACTGAAGAATAATATTGTCTGTGCAGAGAATCGCTTCACTATTCCTCCAATAGCAGGCTGAACATGGCTCTGATTGCTGCATTTTAAACTCGATATTACACTCTATAGACTGTATAGTTCAAAGCTGCTTGTCTGCGCGTTATACAGCTCTTTAATGGCGTCTCCAGGTGTCGGAACATTCGCGCTCCCTTCTCACCGGCTGTTTGGGAGTAATGAGCCTGTATGTGTGTGTGTGTGTGTGTGTGTGTGTGAGTGTGTGTGTGTGTGTGAGGGAGATTCGAGAGAAGTGGAAGAATAACAATAAGAATAAGCCGTTTATTTATAGAGCATATTGCATACATTGATATAGTGACATAACAAGAGCATTTAAGTTAAGACGTTCAGATGAGCTGTACACTCCTATTCACTTAGGAGAGAAAATAATTGCACCGTCTTGCTTTTTAACCAGGGCAGTTAAAGCTGGGGTACCTAACCTTTTTCCAATAAATAATACATTATGTAACAAAGAGTATTATTTTATTGTAATATATTAGGACCAACAAAAATGGTTTTTCTGAACAGAATGAACCTTGTCACAGTCAAATGTTGTTGTGAAGAAATCATGTTGTATTTTATCTTGTTAGAAAACTTGTTGTCTGCGTACTTGTTAGAAAGAGCCCTGTAAGTCACTATTTGACTCTTTGGGATGAGATCAGATTGGCTTGTAGTATTTTTCATATTTCTGTCTGCAAAATATCGATCGAAAGATGTGACAGAGGCCAATGGGAAAACTACAATTTGTAACTTCAATCAATTACATTTGTTTTTGTATGGCCCTGAATCTCAACAGGACTTTCCAAAGTTGTTGAATCACCAACAACAGATCAGAGAATCAAATAATTCGAATACAGGAAACGCAATAATAACACATAGGAGCCATTCGTCCACTGTCCATAAATGTCAAAACTAGTGATTGAACCAAAGTGTTTTGAGAACAAGGAACAAGTTAGATGGATTTTGATACATAGTTGAATTTGAGGTTTAAAAGTTGGGTTCCGGTGTTATCAGGCGCTTATTATCCAAGCCACGTCATTTTTATAGAAAAAAGTTACAAAACAACTTCACAGAAAAAAATCAAAAATCACAAATGTCTGCCAACTATAAAGATTAAAACATTATTAAAACTGCTTTTTATGGATAACAATGTTAAAACACCAATCAGTAAAAACCACTAAAATATCAACTACTGTACATAATAAAGCAAAAACAAAGGACCACAAAAATGAATGTACTGTTAAAAGCCGGAGTAACCGTGGGTCTTAAAACGAGACTTTACACACTCCAACAAGGGAGCTGCTCAAACAGTGCAATGCTGAAAAGGAAATCAATGAAACCATTTCTATCATCAGTCTATTTCAATTTGGAGAGACGAGAAACAAGAAGCTTTGAGTATTTTATTGGGAGGAGGTTTGGCGCCCTAGGCCCCGGTGCGGCCTTCGGATCGGAGGGCCTCCATGCGAAGGAGCGAGCCAATCCCCCGGGACCTAGGCACTGGTGGCGGCATTTGCAGCGGGAAGCAGATTGAAGGCAGAATGAAGGCAGGGTGAAGAGGAGGAGGAGGGGAGGCGGTGGTTGCAGGCTTCGAGAAGGCAGAGAATGGGAGTTCCTCCGCTTTTAAGCAGCTTGCCTGGCTGGACCGGTGATTGGAAGGGGCGTTTGCCGTGCGATAGGCTGGGGATGAGAACCGGCCTGGAGGGGTTACCTTTGGCTGACGTCTACCAAATTGAACTTTCGCTGGCTGCATTTCAATTTGGAGAGACGAGAAACAAGAAGCTTTGAGTATTTTATTGGGAGGAGGTTTGGCGCCCTAGGCCCCGGTGCGGCCTTCGGATCGGAGAGGCTCCTGCGATGGAGCGCGCCAATCCCCAAAAAGGTTGTGAGTTGATGGAGTTTTGCAGCCTGATTTGGAGGGGACAGACGTCGAGACTACTCTATGCTGTGACCGCTATCGCTATATACTTTGACCGCTATCGCTATATACTGTGACCGCTATCGCTATATACTGTGACCGCTATCGCTATATACTGTGACCGCTATCGCTATATACTGTGACCGCTATCACTATATACTGTGACCGCTATCGCTATATACTGTGACCGCTATCGCTATATACTGTGACCGCTATCACTATATGCTGTGACCGCTATCTACTGTGACCAAACTTGCGGATCCTCAGCTGCTGCCGCCACCAGGAAGTTTAGCGAGCATTTTAAGAAGATGCCAAAAGCCGCTGGGCTGCCAGGATGGAAGAAGTGTCAGGCCTGATGTATGAGGAGAGGGCCGATGATGACCAGCGGCCCAGCTGCTGGAGGGCGGAATAGGGGAGCCCAAGGGACGCGGCGCGCGTGGCGGCGCCTATCCGAAAGGAGTGGGCTGTGTAGAGATGGGGAGACATGTTACAAAGCAGCAGTACGGACCTGAGTTGGGCTCTGAACCAGTTGGAGGACATGGGGAGGTTATCGGGGGTGAGAAATAACGGTCCGTTGAGATCTCCTTTCCGAGAGCGGAGGCGAGTGTAATGCATCATGGATCTGTAGGGACAGGGAGAAGTGTCAGACCGGGCTATGACTATATTGCAAGCGCCTTTGCGTTTGGAATGCTTGAGGTGGAGGTTGAAGTAGTCGGGATAATATGACAGGTCAGAGAGGCAATGTCTCGGGATGCATTTAAAGGTGGCGTGAGAGTTTGTGAATTCGCTTATGCGTAAGAAGCCCATTTTCATGTAGGATGCAGCGGAGGAGAGAAGGTGAAGAGACGGAGGGACTAGACCAGGGCGAGGGATTCCGTGCAGGGGATCTGGCATGGCGATGGATTGGCAGAAGGGCAGAGGCGTCAGAACTCCTGGAATTTAAAGCGAGAGAGAGAGTCAGCAAGACAGTTAGGTGACGAGGGACGTGACGAGCAGTGATGATAAAATGTTCGAGACTGAGAGCCATGTGATGCGTCTAAGGAGGGTGTGATTTGGGGAGAGGATGAACGACCTCTGTTAATTATTTCAATGACGTCGAGGTTGTCGCACGTCACGGAAATCCTTTTCCTATGCCACGTATGGTTCCGCAGCACGCAGGCTACGGTCATGGGATATATCTCGTGGAGCGCGGAGGAGATGCTTCGAGGGAAAGCGTCGGGCCGGGGCCCGGCGAACCACTGGTCCTGGAAAACCCCCAAAACCCACGGACGGGGCTGCGTCCGTGAAGAACCGCGGGGCATCTGAGACAGGATGATGTCACTGTAAAAAAAAGAGATACACCGTCCCGGCGGCTCTGCAGACGGGACCGGAACGCCAGGTCGGAGCGGCGCCCCGCGTCCGGGCAGACAGCATCGTTGAGGGAGGAGACGGAGCCGGCGAGGGAGAGGAGTCTGGAATAAAAGAACGACCTTGGGGAATGATACGGACGGCATAATGAAGATGCCCGAGGAGGGAGAGCAAGGACCCCTCGAAGTGACGGGAAGGCCAAGGCAGACCGGGAGAAACGCGGATGCGTTCGAGCTCGTCCAGCAGGAGGGAGGCCTCCATGGCGCGTGTGTCGAGGCGGATGCCGAGAAACTCCAGAGCGTTGGCGGGGCCTGTGGTCTTTCAGGAGTGGAGGAATCCGAGGGCAGAGAAGGCGGGCCTGAGCTTGGTCCATGGTAGCGGACTGCAGGGAGAAGGGCGCTGGAGGGAAGGGGCTGTGGATGCTCGGGCGGGCCCGGAGCGGGGACAGGAGAGGATGAGTATGAGACGCTTCTTCCTGGAGTGCTTGCGGGTGGCGATGCCCATCGGGTTAGAGCGAGACGGAGAGAAGGGGCCGATGACGTAGCCCACGGACACCTCCCGCGCCCGAGCCGCGTGCCGACTTGGGGCTCACGGAGAGCCGGGAAGAGGTTGCGGGACACGAGACGCCGAGGGACCTAAACAGTGCTTGCAGTCTAATGTGAGGGATTTAAATAGAGCTTGCAGTCCAAAGTGAGGTATTAAAACTGAGCCCGCAGTCCAAGTGAGGCGTCTAACGGAGAGCCTGCAGTCCGGTGCGAGGGAGTTAAACAACCTGTAGTCCGAGGTGAGGGATTAAACTGAGAGCTTGTAGTCCAGGTGAGGGATTCAACATAGCCCGCAGTCCTAAAAGAGGGATTTATAACTGAGAGCTTGAAGTCCGAGTGAGGGATTAAACCGAGAGCTGCAGTCCAGTGTGAGGGATTTAACAGTTGTTACGGTCCAAGTGAGGGATTAACTGAACCCGCAGTCCAAGTGAGGAGTTTAACCGAAAGCCTATAGTCCAGTGTGAGGGATCCAACAGAGCCTGCAGTTTATTTAATTTATTTATTTATGTATTTATTTATTTATTTATTTATTTATATTTATTCATATTTATATTTATTTATATTTATTTATTTTTATATATAAGCGTTCCAGATATGAGCAGAACCATATTTTTCTTCTTTTCCGGTCCAGAGGGATTTAAACGGGGCTTGCAGTCCAAAGAGAGGGATTTAAACAGAGCCTGCAGGCCAAAGTGAGGGATTAAAACTGAGCACGCAGTCCAATGTGAGGGATTAAACTGAGATCTTGCAGTCCAATGTGAGGAATAACGGAGCTTGCAGTCAGAGTGAAGGATTTAAACGGAGCTTGGTTAAGAGAGCCTGCAGAACAATGCGAGGGCTTTAAACTGAAGCTGGCACACCAATGCACGGGGCCAACTGAGCCTGTAGTACAATGCGAGGGGAATAAACCGTCCGCAGGTCTCATACTTACCCACAACGCCAGAAGACAAGGGACAACACAACGGGACCACACCGTACCGGCACGAGGAGGCAGGGATGCGCACGGCTCCCACCGCACCGGTCCAGACCGGCCGTATGCAGCAGCAGGCCGCGACGAGACGAGCAGCGGCGGACCCGCAGAAAGAGCCCGCAAAGGAGGAGAGCGGCAAAGACCCACGGACCACAGCACGAGACCCGCAGCAGGTGCAGCGACGCGGAGGAGGAGCGGACCACACGCAGCAAGACAGAGGACAGCAGGGACACATGCAACGAGTAAGCGTGAGTAGACAAGCGATTCCTCCAGAACGGTTCTATGCAGGCTTCGAGAAGGCCGAGAATGGGAGTTCCTCCGCTTTTAAGCAGCTTGCCTGGCTGGACCGGTGATTGGAAGGGGGCGTTTGCCGTGCGATAGGCTGGGGATGAGAACCGGCCTGGAGGGGTTACCTTTGGCTGACGTCTACCAAATTGAACTTTCGCTGGCTGCATTTATGTCACATGTATGTCGATTACTCCAGCGCTAAAGAAGAAGACCACCTTTTGATCATACCGATGTTTACCTCCTCGGCAACGGTGGAATGGTGTTGCAACGGTTAGACGAGCTCCTGTTTCACAGCAAGAAGGTCCTCGATTTCACCTCCAGGCCTTTCTGTGTGGAGGCTGGTGCACACTGGGGTAGTCTTGCACAGTTTTTCCAATGTGGTTTTAATGAAAATCGCAAATAAATTAATCTGAGTTTGCATGTTCTCCCTGTGTCTGTGTAGGTTTCTTCCGGGTACTCCAGTTTCCCCTACCACTAAAACATAATACTTAACATAATATTAGGAATGTAATGAGTGAGTGAATGGATGCAGTGTGATTGGCAGCTCGCATCAGTCATCACAGTGTGTGGAAAGAATGCAATAAAATATCTGAACTCTGTAAAATGCGCTACATAAATAAACACTACTTACTTACTTACTTGTTAGTACATCTTGGTCCTGCAAGGGCTGTTACATGCATTCATCCACACACCCATGTGCTGTGGAATAAATGCAATCAATCAATTAGCCTCCAATTAAAAAACTCAGTGCGACTTATACATTTATTAATTTTAGTGTATTAGGACTCTTAAATGAAGTTTCCACCTTGGAACATGTTTCTCTAGCCATATTATGCTAGTTAATATGGTTATATTTTTTTCTGCATTATACTAACCAAAAAACATGATAGACTCTCTTCGGCAAATGTGCTTTAACTGAACTATTCTGAAATAATCTATTAAGTAGAAGATGCATATATAAATTATATTTTAAACATCTTATGTAAATTCTACCACCAGCAAAAGGCTTAAAATGCTATAGGTTTGAGACAGGGGCATCTCTATAGAATGGATATGGGTTTTGTTTGTTGTTTGTCTCACAAGTTCCTGATAATATTGTGGGTGGAACAAAAACAACTCCAGATCTGTTTTGATTAACTATCTTGTAACATCAAGCTCAAACAAGTCTCTTTTAGTCCTCTAAAAAGTTTTGTTTCTGGAGTGTGTTGGGATCTTGCATTGGTTCATACTCTCGCTTCTCAGCAAAAAGGTCCTGGGTTCAAATCCCTGTAGGAACAGTCTTTTTCTGAGTTGAGTTTGCATGTTCTCCCCGTATTTGCGTAGGTTTCCTCCGGGTGCTCCGGTTTCCCCTATCTCTAAAAACATTCAATAGGTCAGGATGTATTGAGTGAGTGAGTGAGTGAGTGAATTTGATGCACCCTTGTGTTTGGTAACTCGCTTCTGTCATTACCGTGTGTGGAGAGAATGGAATAAATATCCAAAGTCTGAACAATTATCAAGTGCTTTGGGTGACCTTTTGTCTGTAAAAAGCGCTATATAAATAAAAACTGAATTATTACTTACTTACACATTCTTACTTTTGAATTGCTTGGAGAGAATGGAAAAATATCTGAACTCTCACTCACTCAGCGCTTTCTTTGACCTTGGTCTGTAAAATGCGCTTTATAAATAAACACTACTTACCTACTTACTTATACTGTATATAGGGCACCACAATGCAATTCGAAAAAATATCAATTTCGGAGAATAGTGCAGCCATACTATGCTGTTATCGGCCCATACCCACACTAATGAAGTCTGCAGTCAATCCGCTCCGTCAGACCCAGGCCTTAAGAGCAGATGTTCCTCCACTTCCATCCGTCTCCTCTGAGCAGATCATCTTAACCAGTCCAGCGAGCGTGTGGGTGTGTGTGTGCGCCACAGATGGAGAATTCTATGTCGGCCTGCGCTCTTGCCGAGTGTCTGAGAGATTCATGGAGAGCCATCCAGGCCGCGTCGGCGAAACCGTCATACTTTTTCTTTCTCAGAGACGCGCGTCGGAGGAGGCTAATGGGTTTACTTGTCAAAAGGTCGCGCCGCTTAAATGTCTAATTAGCGTCTAAGTTAATCAGCGGAGGCGGAGGAGAGGCGCGCGGTAATGGGGAAGTTGGCCGCTTGTGTCGAGCGGGCAACTTGAGAGTTTGATGTGTGTATTTGTGCAAACTTTGTGCCAGTTTTTATGAGTTCAATTGAATTTTCTCTCCACTAATATGATACATTGAGATCAGACCTCTGTGTGATGCTTCTGTTAATTAAATACTGGTTGGTTGGGGAAAAAAAACTAAATAGTAGACTGAGTGTTTGTCCTGACAGAAGGTTACCGAGCCTTCTCTATCCAGGCTCCTCGGCTCTGGAACGACCTGCCCGAGGAAATAAGGCATCATCTCAGTATCCTCTTTTTAAATCACTTCTTCAAACCCACTGTTATCAAATTGCCTTCCTATAACTGTCCGTTTTAAACTCTAAATGTATTTCACTCTTCCACATTCTCTCTGTTTTGTTGTCTGTCTGCTTTTTTGGGGTTCGAATCCCGGTCGGAACAGGGCCTTTCTGAGTGGAGTTTGCATTTTCTCCCCGTGTCTTCTTCGGTTTCCTCTACCACTAAAAACATACACAAGAGGTATGAATGTAAATGAGTGAGTGTCAGTGATTGGAACAATATCTGAAATCTGAAGATTGTAAAGCGCTTTGTGTGACCTTGGTCTGTAAAATGTGCTATATAAATAAACATTACTTACATACTTCAATCTCCTGTATTAGGACAGTTTATTGATTGTTTTGATTTCTTTATACTGACTGAGCAGCTCTTTGTAAAGTGCTATACAAAAAAAAAATGTATTATACATTATTTTGCGCTTCCAATTGTTCCTTTGTGGGCTTATTACGTCCGCCATGATACACCCACGTAAACAGAGAATTGGGGTCAATACAGGGGCTATAATTAAAAACCGTTTTGGTAAGGCCAGCAGATAAAGGCTTTTTACCACATCTACGCTCATATGCAGCACTGGCCAATTCAAAATATTACTTAGTATTGTTGTCAAAGGAATAGCATTTCAACATGCTTTTAACCTCCTTTACCCAGTTTATTTCTGATAACCCTTTATATTTTTAAACGCAGTTAAGCATTGAAAATAAAGATAATTACCACTCTGGCCTTTTGAAAGTTTCTCAGTCTCCCCCAATTTACAGTTCAGCATCTCTGTAAATCCCATATCCCTCCATTTTTCTCCATCTTGGACAAATAGTGCGATGTCAGGTCGCTCTCGTGTGAGGTATTAGGGCGATGTGAGCAGACAGACAGAAGCAGCAGACAGGGAGGCCAGTGTGGGTGAAGAGCTGCGTGGTAGAGCTCCCAGTGGGACCTCCTCTTCTCCCACACACCTCCACCATCCGACAGACACAGACACCGCTTTGTTCTGCCTCCGCTCCTAATGGCTCTCTTCTTGTTTTGGCCTATCGGGAGGTATTTTCTTGTTAAACTAGGCCGTGCTCTTTTTGGTATGGATTTCAAATGGGATACTTTGATTCAGCCAGCACTGTGGAAACTGTGTAAAATAAGGAGGAATTGGAAACTTAGTCATCCATTAAATAAGTGGATAGTTTCAAGCCTTGACCTGGAAGTTCGCAAGCCTTGACTTGTTTAGCTGGAGATCTCAGAAATTTCTATTTTGGAAAGCATGCATGGCCATACCTACTTGGCATTTAATTTCAAGAAAAAACATGGATATAAATTGGAGATTCATTTTAATTCTGAAGTTAAATTGTAACCGGGTTTATGGTTAATATCTCTTTGATGAGATTGATGAAGGTGACAAAAGATGCAGAGGTCTGGGATTGTGTCTCAGCAGAAGACCAGTTTTCAATGTTACTCTATTGTAACATAGACTATTGCACGTTATTTTAATTGTTGAAACTGCATACATCATCTACAGTATGTGCTTCTGCATCACATATAAATAACCGTAAAAAAAAAGTGACAACAAACCGGGCCGGGCTGTTGAGGAGGCAAAAATCTCAAGGCCGTTTTTTGGTCCCAGTCCAGCCCTGGTATGGCCTGCAGGCGGAAATGTCTAAGGCTGGACTAATGCACTCTAAAAAACAATACAATGAATTCACATATAATCTTTTTAAATTGTATTGGCCATAATTTAATGCGTTGGAAATGAGACATGGATTTGTGGGTCCAGGGACTTGAACTTGAGTTGGACTTGCAGGTCCAGGGACATGGACTTGACTTGGACTCCAGGGCGTGGACTAAGACTTGACTTGGACTTGACTTGGACTTGTGGGTCAGAGACTTGTGTGCATCTCTGCCAATAGATGTTTTCTTTGACCAAAACGCAAAAAGCAAAATAACCAAAACATCAAGTGGAAAATTACTGACTTCTACATGCTCAGTTTAGATATTATTACACAAAAAGTCTGAATCCATGAGGTGTATGTTCACATGATACATAAACTAGGACACGGATCAATGTGGCTGGAGCCAATGTCGAGCCATTCCCAAAAAACTAAGTGCGGATATATCCTCATAATGTCACAAAAGAGTATCCCTATGTTCAGACTGAGATGGTAGAGATTCAAGAGATTCACGAGTACTTTACAAAACCACAGTTGACGCTCATTATGGTTATATGGTGACTATACATATATACTTTCTGACAAATATGGCTGGGGACCATTAAGCCAACATAAAAATATATAAACAATCACGATAATGATGGTTGTAATTGCGTAAAGCGGTTGGAATCATGTTATGTTTCATCCTGTTGACTGGTTTGAATCGTAATGTATGACCAGAATGTGTCCCAGACTGATGTCGCTCTGCCCCTAGCCTATTTAACATAAATACGTTTGGTGTTTTTCAATGTTTTGGAGAATAACTCTGGCCGCTACTATCACCCCGACCATGATAACAGTGAATTCCCAATTGATATATTACTTCTCCTTCTTCTACGTTACAGTGAACACAGTCTGGGGCAGAGCGGTACAGTCTGTCCAAACCATTCACTCAGGACACACATGACCTGTGGCCAAAAGCGTTCAATAATTGAGCCAACAAGAGCATTGCCATTCAACAAAAACTACATCATGCCTCAAGTGTCTGCCTTTCAATTCAATCGTTCATAAGTTGTTAAACGCAGGAGAAAAACCAGGTCAAAGTCATTTTAAGGGTAAGTCCTAAAAGTTTTGTTTGCAATGCACTGAACTTCATTAACGCTAACGACGCAGTGATATGTTACTTTCCGTTGGCGTGTCAACAAATGCAACAGAATCTGATAAAGCGTTCTCATGAATTAAGAGTTGGCATGATGTGCAATGTCTGGGTAGACTGAGAGCGAGAGAACACTGGTGCAGGCGGGATATCGATCTGTCTCTATGGGACTGAGGGGTGGGAAGGGGAGCCGGGTAAAATGATCACTCCTCTATCCACAACTGGTAACATTTTGTTCAGTCCTAAAATCTTCAGCTCTGTCTATTTCAATATTTGCTGTATTAGTGTCCAGCTGAAATGAAAGGGCGAGCTCTTTGCTAGAAGCGTAATGGCCTCGTACATCATTGCTTTGCGGTCACTCGGGACCTTGAAAATAGTAGTTAGTATTTGGATATCGATCGTACTGGGACTTGGCTGTAACTAGCCAAGACCTCTTCGATAATTAGGGCAGAGAGACAAAGCAACAGTTCTATAAATTGACTTGTGAAGGTGGGAAGGAAGGCCACAAGAGTTATTATTAGGGCTGTTGTAGTGAACATTTTGATTCTATCTTGTAATCATTAAATAACACATATTTTATGATTAACTTCTGCATCAAAGCAAAGCGGAAGATAGACTCTATTGCAGATGCTTTTATCAAGTTAGTTGGTTCAGTTTTTGTCTTTATTTGAAAGGGACAGTGCACAGCATTATTAAGCTCAAAGACAGATATTTTCTGCACCAGATTATAGCTAAAATATAAAAAATTTTCATCTGCAGTCTCCGATAACATGAAATAAGCGGTGCGTGAATTTGTGTGTGCATTTGTGTATGTGCGTGTGTGTGTGTGTGTACTCAATACAGCGTTTGAGTTGTGAAATGAATACATGTTCAGTTCCATAATCCAAATCTGGAGACAAACAAGCAAGATGCTAGTGCACCTCTTAAAATAGAATTATATATGCAATTGGCTTTTGAGAATTATTGTCAGTGTACTCTGTGACATTCGCTGTTGATGGTATCTGTTGAAAAAACCTCCCTGATGAATTAATTCGGCACAACGTTTCAGTCGTCTTACCCTCTTCTAGTGCTCAGTTTTTAGGAAGTAATACTTGGCTGCATTTGTCACGTGTCCAACAATGTCCAACATATCCAAGCGTAAATTCTCCCCCTTTTCCTACGAACTCGACAAAAAACACTTTGGTTGGGGCTTGTCCTTTTAGCTGTTACTAAATAGACTTTTCTGCTCATTTTGCCGTGGGTAACAGGCCTCCTACAGTGTTTGCCTAAAATCCAAACACGTCTAATTGGTTCAAACAGTGCGCTATTTTCTCTCGACTGAAAACGTGCACGGATTATGTTTCCACACGCTTTTAGGAAGATGTGATTTACAAAATATTGCAACCAAAATAGTTTCCCTAGTTGGCCTATATCCCGTGGCTATTTAACCTTAAAAAGGATATGAGCTATATTTTTTTGGATATGACATTCTCGCAAATGTGCCATAGGGAATATCATCATAGTTAATAAAAGTAGTCTTAGTGTGCCAGGTGTTGTGATTTTGACTTTTTTCCAAATCAAATGGGTACTCACCCCATTGAAAGCCATTATGTAACTGTAGGAGCAGGATACATAGGTAGTGCACATTGGCAAACGTTGGACAAAAAGCAGGGTTGCAAGTTTAAATTAAAGATGAAAACATTTTCTCTATTCCTGCTGCTCTTGAACTCACCATGAAACATCAGTGCTTTAGTGCTCTACAAGATCCTGGTCTCTTTGGAAATCCACATACAGTATGAACAATAATAACCAATCATGTCCCAGAGAGTAGCTGAGTAAGCACCATAGCATGTAAATAACTATGCTACTGCTGTCGGACTGTCCAACTAACAATTAGGGCTAACGAACACTGCTAACCTGACCTCACATGTCGTCCATCTGTGCAATAATTTTAATTTATGTCAGAATATGCAATATATAACCACGTGTGTCCACTGTCACTTTGTCCCAGACCCTCATGCTGCTAACATGTACAGATGTATACATACAACTATACATTTATAGCACTAGAATATAGTATTTTAAACTTGATTTTTTTATTATGCTACAGTCAGAGATGATATACTTAATTCTTGCTTCTTTTTTATGCTAAAGCTAGAGATGTTTTACCTGCTTCTTTATTACGCTTGAGCTAGAGATGGTATACTTGTGTCTATATTATGCTAAAGTTAGAGTTAAATTTTATGTTATTTTAATATAGAGTTATAGTGTTATTGTTCATCTTGTACTGTGTTCTCCTCTGTTCTGTAACTGGTGATGCAACACTGCAATTTCCCCACTGTCGGATGAATAAAAGATCTTAATCCTAAATAACAAAATACGTCCTAGTTTAATTCTAAGCTCTTCAAACAGCAGGATAAGTCTCTTTAACTATAGTCACTGAATTTCCAACAACATCTTCTCTAATATATTCCTTGTAAGTCTAATCCGTAACTTCTAATTAATCAGTCCTTTCTGTGTGTGTGTGCGCGTGTGTGTGTGTGTCGGGGGGCTTCCACACCAACAGCCCCGGGTCTTAGCACGCGCCCCGGTGACAAAGTGGACTCATTACTTGTCAAGAGAAGCGGACTACGGCTGTAACCACAATGAGCGCGAGCAGGACAGACTAACGATGTAGGCTGGAGGGGGAGTGTGAGTTAGCAACGCATTCTGAAATCTCCGCTTCAACCACTAACTTCTAATCAATTGACCCACACGGCGGTCAGGCAGCACACCCGTAATGAACTGTTATGTCGGCGTGTTTTAGCTGTCGTTCAGAATAACGGCTGAGCATGGCGTACGAGGGAGACGAACAGTCCGCTTGCTGATTTTGCTTTCATCGCCAGTGCAAGAAACCGCTCTAATCTGCTCATTAAAACTTTTTTTCCTATAATTCAGTCTCTTTTTCTTTTCCAGAAAGTCTAATGCAATAACAGAACTTTGAATGTAACTTTGAACAATGGGGACTAATAAACACAGCCGACCTGACCTCACATGTTGTGCGTCTGTGCGGAACAACTGTCAGAATGTGCAATATAGAACCACATGTGTCCACTGTCACTTTACTTTACTCGGTAGTGCAATAACAACTTCAATAAAAGTAATCTAATCTAGGGGAAATTGGTTTAGCAGCATACAATCATCTAAAAACGGGCAGACTCAGCAAAATCACAACACTGAAGACAACAAGAACAAGAGGAGGAGGTTGTCACAAAGCCAGCCCCAGTGCAGAATGTCAAAATGTACAATATAGAATAAGTTTGTCCCAGACCCTCATGCTGCTAACATGTACAGAAGTATACACACAACGATATAGTACTTTCACTAGAATATACAGTATTTTACACTTAGAGATTGTGTACCCAGTCCACATAGCACCAGCCCCTCACTGATCCTCCTGTAGATGGTGAGTCCACAGGAGCCAAGATTATTCAGTGGAGGCTCCAGCCAAAGTGGGGTTGAGTGTCTTGCCCAAGGACACAATGACAGCAGTCATCAGTGGGAGTCGTGAAGTAGGTCTTGGGGTGGACTCGAACCCACAACCTTCATGCTCTAAGGCCAATGTTCTACCAACTGAGCCCCATTGGTATGAATGGCACAGTATCATTCATACCAAATGTACTTGAATCTGTTTGCTTTGCTCACAACATTTTACTTTTGGGCAGAACCAACATGAACTTTAAAGGGAAAATGTACTACGTACCCCAGCTTCAATTTAGCAAGTTCAGTTGCGTTTCAGGAGAAGACAGGAGGAGACAAGGAAACTTCCTGAGTTCAGCTTCAGTATACAGTGCCTTGCGAAAGTATTCGGCCCCCCTGAACCTTTCAACATTTCGCCACATTTCAGTCTTCAAACATAAAGATATAAAATTTTAATTTTTGTCATGAATCAACAACAAGTGGCACACAATTGTGAAGTGGAACGAAATTTATTGGGTGATTTAAACTTTTTTAACAAATAAAAAACTGAAAAGTGGGGCGTGCAATATTATTCGGCCCCTTTACTTTCAGTGCAGCAAACTCAGTCCAGAAGTTCAGTGAGGATCTTTGAATGATCCAATGTTGTCCTAAATGACTGATGATGATAAATAGAATGCACCTGTGTGTAATCAAGTCTCCGTATAAATGCACCTGCTCTTTGATAGTCTCAGGGTTCTGTTCAAAGCGCAGAGAGAACCATGAAGACAAAGGAACACACCAGGCAGGTCCGAGATACTGTTGTGGAGAAGTTTAAAGCCGGATTTGGATACAAAAAGATTTCCCAAGCTTTAAACATCTCAAGGAGCACTGTGCAAGCAATTATATTGAAATGGAAGGAGTATCAGACCACTGCAAATCTACCAAGACCCGACCGTCCCTCCAAACTTTCATCTCAAACAAGGAGAAGACTGATCAGAGATGCAGCCAAGAGGCCCATGATTGCTCTGGATGAACTGCAGATAACTACAGCTGAGGTGGGAGAGTCTGTCCAAAGTACAACAATCAGTCGTGCACTGCACAAATCTGGCCTTTATGGAAGAGTGGCCATTTCTCAAAGATATCCATAAAAAGTCTGGTTTAAAGTTTGCCACAAGCCACCTGGGAGACACACAAAACATGTGGAAGAAGGTGCTCTGGTCAGATGAAACCAAAATCAAACTTTTTGGCCACAATGCAAAACGATATGTTTGGCGTAAAAGCAACACAGCTCATCACCCTGAACACACCATCCCCACCTCAGCTGTAGTTATCTGCAGTTCATCCAGAGTGATCATGGGCCACTTGACTGCATCTCTGATCAGTCTTCTCCTTGTTTGAGATGAAAGTTTGGAGGGACGGCCGGGTCTTGGTAGATTTGCAGTGGTCTGATACTCCTTCCATTTCAATATAATTGCTTGCACAGTGCTCCTTGAGATGTTTAAAGCTTGGGAAATCTTTTTGTATCCAAATCCGGCTTTAAACTTCTCCACAACAGTATCTCGGACCTGCCTAGTGTGTTCCTTTGTCTTCATGGTTCTCTCTGCGCTTTAAACAGAACCCTGAGACTATCAAAGAGCAGGTGCATTTATACGGAGACTTGATTTACACACAAGTGCATTCTATTTATCATCATCAGTCATTTAGGACAACATTGGATCATTCAAAGATCCTCACTGAACTTCTGGACTGAGTTTGCTGCACTGAAAGTAAAGGGGCCGAATAATATTGCACGCCCCACTTTTCAGTTTTTTATTTGTTAAAAAAGTTTAAATTATCCAACAAATTTCATTCCACTTCACGATTGTGTCCCACTTGTTGTTCATTCATGACAAAAATTTAAATTTTATATCTTTATGTTTGAAGCCTGAAATGTGGCGAAATGTTGAAAGGTTCAAGGGGGCCGAATACTTTCGCAAAGCACTGTATGAGTATTTACTGCACAGGTTACGCACAGGTTTCTCAAAGACAAGCACACAACATGCAGAGCATAGTTCTGTGCGTGTATGGTCTTGGATATGATCACGTTCCCGCGGCGCCATTCGCCGTGTTGTTACTAGCGCTGTGTTGTTACACCACGGAGGATGCAGACTTCAGTTCATAAACAACAAACAGCAAGTTCCCCCGCGGTCACGCATGTGTTCTTCCCAGAGGGCCTACCTGCTCTGTCACCATCTGTCCGCGGCATTCCCAGTGATATTATGGGCTACATGGGCAGGTCATTGGACATGCGTCAATGCGTGTTATATTTATTTTTACGCAATTAATGAAAAATGTATTTAACGTGCGCTAACGCGATAAATAACAGCCCTAATAATTATACAAATATCACCTGGTTCAAAAATGCAGATGTGCGCAAATCAGCAGAAATTGGAGTAACAATAAAAAATAATTTGCACCCTGACTATATTTGATAACTTTTATGACAATATGAAACTAGTTATGATAAACATGACATTAACAGTACATGGTTATAATCTTTTAAATTATATAGTCATACATATTCTACTGGTAAATGAAAAGTGTTTTTTGACGTCATGTCCTTAACATAAATCTAAGTTATTTAGAATCTATTTTTATTTAGAGAAGTGGTGATGAAACTTTTTTTTTTTCCGGCCTGGCAATCATATAGATCAGAAGAAGAAGAAGAAAACACTTAAATTCAGCATATTTAGGCCCCACATTGTGAAAGGACGAATGTGGAGAGGTAAAGACACATGCCGTCCACCCTCCCTGCATTTATCACTCATGTTGTTTTCCAACGCAGCCCTTGATCTAAAAAGAATCACAGTATGATTCTACCGTCTGATTAATATGTATCTTTTTGGGTGAGAACAGTGAAGTACACTGCGAGCTACAGCTGCTGTTGGATAACTGTGACCACAGACTGTGCTCTGACTTCAAAGTGGTCCGGAGTGCTTTTAAACTAATAGGTAAAAAGAATAGTTGAATAAGAGCCACCTGAAAAAGCTCAGCATTTTTGCTAGACTTGAACTAGAGCACATTTTCAAATAATTAAACTAACCTATTTTAGTTTGACATTATGTGGAACCTTAAATGAAACATATACAATCTGATTTTTGTCCCCACAATGTGATGATGAATATAATAGTCCCCGTTGTACTCCCACACTCCCGAGCCCCCTTGCCCCCAGCCTCCGCCTCTGTATCTCCCGGAGAAGCCCCTTCACACTCCATCATGAATTTTTAACTCTGCAACCGTGTCGATCTGTGGTCCATTAGAAGTGTGTCTGAGATCAGGAGTCATTCTAGATTTAATAATAGCTCATGAAATATCACACAAGGACTTAACATATTCAGTTGTTTTTAAAGAAGGCTTTTGAACAGCTTTGGATTGGCTGAGTGAGGGAGCTCCGGTGTTTTTCACTTTTCTCTATGAAAAAGTTCATCTATGATTTGAGAGAGGCCTAAAATACATGCGTGAAAACTGTTTTGAAAGTAAACAACTGTATTTAATTCCTACCTTCATAGTCCTAATTCCAGAAGAATCTGACATCACATACAGTATGGGGTGCCTTAACAGTATTTTTCTAGAGAAGTGTGTCCCATGTTTAGGAGAGTTGGAACTCTTCTCGATTCATAGCGTTTCCTGATCTCTATTGTGTCTTTGATCCAGCGCTTGTATTTATTGGGTTCTTAATTTATGGTTTGTGTGTTGTCCCAGTCCATGAGATGGTTATTGCGTTTGCAGTGATCTGATAAAGCAGATTTCAAATTGTTGTCTTGCGCCTTCTGTCTTCATGTTCTTGTTAGTGTTGTAGCTGTTTCTTTCTCCAACTTCTTCTAGTGCTGAAAACCCTTCCTCTTTTACATAGCCTGCATCAGCCATCCATAATCCCCGGTCAATTAGCATTTCCCTACAAGTACGTCTGAGTCTGATCTTAGTGGCTGCGGTTATCTCGTTTGTGTCCCCTCCGACCATTCAGCGAGCGGGTGAGGCGGTTGTTGTAGGTAGGCGTCGTGACCTCAAGAGTTTTTTGCCAATAGTTTGGCAATGGCGGCAAATGCGATAGTAAAGTAATCCGTTCTGGTTCAGATCCCAAATATCAAGACTTTAAAGCCGGAGAAAGAGGAATGTTTAGCAAATAGTCAAGGTTGTGGCTCTACTCCCAACAGACTCCGTTAGTGGCAAAGGAGATGGCTAGGCTAAATGCTAAAAGCCTCACATACTCTGGCGCATTATGATACAGGTACGTCACGACAAGCTCGGATCCAATCGTTTCAATCTGCAAAAGGAGCTCACCCCTCCCACCTGTTGACGGAGCTCAGGGGAGATAATCCAGACCTTAGTACAAAGTGAAAATAGAATGACGGTGTGGTAAGACCAGGCTATCTTTCTCCTATAACATTGTATTTTTGTTCTGGTTCTTTTGTGTCCATTGGGTGCACTAAGATACAGTTTGTCTCAAAATCCCATGTTCTTTTATAACTTTCTATATTGTGCTTTTTCCTGGCTCTTTGTGTGTTCTGTGCATCATATAATTGTATAGAAAAACCAAAACACTTGATCTGCTAAGACAGGATGAACTTCTTTGAAGACTTAGCGGGATGACCAATGTCCATGCATGCTCTTGTCTGTTATCGTCCTGGATCATCACTGTCCTTAGACTCTCCCACATTGGCAAGGAACAACTCAGAAAAACAAAGTGGGAAAAAATAGAGGAGGAGGGATGGGTTGTAGATCGAGGACTGAAGAGGCTCCCAGGTGGGGAGAGGGAGGGCCGCGGGCCTCTAGTTCACAGGTACCGATCGAAAAGGCTGGGTTCAGAGGTCCCATCATCATGCCCTGAAACAGACAGTGGGACAACAAGTGAATGGCAATGAACAGACTACAGGTGGAGCCATAGTGATGAAGGATAAAGTTGAAGTGGGGAGAGGATAGTGTTTGAGTTACCATACGTCTCCCAGCGGGGTGTCTCCATAGGCAGCTTGACTGACTGTCTGTATATATATATATATATATATATATTTTTTTTTACTTATATGACTTTGTAGGTTTAAAGAAAGATTTTAAATTTGATTCTGTAATCCACAAGAAACAGTTTGCATTTTCCCTGTACCATCCCTATATACATAGCACGGCTTGATCTTTAATGCTAGCTAAATCTACTGGTTGGGTTCACCAGGTAATTTTTGGTTTTAAAATCAGGTACCTCAGCTTTGTGTACACTCTTAGTGTGACTTGAAGCAACATACCCACATTATGATTCAGTGGTGGTAATGAATTGTGGTGGTCGGGGAGGCAGAGCAGCTGGGGTTATATGCTACGGTATAATTTACCACCATGTGTGTAGAGTGAGTGAATAATGTAATCTTAATCTTAAGTCTTTGCATATCCAGTTATAGAGCAATATACAGTATAACTGCTGTGTTAGTATTACAGCACCAGCGATTTAAAACTTGTTCCTGACAGCAAAAAGGTCCTGGGATCAAGTCTACCTCTGGGCAGGGCCTTGCTGTGTGGAGTTTGCATGTTCTCCCTGTGTCTGCGTTGGTTTCTTTTGGTTACTCTGGTTTCCCCTACCACTAAAACATGTACAATAGTTCATGATACAATAGTTCTGGCATGCGCCTCCCGTATGGTGACCTCGCTCCCATCTCTGTGTGGAGTGAGAGACAAATGCCCACAATAAATTGCATAGCGCGTTGTGACATTGGTCTGTGAAATGCGCTATACAAATAGAATACTTACTTACTTATTAAGAGCAGCATCATCACCTCATGTGTCTACTGTATCCATGCCAACCACTGCAGCCATTAACATATATGATTTCAAAGGGAAATCCTCGCATTAGTTTGAGTAGTGCAAAAATCCTGACAGATGAGATGCAAAGGGGACAGCGATTTAGGCTGTCAAAATATTTTATTGAAGTTGTATCTTGCATATACCATGTTCAATACCATGTGCTAATTAATTGAGAGTTTAAAAGAGTTTGGCTCCTTGCCCATGTATCCTACTCTCCGAAACACCCCCACCATCACATCATCTCATCTCTTATTTCCAACCCAAACCTTGTGATGCATGAAGCGTGCCCATCCGCCATCACTCAAACACATTAGGCACAACATCTGCTTGTGCCACAACTGATGCTCTGCTCATGTTTACGGCTGATGGGGGCCTGTATATTTAGTGACAGAATTAAGAAAATAACAAAACTAACAGTGGCGAAACAGATCAAGAAGCAGAGCATTAACTGGGTAACATACAAAGGCTCAGGACCAAATGTAACACAATGGTAATAGAAGTATCTTGGACTGAAGTCTTAAAGGAGATATATAATGCAAAGTGGATTGCCGTACTTCTCTCTTAACCGTGTTACAACATTGTTCATCAATCACAGACCTGAAGATGTTTTTAGATCCATCCACACAAATATAAATAGACCTTCTGGCATAAACATGTGACTTTGCTCCATCTGTATAGCTCCTATCTCAGTCTTGTAATGGTATGATGTCATAAGTATTGCCCATACATTTGTTTTGGTAATTTCTCACTTGAAATTACTTTTTGTTTTGCCATCACATGTCGGTGTTAGCAATTTCAAAGTAGAAAAAAAAACAATCTTCATCTTTCTCTGGTCGTCACATTACGATAGAATAGAACAATATAATTATTTACCTAAAAGACTTGTTTCACCAAGTTGTTTCTACTTTTATTAGCATTAGTAGTAGTAGTTGTAGCATTTATTTCAAACGTTATGCAAAGAAAACAATATAAACAATGTGCAAGTAAATAAAAACACAGAATTAACTGAAATAAAATGTTTGAAAAGGAGGCTGGACGAAGCAGACGCTTATTTTGCTCCAACTCCTCACTCATTCAACACACAATTAGCCAAACACAATCACACACGCAGCACAATCACAAATGCACACACACACACACACACACACACACACACACACACACACACACACACACACACACACACACACACACACACACACACACACACACACACACACACACACACACACACACACATACTCGCTTAAGTCACTTTGGGGGTCGCAAACCTGCAACCCCTACTTAGGGGACCACCCTTTCTGAAACACATAGAGAGATTCTGGCAGGGCCATTTTGTCAATGTGACTGCTCATATACACAAAATCAACTCAGATTTTCCTTTTTCACAACTTTTGTCCCCTGAGTACAGAACCCTCACAATGGGGACAATGAATTTTAAAGTCACTTTTGAGGACAGCTACTATACACACACCCATAAATGTCATATTTGGGGTCGTAATTATACATAAACCCATAAATGTCATATTTGGGGTCTAAATTATACACGAACCCATAAATGTCATATTTGGGGTCGTTATTATACACAAACCCATAAATGTCATATTTGGGGTCTAAATTATACACAAACCCATAAATATCATATTTGGGGTCGTAATTATACACAAACCCATAAATGTCATATTTGGGGTCTAAATTATACACAAACCCATAAATGTCATATTTGGGGTCATCAATACATACAACAATTGTCTTACATATACCAAAGTGGTCTCCCTCGAAAAGGATTCTTTTGGATCTCAAGTGACTTCCTCATTAAATAAAGGTTAACAGTGATCATGTAACAGATTCAATTAGGACATAAATGCAGATTTCACTTTTGTCAACTTTAATATGTCACAAAACAAAAGCTCAAAGTAGGGTAAAATGGTTCCATGCATACCTCAAGGCTTTGAAGAAATACTGACAAGGAAAATTGTAAACAATTCAATAAAGGGTCAAACATAAACAGTGGTTAGTGCAGTATAAATTTTGGCACTGGTCAACTGGTACTGTGAAAAAATAACAAATAAATCATCAACAAATATTATCTAGCTTAAGAGAAAACATTCCTAAATCAAATAATGACCGAAAGAACAACATGGATACAAGCAGTCAAAAAATAAGATCCTCAGGATCTGCAGGTGTGGCTGCAGATTTTAAATCCAATCTGAGCAGGAGCGCAGAAGACCCAGGACACAGTGGGACTATGTGTCTCAGCTGGCCTGGGACCACCCCCGGATTCCCTCAGATTCTTTGTGGAGAGGGATGTCAGGGAATCTCTGCTTAGACTGCTGCCCCCATTAACTGACAATGGAATAAGCAAAAGAAAGATTACTTTCAATGATTGACACTGGTCCAGTGGTTTGGACATCACGTTAACAATTTTGCGCACCGGGTTCGATACCGACCACAGGCAATAAAATGATATTTTTTTTCTTTTTTAGTCTCCCGCACTAAAGTACACCTGAGACTTTTTAGTGCATTATGAACCAACTCTGACTCTGAGGAGCACAGGGACAGGCCTCTTGCTGATGCCCAGAGTCAGAACTAAACATGGGGAGGCAGTATTTCAGATGTATGCAGCTAAAATATGGAACAGTGTTCCTACAAATGTGAGACAGACTGTCGATAAAACTTTTGGGGACATGTACACACCCACATTCTGATGTGGTCTGATTGGGGACCATCATTTGCAACTACACTAGATTACACTATTAACATAGACAATATGAGATAAAACTTTTGGGGACATGTACACACCCACATTCTGATGTGGTCTGATTGGGGACTATCATTTGCAACTACACTAGATTACACTATTAACATAGACAATATGAGATAAAACTTTTGGGGACATGTACACACCCACATTCTGATGTGGTCTGATTGGGGACTATCATTTGCAACTACACTAGATTACACTATTAACATAGACAATATGAGATAAAACTTTTGGGGACATGTACACACCCACATTCTGATGTGGTCTGATTGGGGACTATCATTTGCAACTACACTAGTCAAAGTAATGTTTGACTTTTAGTATTGTGACAACACTACACCAGATAGGAGGGCATTCAAATACACCCAACATTATAGGGCTTCATGCAATAAATTCAGATCTTACCTCATTCTGAGCACTGGAACCAGTGGACTCACTATTACTGGCAGTAGATATCTGTAGAAGAGAATTGCAATGCCTTGTTAAAGATATGAACTCGTTTGGAACATGTGATCATTGTAAAAGGAGACTCTTACTTGAAGTTTGAGGTTGTCAGGATCACACATTGTGTGTCCAGTCATATCTGTGAGTTGCATCTAAAACATGGTAAAAACAGGATTTGAATTCATCAGCCACAGTAACAGGTATGGAATGGTTACTTCAGCAAGCAACGATGGCCTAGTGGTTTGTACATTGTGCTTACAATTTTGCACACCGGGTTCGATACCGACCACAGGCAATATAATGTTTTTTTTTTCTTTTTTAGTGCATTATGAACCAACTCTGACTCTGAGGAGCACAGGGACAGGCCTCTTGCTGATGCCCAGAGTCAGAACTAAACATGGGGAGGCAGTATTTCAGATGTATGCAGCTAAAATATGGAACAGTGTTCCTACAAATGTGAGACAGGCTGTCGATAAAACTTTTGGGGACATGTACACCCCCACATTCTGATGTGGTCTGATTGGGGACTATCATTTGCAACTACACTAGATTACACTATTAACATAGACAATATGAGATACAACTTTTGGGCACATGTACACACCCACATTCTGATGTGGTCTGATTGGGGACTATCATTTGCAACTACACTAGTCAAAGTAATGTTTGACTTTTAGTATTGTGACAACACTACACCAGATAGGAGGGCATTCAAATACACCCAACATTATAGGGCTTCATGCAATAAATTCAGATCTTACCTCATTCTGAGCACTGGAACCAGTGGACTCACTATTACTGGCAGTAGATATCTGTAGAAGAGAATTGCAATGCCTTGTTAAAGATATGAACTCGTTTGGAACATGTGATCATTGTAAAAGGAGACTCTTACTTGAAGTTTGAGGTTGTCAGGATCACACATTGTGTGTCCAGTCATATCTGATCTGTGAGTTGCATCTAAAACATGGTAAAAACAGGATTTGTATTCATCAGGCAACTTAGCCGGTCTGGAAATCTTACTTTCAATGATTGACACTGGTCCAGTGGTTTGGACATCACGTTAACAATTTTGCGCACCGGGTTCGATACCGACCACAGGCAATAAAATGATATTTTTTTTCTTTTTTAGTCTCCCGCACTAAAGTACACCTGAGACTTTTTAGTGCATTATGAACCAACTCTGACTCTGAGGAGCACAGGGACAGGCCTCTTGCTGATGCCCAGAGTCAGAACTAAACATGGGGAGGCAGTATTTCAGATATATGCAGCTAAAATATGGAACAGTGTTCCTACAAATGTGAGACAGGCTGTCGATAAAACCTTTGGGGACATGTACACACACCCACATTCTGATGTGGTCTGATTGGGGACTATCATTTGCAACTACACTAGATTACACTATTAACATAGACAATATGAGATAAAACTTTTGGGGACATGTACACACCCACATTCTGATGTGGTCTGATTGGGGACTATCATTTGCAACTACACTAGTCAAAGTAATGTTTGACTTTTAGTATTGTGACAACACTACATCAGATAGGAGGGCATTCAAATACACCCAACATTATTGGGCTTCATGCAATAAATTCAGATCTCCCCTCATTCTGAGCACTGGAACCAGTGGACTTACTATTACTGGCAGTAGATATCTGTAGAAGAGAATTGCAATGCCTTGTTAAAGATATGAACTCGTTTGGAACATGTGATCATTGTAAAAGGAGACTCTTACTTGAAGTTTGAGGTTGTCAGGATCACACATTGTGTGTCCAGTCATATCTGTGAGTTGCATCTAAAACATGGTAAAAACAGGATTTGAATTCATCAGCCACAGTAACAGGTATGGAATGGTTACTTCAGCAAGCAACGATGGCCTAGTGGTTTGTACATTGTGCTTACAATTTTGCACACCGGGTTCGATACTGACCACAGGCAAAATAATGATTTTTTTTTCTTTTTTAGTGCATTATGAACCAACTCTGACTCTGAGGAGCACAGGGACAGGCCTCTTGCTGATGCCCAGAGTCAGAACTAAACATGGGGAGGCAGTATTTCAGATGTATGCAGCTAAAATATGGAACAGTGTTCCTACAAATGTGAGACAGGCTGTCGATAAAACTTTTGGGGACATGTACACACCCACATTCTGAAGTGGTCTGATTGGGGACTATCATTTGCAACTACACTAGATTACACTATTAACATAGACAATATGAGATACAACTTTTGGGGACATGTACACACCCACATTCTGATGTGGTCTGATTGGGGACTATCATTTGCAACTACACTAGATTACACTATTAACATAGACAATATGAGATAAAACTTTTGGGGACATGTACACACCCACATTCTGATGTGGTCTGATTGGGGACTATCATTTGCAACTACACTAGATTACACTATTAACATAGACAATATGAGATAAAACTTTTGGGGACATGTACACACCCACATTCTGAAGTGGTCTGATTGGGGACTATCATTTGCAACTACACTAGTCAAAGTAATGTTTGACTTTTAGTATTGTGACAACACTACACCAGATAGGAGGGCATTCAAATACACCCAACATTATAGGGCTTCATGCAATAAATTCAGATCTTACCTCATTCTGAGCACTGGAACCAGTGGACTCACTATTACTGGCAGTAGATATCTGTAGAAGAGAATTGCAATGCCTTGTTAAAGATATGAACTCGTTTGGAACATGTGATCATTGTAAAAGGAGACTCTTACTTGAAGTTTGAGGTTGTCAGGATCACACATTGTGTGTCCAGTCATATCTGTGAGTTGCATCTAAAACATGGTAAAAACAGGATTTGTATTCATCAGCCACAGTAACAGGTATGGAATAGCTATTTCAGCAAGCAACGATGGCCTTTTGGTTTTGGATTTCAGATAGTCATGGTACACGATATTCTGTGGGTCTTGAAAATTCAGTAAAAATCATCAGAAACTGGCAATAATACCTACATTTTCCCTTTCATTAACAGATCTTGTTGGTTGTACCCAAAAGAAGAAGGTTGTGAGCAAGTCAAACAGATTGAAGTACATTTGGTATGAATAACAATGTGTCATTACATTTGATAATCTCGTTTAACTTCAATTGGAGTGGATTTGAAATAGAATGTGTAAAATGCGATAAATCTTGAGTTAACTCACCATTACTATGCGATTAAGCAACTAAAAAAAAAAATCGTTTGACAGCCCTAGTTTTAATGTTTCCCTTCCTGAAGTAACAGCAAATAAGTGAGCTCTTCACGCTATTCTAAGATCCATCCTACATTTCAATAACCAATAATTTTAATAATCTTACCACCAAAGAGTATCTCTCCATTTAAAATCAAACAGAAATACTCCCTCTGAATTCTTGAATTGAGGTTTATCTTTTCTGACAAGAGAGCCACAGTACTCAAGGAGAAAATCTCCTTTTTGAAATCCATCCACAGCGAACACCCCCCGGCCTGTAAAACAGCATAAAAAGTGTAGGCCTCTATATCAAATTTAAAAAAAAACAATATAAAATGTATGTATACCTTTGTATGAATTAATAAACTGTTGTTTCAGTCCAGCCTTGTCACTTTTTAATTTGACATATTCCACTGCTTCCTGTTGAGGACTAATTCGTTTTCTCCTCTTTGCTGGCAATACTATTCCTTTTATTCTAGAAAGAAATGTCATGTTATTATGTATTTAGAGCGACCAATTAAAATGCACCGGTACTGTGCTATGAAATAATGAATACATAGTGAGGCTATTGCCATGTTCCTAGCTTAAGAGTACATGGTCACAAGTGAGCTATATTTTTCAAACTAAGAATTTAAATCTGATAAAGTTGTTTGGGGACATTACAGTTGCTATATATCCAACACATTATATTTTAGTCAATTTAGCAACACCAAAATATCTGTAATTTTGGCATCAAAACAGAGACATGATGTTTTCAATCAAATGGATGGTTTACAGTACCACAAAACAAATCATTTTGGTAACATGTATCATTAAAATCTATGAAAATAGTGAACATTGACCGATTTCTTACCTTGAAAGTGTGGCTGTTGCAGACAGAGTGTTTCGAAAATTAATGCCGTGATGGGAAGTGAACCGTGTACTTTCCGCGCGAAAGGGAGCGCATTTTCCCGCGTTCATTTCTGGCGCTCCCTTCCCTTTTGGGCGACTTTCAATAATCAGTCTAAATGAATCCATCTCTAGTAAAGTCTACTATCCATGAGAGGGGTTAGTGTAACAGAGCTACATACATTAATTCTGTGTTCTTAATCATTCGCCA
Organism: Knipowitschia caucasica; assembly: GCA_964034765.1. Taxonomy (NCBI): domain Eukaryota; kingdom Metazoa; phylum Chordata; class Actinopteri; order Gobiiformes; family Gobiidae; genus Knipowitschia; species Knipowitschia caucasica. The sequence continues at coordinate 12,712,173 of OZ035824.1, read as the reverse complement.
AGGTTTTACACAAAAAACTCAATTTCCCATAAGCCTTTGCACACGGAAGTCAGCTAATAGCGTTTGTGGTTGTGGAGGTCAGAAACCTAGGTATTATTAATCGAAAATATATATGTATAATACATGCATGGATGTAACGAGGTTTGGTGGATAAAACCCTTTTCTAATTATCTAAAATGCTTATTTATTGATGGTTCCTGAATGTTGTGCCCCTCGACCCATAGGTGACATTACCACGAGACATCGGTAAGTGTTGCTATGTTATTGAATGGTACGTGCTTTACTTAACTCAGTGCTACCCAAAGTGGGGAATGGGGCGCAGAGCAATTGCAGGGCGGGCGCGGGACGAATGAATGAATGAACGAACGAAAATACATGCAGTTGGCGAAATGACATTAACATTGTCCGCTTGCCCAGAGCAACTAAAGATTTGGGACGGACTATAGTGCGCTGTTTTGAACGGCATCAGTCGTTCTAACCCCGGGAACAACTGCGGTGTATTGTGTTGACAACTGCTCCGCGAACGCACATCTGAGCGCGGACCATAGACGTGTTCAAGACCATCCCCTGCGTCTACCCCCGCTTCTCCCCCCGCTTCTCCCATGCGTCTCTCCCCGCTTCTCCCATGCGTCTCTCCCGCGTCTCCTCGTCTTCCCGCGTCTCCCCGCGTCTCCCCTGCGTCTTCCCGCGTCTCCCCTGTGTCCCTACTGCGTCTCCCCCCTCTCCTGTTTCCAACCGAAGCTCAACCAAAACTCACGAAATTAAAGCTTGGGTACCTAAATTTTTCTTCGCATAAATAATTCATTGGTTATGCGCAAAAGTCAAATGTTGTGAACAAATCAAATAGAACACACACAACAGGCAATCTTGTTTTTTTATTTAGCATACTTATGAGTCATCATTTTACTCAAAAAAACGCTTGTGTACCAAAGTTCCAGAATCACTGACTAACCCATACTACAGGTGTTACGTCGGTTTCGAAATACACTGCCTCAGCTGTGTGATGTAATCATGGATCTATTATAATAACGGATGTAATGCAAATCCGCAGGTTCATGGTCTCATGGCAGCCGAAGCAAACCAGACTTTACGTCTGCAATCTTAAGTCATCTAAAGTGATTTATTCTTGAAGTTTAGATTCAAACTAATTAAGGCACAGATGTCACTCTTAATGCAATTTGAGGCAATATGTTAATAAAGAGCAGTTACAGACAAGACGCGTTTGTGTAATTAAGTCATTTTTAGAGTAATTATACGTTGTTGAAGCATATACACAAAACCTTTTGAAATGTTTATTTCAAAAGGCTATAACTTAAAAGTGACAAGAGATAAAGACTTTCTGTAAATTACAGAATTATTAAGGATGGCCAAAAGTTTATGTAGGGAATAAGTGCACCCATCTAATTAGCATATTATGACATCATATGGCGTTGGAAATTGTGGATTTTAGAATTTTCATAAAATGTTTCTCCCCTGCCCTCTCTCGTCTCCCCCGCTCTCACTCTCATCTCCCACGCTCTCTCTCATCTCCCCCGTTCTATCTCTCATCTCCCCTGCGCTCTCTCTCTCGTCTCCTCTGCTCTCTCTCTCATCTCCCCCGCTCTCTCTCTCATCTCCCCTGCTCTCTCTCTCGTCTCCCCCACTCTCTCTCTCGTCTCCCCCACTCTCTCTCTCGTCTCCCCCGCTCTCTCTCTCGTCTCCCCCGTTCTCTCCCTCATCTCCCCTGCTCTCTCTCTCGTCTCCCCCGTTCTCTCTCTCATCTCCCCTGCTCTCTCTCTCATCTCCCCGTTCTCTCTCTCATCTCCCCTGCTCTCTCTCTCTCTCCCCCACTCTCTCTCTCGTCTCCCCCGCTCTCTCTCTTGTTCTCCCCCACTCTCTCTCTCGTCTCCCCCGCTCTCTCTCTCGTCTCCCCCGTTCTCTCTCTCATCTCCCCCACAATATTTTAGCGGAGATTTTAGCAGAGGCTGGAGTCGCGGCGTGGTGCCCCGACGTGACTTCCAGGCTTGTTCTCCGCAAATCTAACCTGTCTCCGAACCTCCCAATGACAGCCCTGACTCTGAGAAACACTGTTCCCACTGACTTTGTGCAAAGTGTCTAAAGTTAGTGCGGTAAAACACTTGCACACTTCCTTCGCTTCGCTATTCTGCACTGGTTCAACGCGGTCTTGCTCGAATGAATGCCTCCACCAGACTGTATTAAAAATGACCACCTTCGCCACACTCTGCTCTTCTTCTGTGGAGTTTTACGGCAGTGTGATGCAGTGTTGTGTAGTTCTGTGGTGCATGTACGTCCGTCCGCTCAACCACAGAACTACAAGAATGCGCCCAACCCCCGCACTCGGTGACGTATTAACTGCGCGACACAACGAATCGATAACCAAATTCGTTGCCAACGCTTTTAATAATCGATTTTTATCGATATTATCAATTCGTTGTTGCAGCCCTACTTTACAGCCTTGATTAATTTTACATATTGGGCCGTTAGCTGGCACCTTGACTTGTGCTTCTTTGTGGCTGCATGATCTTTGAGATCTTTTAAATGTGCACAAGTATCAGTGATACAAACTTGGCAGTGCGCTTTCCCTTCTTCTGCACCACGTGAAATCCATGCCCTTAAAAATGCAGTCAGTGATTTTTTTTTATAACCCTAAAAGTAGTCAAGCTATCATGTGTTTTCAAATAGTAATGGAATTGACCAGATGCCTACAGTCTCCAAAAATGTATTAAAAATATTTTGGAGTGGATCGATAAAAATAATCGAGTGGAGAGTGTTGTTTCGAGTTGGTGCTACGGCTAAGCTATCAAAATCACTTAATGAACCTTCAAGTCTGGATCTTTTTTTGACTTGATTCTGTTTTTTTCCTTTATTTTGCCTACTTTGACATTTTGACAGCTAATTTTTCAAAAACCTGCGTTTTGTCTGAGTGGCAGGAGGGAACGTGCATGCGTATGTGACGCATATACTGTAAATATTGTAACCTCAGCTAAAGGTAGTGAGTGTGTGATGTGAGGTTAAAGAGGGCAAGTTATTTCTGCCCGGAGAGAGGAAGAGGGATCCAAACAAGGGATCAAGTGCCGATGTTTTGGCTACAAAAACACACTGAACTGATCTGAAACCAGCCCAATTTTTAGCCATCCGCCCAAACCCATTTTTGCCTGCTAAATAGATCGCAAAACCGCACAATTGGGCGTAAAACCGACCCATCTGGCAACCCTGAAGACAGCACAGCGATATCTTATTACTTTGTAAAACATTACTACTATGGGGTACTCAAATGAAATGTTATACTTATGCATGCATGTTATTATCCAGACCAGGATTGCTGAAGCTGTATGACGTCTGGGAGAGGCCCGTTGATATTCTCTGGATTTCTTAAATACTCATTTTGACTTCTGATTCATCTCATGGTGCGGTAGGAGGCCTTGCTGCCACTCACTTCACTGTTTCTACCACCTCAAATGTACTGGACGGCACTACCACCTCAAATGTACTGGACGGCACTGTGAGTCCTGCGTTGAACAGTTTTTTGAGGAATTCTTAATGCATTTATGGAAAAAAACAGTTGCGCTGTTGGCTGTACTGTATGTGGACTACTTTCAATGCTACTGTAGTGGGCCTTTTTTGATTCAAGTGGTTTTTCAACTGTTGTGGATATTGCATTTATTTTGTGAATATCTAAATAACTATACTAAACTCACTTGGTAGCACGCATTTGTGTTCTGGTGCCTGTAACGTATCTTGAATATAAAATAAGTTACATTTGGGTTAGGTTGAAGTTATTCTGGATTATTATACATTGTTTTCCTATGGAGATGATGGTATTTCATGTGGAGCAGTCAGACCTGTCTTGTTTCATTGCCAACCATTGTTACCATGTAGACTACTCTGTGAAGTATTATATATTCAATATAGTATAGTATTGTTGATAATTGGTGTTATCTAAGCAACTTAAGGTACAAATAAACATCCAATCATCAAGTAGTATTTTGGCACTGGCTAGTTCAGTGCTAGTCAGACATATGCAGCATATGTTACATGTGGGAAATGTAAATTGAATCCTTCTTTAGTCATATTTTGTTTACAGGGTATATAACTAGCCACAGACCTCTATACACACACCAACTACACCTCCCTTTGGGGACATGCAGTTCCATACACATCCACTAGGGGACGACATAGAGTTATACACAAATTGGGTGGGGGAAAAGTGGGGTCACACACACATACACAAAAAAAACTACAAAAGTCACTTTTTGGGACATTGAAGATTTTCAGGGAGAAATGCATTTCTGAGCTTAGAGATTCTATATTCAATGAAATCTAATTGGGGTCTAATTGGGGACCATGATTTTGGTCCCCAATTGGAATTCGGTCCCCAATCTACTGGTGTGTATCCTGGTTGAAGTCCCCAAAATTGTCCTATGTAAACACACACACACACACACACACACACACACACACACACACACACACACACACACACACACACACACACACACACACACACACACACACACACACACACACACACACACACACACACACAAGACACAGGCCCAAACACTCTCTGACCACACACCTCCCTCTATGCTGAAGTCCTCACTCCTCCACATACTTCTTCAGCACGTCCTTCTTGAACAGCTTTTTAAAATGTAACAGCATTAGTATTTATTAGTATGACACATTCTAAAATTTGAAATGTCAAAGTAAATTGTCTTACATTTTGACGGACAAAAATCATGCAACATTTTGTTTAATTAAAAAGTCATACACACAGAGCTATTTACATGGGAAGTGTTTTATAATTTAAAAAAGGGTGATGCCCCTTACTACAAGCAGTATGTGCATACAGTGGGTAACATGTGTTAAAAGGCAGGTGTTGCCTTCTTCTTGGGGTGTGATATGCATTTGAAATATAACCTCAGAGCTGCCTCAGGCCACTTCAGGACTTACTGACAGATACAAGGAAACAAAGAATTTCTACGGATCACATTTTCTCTGGAATGTCTTAACAGCTTGTAACTTAAAATATATAAAGCATCAACGTAACTCTGTCACAATCATTTGTCGAAAAGATCTTAGTCTTGTGGAATTTCTTTACAGACCCGCTAGCATAAACAATGAAAACAACCCAGAGCTTTAATACAATCCAAGTGTGAGTTTATTCATGAGTGAATACTGTGCAATATACAAAGAAAAACATAATCCATACCACCTGAATTAGTTCTGAAGGAATTACTAGAGTAAACAAGGACATATCTACTCTAGATCTTAAACAAATGAAGTCACGGTTGATATGTGCAGCTCAAGGCTTTCCCATCTGCTTCATTAAGTCTGATACAATTCTAAAATATGCAGTAATCTGTTTTGATCTGGAGCATTGTGTATTTTGACACAGATATTGCAGAAAACCCATCTATCAGCTGAACTTAATAACATAAAGCAGAAGAAACTATCCATACTGTAGTTAAATCAAGAGTGGAGGTTTTTAGTTTACTCTAAAAAAAAATTAAGGTATATAGAAGGATTTTCTTCTTCTGAGTGGATCATAAAGAAAACTGGTCCTCCCTTTTGTCAATCATTCTGAAGATCTCATCAAATAAGACCAGAGGGTTTGGTTAAAAAAGTGGAGAGGGCAGTTCTTTCCTAACGTTTGGGAAAATCCTCCAGTATACGTTGAATGTTTCTTCAGATCAGGTCATATTTCTATTACAGTGGCAATTGGTAAAATGCTCCCAATGAGTGTTTGTCTTGTTAAAAGAATATTATAAGCCTTTGCTATTGCTGTCCAATTAAACATACATATACATACTATGCATTAAAACATAACCAGCAAAATAAACTTTTCACAGCTTTTTAGTAAAATATCCTCCATTCATTCACACACAGTAATTTGTGTTTGAGTCGATCTTGCACCCATGCATTCCCCTGGTTCCTCTGGCAACAGCAATTACTATACTTTACTTACAATTTTTTTTCCCCTGGATGCTGTGATACAAGAAGATCAGCAGCAGTGCAGTCGTGATGTTAACTCAAATTCAATTCCATTTAGTTTTGTATAGCCCTAAATAGCAACAGCAGTCATTTCAGAGGACTTCACACAGTTGTCACCAATACAAAACAAAGAATGAAACTGTTAGAACATAATAAATGCAATGATAATGACCACATAGGAGGTATGAGGGGGTGGACTACAAATACCCATAAATGCTAATAAATGTGCATAAATACCACTACCCTTTGACCCTCCTGCGTCTGCAAAGAAAAACTAAAACACAGAATTTTCCCAGCAACAATCTTCCTGTCAGGTCCTTCTTTATAAATTGAAAGAAATGTCAGCTCACGTTTCTTCTGACTATATATTTCCTTATGTTGGGTTAAAAGGCAAAGTTCATAGCGATTTGGCATTGACTTTTTTTCAACCTTGTTTTGAATCAAGATTGAGCTTTCATGTGTGCTAAATATTAAATGATGAGCCATGGGTGTCATAGATAGATATTGCAGAATGTCCATTAACCAAATACATTCTGGGGTTGTATTCTTTCTTTTATTGGGAGACTATCAGTGTTTTTCTTCCTGCTTGGTCAAAATCATGTGAAAAGAAAATGTGAGATCATTAGAAATATTTGTTTTTATGCTTGTTTGATTTACTACAGTATATACTACACATTGATTAAATGACTTTACATGTTAATAAAGGCTGTAGAGTTTCAGTTGTGAATAAAATGAAGTTGGTGGTGTGCCGTATGATTTGTGCCGCGGCTCAAAAAGGTTGGAGAACACTAGTCTATTGTGAAAAATCATCAATCTATACTGTAAATGGAAATTAAACACATAACACTTACTTTTGGGAGGCAGTATATCACTTGGAATAATCTATAGGAGTCAAATCCAGACTTGACGATCATCAATGGCATAAGATGTATTTCCCAAGGTGAATGTTCCAAAAGATTAAAAGTCGAAGGGAATGTAGAAGCTCCCCGCAGTGTTGAGACTTTCCTCTTAACTTTGCTCCACTCTCCCGCAGTTGATCTACCCTGTGCAGTCGTCTCTAAATGTGTGTCATTTTTCACTCCCCAGAAACTGGCCACGGCGGCAGAGAAGTTCCAGATGGAGCACCAGTGGAAAGATGAGTTTGAGGTAAGAGAGCCAGCAAAAGCACACTATACTGAGGAGGCACATCTGTCAGCTCTGTCACCTCACAGGAAGAAGGTCGCAGGTCCAATTCCCAGGGCCTCTCTGACTTAGCATATTCTGTATATACCACTAAATAGTACCGGTTATAGTACCGGTGCTTTAGTTTCCTCCATTAACTGAAACTACAGTCACTATTAAATGTAGCAAATATTCACATATTACACAATACAATACAATTTATTCTTGTATAGCCCTAGGTCACAACAGAAGTCATCTCAGAGGACTTAACAAAACCATTGAAATCACCAACACAGGTCAGAGAATCAACAGTTAAAACACATGAAGAATATAAAGCACACACAGAAAAAAATGTCCATACATGTTGTAGAATGCTAAAGTGTCCTGATCATCACCAATCCTTTCTGTTGGACACTAACTGTCCAACAAGACCCTCCTGCATCGACAAGGAAAAACTCTTAAAAAACCCAGTGGGAAAAAGTGAGAAACCTTTGTATCTACTTCACTGTTATCAGATTCAGATTCAGGTAACATCACAGATAAAGAAAAGAGAGCTTTAAATAAGGTGCTCCGCTCTGCAAAGAGGACCGTGGGCTGTGAGCTTCCTGTTCTGGAGGTTCTTTATAAATCCAGACTTTTAAACAAAGCTCTTAGGATTGTCAATGACTCTTCCGGCCACCCTGGGAAAGCCATGTTCCAGCTTCTTCCCTCTGGCAGAAGATATCGCTCTCTGAGATGCAGGACATCTCGTTACGCTAACATTTTTTTTCCACAAGCTGTTCTCAGTGTGAACAGAGCACTTTAATGATTTGCACTTGTTTTGAAACTGTTTTAGTCGATCGATTTCACAGTGTCAATTGTTTACTGTTTTATTTGTTTTATTTCTGTCTTTTAATGTTGTTTTATGTCTGTATTTGTCTGTGCACACTGGAGACTTTTTGCTAATGTATTCCAATGTGTTTTTTTTTTACTGCAAATGGCAAATAAACTGAATATGAATCTGATCTATGAGGTACGTACATAAGTGTGAAGTTTAAACTGCAGCAACTTTCAAAGGCCAGAGCAGGGTCACGTATGTACTAAGAAGAAGCATCCGTGTGACATGACCAAGGCCTGGGTCCAAGATGGCTGCCAATTCAACTTAAGTGGTCAAGCTCAAAAAGCATTTGCCAAGCTTTCCTTATTCTGTGGTCATACCCTTATGATGCTTTCTGCGTAGGTGGACAAAGAGCAGGTCGGCTTTAATGAACACATTTTTTTAAGGAAAAAAATTCATGAAAATGAAGCCCATCACACTGCAAAGAAGTTTAGTGGAAAAGAAAGTATGCATAAGTCCATCCATCCATTTTCTACCCTTTAATCCATTTCTGGGTCAGGGGGGTGGCAGTCAGAGATGCCACCCAAGTCTCATAGCACCAGCCCCTCACTGACCCTCTGCAGGTGGTGAGTCCACAGGAGGACGGCTGCTCTCTGACTGTGAGCATAGCCTTGATCTTTCAGTGGGGGCTTTGGGCAAAGTGGGGTTAAGTGTCTTGCCCAAGGACACAACGACAGCAGTCATCAGTGGGAGTCGGTGGAGAAGGTGCAGAGGTGAACCCACAACCTTCTGGGCTTAAGGCCAATGCTCTACCAACTGAGCTACTGTCGCCCCCCCCATAAGTGCATAAGTGTGCATCCTTATTGTTCACGCAGTGAATTCTCAAGCATTTTCTGCACTAACTCCAGCCGATGTGTCCATAGAATCCTGTGAAACCAACACATTTTTAATAACTGCAATAAAGTGTAGTCCTCGGTACAAGATTGAAACCCTGTAATATTTACCCAGTGCTTATTCAGTCCTTGCTTCATACCCTTTATCATGCACAAACAAAAAAATAACAGTGTGCAGTACAAAAAGCCCTTGTCTGCGCACATATTTTCCAACACAAACTGAAAATGAAACTTTTTCGCTTGTACTTTTTAGATATTTTTTATGTAATTTATTTTTTTCAGCATGTTCACATGGTTTACGTGGCTTTCCTTCAATGGCTGTGTGGGAGACGTGGCACGCCCTAACAGCCCGCAAACCGAGCCTGTCCTGGCTTTGCTCATAAGCAGTGCCCACTTTAGCAGCTCTATACTGTTCTCTTTTAGAGCAAACTGAGCTGAGCAGTGCGGTGTCGAGCCAATGTGAAAGCAATCAAAGGCATCAACCATTGTTATTTTAATTACTATTATTAAGAAAGACACTGTCGAGAAGTAGAGTTCAATTTCTTACAGAATCTTGAACTCCTGTCTCCAACTGAGCCCCATCCCACTTATTAGAAAATACTTTATTTTTTTTATTATCCTGATTTAGCCTGTGAGAGAGGTCAAAGATACATGTGAACATTTGTGATAGAGCAGAATAGATAGTGTTGAGGAACTAGTTGCACATTGATTTTATTACAGACTGTTTTGTGGTTTCAATGTTGGCTACTTCCAGCTTTAAAGGATCCAATGAATCACAACATATATTATAACACAAGGCTAAAAGAAAATGAAGAAAACGTGTCTGATAACGCAACCCTGTATTATCGAGCATCCCGGCAGCGTGGATCCATGCTCACGGCTTTTGTTCGCACGGCTTTAATTTATCATCTCGCGCCTGTTAGCTCTGATTACTGCTCCATTACTAAACAGCTTTATTGGACATCATACAGGCTCATCTTTCATCCGGCCTGTTTTATTACTGAAGCGCGGAGAGGAGGAGGTCAGAGGCGGCCATGACACGTCACCGCACACGCTCAGATGGATGAGCCGGGTCTGTGGCACGATGCGTAGCGCGCCGTTAAAGGCCCCGCAAATGTTTCCCCAGAGATCTGTAAATAGCAGCAGGCTCATATGATTTAACAAGATGAGTGGAGTGCAGCATTTGGTCAGCACATACAAACAGGGAGAGACATTTGTTCTGTAGATGAGCGCACGTGGAGACGGGAGGGGTGAAAGATTAATTGTAATCGTATCGAAGTGATCATCGCCAAGACGGCAATTATTCACATTTAGTGCACACATAAAAATGCACACATTTAGCAGTGGTTATCTGGGCATGAGCATGGGCCCTCATTTTGAGTGAGAATTTGTTATTTTTGTTGCCCCCGGACTCGTGGGCTGCACCTCACTCCCTGCCTGAGAGCTGCCACAGTCCTGCAATGCCTGGCCTCGGTTCTCGTTCTACAGACTGAGTCCTGGATCTATAGCCCGACCATTCGTGGGAGTGTATCCTTTTCTCAATGTGGACCTTCTCGAGGTTTCTCACTTTTACTACTGGGTTTTTTGAGTCGTTCCTTGCCGATGCAGGAGGGTCTAAAGACAGTATTGATGATTCAGGACGTTTATGGACATTGGTCAATTGCCCCTTTTAGACCAATGGCTCCTATATGTTTGTTATTATGGCATTTCCTGTATATTTGAACTGTTTGAGTCTGTGATCTGTGTTCACAAATCGACCCCTTCTAAAGTCTTCCGCATTGACTGCTGTTGATATTTAGAGCTATACCAAAAGGAAGTGAATTGAATTTGCCCATAATACTTCAGCATATCTAATTTAGTCAAAATTTTCACCCGCCAAAATAAATACATATCATCTGCTGTTTTGTTTCTTGAACTTAAATCACAGATCTAATCTCAATCGCAATGTTTACCAAAAAAAATCAGCCCTAGTAGAAAGCAACATGTTTCTTACTTTCAGTTATTTTGTAAGGTTTTTCTGTAACTTTCTGGACAATAAAAAATATTTGAAGAAAAAATGAGGTTTTGAAAAGTGTTATGTTTATTTTTGCAGCATTCTGTCACTCTTGACCAAGTTAGAGTATAATAATGTCTTCATTATGCATTGGCTTTGATTTGCCTCTTTTGAAAGCTGAGGTCATTGGGAATGCAGCTGGAGTCAGACTAAACATTCTCGGGGGAATTCGGTGAGACAATTAGCAAAGTATTGTGTTGCTCAGGTTTGCGACCCTTCTATCAGTGAAGCAACTGTATTTTAAGGAAACATATGAAACTCAAAATTATAAGAGATTCTGATTCTAAAATTCTTTGTGAAGAACTCGACCTGTGACACCCTTCAATAAAGATACACACAATCAAGTTTGGATCCTTTTCTTATAGGAAACTAATGTTGAAAATACTGTAGCCACATGGGCCTGTCGCAAGCTAACTAACTTAGTGTATCATATCCACTTGAGCGGGCTGAGATCCGTAGAAATCCAAATTTGAAACGCATTATCCAACCCATGCCATACTGTAGGCTTTAGAACAATATAATCTGTGCAGTTTGACATATAGGCTACTTAAAAAGAAAAGTAGGAAGACAATATATTGGAACTATAGCTTACAATTCCAGGCAACCCATTTAGATATGATACTGTATATGTATTGAAAAAAATATAGATAGATAGATACATTATTGATCCCCCTGTAGGAGGAATCTTCTGCCGAAGTCTTCTGACAGCCGAAGGAAAAAAAATTGTATTATTAGTTTTCAATCAATCAATCAATTAACGTTTATTTGTAGATCGCCTTTCCTACACAAAGGCAACGCAAAGCGCCTCACAACCCATATTACATCATGCATAAATCATCAAACATTAGATTATATACAGTGGGGCAAAAAAGTCACCGATTGTGCAAGTTCTCCCACTTAAAATAATGACAGAGATCTGTAATTTTCATCATAGGTACACTTCAACTGTGTGAGACAGAATGTGGAAAAAAAATCCAGGAATTCACATTGTAGGATTTTTAAAGAATTTATTTGTAAATTATGGTGGAAAATATGTATTTGGTCACTTCAAACAAGGAAGATCTCTGGCTCTCACAGACCTGTAACTTCTTCTTTAAGAAGCTCTTCTGTCCTCCACTCGTTACCTGTATTAACGGCACCTGTTTGAACTCGTTATCTGTATAAAAGACACCTGTCCACAGCCTCAAACAGTCAGACTCCAAACTCCACTATGGCTAAGACCAAAGAGCTGTCGAAGGACACCAGGAAAAGAATTGTAGACCTGCACCAGACTGGGAAGAGTGAATCTACAATAGGCAAGCAGCTTGGTGTGAACAAATCAACTGTGGGAGCAATTATCAGAAAATGGAAGACATACAAGACCACTGATAATCTCCCTCGATCTTGGGCTCCACGCAAGATCATCCCGTGGGGTCAAAATGATCATGAGAACGGTGATCAAAAATCCCAGAACCACACGGGGGGACCTGGTGAATGACCTGCAGAGAGCTGGGACATGCATGTCCAGGCCCGTCTGAAGTTTGCCAGAGAGCACATGGATGATACAGCAGAGGATTGGGAGAATGTCATGTGGTCAGATGAAACCAAAGTAGAACTGTTTGGTGTAAACTCAACTCGTCGTGTTTGGAGGAAGAAGAATACTGAGTTGCATCCCAAGAACACCATACCTACTGTGAAGCATGGGGGTGGAAACATCATGCTTTGGGGCTGTTTTTCTGCTAAGGGGACAGGACGACTGATCGGTGTTAAGGAAAGAATGAATGAGGCCATGTATCATGAGAGTTTGAGCCAAAACCTCCTTCCATCAGTGAGAGCTTTGAAGATGAAATTTGGCTGGGTCTTCCAGCATGACAATGATCCCAAACACACCGCCCGGGCAACGAAGGAGTGGCTCAGTAGAAGCAGTTGAAAGTCCTGGAGTGGCCTAGCCAGTCTCCAGACCTCAACCCCATTGAAAATCTGTGGAGGGAGTTGAAAGTCCGTGTTCACTGCTCTCGAGAAGATCTGCATGGAGGAATGGGCCAAAATACCAGCTACTGTGTGTGCTATTTATGATTTTAATGCTTTCTTGTTTTGTTCAGCACTTTGAGTTGCCTTGTGTATGAATTGTGCTATACAAATAAACTTGCCTTGCCTTGCAAACCTGGTAAAGACCTATGGTAATCGTTTGACCTCTGTTATTGCCAACAAGGGTTATATTACAAAGTATTGAGTTGAATTTTTATTATTGACCAAATACTTAATTTCCACCATAATTTACAAATAAATTCTTTAAAAATTCTACAATGTGAATTTTTTTTCACATTCTGTCTCTCACAGTTGAAGTGTACCTATGATGAAAATTACAGACCTCTGTCATTATTTTAAGTGGGAGAACTTGAACAATCGGTGGCTGACTAAATACTTTTTTGCCCCACTGTATACAAAAAAAAAAAATACTGCTAATAATAATAATAAAATCATGCCATTATTACAAACATAAAAAATAAAATCACACAATGGATTAAAATCATCATACATTTTCATAGTGCATTAAAAAGATTAACACTAGAAAACCCAAGCGAAATTGGCCCCTGTAAAGATAAAATCAAAATTAAAATCATTCAGTTGTATGCACAGCTAAACAGAACTGTTTTCAGCCCAGTTTTAAAAACTGCCAGAGTAGATGCCTGTCTCACATTCTCGGGAAGACGGTTCCAGACTCTAGCTGCAAGAATCTGAAACGCAGCCTCCCCATGTCCAGTTCTGACTAGATTAGATCCAATTAGAATTAATATAGATTCATATTTTTTTATTCTAAGAAGCTTGTATACATTTCTTCTTATGGAGCCAAACTGCCTTGAACAGGTTGAATTGTTTTCCCTGTAGATACTGTTAGAATTTTTTGTCAGCTCCTCAAGGTTATGGGAAGGTTGGGACATGGTTGAAATATCTTATGTGCAAAGCTGTACGATTGCCAGTATGAAATAACACCACATTACGTTACCAATAACAGGTTTCTCCATTTCGCAGGACGAAGATATCTCATACTACAACTCAAAGGACAACGTAAGAACACACCCCTCTTATTCTCTTTCTCTCTCTCTCGATTTATTTGTTTCTCAATCCCTCTAAGCCCCTCGCTCGAGCGGTCACCCACCCCGTCCTCCCAAATGATTCCACTACACAACCGTCTCAATCCCTATGCACAGCCGATTGCATTCACACGGCACCAGGTCTTTCTCCCCTATTGCCTCAGCCTTTTCTCCACTTCAACCATTGTCTTTTATTTCTTCTCCTCCCTCCTCCCGTCTCAGGTGAAGAGGTTTACGCTGCGTTTCGAGCCTAATTGACAGATGAGATGTATGAGGCCGACCGCACTGTTGCTTTATTAAGAAGACGCAAGCTTATTTTTTTTTTTTTCCTACCTCTGCTCGCTTGCCTCGTCCTCCTCAGCAGCTTATGCTTTGTTTTATACAGTATGTCTTTGGGCGACACGGAGATCAGCCTTAGTTGTAAATCGACGTTGACGGTTCGCGTGTTGACTGCCGGCGAATGTTAGCGATAATGTGATTTACAAAGGAGCTTCGTCAAAAGGAGCAGTTGAATCTGGGTTGATGTTGGAATGAAGAAGGCTGTGACTTGACTGAAGTGTGAAATGATGTCTGTTAGAAGTTCCACATAGATCAAGCGTAGACCCTATGATACAAAATAATGATTTTGGTTGGACTATTAGTGGGATTACAGTCAATAGCACTTAGACACACAACCTATTTATTAATGACATGTTATCTGTGTTGCATAGTCCTTGTCCCCTCCCTCACATTGCTGCCAACTCCAGTTCCAGAAGTAAAATTCCCATTCATACTTCCAATTAAAGGTTTTGAAAGTAGTCTGAAGGCTGCAGAAACCACAAAATTAGAAGTAATAAATAAAAATGTATCGTATTCTTCGCATAAGGAACTTTTTTTTCTGGTATTACAAGGTGGAAGCTCATCTGTCAGTGCTCTCTATTTATTTTAGAATTAGTCTTTTCCCACATAATAAACCTGCTCAGTATCATGTGCTGGCATTTTCCCACAAGAGAATTAGCAATTACGATTCTGTTCAATTGACTGAAAACCCCATAATATCAGGTATTCCAACTGCAAGTGGGCTGAGCTGCAAAAATACTTCACAGCCCCGCCCTTTCCTGACTCATTTTAAGCATTTGACCCATTCCTCAAATCCCACCAAGGCCAAAAAGAGGGCCTGGTATACTGCTTTACTGAATGGAAATGCTCTTTCTTACAATAAAGATGAATCTACAGTTTGAAATAAAACATAAAAAACTCATTAGTCTGCAAGTTTTGATTGATGTTAACTGTTGCAAACTTATAACTGCTTACCTAATCACTCGAAAAATAGAACTACACATATACATAAAGGCGAACAATGCTTCATTCATGCCCATTTTGCTCATTCATATCCAAGCTAATGCACCTCCATCTTTCTAACTCTCTCAATGCTTCTATTGTATGCAAAGTGGTGGCTCAGCAAATGTGACTGGTGTGTGTGTCTATGTGTGTGTGTGTATATATATGTGTGTGTGTGTGTGCTTATTATTTAGCCGATCAGCATTCTAACGAGCCTGTCTGCACACAGCTGGACCCCAACAGGACAGAGGGGAGGGTCCGGCCCGATTTCCGACACGACTCTTCCTTCAAGCGCCTCACGGACTACAACTTAACGGCCGTGCACATCCCCACGGACATCTACAACGGCTGTGAGTGTGTTTCCATGGCCACGCGTACACACCGGCTTATTGTGAATTGTTGTTTACACGTACGGCGCCCGCAGCAGAGGCGCCCTTGGCTAAATGATGGCTCAGAAAAGGAAGACGGTGTAACTGGATTTGTGTGTGCCGCGCGTACGCCCTTGGAAGCGAGCGCGCCGAGCAACTATATGAGCAATTTCAGATGGTCGAGGTGTCATGTGGAAGCGGTTTGCAAAGCATCGTCAGAGACCATTATCCTTGTCCATTAGCATGACTTTTTCTTCCTTCTCCTCTGCGAAAACTGTGAACATGTTTTTTCAAATAGGTTTTTTAGAGGGTAGAAAAGAATTGAACACAGACATATGCTTATTTTTAACAATGAATGATAGTACCCATCCATCCTCCCAGGTGTTGCAAAATACGGACATGTATTGACACATAATGTAAGTATGACACAAACAACTGTTGAAAGCCGTCCAGTTTGTTATTTAGTACATGGCATATACATGTTTAAGTCATTGAGGAGATCCATGCTGAATGGAGGATCAGTCTCTTTGCGCTCATAGCTCCATA
Source organism: Knipowitschia caucasica (assembly GCA_964034765.1). Taxonomy (NCBI): domain Eukaryota; kingdom Metazoa; phylum Chordata; class Actinopteri; order Gobiiformes; family Gobiidae; genus Knipowitschia; species Knipowitschia caucasica. The sequence goes on along the minus strand of OZ035824.1, from coordinate 12,695,947 downwards.
ATGTGCACGTCTCTTGCACACGTTTTAGTAGAAGTTCCCTCTTGGGAGCAGGTAGAGCGTTTTTCATGTGCATTTTCTCAAAAAGTGGAGAGGGTGGTTCCTCCTATACCTTTATGTATACAGTTTGTATGCATTTTTGGAATGACTTTTGAATGTTTTTACAATACACTTATTACTCAGTCCATGCAGACAGTTATTATAATGAACCAAGTATTCTTTTATTGTAAATGAAGGATTGTTCAGACTCTGATAAAAAGGAACGAACATCAAGTTATTTATCCTTTCCTTGCAGCCCGGGGCCGAATGTCCCGCGGCCTGGTATGGGGGTTAGGGACCACTACCTGAGGCAATTTCTTTGACAATAACACAGCTGGTAGCAGATTGTCCCTTTTGGATTTGGTGGCATTTACCTGAAGTGGTTGGTTATAATTTGAATCCCCAGAGCTCTGGTGACATTAGCCGGCGCTGAATGTCACTATCTTAAGAATGACCAGACATGTGCTCAGAATTTGATGGATTTCTGGTTCTGCATTTCAAATGGAAACAAATGTCCATGAGCAGCATTCTTCTCCATAGATTTTCTCCTTGTGTCTGCTCTTGATTCTCCATCTGTCCATCCAGTTTCCAGATCGCGGGGGCCCAGACTTCCCTATCCACACACACTCACTTCAACTGAGGCTCCCGCCAGTGGGACATGCCCTGGGGAGGCCTCTGAAATGAATACTAGTGCCACCACAACTGGCTCCTCTCAATGTGTAGGAGCAGTGGATCTACCCCGAGCTCTACATGTGTGACAGAGCTCCTTGTCGTATCTCCAAGGGATTCCATTTTTTGTATTTATTTCTAATTCTGTCCATCATAGTTGATGCATACCTATGATGAAAATTACAGACCTCCCTCATTTTTTAAGTGGGAGACCTTGCACAATTGGTGGCTGACTAAATACATACAGGCTGCCCCGCTGTATGCAGCCTTGTCTATGTTGAAATAGATTGGAGACCTTGAGCATTTTGAGCAAGAAGGGGCGGTATACGGACAAGTTTGTTTGTTTTGATGCATAGGTTAAGCTATGCATTTTAAGCTCCAGAACCATATTTGCTGCATGCTATCTTGATATGTTCCAAGGGCATGATCTTAGCGGGGGCCACTGTATATGTGTGTCAGAATAATGCGTGTACAGTAGAACCCATGTAGGGAGGGTTCAGCGTGAGACTAGTCTTGCCGTCTGCCCCAAAGTCACAGCCGGCCTGCTTCTGACCTCTGACTCATTATGACTAAATATACACCACCACTGACTGGGCACATGTCTGCACGAAATATTACAGGCTATGTGTTTTAAAGGAGACATATTTGGCGCATTTTGGCCCCCTCTTCTGGTACAAGTGAGACATTACATTCTGCTCAATTTAAAACCAAATCTCTCATTTCTGTGTGCATGTCATTCATCTGTAGACAAATGGGCAATAAGGTTTTTACATAACATCATGATGCTAAAGGCTGTGTCAGACGGCAAAGGGGATAACATTGTCAGCAATATTCCGGACCTAAGAACACGCAGCGTTAAAAAAAAATCTACGGTGTAACAGTTCAGACAGCTTAAACAACACATCACATACAGGGTGTTTCTTTTACTCACAAACCTTTACATGTAGTTTGTTCTAACTCAAATTACCCAACTTTATTTTTTATTTTTTTGTATATGGTGTCTTTGTTTGTCCACACAGCCTCTCCGGAGATGGACAGAGAGTGCAATAAGTTTTGATCATTAAAGCAGGGAATTTGTCCGAGGATTTTTTAAAACCTCAAATGAAAACGATGAATGATTTTTAGTTTGTATTGTGTAAAACAATGAGACTTTTACATGTGGGACAAATGGTTTCTACTTCTTGCATTTTAAATAGTTTTCTCTGATCTGTGTTGGCAAATCAACAACTTTGTAAAGTCCTCCGAGAAGACTGTTTTAGGGCTATGCAATAAAAAAAATTGTCCCCTTGTAGTCCTCCGTTTGAGCCACCCTTCAGTGCCACTAGGACCTCTGTAAGGAGCTGTGGTATTTTAATCTGATTAATGAGTTTTTTAAATACAAATGTAGATGGAAGTGCTGGGAATGAGTCGGTACGAATCACTTTACCTGTTATGAGAGCTCTTCCGTCCTCCCCCACACAAAGCGTTATTGTATTGAGCTAGCAGAAGATAAATAAATCCTATTTTTGTTATGGTTTAGAGACTGACTCTCAATGGAAATGAGGCTATGTGTCAGTGGGATGTTGTGAGAGGACAGTTCCGATAGTTTTCCAAACAAAACGAAAGAGCAGAACAGCTGTGGCCTATTTCCGTATTCTTCAATTTTAAGTTTGGATGTAAAATTAAAACAAGTACACATAAGCTAGTATGACTGAAGAAGCGCTTGTCCAGAGCAAGGATCAGGCAATACGATCTGACTTTGTAAATGAAGCAACAACAACAAAGACAGAACAAATAGTGGTTCGCATTAATACTGCTTAACAGAGGAGTTTGAATTTGATTTATAACATTTGTCAATAAATAACAAGATAAGGACCCAGCTTGAAAAGACTTGAAAACACTGAGTGAAAATGTCTGTAAAAAATCCCCAATACTGTTTAAACCAGATAAAACACACACATCTTAGCTGGGGACTGCACAAGGTCGTTTTAGGGTGAGGCCGGGCAACAATTAGGGGGAAATTTAATAACAGTAGAGGAAGTAAACATTTCTACTACAGAGCCAAAGGCTTTGAAGGCTTAGTATTGTAGACTGATGTTAATGCTGTTAGGTAATCATTAAAAGGAAACATTAGTAAACTATCACATTGAATGAGTATGTGTATGTTGATATCAAGGACATGGTGGTTTACTTGATAAAATTTGCTTTAGAATCCGGTAAAAAATCCCATATCTGCTTCTGGTGGGAGCCACACTTACAGTGTGGGTTCTATACTCGAGAGCCACAAAATATATTTTCATGGCCACAATAGGCCTGTGGGCCGCATGTATGACATTCGCAGTTTAAACTACATCTAACTAAATGATTAGATTCTTGAATACAGCCTAGTTTCCTACATTAAAGGGGCATTGATGTAGGCAGCATTCACTAATTAATATAATTCTAATTCAGGGGTGCTCGATGCGTCACTCTGTTGATCTTGAAGGCAGGGTGGGAAGCTCGCCTGACCTATCAGTGTTCACACGAAACGTGTACGCATGTGTGTCATTGCACCAGCATGAAAAGTCAAACAGTCGCAACACACATGCTAACACACAGGCCATTTATGTACGTGATTGCTGCTCAACTTGTTTTCATAGAGTATCCTCAAAAGAAAGAACAGAAAAACTTAACCTAAATGTGCGTTTCTGATAAATAATACGAGCACAAAATATTATTATATATTTACTATTTGAGCCACACAACACAAGAATATACTCTACATTTCATGACATATCTACAATCTACAATACATATAAACTGATCATTTAAGTATTTGTTTCTGTCCTTCAAACAAACTTTGAATAAAGAAAACATGTTCATTTGTTCATTACTCAATCATACTTCATGAATTGAATCAAATGTGATATTCTGGATGGTAAACCCCTGCTTACATCTGAGGTAGATCATGGCTCAATGGTTGGTGTAAAATTATATCTTGGTTTTAGTGTAAGCACCCCTGGTCAATTGATTGAATTGAAAATTCCTGTGGTGTAGAGGAAGTTGAGGTAAAAGGCAATGCTCCTGAATTTACCCTCGTTGTTCCCAGTCTCACCTCTGGTCATGTGCTTTGGGGAAGGACCGAAAGGACAAGTTTGTAGATGCAGTCAGTCAAAATGGGTTTTCTCTGCAGACTGGATTGGTGATTCTTAGAGATGGGGTGATGAGCTTATCACACAAGCTGCTCCTCAATGTCAAGAGGAGCTAGCTGAGGAGCAGCTCCTGGTCATCTGCCAATGAAGGGTTCGGAAAAGGAGGAAGCCAGGGGAAGACCCAGGACCCGCTGGAGGGACTATGTCTCTCAGATGGCCCAGGAACTCCTCAGGATTTCCATGGATTGAGAAGTATGGACGTGTTAAGCAGAAGAAAATGGATGACAGGATAATTGATTGAAAGGGAAATCCTGAACAAATACGATAATCCCAAGTCCGTTTTTTTTTCAAAGAGGCCCAGTAATGAACTAGATCGCACCGTCTGCAAAACAGCTAAATCACTAATTATTCTTACTTAGAATCCAGTTTTATTTATGTCCTGTCATTGTAATCAAGGGCTTATTATTAGGTTGAAACACACACTATAAACTCTAAAAGAGAGCTGTAAATTTCAAAAGGCCAAACAATTTAGCCTCGTCACTATGATTGATAGAGATATGCTTCAACATATAGACGGATGAAAAAGGAAAGAAAAAAAATGATTTATGGCTTTATTGAGATCTCATGTTTCCAATTTCATCTACAGCCAGTAAATGTTCCAGGAATAACCCTTTCTCGGCTGTGGAAAATTGGATTCCGCGGCTGGAGTGGGAGCTAAGTTTATGAAAGCCGCAGATCACGTTTTGAGACTGACGCTGATTTTCTCAGAAAGAGAGCATGATAGAAGAGACACACATCCATAAAGAGGTCAACGGGTCAATGCTCAGAGCCCCGCTTCATACGTGTCAGAGGTACCATCAGTGTGGGATGGAATCATTTTCTTTGAATTACCAGGGAGTTCAGTAAAACGGCTGTCACAGCGTAAAGTGTGCTGTATATGCTGAGTGAGTATATGGGCTATACATCTGTGGGTACATCTGATAGCCATGTCTGCTGCCGTTGTGTCCTTGGGCAAGATACTTAACCTCTGGGAACATCAGGTGCCTCAGTGGGGCACCCACATTGCCTAGAGCAGGGGTGCTCACACTTTTTCAGCATGCGAGCTACTTATAAAAGGATCAAGTCAAAATGATCTACCTACTACAAAAATGCAAATCATATATTTCAAAAAATATTCTTTATATCTACAACAGGGGTGCTCAATACGTCTATCGCGATCTACCAGTCGATCGCAAAGGTAGTATTGGAAGATCGCATGACATTTTTTTTTTTTAAATCCGTTTATGCATTTGCGTGTGGACAGAGATAACCGGAGTTTTGCGTTTTTGCACGGCACAGTTTGCCCCCAAAACAACAACAACAAACAAAACGTGCGACCTCTGATCACTAAAGCATGGATCATACTGCCTTAACAGCGGTTCACAGCAGAGGTGTGGACTCGAGTCATTTGACTTGGACTCGAGTCAGACTCGAGTCATGATTTTGATGACTTTAGACTCGACTTGACCAAATATAAAAAGACTTGCGACTCGACTTGGACTTTAACATCAATGACTCTGACTTTCACTTGGACTTGCACCAATTGACTTGTAAAGACTTGCGTAACCCGGACCATTTTTACCTTTCTCCGCATCTCTCTTTCTATCTATGCCTATCTAAGCGGCACAACTCGGCAGAACACCGTCTCTGAAGAAACAAAGCCTCGCGGTAGTTGTAGCGCTCGCGCGAGAGTTCGAACGTGAGTTTCCCGCAGTTCGCGCAGCAACACTTCCCTAAACAAGCGCACTGCATTCACCGGTGGGTGTGTTGTCGTAGGGGAGCTGGAAATGAGCGAGCTGCAGGTATTTATCGCGACCTAACGTCATATTTTGTTCTACAAACCGTAATTGATATGCTTTCACTACAGGCGCCTCATACAATTGAATCGACGCAGTTGTCACACTGTGTGCCGTGTTTTAAAGAGGAACTGGTGAGTCAAACTAGCGCTAGCCTGCGCTGCTCTGTTAGCTCTTTCTTATATTTTTCTGTGTGGGCGCCAAGGCCTATTATTATTAGTATGTTTTTGCTGTGCTCCTCCTGCTAAAGTTTGCATACATTAGATAGTTGTTTTGATTATGTGCACTAAGCTAGATTAATATTTGCACTATTGTTTATGGTGCATTGATATGAGAATCAGTGCTTTGACTGATTGAATTAATTTATATGAGACATTTTAATATGTAATGATATATTGGTAATTATGAGATATTACTAATGCTGGTCCAGTTCATACAGGCCAGGTTCCTTCCCCTCCATTGGTCCCTTCAGTCCTTTGCGCCCCCCCCTTTTTTTTTTTTTTTGATGGCGAGCTGCCCCAGGTCCAAAGCCTGGACCCCTCATACTACCCCTATCCTACAGTAGGACATTTGGAACAATAACCACTACGGACATTAAACTGATTATATAGATACAGGTCCCAGCCCAATACTGAGATTAATTGATTATAATATAAGCATACTATTCATATATGCTGCACTTGCTACTTCCCATTAAAAACCCCAAAGATAAAAAGTATGTTGACACGGACTGCTCTGATTTTATGTGTGGTCTGTGCATGTGTAACTGAGCCTGCATCTGGCACAACATCCAATTAGATCACGTAGATAGTTTTGATTTATCAGCAGCCAACAACATGGAAGAAACTGTTAGTCCATGGGTCAGAGATCAACGAGAATGCACCAGCAAAATGATTCCTAACATTATTTTGTCCATCCATTTTTCCATCCATTTTCTACCCTTTAATCCATTTCTGGGTCAGGGGGGTGGCAGTCAGAGATGCCACCCAAGTCTCATAGCACCAGCCCCTCACTGACCCTCTGCAGGTGGTGAGTCCACAGGAGGACGGCTGCTCTCTGAGTGTGAGCATAGCCTTGATCTTTCAGTGGGGATCAAGGCTATGAGAGAAATGAGAAAAACATTATTTTGTTTGCCTACAAAAGTACGTGGAGACCAACAAGAAACAAATCGCGGTCAAAAAGACTCGAGAGGACTCGAAAGTCAAACCGTAGGACTTGGGACTGACTTGAGATTTGTTGGCCTTTGACTTGGACTCGACTCGGGACTTGCCTGTCTTGACTCGGGACTTGACTCGGGACTTGAGGGCAATGAATTGAGACTGACTTGTGACTTGCTAAACAATGACTTTGTCCCACCTCTGGTTCACAGCAGCGATCCTCGCTCCACATCAGAGAGTAGCAAAGTGATCACACACGCTCGAAAACAACCGAAACAGGAGCTAAACCAGGATCAAACCAGGGCTGAGGACTGGGGTCAATGCTTGTAAACACATGTCTTCACCATGGATCTATAATAACACGTCTTCACCCTGAGTTTCTACTATGACTGTAAGTGCCGCTACAGAACGAAAGTTACGAATGTAACTATGGTTCTATGAATCCGGGATGACCGCCAGAGGCGGTGCTTAAATGCAAATTATTTCATAAATCATGCGGTTTTGCATGTACATCAACATACATTGTAGATATAAAGAATCCTCAATATATTTAGAAATATATATATGTTTTGCATTTTTATAGTAGGTAGATAATTTTGACTTGATCATTTTATAAGTAGCTCGCATGCTGACAAAAGTGGGAGCACCCCTGATCTACAATGTATGTTTATGTACATGCAAAACAGCATGAGCCAAAATAGCACAACACAACACAATTACCTATGTACATTTTTTGTCATTACCCGAGTTTACTCTTATGACTTGCACTGAATTGAATCGGCCAGGGATGCATAGTCCGGAAAATTGGTGGTAACTCGCTGACAAGTTTGTCGTGGTTTTGCTTTCCTGCACTGAGCGCGGTTGTTTGCGCATGTGCAGTCACCTAAGTGTCAGTAAAACATTACTGAGTAAAACACAGATGTCATTTGATTGTGGTGCCATGTCCATGTGCCATGCCTGTTTTTTTTAAATCCAAATATTTCCCCTCCTCCGTTTATAAAATAATTTGCATCCACACATCTGCGTTATCAATCACATTCGTAACATTCCAAACATGTGCGTCTCTTACGTTGTTGGGGAAAAACACAGAAGTGGGCGGAGTTCTGATGCAGACGCCGGTAACGGCACTTTTACAGTCATAGAAGACACTCAGAGTAAAGAGTAAGACGTATGTTTACAAGCACTGACCCCGTCCTCAGCCCTGGTTTAGTCCTGGTTTAGTCCTGGTTTAGTCCTGGTTTGGTTGTTTTCGAGCGTGAGTCCCCGCGATCACTTTGCTGCTCTCTGATGTGGAGGATGTTCGCTGCTGCGAGCATCTCACAGCGAACAATTTTTAAGGTAGTATGATCCATGCTTCAGTGATCAGAGGAATTTAGGGGGGTACTGTGGCGTGCGAGAACGCAAAACTCTGGTTATCTCTGTCTACACACAAATGCATTAACGGAGTTTTCAAAAATCTCCACTTTGCCCGGAGTTTTTTGTATATATTCGTTTAGAATGTGTAATTTTTTATTTATTTAATGCGATCTACCAATACTACCTTTGCGATCGACTGGTAGATCGCGATCGACGTATTGAGCCCCCCTGGCCTAGAGTGAGTCTGGTGAGAATGAATGGTTAGTGGTGGTCGATGGCACATACTGGTTGCCTCGCTTCTGTCAGTCTGCCCCAGGGCAGCTGTGGCTACAGTAATACTTTATCACCACTGGGTATGGAGTGAAAGAATAATGACATGTGATGCGTCTTGAGTGTCCAAAAAAGCGGTATATAAAACATTATGCATTATTATTATTATTATTACCTTATACCAGTAATTTGCACATTCTCCATTTGCTGCTGAATGTTTAGTAAGTAGGTAATGTTTATTTATTTAGCGCATTTTACAGACCAAGGGCACCCAAAGCGCTTTACAATGTTCAGAGTTCAGATATTGTTCCAATCATTCCACACACGGTGATGACGGAAGCGAGTCGCTGAACACACTGGACCATCAGCCTCCAATTAACACCATCCATTCACTCTCTCATTTACATTCATACCTATTGTGCATGTGCATGAGGAAACCTACGCGGACACGGGGAGAACATGCAAACTCCACTCAGAAAGGCCCTGTTCCGACTGGGATTCGAACCCAGGACCTTCTTGCTGAGAAGCGAGAGTGCTATTCACTCAGCTACCGTACAAGTATTGGATCTTGTACATTGTGTTGGGACTGTCACAAGGGTTAAGGTGACGGTTCCAACTTGGGCTGCAGTAAAAAGTGCAAGTCTCCAACTACCTTGATAATAACTTGCACTTTTGATTGAACTTTGACCATGGATGTCATATGATTGTATTGTCAAGGTCAAAAGTTGGAAAGTTGGATGGTGCAAAATCTGGTGCAGCCATTTTTGTAATGTAACTGCACATTGTCCTTAATAAATTAAACTCTAAACAAACCATTCGGACCATTGTAGAGTATAAAGGTTCTCTTGAATGTATTTACTTACTTCATCAGGACCTTGCAAAGTAAATCTGTTATAGCATTTAAACTACAGCTACAATATACCACCACCATTCAAGGCATACATAGTCTTGGCGTAAAGAGGTCATAACTATTTTCCATACTCAGAACTAAACAGAATGACATTGTATACTGTAGGTTTTAATTTAAGTCAGAACTCTACACATCCAACTAAGAAATGCCTTGAACATTGCAGTCTGTTGCAGTGGTATTCGAACCCCCTGGGATCCATTTTTACACAGCTATAGATTTACTCCTGTTAGTGGTCGGAGAAGAATGAATCAATGCAAAGTTGTCAGCTTGCCTCAGCTGTAGCACACTTGGATTCCTATAAAACCAAATCATTGTTCCTTTTATTGCAGCTCAAAGTATGCATTTACCAAGATAATAGACATTTCATAATTATTTAGCGTAAATGTGTATCATTTCTAAACTCCATGGGAACCGACTCGACAGGAGGATGGTTAGTTTCTCGCTACTGTAAAATGCTGATGGCAGAGGGTTAGGGGCCATATTAAGTCTATACACCTTTCAAATAGACCATTGTATATTTAAATGAATTTACCCTTTTTATGCTAATTTATTTTAAACTATTATTTATTTTAAACTATTATTTATTTTAAACTATTATTTATTAGTGCGGTAAATGCCATTATCAGATCAAATGAATGACGATTCTCTTACTAAGCTATGTATTAAACCTCAATCATTTGCCTGCTTAATTACTTGCTGATGTCAACTCTTCAATATTCACTTCATGTTATTCATGGTGATGCTTGGATGTCCTATTTTCTTTTGACTTTCTCATGGTTTGTTTGGTCTCGAGATGATCCGTTCAATCTTGTCAGTCTTTAATTGGATAAACAGTGCGTTCAGTCTCATTGTGATGCAAATGCATGTGTCATCTGGATAATTGTTCCATGATACATGATACACATCTGATACATTAGAGCATTATATTAAACTGCCCAGAGGGAGCACACTAATAACAATATGAGAGGCCCTAAGATCGCTCCCTGTGGATTATGCTGAAGTCTGCAAGTGTTTCAATAACTTAAGTTTATCACGTTGTACTAGGCTGAAATGGCTTACATTATTTTAAGGACACATGCAAAGTTGACTTTTGAAGAGAGCTGCCAAGGTATTTATTTCGCCCTTGACACTTACAGATGGAGGAGCCTGCTGAATGTTTCATAACGGATATTTTATACAAAGGCATTTTTTTCAAGTTTGAAACCAAAAAATCAAAGGATATTTTTGACAAAAGGCATGAAGGGAAGTAGATAAACCAACTCCAGAGGCGCACGGAAACTGATGAATGTAGACTTTGACGGAGAATATGTCAAAGCACGAACTACTACTACTTGAACATGAAACATGAATTGCCACAACAGCTTTTGAAGTTGTGGATAATACTTGTCCACATTTTGTAGTAACGGCAGCTCCATTGCAAACACAACAATAACATTACATACAGACAAACAGGACATCTAACAAAAACAAAACAACAACTGTCGACTTTACACTCATCTGGGCCTAAAATATTTCTTTGATTCTTCTTTGAGTTCATCTCCTCACTCGGCTTTAGAATGGACTGATGTATAAAGGAAAGTTAGAGAAAGAGTGGCACATGGGACCGGCAGCTGGATGGCAGAATCTCATGTTCTGTATTTAGAATAGGATGGGGGTCAGAGATGATTTTCCACATAGTGTTGTGTGATGAGAATCCGTCCAGAGGCTGCCCAACAATCTTAGAGAAAGTAAGTAAGTAAGTAATGTTTATTTATATAGCGCATTTTAGGGGCTGGTGCTCTGTGACTGGGTGCAGCTCTGACTGCCACCCCCCTGACCCAGAAATGGATTAAGGGGAAGAAAAGGGATGGATGGACGGATTTTACAGACCAAGGTCACCCAAAGCGCTTTACAATGTTCAGAGTTCAGATATTGTTCCAATCATTCCACACACAGTGATGACGGAAGCGAGTCGCCGAACACACTGGCGCATCAGCCCCCATTCAACACCATCCATTCACTCTCTCATTTACATATATTACAATATTTACATATATTATATAAATAAATATATATAAAAATAAATATATTAAATATATATTATATATTAATATTTACATATATTTAATGGTAGGGGAAAAAGGAGGGGAAAAAGGAGCACCTGGAGGAAACCTACGCAGACACAGGGAGAACGTGCAAACTCCACTCAGAAAGCCCTTGACCGGGATTCGACCCCAGGACCTTCTTGCTGAGAGGCGAGAGTGCTATTCACTCAGCCACCGTGCCGCCCACAGTAGAATTCAGTGTCTGAGTTCAGATTGATTAGTGCGTGACAGACAGCAATACCACACAGTGATACAGTCCTGCAGCACACTGAGGATAACTGAGGAGAGGAACCTGTCGTGTGGCCCCGAATGACCTGAGGTGATGGAGGAAATAAATCCTTTGTGTGGTATTTTTTTACACATGAAGTCAATGTGATGTTTCCACAAGCGTGTCAAGTTAATCATCACTCCCAAATGTTTGTATGACACCACATGTTTTAGATCAAACTACAATGTTTAAAGAGAAGGGGGAGGGGAGAGTGAGAAAGCACTGGGCAGTACAGTGCCTCACAACAAGAAGGTCCTGGGTTTGATTCCACCTCCAGACGGGCCTTTCTGCGTAGAGTTTGAACGCGTCTGTGCATGTTTCCCCTGGGTGCTCCGGTTTCCCCTACCACTAAAAACAAGAGAGCGGTGAGAAAAGCCAGTTCATCTAGTTTATACATCTCCCTGACGTCCCATCGAGATGAAACAATCAGTTGGGGTAAAGGCGGTCTGACATCAAAGCTGTGTCATAACCAGCAGTTGACATTGTTGGTGCCATATTGTCCCTGACACGGTGTCTCATGTGGTTTGATGATCACATTTGAGATGGGCTTTAATAATGAACTTTCCGCCATTGACATCTTAGTCTTCTCTTCTGTGATTTTGTAAAACGTATTTTTTGCATACTCCCAGTGCACCTAATATAAAAAAAACAACCAACTCTCCAACATGAAGAGTATTGGAAAACGTATTGGAAAACGTGCCATCTTTTATATACTAGTCACTATTGAGTCGTGGAAGGAGCTGATTGAGGGTGGTCCTTTCTTTTTCACATTTCTGTCTGAAAAAGCTGGATATAAAACCTGAAAATTGCTGGGATTTTCTCAATCTCCTGCTAACAATAGTCCCTCTCCATTGGGGGGCCATCTCTGACTGACCAGTTGAGTGAGACATGTGGGTGATTAATGTGGGGGTGTCTCTCACTGTGGGCTCTCTCTGTTTTTGGACCCTCTCTCTGGGCCTCAGCACCAGGCCTTCTGCTACATGGTGTTGTCAGTCTCTCTCTCTCCACCATGTGTCCGTGTGTGAATGTATGGCTTATTTTCTGTTGTCTCTGTATGTATCTTGTAACTGTTTATTGTCATTAAATATCCTCTATCATATCTATTTGGTTTATGCCTAATATATCAGATTACAACTATTTTGTTATGACCAAAAGGTTGTGTAAAGATTTTTAGAGCCATGAACTATTTCTATGGATTTGATTGAGTTTCATATTTGTGTATTGTGCAAGCTTTAATGGCAAAAATGACTTTTTTGTTTATCTAACACCATTACAAACTATACTTCTTCTATACTTCACAAACGTGCATTTTACATTCAAACAGAGCATTTCTTAGCCAACCAGTCCTAGTGCTGCTGTTCATTCAAGTTATCTGTATCAAAAGGCTCCAAAAATACATCAAATATATAGGAATTCTTTTTGTATTTTAGGTCATCTTCTGTATCTCTTTTGTATGGCAAACACACATATGATTCCAGCAGATATTCCGCATGTTGTGTTGCCAAGCGTCCCCATGCATAGTGTTCACACATGGAAAAGCCTCCTGTACTGAGGCTTCATTAGCCCAACTCTCCAGAGGATTACATGCAAATGAACTGGCTTTGCTCTGCACATCAATGGTCCTGGAGCTGTCAATAGTAAGCCAGCAATCTATCGCATCCTTTATTGCTATGGGCTTTTGTGTTGCGCTTCTTCTCCACTGTCAAGATCATTTGGACTGTTTCATACTTCACAAAGAAAGTTTACCTTTTGTTATTGTTTTTTCCTACGTGCCTGGGGGGTTTGACACTTGTTATTACAAAAAAGCGAATTCCTACTTAGACCTGTGTATGAGGTTCCGGAGCGTTTATTATTTGTTGTTGTGTTTTGATGGTACTTTAATGGTCAATATAACATGCTGGTCCTGTTCAAAGTACAACAAAAAATACCGTGCCATGTTTTGACTGGAGAATATTTACTTTGGAATGGCATGCTTTAGAATGTGGAAACATCTTCGAACATGTATAATGCATAAAAGGATACAAATCTACAAAGATTTCATGGGACAAATGGGAAATCAGCGTCTGCTGATGTTATGATAGAAAATGGAACATTGTAAAGAATGTCATTTGTGTGGGGATAAAAATCCCTGAACTAATTTTTAGTAAATACTTTCATGGGAGCATTTTGACAAAGAGTCACAAGGACATGTTTGTGCAAATTTGTGCCAGAAGTAGTGAGTATAAAACTGAAGCCACTGTTAAATGTTTAATGCGGGAGGACGATTATGAATCCATGTGTCCTTCAGTGATGGGCATTTGGTAACACGGAGAAAAGCAGGTTAAGACTTCATATTATTGCGGCAATGTTTAACCCGGAAGACAACCAGCCGTCTTTAGCGCTGAAGTGAGTCAATGGCACGTAAACAGGCTGTTTTTGAAATGTAATACCACTTGCATTTGAAAATGTTCACTGCATCTTATCACGCTCCATGTTTGAATATCTTTAAAATTGCTGTTTGCCTGATTGAGGCTGTATACATGTATATCTTTATTTGAGAATATTTCCACTGTCTTAAAACAAAACATAGCAATGAAACGAGCCGCTTTTGACTTTTGCTCAAGCAAATATATAATTTATGTAAAATAAAGGCCTAGAATTCAACAGAAACAAAGGTTTTTAATGCTTCTACATCTTAACATAACAAAATATATATTGATATCCCTTTCTTCAAGGAGTGAACAGTAAAGGGTTAAGACTTCATATTATTGCGGGAATGTTTAGATAGCCATGAGTTGTATGTATTTAGTGCGTTGTGTGCACAGTGCTTGTGGCAGTCATAATGAATATTTGGGTTGTATAAAATGTCACATTATTTGTCACAATTATCACTAATTCATTTCCACACAGTCTGTGATTGGGCCGGATCTACACCAAGACGACATTGTCCTTATATTGTGAGTGATATATTAATTGTAATGGAAGAATGCACTTACTACTTCAGAGTTCGGAAAACCGTCACACTTTACCTCCAGTCAGCAGTTTGTCAGACAGGAGTAGGACAGAAATGGCAGCTAAACACGAATATTTGTTATATTAGTTGTAAAAATCACCTCAAAGGAGCTTGACAATAATCTTTTCTTCTAGCTTCTATTTCGCAAAACATTGACTGGAAGCAAGGTGTGACATGTAAGAAAAAAAAATAAGAATTCTAAAAACATTTGTGGGAAGCCTGTAATTGACCTTTTTGTATTCAACCAGGAAAGTCCCATTTCAAAATATTGTATATTTGGACGAACATCCAAAAATTGATAGACCCTGTAGAAACAAGAGTGCTAACCACTCTGCCGCCAGGTCATCATGTAGAAAGTGTCCTCGATTCAGGAAAGGACGCACACTTTTTATGCATAATGAAAATGGGGAAAGTCCAAGAAATGGGGTCTTTGGGTGGCACGGTGGCTGAGTGGATAGCACTCTCGCCTCCCAGCAAGAAGGTCCTGGGTTCGAATCCCGGTTGGACCAGGGCCTTTCTGAGTGGAGTTTGCATGTTCTCCCCGTGTCTGCGTAGGTTTCCTCCGGGTACTCCGATTTCTCCTACCACTAAAAATATGAGCTATAGATCTGGCATGCACCTCCTGTCCTGGCGACCCCGCTCCCATCTCTGTGTGGAGTGAGAGACAAATGCCCAAAAAATAACAATTGTGAAGCGCTTTGTGACTCTGGTCTGTGAAAGGCGGTATATAAATAAAGATTACTTACTTACTTACTTTAGTGCCAACACCCATGAATCACTCTTTACCCAACTTCCAACGGGTAAATGAGAAGAGAAACGAATGCAAACAGTGCCATCCCAGTGAGTCCCAGTATGAGAGGCCTGCACCGCCTCACCATCCATCACAGACGAGGTGTGGGGGCTCGGAGCTGTTTGGCGGTCCTGTCATTACATCCATAATGCCTGTTGCCTCGCACTGCATACGCGATCCATCACAAACACACACATAACCATGCAAGAGTCACTAAATCGTGCAACTAAGAGCCCAATTTGAGTCGTTTAATGACTGGTGCGTGTGTTGCCTATTACGGATTGGCCACGCAACAAAATCGGAAAGGATTGATTGCGATACTGAGCTGGAGAATAATGTCGGAGGAGATAATTAGAGGAATTTCATGTGTAAACAAATGGATTGCTGCGTAATTGTAAGGGGTGTTTGCGGCGGGGGTGGGGAGGAGAGAGGAAATTGAAAGGTGCTGTGTCTCATTTTGCGTGGGAGGTTTGTATACAAAAAATAACGGGAACCCTTAATGGAGGGGTGAGTGAAGATGTACGTTCAGCAAATTGAAGTCTATTCTCTTTAAACCTTTTTTTTTTAAGAGAATAAACTGTACAGCAGCTCTGCCTGTGTACAAGTCTCTCCATGGCCTCGCACCAAGTACATCCAAGAGATGTTAGTGCCCTACCGTATGTACCAACTCGGACTCTGAGGAGCACAGGGACTGGCCTCCTGCTGTTGGCCACACTCAGGACTAGACATGGGGAGGCAGCGTTTCAGATACATGCAGTTAAAATCTGGGACAGTCTTCCTGAAAACGTGAGACAGGCTTCTACTCTACTACTACTGACAATGTCTGAATCCTTGTTAACAACCGTTTTGTTTAGCTGTGAATACAACTGAAGGATTGTCACTTTGAGCACTCTGAGTTGCCTTGTGTGCAAACTGTGCTATACAGATAACTTTGCCTTGCTAAAATATGTCTTAAATCTTATAAAAGCCATGGTGTTTAATGCTATGCTAATATGCGGCCACAGAACAGCAATATACCATGGCAAACAGTCAATCAGTATTTGCTGTTACCGTTCAATGTGAATAATATAGTGATTTGTATCATGTGGTGTTTTTCTTCAGATCCCATTAGCTACTCAAATATACAGTAGCTATTTGGTTAAAAGATCTTTACTTAGTTAAATTCCATGTTCTGATGTGAAATGTACGCTACTTTAATATGGGCTTTGAAATCATGGTCAATTAAAACATCCAAATGCCAGTCCGTTCGTGAGAGTGTATCTTTGCTTCTCTTTGCTTCAACTGTCTGAAGATAACAATGACCCTTGCATGTGTCTGCAGCCACCATTGTGCTGAACGAGCTGAACTGGACTGAGCGATTGGAAGATGTGTTCAGGAAAAACCGCGAGGACGATCCCACGGTGCTGTGGCAGGTGTTCGGCAGTGCTACAGGCCTGGCTCGGTACTATCCAGGTAAATAAATACGATCGCACCATAGACAGTGTAGACTAGTGTGACGCAGTTGACCCGCATACAGATACACATGGATGTTGCTCTTTCCGCGTTAATTTCTAATGGCGTCTTTTGCGCGGAAGTGAATCAATGGCACGTTAACACACTGGTATTTGAAAAAGTTCACGCTCATCACTAGGGGTGGGAACCTAAGGGTACCTCACGATACGATACGATACACGATAAAGATTTTATCACGATATGACGATTATTGATATATTGGTCAGAAATATACAATATGCCAATTTATGGCATAAATAAAAGAAAAAATACACTTTATTTCATGATAAATGGAATGGAGACGCATAATGTAGCCATATATTAAAGGAGCAATATGTAAAAATCTGGCCAAAAGTGGTACTGCAGTCACAGTCAATATTTTGTAGTCCTCTCCCACTCTCCCTGACTCAGGTTGCCAGATTCACACCAAATCCAGCAGCAAACACAGGGAATTATTTTATCAGTTGTTTGTCCGTCTCCATTCACATTGCCATGACAGCCGTGCTAATGCTGAATGAATGTTTTGATTAATGTTTTTTTATTATTATTATTTGGACATTTGAGATAAAAAACAAAAACAAAATAAAAGCAATGTAATTATACATAGTTTATGCAAAATAAATAAGCAATTGATGTCCAAAATAGGAGTGGGAAGAATGGATGTTGGAACGTATTTCTTCAGCGTATCAACATCAGGGTTTGCTCAAGAGGATATCACCTTTCAATTTTATTTATTCCCTATTTTTTAGACAAACATGTAAAAGTCCCACATCAAAAAGAGACTAACATTATTTTAATTGGGTACATGTGGTCTTAAATGATTATTTTTACAATTAAGCTATAATCTGCAAAAAAAATGTCTTGACCTTCATCTTTTACCGTTTTTAGAGTAATCTGTCATAGAATGTGATAACATGCAATAAATACAAAAAGACATAGCCCGGGATCGAACCCGGGTTCCTGCGTCGTAAGCGCACAGCTTAGACCACTAGACCACCGATTCACACGAATGGAGACACTGAAGAACGGACTCAAACTAGAAAATTCTGCATCACACGTGAACTTTTATCAGCTGTCTCAATTGTTCAAAGGCATCCCGATATAAATCCTCGTTTTAGTCTTTGTTTTGTCATTAATGATTTGAGAGTCATCACAAGACCTTTTTTAGTTCTGCGCCACATGTTATTTTACCACTGAGATTAATGAGCCGCGCGGAGTTCTGGCAACCCGATCACGGACTTACATTACACTTCCTGATTGGCGAAACAGCGGAGGGTAGGACATCAAAATCAAAACAATAACAACTTTTACGGGTCGTAAAACTAATTTTGATAATCAAATATCTCGGCTGAACTACTGTTATCAGTTAAAGATGAATTCGAAAAGAGTATGATTTAATAACGCCTTTTGAAATATTCGGGTCATTTAATGATGACTTGACATGCAAATATTACATATTGCTCCTTTAAGTATTGATACCAATTGAAAAAAAATAATTTGTAAAAACAAAAAAATCTTTTATTTTTTTTCAAAATTGATATTGATACTTGGCAAATGCATATTGATAATCGAATTGCGGGAGAAAGTATTGCGATATATCGAAAAATCAATATATCGTCACACCCCTACTCACCACGCTCCCTGTTTGAATTTCTTTACAATTGCACTTTGCCTGATTGAGGCTGCATACATTTATATATTGATTTGAGAATATTTCCGTATATTATAATATGTCTTAAAACAAAACTTTGCAATGAAACAAGCTGCTTTTGACCGTTGCTCAAGCTATTGACTTTTTGTTATTTAAGTAACAAGTCGAGTGATAAGTCTTGCCTAAAGAGGAAGGAAACATAAACAAATAAAAAAGAATGCATAAGCCTATAATTTAAGCCATTTGGTGGATCACTTTTTGGGTCCCTTTTGAGTCACTTCATGTACTTGAAGCTTTTAACTGAAATCTACCTCAATTGGGGCATCTCTAGCACTTGGTTTTAGGCACTTTTTCCATCAAACTGCATCTCAACCATTTGATAAAGGCCTATGTTTAAAATACTATCAGTTAAAAAAGTGTGTTGTTAGTGCTTCTCAGAAAATAAAGAAAGAAATATTGACATTGCTTTCTTCAAGGAGTGAAAGAGTTAAGAACCAATCACACCAAAATTAAATTTCGGTAAAATATGTCAGGCAATTGTGATGATAACAACACTAAAAACACAATATGATAACTTGAGTGTTCCCCATTACGGTCTCCCCCGCTGTAGATGTTTTCACGACTCGCACGCACGACTTGGCAAATGTCTGAAATAACATTGATTTTAATATGCGTGAGTCTGAGAGAGCCTTGTCCTTTTAACAGCCCCAGCAGCAGACTTCTTTACACTGGGCAATTTCTATTCATGAGCCCTTGTCATCACCATATCATAGAGCTTTATGGAAAAGGGCTAACACCGTAGTTTTAAGATTTGTTTTGTGCTTAAGTTATTGTTATTGCACCGGTGTTTGTCCTCTAAATATTCCAAAGTGCACCGGCTGGAGTTGTGTAGTCAGCGGTTTGAAGATGAGAGCAACAATACAAATCCTTCAGTTAGACGTTTGCTTGTGTTCTTTGCATGATAATTAGAGAGGTAATTAAGATGACTGAAAAGTGTGACAGGAAAGACCCAGAGAATTATTCAGCGTCTTTTCTCTGCATCTATATCAGACACAGAACAAAAAGACGTATTAATTTATCTATTCATGAAAAAAAAATTGTAACTGTCTTTCATTCTATGGTCAGATGACGCCTTTCTGTAAATTGTGAAGTGCGTTCTGTGACCTCGGTCTGTAAAATGTGCTATATAAATTAAGATCACTTTCTTACTTTTGTTAATCAGTGGAAATGCAGGGACATTCCAAGCAAAGCAATAACTTATTATCTATCATAGCCCATGTTGGAGTTGAGTTTAGTTATACTTTATTCTCCTCTGGATTTGACCCATCCCTCAATGCCACAGTGCAACGCCTGGGGACCCATCTCCATAGGCTAAACTAAATGAGCCGCATAATAGCTGAAGTATATTCAAAATGCTCAAGTCCTGACGAGAACCAAGTATGATTTAAAAATTATAATTGCTTTTCTGAAATGATCCTGCTTTAGGCCCAGACGAAGACAAAACAACATAGTTTTGAAACTCTGTTGTGTAAAGACTGAACTGGCTCTTTCAATACATCCTTCCACACAAAAATGAAAAAGAAATCTAATTCACCAGAGATAATATGTGCCAGGCGTGATGGCAGTGCTGTGAGGCTGCGGGATACACTAAATCAGTCTGTTTTTAATTTCTCTATCTTTAAATCAGTGCTGAGCGCCACCTGGAGGCGGCTTCTGCAGCTCGGTGCTGCGTCATCAGAGTGATGCCGTGTCATTATAAATTGAACCAGGGCGTTTAGTTTTCTATCCAGTGAGTAAGAGAAAGATCGCTCTCTAACTAAAGAGATAATCAATAAGATACTTCTTTGGGCATGTGTATAAAGGCCAAACAATACTTTAATGATGTCTAAAGCAGAGGTAAGTCGAAAAGCAAAAAATGACTGTAACAGGTTGATATGGGATATCTAGTGAATGGATCAAATCCATGTTGAATTACATGATTATTAAGACTTAATTATAAAGGGTGAGTTAGTCTTTGAACATTTCAGGTGATGTGGTGAAGTCACTTTTCTTCAAAAAGTGCTTGTTGCAAATCATTGATGTGTATTCCCATTTATGTATTCAGGCTTTGCATGTGTTTTAAGTACAGGAACACAATCACTTGCTCCATGTTTATAGCAACAAAGGACAGTTAGCATTTCGGTCTATCAGGTGCAGCGTTAGTGTCCCCGTATTTTTTAACTTGCAGTTTAGATGGGCCTTCGTCCCTATACTCTATATTTACAGTATGGTCCCTATCGAAACACAGTATAACTTTCACTGACAGAACGTTAAACCAATATGAATTTATATCTCTCTCTCTATATGTATATATAGATATATACTGTGTATATATATATATATATATATATATATATATATATATATATATTGTAAAGAACAGCAGTTCTTTACGTGCATGCGTCTTTAAATATCACGCATGCACCTTATTCATTTACCTTTTTGAACGTTACATTGCACTTTAGATTGCACTGTACACATATTTTAACACACTAATTTTGCATTTATAATAACTTGTTGGTTTTAAAATATTTATCAAAAACTTAGTTTGTCCCAAATCTGAGAGTTTCGGTAAGGACAGCCGCCGGAGAAAACCAAAACAACATTACAATTGGCCTTTGTGCAATATATCTGTTGTATTGTAAATTAGTTGTGTTTGGTTTGAGTTCGGGTGTGTGCGATGTGTGGATGTAGCGGGTGAATGGTAAAAGTGTGGCTGTGTGATGTATTTTAAAAAGTGCTTTCACTCACCATTGTCTTGTGTCCAGGTGGGTGGGTATATTTATGGTTTCGGCCGGACCAAGTCAACTCTTTTGTGTGGGGGGGATTTAGTTTGTATATATATTTTTATAGGTGGGTGTTTTAGAAATATATTTTTGTAGGAGGGTGTTTTATTAGTATAGTTGGTTGTTGGTATTTTAATGGAGGGTTTTAACATAGTTTATAGCTTATGTTAATGGTACAACACTGGAGTCTTATTGGTTTTACCCAGTAGTATATAGATAGATAGATACTTTATTGATCCCCGTAGGAGAAATTCAGGTGTCCAGTAGCAGCAAAAATACAAATAAAATTAATTATTCTAAAAACATAATAAAAGTTATAATCTGCAACAGCCCTTTGGATCACAGCAGAATACGTGGAGTAGCCTCTGGGTGTAGCAGGACGGGTTACAGCAGCACAGATGGAGTAGCCTCTGGGTGTAGCAGGACGGGTCACAGCAGCAGAGATTGAGTAGCCTCTGGGTGGAGCAGGACGGGTCACAGCAGCAGAGGTGGAGTAGCCACTGGGTGGAGCAGGACATGGCAAAAGGTGGAGTACCCGGTTGATTCAGACCCTTTTCTCTGCTCTAGTCCAAAGTAAAATGCTAATTGCTTCATTAGCATTTTTCAAAAAGTTAGTATTCCTCCAGTGGATTTTCACCTGATCCGCTTGGTTCGGGCCATGAATCCTCTCTGCCAGTGTAAAACTGTAACACTGGCACTGTAACCATGAACACTGTATTGCAGCAACATCTCAGGCAGAAAATACAAGAAAAAGAAAAATTGATGAAGCACAAAATAACAACTGTTTTAGAGCTACTTAGGACTTGCAGGGCCTAAGTAGCTCTAAAGGGCTTAGATTTGAGTTGATGGGAGTGGAATCACTTCAGGCAATAGCACATTATTTGCGTTTTCAGAAGTTATAAACGAACTGAGCAAAACATGGATTTTCGCAACGAAAACGTTGACATGAGCCAAAGTTCGCATCGCAGGAGGAGCAGGACGCCCCGCCCGAACCAACCGCCACTTCCTACACGGCTCATTAATAACACTGTGTCTGTGGACGCTCCGCAGGACCAGGCCCTCTCTCAACATCTGCTCCGACAGAACCAAGAGCTGAAGCTACAGTTGGAGAGGGAACAGCAGAGGAACCAGGCCTCCCAGGAAGAGCTTCTCACACAGATACGTAGAGAACCTCAAACTGGATGTAGAGAGGGATCCAGGCGAGATTTGGGCCTTCAAATCTCGCCACCAGGCTCAGTGCGAACACTGGATGGAGCACATGGAGAATCAGCACAAGAAAGAGCTGGAAGCCAAAGACAATGTCATCAGAAGTTTAGAAGATAGGGCTGAGGATGCTTTTCGTGACAAGGTGCAGGAGGCCAAGCAAGTTGTGGAGGACGAGATACACGATCTGTCTGAAAGAAACGCCAGGCTCGAAACCATACTGGACTGTAAAGATAAGAAAGCACATCCTGGATGCAATCTCTGAGACGTCCCGACAGAAGGCCGCTCTGAGGAACCAGATCACAGCTCTGCAACAAGAGCTGCAGCAGGAGAAGGAGTCACTGAGGAGTCAGGTGACCCAACTTCAGTCAGATCTGAGTGAGAGTGACCAAGCCACAGTCACAGCCGAGAGACATCAGGAGCAGTTACAGACAGAAACGCAGAAGCTATCAACAACACTAGACTCTCTCACGTCTGTCCTGAACCAGGAGAAGTGTCTCACCAGTGAAGCTGAGCGCAAACTGCAGGAGAAGGAGAGAGAGACGCACGAGCTGAAGATACAAGTGTCCACCCTAAGATCTGCCCTGGACCAGGAGAAGCAGGCCACCAGAGAGGCCCAGACCTCCCAGACTGCTCTGCTGCAGCTGGTAGAGGAGCTCAAAGAAAAGCTTCAGACTGAACAGGAGCAGATACGGGCCGTCAAAGCACAGTGTGAGAATGTCCAGAATGAGCACAACAAGGAGCTGGGGGATAAAGAGTGTGAGATCAATCATCTGAAACAACAGAAGGCTTCTGCTTTTTCTGCACAAGAGGAGGAAGCCCGAGAAGCTGTGTGGGCAGAGATCGCAGACCTTAAAGTCGCCAACTTTGACCTTGAGGAAAAGGTGATGAAAAGAGACAATCGAACCCAGGCCCACCAGGATACCCAGCGGTCCGAAGAAGAGAAAAGTCTGAAAGGTCAGGTGACCGAGCTCAGACAGGTCCTGCGCGAGGAGAACCTGATATGTGTTTCAGTGCATAAACCAAAGTAAACGTACTCTTACCCTTTATCTTGCCGAGCGATGAGCAACTTGATGAGGTGAAGCTTTTCCCTTTCCTCAAAAATAAACAAATGCATTCTTATAAACTGTGTCATGACTTAAAATTTGTGATTCTGTTGAGAAACCAACTGAAGATGACTTTATGTCCAAATGATGTTTAGGAGAAATTGCAGTTAACCCATAAGTAAGCATTAACATTAATAAAACATATACCGTCAGAGTGTAGACCTGCGCTTAGCGTTGCGGTCCGGTTCGCTCTCCTATCGGTACTTCTTTTCTGAAAAGACCTGTGTTCTAGACATTATCCCATACTTATTAATAGACCCTTACTCTTCAATTAATAGTTACTCAAATTCATTCATAAAACCTTCATCAATCAAAATATGTGAATTAATGATAAAGAACGTAATTTACATACATTTATGTTGTATTTCTATCAAAAAATCAAATTGCACCTGTCCAGATGTCTTTCTGGAAATGCTGAATAATCACATTTTGAGGATTACAGTAAAATTAGTAAAAGTGCATACAGAATAAGATGTACATGTCTGCATATGTAACCGTACCTACAGTGCCTTGCGAAAGTATTCGGCCCCCTTGAACCTTTCAACATTTTGCCACATTTCAGTCTTCAAACATAAAGATATAAAAAAAATATTTTTTGTTATGAATCAACAACAAGTGGGACACAATCGTGAAGTAAAACGAAATTTATTGGATAATTTAAACTTTTTTAACAAATAAAAAACTGAAAAGTGGGGCGTGCAATATTATTCGGCCCCTTTACTTTCAGTGCAGCAAACTCACTCCAGAAGTTCAGTGAGGATCTTTGAATGATCCAATGTTGTCCTAAATGACTGATGATGATGAATAGAATGCACCTGTGTGTAATCAAGTCTCCGTATAAATGCACCTGCTCTTTGATAGTCTCAGGGTTCTGTTTAAAGCGCAGAGAGAAACATGAAGACAAAGGAACACACCAGGCAGGTCCGAGATACTGTTGTGGAGAAGTTTAAAGCCGGATTTGGATACAAAAAGATTTCCCAAGCTTTAAACATCTCAAGGAGCACTGTGCAAGCAATTATATTGAAATGGAAGGAGTATCAGACCACTGCAAATCTACCAAGACCTGGCCGTCCCTCCAAACTTTCATCTCAAACAAGAAGAAGACTGATCAGAGATGCAGCCAAGAGGCCCATGATCACTCTGGATGAACTGCAGATAACTACAGCTGAGGTGGGAGAATCTGTCCATAGGACAACAATCAGTCATGCACTGCACAAATCTGGCCTTTATGGGAGAGTGGCCATTTCTCAAAGATATCCATAAAACGTCTCTTAAAGTTTGCCACAAGCCACCTGGGAGACACACCAAACATGTGGAAGAAGGTGCTCTGGTCAGATGAAACCAAAATCAAACTTTTTGGCCACAATGCAAAACGATACGTTTGGCGTAAAAGCAACACAGCTCATCACCCTGAACACACCATCCCCACCTCAGCTGTAGTTATCTGCAGTTCATCCAGAGCGATCATGGGCCTCTTGGCTGCATCTCTGATCAGTCTTCTCCTTGTTTGAGATGAAAGTTTGGAGGGACGGCCCGGGTCTTGGTAGATTTGCAGTGGTCTGATACTTCCATTTCAATATAATTGCTTGCACAGTGCTCCTTGAGATGTTTAAAGCTTGGGAAATCTTTTTGTATCCAAATCCGGCTTTAAACTTCTCCACAACAGTATCTCGGACCTGCCTGGTGTGTTCCTTTGTCTTCATGGTTCTCTCTGTGCTTTAAACAGAACCCTGAGACTATCAAAGAGCAGGTGCATTTATACGGAGACTTGATTACACACAGGTGCATTCTATTTATCATCATCAGTCATTTAGGACAACATTGGATCATTCAAAGATCCTCACTGAACTTCTGGAGTGAGTTTGCTGCACTGAAAGTAAAGGGGCCGAATAATATTGCACGCCCCACTTTTCAGTTTTTTATTTGTTAAAGAAGTTTAAATTATCCAACAAATTTCATTCCACTTCACGATTGTGTCCCACTTGTTGTTGATTCATGACAAAAAATTAAAATTTTATATCTTTATGTTTGAAGCCTGAAATGTGGCGAAATGTTGAAAGGTTCAAGGGGGCCGAATACTTTCGCAAGGCACAGTAGTTACTTTAGGTTCAGGATTGCAAATGGCGATGAAAATAAGGCAGAGGCAAGGATAAAGGTTAAACAATATTTATTAATCACAAAAAGCTAGTTAAAAAGGGTATTCAAAAGCCAATTAGTTAGAGATGAAACTGCATTAATTAGGTAGGTCCGTCGCAGCCACACACGGCCGAAGCACATGGGCCAGAGCACCCACTGCAGCTCTGTGAACACTCACACACACACACACAAAGGGAAACTAAAGAAACGTGCAAGTGAGGGCGTGCAACAATACCACAATATACAAGAAGTGAGGGGAACTGACGTGAGACTCTGCCACCAAACCTCCACCAGGGACGACCACGCCCGGACCAGACCTTAGGGGAAGAAATGCAGATCTTAAGGGCAAAAATGGGTAATGGAGAACAAAATGAAAGAAAAGTAAATAGCTATGCCTTAACCAAAATTATACTAAGTAAATGATAAGACTAAATAAAAAGACAAAAACCAAAACAAGAAACACTACTTAAATGAAAACCCAAACAAAACAGCAGTGGCCAACAGCATCTATGAAACAAATGGCTATTAGTTTCATGCCACATAACTACACAAACAAAAGAGCACAACAGTGTATTATACCATGAGCACTATGTACAAAGTTAGTGAGGAGACATGGCCACGCACGACTTTTAACCAGTGGCCGTGGTAGCAGGCTGCTAAACAGCGTCTGCAACAAAGGAAGAAAGAAACACTCACATTAACCTTTTAAGAGTTTTTCCTTGTCGATGCAGGAGGGTCTTGTTGGACACTTTAGCATTCTACAACATGTATGGACATTTTCTTCTGTGTGTGCTTTATATTTTTCATATGTTTTAACTGTTGATTCTCTGATCTGTGTTGATGGTGATTTCAATGGTTTTGTTAAGTCCTCTGAGATGACTTCTGTTGTGACCTAGGGCTATACAAGAATAAATTGTATTGTATTATATTGTGTAATATTTTGTAAATTACAGCATTACCGCCCTCTTTTGACTGAGCCAGTCATACAAGTTGTTCATACAAGTTAGACATTGTATGAACAACATCTCCACCTCGGTCGTTTCACAGAATTGGCTCAAATTGCTCTACCGCATTTACACACATGTAGCATCAAAAGTTAAACGATGTGCAAGAAGCGGAGAAGCAAATTTGAAAAAAAAATTCAGCAAATTTAAATGCTTTTTAAATACTGTCGACAAAAACAGGGAAAACAATACACAATAAGTATGTTGTTTGTTGTCAAAAATAATAAATTTAATAATAATACTAAAAACCGGGAGGTGATTGAAAAATCGAAACAGCAAATCACAGCATGCAGTCCGGCTCCCAAGTCTAGCTCCCGAGTCCACCTCCCGAGTCCACCTCCCAAGTCCACCTCTCGAGTCCACCTCCCGAGTCCACCTCCCGAGTCCACCTCCCGAGTCCACCTCCCGAGTCCACCTCCCGAGTCCACCTCCCGAGTCCACCTCCCGAGTCCACCTCCCGAGTCCACCTCCCGAGTCCACCTCCCGAGTCCACCTCCCGAGTCCACCTCCCGAGTCCAGCTCCCGAGTCCAGCTCCCGAGTCCACCTCCCGAGTCCACCTCCCGAGTCCACCTCCCGAGTCCAGCTCCCGAGTCCACCTCCCGAGTCCACCTCCCGAGTCCACCTCCCGAGTCCACCCCCCGAGTCCACCCCCCGAGTCCACCTCCCGAGTCCACCCCCCGAGTCCACCCCCCGAGTCCACCCCCCGAGTCCAGCTCCCAAGTCCAGCGTCCCGAGTCTAGCGTATCTATGGTTTGGTCGCGCGGACACCCATGGTGCTAAACTGTTATTCTGCTTTTGTCAGCGAATAAAAGTGTTAGGATCATGTCACCTTGGATAAAATGTGTTTTGGGTGTAAATATGTGACGCACTATTTGGTTTGAATGAATCCGTTCATCTGCGACACTTCACTGAGACTGTTCCAGAACTAAAGGGACAATGGAACTGGACTTACTCAAAAACTCGGCCTGCTTCAAATCCTCCATCATTGTCCCCGTCCCGAAGAAGCCCAGGATCACAGGACTCAATGACTACAGACCTGTGGCACTGACGTCTGTTGACATGAAGTCATTTGAGCGCCTGGTCCTCTCCCATCTCAAGTCCTTCACCTCCGCTCACGTGGACCCCCTGCAGTTCGCCTACAGAGCCAACAGATCTGTAGACGACGCCATTAACCTGGCCCTCCACCACATCCTACAGCACCTGGACTCCCTAGGGACCTACGCCAGGGTCCTGTTCATGGACTTCAGCTCTGCCTTCAACACCATCCTGCCATCCCTGCTCCAGGACAAGCTCTCCCAGCTCAACGTGCCCAATTCCACCTGCAGGTGGATCACTAACTTCCTGACTGACAGGAAGCAGCGAGTGCGTCTGGGGAAGAATGTCTCGGACTCTCGGATTATAAATACAGGAGCCCCACAGGGCTGTGTTCTTTCTCCCCTGCTCTTCTCCCTGTACACCAACCACTGCACCTCCAGCCACGACTCCGTGAAGCTGATCAAGTTCGCGGACGACACCACCCTCATTGGACTCATCTCCAACAACGATGAGTCCGCCTACAGGAGGGAGGTGGACCGGCTGTTGTCCTGGTGCAGTGGTCAATGTCAATGTCAAGTTTATTCATACAGCGCATTTACAACAACAATCGCTGCCCAAAGCACTGCACAGTAAAAATACATCAAATACAAAAATAGTAAAAAGTGGTAACAACCTGGAGCTGAACACCCAGAAGACAGTGGAGATGATTGTGGACTTGAGGAAGAGCACAGTCCCCCCGCCCCTGCCCTACCTAATGGACTCCCCCATCACCTCTGTGGAATCATTCCGTTTCCTGGGCACCACCATCACCCAGGACCTCAAGTGGGAGCCGACCATCAGCTCCCTCATCAAGAAGGCCCAGCAGAGGATGTACTTCCTGCGGCAGCTCAGGAAAGCCAAGCTGCCTGCACAGATGTTGGTGCAGTTCTACACGGCCATCATCGAGTCCATCCTCACCTCCTCCATCACCGTGTGGTTCGCTGGAGCCACAGTCAGGGACAAACAGAGACTACAGCGCATTGTGCGCTTTGCAGGGGAGGTGATCGGCCGCAGCCTTCAATCGCTGCAGGAACTGTACGTCGCCCGAGCTCGAGGCCGGGCTGGTCATCACTGCTGACCCCTCTCACCCTGCACATGGGCTATTCCAACCACTCCCCTCAGGCAGGAGACTGCGGTCCATCAGGATTAGAACCTCCCGCCACAAGAACAGTTTCTTCCCCTCTGCTGTTGGACTCTTGAACACTACTTAACCTGTCCCCCCGCCCTTTATAAAGTCACTTTACTGCCCATCATACGTCACTTTACTTCACTGTACTGCTGTCACCTTACATTGTGTGCAC
Source organism: Knipowitschia caucasica (assembly GCA_964034765.1). Taxonomy (NCBI): domain Eukaryota; kingdom Metazoa; phylum Chordata; class Actinopteri; order Gobiiformes; family Gobiidae; genus Knipowitschia; species Knipowitschia caucasica. The sequence goes on along the minus strand of OZ035824.1, from coordinate 12,666,678 downwards.
CATGTGCACTTGTATATGGGCGGCACGGTGGCTGAGTGGATAGCACTCTCGCCTCTCAGCAAGAAGGTCCTGGGTTCGAATCCCGGCCGGACCAGGGCCTTTCTGAGTGGAGTTTGCATGTTCTCCCCGTGTCTGCGTAGGTTTCCTCCGGGTACTCCGGTTTCCCCTACCACTAAAAATATGTACAATAGGTCTGTACATGCGCCTCCTGTACTGGCGACTCCGCTCCCATCTCTGTGAGGAGTGAGAGGACAAGTGCCCAAAAATAACAATTGTAAACCGCTTTGTGACTCTGGTTTGTGAAAGGTGGTATATAAATAAAGCTTACTTACTACTACTATATAGTAATTGTAACTCACTTATTTTATTTTTTATAATTTTTTATTTTTTATTATTTACCGTTCTTTCTGACTGTTGCACTGAGCCAAAGCAATTTCCAAGTCTGTGACTTCCTACTACTTACGGGGCAATAAAAATGATTGATTCTGAAACTGATCTGGAAACATGTGTTAGTCCTACGATAAAAGACACAAACATGGACCCCCGATCTGTGAGTACCGTGATACTAACTCGCCGTATACTTCTGTAAACTAAATAATTAGGGTCTAATTGTGCATCGAGGACATAGGGCATGATGTGACGGATGTATTGTTGGAAAAAGTGTATTCTTATGTCTGAAATGACTAAGTACCTGAGATAAACAACCATAAACAACTCAGCATGAGGCTACGTCAGCGGGCGGGGGGAGGCGGGCTCACAGACAGAGGAGCAGACTCTGGATCAGCCTGTTTGAGTCGAGGTGACATCACATCTTTGCAAGAGATGGCTATACGTTTTAAGTGTTGTGTGGTGTATCATTCAAACAGTGACGTGCGGTGAGGTTTGTTATTGGGGAGGCACTGACTTTAAAAGTCAGATTTACAACCAATGTCCTAATAAAATAGCATTAATTTGCCGATGCAATCACGTCCACCAACGTAATATAAAGATAATAGAAACAGCATATTTTGATAATCCCACAACAAATCTAGCTGCTAATTCTCCGCTCTGCATCAACCTTTTTGGACAATCACAGGTGCGAGAGACGCGAGGAGAGAAAGGGAGACGCGTGTAAAAATAGAGAGACGGGAGTGAACAGAGAGAGAGACGCGAGTAAACGGGGAGAGAGACGGGAGTAAACCGAGGGATAGAGACGGGAGTAAACCGAGGGATAGAGACGGGAGTAAACCGAGGGAGAGAGACGGGAGTAAACAGAGGGAGAGACGGAAGGAGAAAAAGAGAGACACGAGTACACAGAGGGAGAGACAGGAGGAGAAAAAGAGAGACACGAGTACACAGAGGGAGAGACATATATATATATATATACTGTATATACATATATATATATATCAGGGCGACGGTAGCTCAGTTGGTAGAGCATTGGCCTTTGAGCCTGAAGGTCGTGGCCACCGAGTCCACCATGAGAACTTCTCCACCGACTCCCACTGATGACTGCTGTCTTTGTGTCCTTGGGCAAGACACTTAACCCCACTTTGCCTGAAGCCCCCGCTGAAAGATCAAGGCTATGTCATAGAGCAGCCACCTCCTACCTGCAGGAGGATCAGTGAGGGGCTGATGTTATGTGTACTGGGTGCCACCTCTGGCAACCCCCCCCTAACAGAGAGACAGTATCCTTCGTAACGAGGGCACATAGCTGCGAGGCATTCCAACTTCTGTGAAGAGAAAACAGATTTGACATACGCGTGTGTAAAAATCTGACAATAAAAAAAAAACTACTTTTGTTTGAACACACTATTGTTGATCAGCTTGAATACAGTTTGATACATTCATTATATTCCATGTATTATTTATATTATTAACTGACTAACAAGCAGCGGTCGGGAAACCCCATGCTGGAAACACATACGTCAGTAAAATAACGTATACAGCAGAACGTCACAGAACACCGGCCTAACTACATATATATCCCACAAATGCTGAAATACCCACAACTCACTTTGCATCATAAAAAAATGAAATATCCCATTCAAGCCGCCTGTAATTGCAAGAAGAAACCCGGCTGAACAATATGCTGTCTTATTGGCACTGTAGGAGCCTGAGATCACACCTCAGAGTGTTGGAGCGAGGTGTTGAGCGTCTCTCCAGAATAATGGGGAGATGCACCACATTTGTCATCCGTTTCTCGATGTAATTCATGGGCTCTCGTCTCACAGCCTCTCCCTGGATGGATGTCCGTAAGACGCCCAGCAAGATTGACCTGTACGACGTCCGTAGGAGACCCTGGTGAGTGGACGCTCTAAATGGGCTGTAATGTGTAAAAATAATTAGTCAGGCTTCATAAACTACTTATTGGCACGTTAGCTTTGAAATTGTATTACTTCTAGGCATTAGAAAAACCAAATGATATGCTTTTTTAGTCCTTCAATCAGATTTTGTGAATATGTGCAGTACTTTAATTATTTAGAATTTGAAATAATAATATTCTTTGAATATAGTAACGAAAAGATCTTGGGTAATGGAGGTGATTCACATATATTAATGTTACGTTTTTCCTTGGTAAACCACTAAGTGAATACACCATGGATTTATCATTTGACTTGCCAGATTGCAGTTAAAGGGGTGACCTGGTACACTAGTGGGTAGAACCCATCGGGACAATAAATGATTAAAAACATATTTATTTATGTGATTTTGAGTTGTTCTACATTATGCGCTCTACTGCAGCCCGTCTAATAACGCATCGATATAGTGCTTTTTGGACACTCCACTCAGACCCTTCACATAATTCACTACAAACACTGTGGTGATAAACTACTTCAGTAACCACAGCTGCCCTGATACACACTGACAGAAGTGAGGCAACCAGTATGTGCCATCACCCCCTCCGACCATACCAACAATTCACACACACACCAGACTCATTCTAGGCAACGTGGGTGAAGCCTAAGGATAAAGTGATGATTTGGCACTTCCAAGCCGCAGCCGCCCCACTGTGGCACCTGGTGTCTCTCATCACAGTACTAACTATGCCCTGCCCTGGTTAGCTTCAGAGGTCTGACAGGATCTGGCTTTCACATGCAAGTATGGCTACGGCCGCAGTTCTTGTCTGCTTGACCTGTTGTTCTGCGGGAGCCCAGGGGGTGAGAAATCAAAGCAAGATACTGCAAGCTCAGTCTTTGCTCACCTCCTCTGCTTCTTGATTGGACTTAATACCTTCAAATATATAAAATATCTAGATTGACAAACCCTCCCCCCTTCTGCTGCAAATCGTACTGATCATAGATATGCCATAGGACCAGAGCGACAGGTTTGTGACTGAAGTCCTGATCTCAGTGTGAAAAAAATTGACACCCATTTGGTTATTGATAATGTTGTAACATGGTTGACCTTTTTCAACACATGTTCTTTCTAGTAAGCACATTTCTAATACTAAATCAATTCTGTGTCCAAAGGAAGCACAGATTCTACCACAACAGGCCAACTGCATGACATTTTAGTACTGGAATAGTTTTGTTATTCTCATTCCAGGTACATCCAGGGAGCCGCCTCACCCAAAGACATGCTCATCCTGGTGGACGCGTGAGTTCCCTGATAATTCCATTGATCCATAATAAACTAATAGCTCCATGATTTCCCCTGATTATACCAGCGGCTTTGTAATGTGCTGTATTTCCTCCGGGTGAAGCCGCCTTAATTACAGATGCACTCTCTGGGGACGTGGGGGGGAGATGTTTAGGAGAAGAGATTTTTTTTATTTTGTTGTGTTTATCCAGTCATTTATTTTCTCTTTCGTTGGCAGGAGTGGCAGCGTTTCTGGGCTGACACTCAAGCTCATCCGGACGTCGGTCAGCGAAATGCTCGAGACTCTTTCGGATGATGATTACGTCAATGTGGTTTACGTAAGTGGAGATTTTTGCGTAATTTTTGTGTGTTTGAACAAAGGTTTTAAAGATTCTGGGCGGAGGAGAACCGCTACCGTTGCCAACTTCAAAGAAAAATGCTGCTGGAAAAGTCCCCATAGAAAAGTTTGTTGTAAATTATGGACTCAAGAGTTGGAGATATTGCCAAAAAAATGTCTTGATATGCATTTACTTTACTGGTGCAGAATTTGTGCTACCCCTGACAATTTCACGTTTTCTAGCTTATCATGTCTGTTGCAAATTGAACATGAAAATGAAAAATTGTATGAGCCAAACCCGACCTAGATTTGAGTACAAACGAAATCTACAAATGCCACTATTCAGTTTGGTCCGTACTGATGCATACTGGAAAAGTTTCGACTTTTTTGTTTGATAGAGACATTTTTCCCAAACTGGTTTTGACCATTTATCCTGCTAAATTATGTTACAATTCACACTTGACATCCTATTAAGAATGAATTGGGTGTTGTTAAAATACATCCTTATGACAGTTTGGTGTATAGATTGGACTTTCACATGGCTTAGACCAGGGGCTGCGCCTGTTTTATAAATAGCGAAAAAAGATTAAAACACTGGACCACTGTAAAGCGGCACAAATTGTATAGAGACGTGTCATGAAAACGGCCGCACTGGCTACACACACAGCAGAAAAAAAGTCTGAGTTAATGGAGGTTTTGAGAAGTAGCGTGGATGTCTTTCTTTTTGTTTGGAAGATGAGGTCAATAAAGTACCTCTGTCTCCAAAAATAATAGTCAGAGGACTGGGAGCATGCCTATGTGAGGATTCAAAAAACTCAAACAGGATACTAAAATAAACAGCAATTCACAGTTTAAAAAAATTGTTGGATGAAGCAGAGACTTATTTAGTTCCAACTCCTCTCAGCTCAAACACTCTCTGACCCCACGCCTCTCCCTGATCACTCTCTCTGTGCTGAGGGCATTACTCTTTCCTTAGCTCTATTTTTCAACAGAAGCATATTCAAACAAGTTTTTAATTAATCAGGAAGTTGTACCAAAGAGTACCTCCTTGCACTGAGATTTTTTATTTTTGAGTTTATATACTGATTTCACCTACCATACCAAAACCAAAAGCAATCAATAACCTGCGTCCTTAAGTAAGTAATATTTATGTAGGTTGCACATTTTACATACCAAGGTCACTCCAAAAGATTTACAATGTTAAAAGTTAAGACATTTTTCCATTCACTCCACACACGGTGATGACAGAAGCGAGACCTACCAATACCATCCATTCACTCTCTCTACTTTCAGACCTATTGTGTATGTACTTAGTGGTACGGGGAAACCGGAGAAACCCTGCGCCACCGTCATGCAGTTTTGAATTGTTCCTGTAAAAAAAAAAAAAAACAGCCAATATTTTTTACTGCAATCTGACCTGCTCATTTTTACCAAATGCAACAATCAATAGTTCAGAGATCTTGTAAAACGTGGCACCTTCCATCTGCAGACCTTAAGCCGGAGGTGGTGGAGGCACACGGGCCAGACAGAGATGGAGCGTCGAGGTATAGATTCGTGTTGAGTCTGGCCTCCCTCTCAAACCAGAGTGTAATGAAAAACCTTAGCTCTATTCGGCGTACAGGATTAAATGCGTGTGCGCCAAGAATGTGTCCACCTCTTTCTCTTCACTTGTCGGCACCACACCAATCCACACAACAATCATGAAATCTATAACATTAGATGACCGTCTGCAGCCAGGGCCAAATGCTTGTGAGAGATGGGAGTTGTAAGATAGTCGCAGTTGTATAATGTAATAATTAGATGACAGGGGCTGAAGTTTACACGAAATGTCAAAGCTCTAATGTGATTTCAGGATGTTTTTTAATGGATGCATAGATTGATAGATGGTCCAGACCAGCAGATGCATTTAAGAGCACAGGGAAAAGCCATGCTGATATTAAAAAGGTGTTTGAGCGTATATAGGTGACTCTCTCATTTTATTAATAACAATAGTTCAGAAGTTCCTGGTAAAGGGGTGTCGGACATCTACAGAAACCATCCTCTCACTCTGCCTCTCAGTGGCTGTGTCTCCACTGCAGAGTAGGACCTCTCGCCATCTTCCTGAGTTTTGATTGCCGCAAAATTAATACTTTTTTATTTTACGGTCTGCAACGCTCCGGTTGTTGTGGTCTTTGAGTTATTCATGTTCCTGCTTCAGTTTTTTTAACTTTTCATGGCATTGTTTCGGAGTGCGATTAATCCCCAGTGCGTCAAGGGTCGCTTTTCATCACGATGCCTCAAACCCCCTTTGATTATCCGTCCATTTATTGTACAGCTTTCTGCTAGCGTCAGAGCCTGCGCTAGCTTTAGCCAATCAGTGCTGGGTTAACCTCAAAGCCCCACAAGGAGCTGTTCAGGGCCCAACAGAGTACCTGGCATGGAGGAGGTACTGGTAAAAGTTCCTGTTTATGGCCCTGTGGGGAGGTTCCTGCAGTGGGGACATGCTCCAACAAAATTGTAAATTAAAATGTAAAATTACAGGCAGGCTAAAAGAGCTCAGGGGCTTGATGCTGTTAGAGACTGGTGCTCTTCTGATAGGGCAAGCTAAATGGCTTTGAGAAAATGAGTCAGAGGCACTCTCATGCAAAAAGTTCTTAGTTTAACTTTTTTGCTTGGTCAGGCAGTGCCTTCTCAACAGATTTGGATGTATGAGCATATAGTGCATTAAAAACAGTACACAGTTTCTTTGTGTTTCTTTGTTTTGTTTTGTTTTGGTTTTGTTACATGAAGTAAAAGCAGGAAGTGTACGTTTCCAATGCACAAAGTAAATATGATGTTGTGTGGCTACATTTGTCAAAAGTGCATTCAAAAGTTTTAGAGGCCTTTGATAGAGATCACTATAATTATGGACTATAAGAGGAAGCAAAAATGATTTGTGCCTGAATGTAGAACTACTTTATCTATATCTCAGTTCAAGGAGTTGGTGTGTATGTTTAAACTAAAAGTTATGAGGCTTTCTCTGATCAATCAAATGGTTTTAATGTTTCATGGCGACAATTACCATTATTTCCTGAACAATCGGAAATAATAAATACTCACATTAGTTTCAAGGCAATATAATGTGATGGAAACACACTTAAAAGGCAAAAGGAAGATAAAGGCTTCTGGCCAGACTCAACCTTGATTTGAAGGCTTTCTTTTATGGCTTTGTTTCCCCATTGTAAAAGTATGATATGATTCGTCTTATTCCAAGAAATTTATTTCAAGTCCAGATAATAGCAAAACATTTGCCAAATCTCTCAAAAAGGTGACGACTAAAAGGGGCTAGATTATCTTAACTATATTGTTTGGAAAATACAAATTTCTCACCTGACGAAGAAAATACCATTAGCTACATTTATCAAATCATTCAAACTTCTATCCATCCACCATTCATTGCATGCATGGAGTTGCATGTCAATAAAAGCTATTCTCTCGATTCTAAACCTTCCCTCCATTTTTATATGCAATCTTCGAACTCCTCTCCTTCCAATTTGCTTTTCTTTCATTCCTGCTTTTCTCTGCAACCAATCACCCACAGCTTTCAGTCAGTTGCTAGTTTTTCATTCAGCAATTGCTTTTCCGCGCTTGTAATTAGAACCATGGCAGAAAGATGAAATAAAGAAATGTAAGTAAGGATAAAGGGAAGAAGCGAGGAAGTGTGTAAGTTGTACTCGGGACTTTAAAAGAGACTTTGTGGTGATAATTCTTGATACGTATAAAAGCCGCACAGGGTGTATTCTTGCTGTGTTGGTTTGCTTTCTCCCAAATAGTTGTTGACGGACATTTTATTTGTTGGAACTTGCTCAATAAAGTTGCAATCTTCCACATTGTCAATTGAAGCCGCAATCGCTGTTTTCTTGGCAACTGTAAAAATATGGGATTTTTGGCAACAATAACAGCTGCGAGCCATTAGGAGTTTTCATACTCACTAAATTTAAATAACTAATTGAAATTCCCAAAGAGCTCAGTGTTAACGCGCCACCCAGACAAAGCAAGAAGTTAGGCGTAGAATTGTGACACATTGTGAGGACCATCTGAGACTCGGTTCCTGTGGTTGCTCAGTTTGATCCGAATGCGGTGCTAGTTTTATTTGCGATCTAGTTTTATTTGCGATCTGATGCATATGCTAACATTAGCATTAGCGCAACTTAAGCTGTACAACAATCTCTGATGAATGGTACAAAAGCAACACACTGCAACCAAAATATATAACTGAAAGATTACCGCAAGTTCCGCGTCCGAATGTAGTACGAGCATAGATAGTCCGAGGCGGTCTGCACCCGCAGGTCTCTCCCATAGACGAGTCTCTCCAGAAGATACGATGTAAGCTAGCTATGTTCACCCGGGCTTGATTTCTTCTTTGATCATTTTTTTGCTTTAGTTCCCTCTTCTCTTCCTCACTGTTGTGTCGTTTGGGCTGTTTTGCTGTGTACGCAGTTACAGCAAGAAGAGTTATAGCCAATTCTGCTAACATGCTACTGTTTTTAGCAGCACTGTAGAGGCTAGAGGAGGCAGGCTCGTTCTGTGATTGGAGGAGAGAGGGCGTCACGCTAACTCTCTACTCAGCACTTTTATACGGCCTGAATTCATACACAGCTTAATTAATGAGCTCAAGTTTTCAATGAAATTACAGATTATAACAACTTGTATGTAGTAATAAGCATTTTTATGATCTCATTAGAAAATAAATTGGGTATAGCATCTTTAAAGGACACGTGTGTGATGGCGTAGGCACAAAGAGCATCCAACCACCATGCTGGTTCAACGCAACGTTCGTTTTTCTCTATTGTATTGTAAGTTGACTCCAAACACTGAGCCAATGGTTTGCTCCTCCCCAAACCTCATTAACACTCCTGATGAGACGGGCCCAAAAACTCACTGACCTTTCTCACAGTTTGTCCGGGGTCGACACTCCATTTGGTCTCGCCTTAAATACTGTGCCTGAAACGCATCACATTTGCCTCGATGTAAAACCTTTTTTATTCAACAAAAATTAAGCATGTGGAAGAAAGAGTGGTGCTTTCAACGGCGTAGTGTGAGAGAGGTGTAGGGTCGGAGAGTTTTTAGTCTCACATAGTTTGTGGTAGGATATATTGTACTGTGGTAGGATGTATTGTAAAACCTTATGTACAATACAGTATTATAGTACATAGTAGTAGAATATCTGTTTTGGTATTCTTGTTTTGTGGTTTTTTAATGGGTTTAAAGGGTTTTAGTAGTCTGTTTCATCCAACCCATTTTCCTTTCCTCTGTTATTGGTACTACTGCACCACTGCTACTACTCTCACAAAACTATTACCACACTCAGGTAAACTAAAATATCTCTGCTTGTCTTTCAAATGCGTGGATAACTCCGCAAGTAGTTCCGGCCACTCCGGAGCTAGCCACGCTCAATCAACACACTTAAAAGTTAATCGGAGAATACTTATACATATACATTCTTCACACACGTGCATGGAGATTTTCAGAATTTACTGGTCTTGTCTTCATGAGAAAAATACTATTTATCTGCGTCAAAAAGCGATCATGAAAAACCCGGAAGTAGTAAACCTAACCTAAATCCATAATTCGATCTTCTGCAAATGTTCCTAAAATGTGCCGGTATCTACTTGGTTTCTCGGGATCGCCTTTTCTCGCATTACATCAGTGTTTTGGTCATGAAAACGTAAACGGAAAATTCTGAAAACTTCCGTGCACTTGTATTAAGAATGTATATGTATAATGTATTCTCCGATTAACATTTAAGTGTGTTGATTGATTGGCATTTGCGTTTAATGAGCGTGGCTAGCTCCGGAGTGGCCGGAACTACTTGCGGAGTTATCCACGCATCTGAAAGACAAGCAGAGAGTGCGTTTGCCATGGGCAGCGGTCATTATGGTTTTGAGAGGTCCGTTATAGAAAATAATGGCCGGTAGAAGATAAGATAAGATGTGCTTTATTTATCTCACAGAGGAGAAATTTACATGTCACATTTGGCATGGATTGAACACTCAGAACGTTTTGAAATTACATTCATATCAATGGAGCGTTCTACTGCTGCTGTGAGGAGCCGTATAATAAGAATAAATATACTTCTATGTCCTCGGCAGCATCATCTCCAGTCGTGACATGAGCTGAAGCCAGTCTTTGCACAGAAGTGTTTACTCTGAACTGGAACCGTGGTTTTCCGAACGCTTGTGTTTGCTGGAGTCTGTAAAAGAGGATAAGAACATAGTGGGACAACTCTGCCGTGCTTTTGGGATGTGTGCATCAAGAGTGACTGAGGATTTTCTCTGTAGTGGACTTTTTTCTCATGCGTGCGTTCTGCTGTTTCAACTCTATCAACAGCTTCGGTTTGTTTTCTGTGGGATTAAACTTTTAATGACTATGGCCAAACTTGTGATGTGCTCTAGTGGTCCTCGGAGGTTGGAAAATTCAGAGTTCCGTCTGGTACATTGACCGACATCCATCTGCGATTTGGTGATGATCTGACACCCGTGGCTCTTCATTATCGTTAAACTGGAGTTGGAAAAAGTCACAATTGTGTATTTAGTCCTGCCGCATTGCTGTGCCACTCTACGCAATGTCGGTCCAAACGGCAGAACAAGTCAAGTTAACATCTTTGCACTATTCCTATCACAGACTGAGTGAACTCATTGTTACTTCATGTACAAAAATATGTTAAATTATCTTTCCCTACTACGACTTGTATCAAGAGAGACATGCAACACAAGCAAGTACTATGCCATAGTTTTACCTTATGTGGTTTATTGAAGTTGAATTTCTTTAGGGAATGAAGATATTGTAATAAATCAATACTGCAGTCCCTGACACAACTATTGTTGTGTGGCTTAGCTGCCATTTTTAGAGACCACTTTGTCTCCCATAGAATGTCTCTTGGGAAGTTTCCGTCTTTTGAATATGTGTCTTTTAAAATACAACAAAAACAATCTCCTCCAATACTCTTCATAGTCCTATACAAGCCACCGCAGTCATGTCACAGTTTTATTGATAATTTTACCGAGTTGCTTTCAGTTGTATGCACAGATTTTGATAGTTTAGTTATTACAGGTGATTTTAATATTCACGTGGATAATGTTGATGACAGAAATGCAAAAGAGCTGAGTTCTTTACTTGATACCTTTGGTCTCACTCAGCATGTGAGTGGCCCCACCCACAGCAGAGGGCACACTCTAGACCTGTTAGTTACAAAGGGGGTGAATATTTCAAATATAAGCGTGGTCGATGTTGCTCTTTCGGATCATTTCTGTGTATTTTTTGACATGTGTTTCACTAACAAACCACCAGTGGACTCTGCAACTGTTCGAAGAAGACACATAAATGAAAATACAAGTGAACTATTTATGGGAATGATAAACTTTGAAAATGCATCGTATTCTACTGTAGATGAACTGTTTAACTCTGTCACCTCTAGTGTTTTGAATGTTCTGGATACCGTTGCCCCTGTGAAGGTTAAAATAGTGAAAAATAAGCAGAAGGCGCCGTGGGCTAAAGCAGACTCGGTCAGGGCACAAAAGAGAAAGTGCCGGAGGGCCGAGCGGAAGTGGCGCAAGTCCAACCTCCAGGTTGATTACAAGATCTTCAAAGATAAGTTGTGCGAGTTTAACCGGGTGCTACGTAGTACGAGAGAAAGGTATTTTTCTGAAATGATTGAAGGCTGCAGTAACAATCTGCGTGTTCTGTTTTCAACAGTTAATAGATTAACAAACCCCCCTGTTCAGATGCCATTAGAGCTAACTTCCAAACGTAAATGCAATGAGTTTGCACACTGTTTTAATGACAAGGTTCAAGGCATCAAAAACGCCATTGTCTCCAATCCACAGATAACCATCCAACAGCCAGAAAGGCTCTCTGAGCTAACTTACTTTGCACCTGTAGATGATAAAAATGTCCAAGAAATAATCTCCAGTTTGAGCTCCTCCACATGCAGCCTGGATGTACTACCCACTAGATTTCTGAAGTCTGTTCTGAGCAGTCTGTTACCTTCACTCACACAGATAGTAAACATGTCCCTTCATTCTGGAATATTCCCAAAGGCCCTGAAAACTGCAGTCATCAGGCCCCTGCTAAAAAAGAGCAGCCTGGATGCTACGGTACTTAACAACTATCGTCCCATCTCAAATCTGCCATTTATGGGGAAAGTCCTTGAAAAAGTTGTCTACCTACAGCTTACTAGATTTCTTATAATTAACAACTCATTTGATATGTTTCAGTCCGGCTTTAGACCCCACCACAGCACTGAGACTGCTCTTGTCAAGGTTACAAACGATATCCGGCTGAACACTGACGCAGGCAAAGTCTCAATCTTAATCTTGTTAGATCTGAGTGCTGCCTTTGACACCGTCGACCATGAGATCCTCTTACAGAGATTAGAGGACTGGGTTGGAGTCGCTGGCACCGCCCTAAGTTGGTTTAGGTCTTACCTTGAAGACAGGAAGTACTTTGTGGAGATTGGAGACTGTGTCTCAGATCATATGGCCCTGACCTGTGGAGTACCACAGGGGTCGATCCTGGGACCTCTTCTGTTCAATCTCTACATGCTGCCGTTAGGTCAGTTAATACGCAGAAATAAAGTGTCCTATCACAACTATGCAGACGACACTCAGATCTATGTCTCACTGACTGCAGGAGAACATGGACCAGTGGACTCACTCCTTCACTGTATCCAACAGATCAGTGAGTGGATGCAAAGCAACTTCCTTCAGCTAAACGCAGACAAAACTGAAATGATTGTCTTTGGTCCCCAGAAACAAAGAGAGAGCGTCATCTGTCACCTACAGTCTCTCTCCCTAAAACCTTCAAACAAGGTCAGAAATCTAGGGGTAATACTGGACTCAGACTTAAATTTTAATAGCCACATCAAATCAGTAACATCAGCAGCTTTTTACCATCTAAAAAACATGGCCAGGATCAAAAACATAGTGTCTAAAGCAGACTTGGAGATTCTTATCCATGCATTTGTCTCCAGTAGGTTAGACTACTGCAATGGCCTGCTCACAGGTCTGTCCAAACAGGCTGTAAAACAGCTGCAGTACATTCAAAATGCAGCAGCTCGAGTCCTGACTAGAACCAGGAAGTACGACCACATTAGTCCGGTCCTCAGGTCCCTGCACTGGCTACCTGTGGCTCAGAGAATAGACTTTAAAACAGCTCTGCTTGTGTACAAATCTCTCCATGGCCTCGCACCAAACTATATTAGTGACATGTTAGTCCCATATGAACCAGCCCGGACTCTGAGGAGCACAGGGACTGGACTCCTGTTAGTGCCCAGAGTCAGAACTAAACATGGGGAGGCTGCTTTTCAGATTCATGCTGCTAAAATCTGGAACAGGCTTCCTGAAGATGTGAGACAGGCCTCCTCTCTGACAATGTTTAAGACAAGGTTGAAAACAGTTCTGTTTAGCTGTGCATACAACTGAGGGATTTTATATTTTTATCTTTTTTTTAATGTACTGTGATTATTTATGATTTTAATGCTTTCTTGTTCTGTTCAGCACTTTGAATTGCCTTGTGTATGAATTGTGCTATATAAATAAACTTGCCTTGCCTTGCCTTGCCTTGTATATTAATTGTGCTTGTTTCGAATGATGCACTGAGTTACTTCTAACTTGGAAACAAGTCATTCATATCTTCTTCTATTGTTAGTTCCAGTGTTATTTTTCTTCTGTAATGACATGCACGGAGCACTGAGCTGATTACAAACGCCAAAATTAAGTATTTTGACAAGTGCTATTTAAGACAATATTGGCTATACATTTTTCCCGCTTAAAATATAGAAAAGCAACTTTGAAATTATTCTTAAATCTACACCAAAAGTTCTTAAATTACTTTTTTCCACAATACATCCTCTTAGGTGGTCAACAGTAATGTCTGTTTTGCGTGTCGAAAGGGCAAAAATACTCTGAGAGCGCTGTATAACACAAGTGAAATTACGGTAAATGGGAAAGCAGCCCCACCGGATGTGAAACTTTTGAGGGCATAAAAGACGGACTGGATGATTTTGGGAGTGGAAATGAGAATTGGTTCATGTTGGCGCTTCTCTCGCACATCTCACTTAAGGAAGACTCCGACAGACACTTTGCTTTTCTGGCTCATTATTGCAGCTGTGAAAGATCCTGATGCACCGTTTCCAAAACAAAGGCTCCCGGAGGGCAGAGCGAAGGCGTGGTCTGCATCTCCAATCCCGGTGAAAATTTGTCGCTGTAGGTTCTTGAGAAACGGAGTGGCTTTGAGCTGGAATCTATTGGAGATTTTTTGCATTTTGCATTGTTACGCCGTTGTTTCATCATCCAAAAAAGTTTATTTCCTATTTAAAAGTTTTTTACTTTAGTTGAAAGTTTTACGTCCTGTTATTGTTTTTATTTAATTTTTTGTGTTACATCATCAGACTTGCTATCACCTGAATGCAGGACATGCTGTAAACTACTTTTCACAATAATAATAAAAAGGAAATATATAAGACTTTGATACCAATAAATAAAGTCCTATGTTTTATGTCTACTAGCTCAAATTACACATTATATGGTGTCAGACTGGTATCAATATCGGCCCTACCTATGGAGCCAAGTACTACAAACAAAATAAAGTATTGCCTATATCTCCATGTATTTGACTTAATCTGGGCTTGTTTTTGTAATCTACTGCTCAAGCTCTTTCCCCCCTTGAAAATAGAAGGTCCTGGTTTCAAATCCCAGTCGTACCAGGGCCTTTCTGAGTGGAGTTTGTATCTTCTCCCCATGTCTGCGTAGGTTTCCTCCTGGTACTCCGGTTTCCCCTACCACTAAAAACATGTACAATAGTTCTGGCATGTGCCTCCTGTACTGGCGACCCCGCTCCCATCTCTGTGAGGAGTGAGAGACAAATGCCCCAAAAAATAACAATTGTAAACCTGCTTTGTGACTTTGGTCTGTGAAAGGCGGTATATAAATAAAGATTACTTACTTACTTACTTACTGCATTCCTCCAATTTTTTTGTGCAAAACAAATTCTCTACTTGAATCGCAAAAGGATATTACATTTCTGAAGTGTTTAAAGTATTTGAAGCAGAGCAGTAGAACACTTGTGATTACTTGTGGATCATTGTTCAGCAGCAGTCTGGGCTCACTAAAAATTGGTTCTTCTGTCTATCCAGAACAGAAAGAAACCAATATTGCAAATGTATATACTTTATGTCTGAGTATACGTTAGACAATACAGGTCCTGGGTTCGAATCCTGGTCGAAACGGGGACCTTTCTGAGTGGAGTTTGCATGTGCCTGCCCTACCACTAAGAACATGTACAATAGGTCAAATCCTCCACCTCTGGTAGTCCTGACCAAGCCAAGTATCAAGATCTGGAGATAGGTCCCCAGGAGCTGTACTATGGCAATCACTGCTCCTGACAGACGCCCTAGTGCAGTGTTCCCCAACCTTTTTGAGCCATGTCACACCTTTTCCATTTAAAACCATTTAAATCTCATGGCACACCACCAACTGAAACAAACTGATGTTACTCTGCAATCTTTATCAGCAACGCAAAGTCCTTCTCATCAAAGTGTATTATATAGAAAATCAGAAATCATTTTGCCCAAATGGGTGATATTGGATAATTTCCCAAGGCACACTCAATAACAACTCAAGGCACACTAACGTTACCCAGAACACTGGTTGAAAAACACTGCCCTAGCTGCATCAGGCTGGGTCAAATGCAGAGGATGAATCAACCTACCGGGATAAATAGTGCACCTTTGCCTTTATAGATAGACAAGTGGATTGTCAACATGTAGCTTTCTGTTTCCAATTATAGTCACAGTGCGAGAGAAAGAGACATGGAGACAGAGAAAGTCATAGGCGGACTTCATGGAATTCAAATATATTCCTTAATTTACACTGAAAACACATTTAGTGCAAATGGTCTTGTCCTTTATCGTCTTTAGGAGGAATTTCTAACAGCAGCTGTTGTTTTAATTGCCTAGCTCATTTTGAAAGTGGGACTGAAATAAGTGTTTTGATTGTGATCCTAAAACCTATTTGGGGGAATTGCTTTGTTTGTGTACACGATTGTAATTAAACCTGGGCGTGACTTTTGAACCACAAACATGGAGTTATGAAATAAAATCGCGCATTCCATAATATGCATTTATGTGTTGGCATCTTTCACTTCCTACGCAGACACGGAGAGAACATATAAACTCCACTCAGAAAGGCCCTATTCCAACGGGGATTCGAACTGCTGTGATTAGTTCAGACCATGTTAGACTCGTTCTGTTGGGACAAAGAGTATGTATTGTTAAGCAAATATATTGAAGTCTGTTATTTTTTTCCCTTTTTTAACATTTTGCAAAATATCGATTTCTTGAATAGGTGTTATTCATTATTCAAATATGTATTCTGATGCTTACTTATGCAACAAATTATGCACACAAGAAAACTGTCATTCCCAACTAACATCAGTGCAGCTATTGGGACACATACATAGGCAAGGCAAGTTTATTGTGTAGCACCGTACATTCACAAGGCAACTCGGTGCTTACCAAAACCAGACTCAGCAGATGTACTAACATTGAACTGCATTTTGAGACTAATCTTCTTACAAACTACAAACATATTGAGCCATTCCGAAGACATCATGGTGCACTCTTCATCATACTCTTCACTGCCACCCATCCCCCCGCCTCCCCACCCCGAGTGAGGACCCTTGGGTGGGGCAACCTGACACCCCATCATTAATCTTTGATATCTGCCATAAATCCACAGCCATTACCTCCATCACACACCCATGGACGATAGCACGCATGTTACGAATGACCGCACAAAACAAGTCATCTCGACCTTCTTTGTCACACGCAAACTCCATTAAGCTAGCGTTATGTTCTATTTATATGTATATCTATTTTTTATTTTATTTACATTGTTTATCATCCTCTGGCTCGGCTTCTTAATAGGTCATAATTCATAAACATTTTCATAAACAATCCAATGATTCAAAAAGTGAATGCACAAAACTAGAATATTGGAACTACTTTACGTCACAAGTAAAATACAGCAGGATGTACAGCAGTAATGCATTTTTTATTATTTATTTCATGTGTTCATCTCATCAAAAAGTGGTAAGAAAATAAACAGCAGAGTTAAGTAATAATTTGACCTAAAACTGAACCTTTAAATCCCCAATTTTAAGAAGAACATTACAGCCGTCTCTCCACTAGTGCAACAAATATGGAGGTCCCATCTATGTGACATGCATTCAGAAATATCAAATTCAATCCGTTTTGAATCTAGTTGGAAAATTTCAGCAACTATTGAGACTGGATAAAATTGGACATTTCCAATACAGTGACTGGGTTTGAAATATTACAAAATACACTCCCACTGTCTGTCCCTACAGCTGCCATAAACACCCTCATCCCTTTGGTTTCAGTCTTCAGTCACAGACCTCATTCCTAGATCGCCATTCCTATAGTCACAGACCTCTGTTCTGGGTCTTCAGTCCTAGTCAGAGACCACTTGTCCTGTCTCTTCAGTCTTTGTCACAGACCTCTATCCTGGGTCTTCACTCCTAGTCACAGACCCCTTGTCCTGGGTCTTTACTAATATAGTCACAGACCTCTATCCTGGGTCTTCAGTCCTAGTCACAGACCCCTTGTCCTGGGTCTTTACTAATATAGTCACAGACCTCTGTCCTGAGTCTTAAGTCCAAGTTACAGTGATCTGTCCTGGGTCTCCAGTCTGCTCCACAGTCCTCGGCCCTGGGTCTTCTGTCTGCTACACAGTCCTCTGTCCTGGGTCCACGGTTGGAAGAAGGGTCGAATGTAGCCGGATTAGCCTGCTCTTGTCCTCTGTGTCACGATAATCCCAACACTGGCCTTTGCAGAGTACAGAGTCTGATGAGCTGCAGTAATGGGATCCCAGGGGAGCAGCAAGATTTGTACCAGTCGTGAGGCCACATTTTCTCTGCTTTAAGAATGAATCGTGGAAGCACCAACTACAAATAGTGGATGTCAAAAAGGTTTCATTTAAACTGTTATGTGTCCATATACAGTAGCTGCATACATTATACAGTATATGTATGTTGTCTCTATGTTTAGAAGATACTATTTATGGTTAGTTTTAATATGGGACACCAAAGAACATACAGTAAATTATGTACTTTTAGAGGGGGCATTACATACTGTACAAAATGTAACTTTTCTTATTATCTTTTTCCCATTTTAAACTTTTTGTCCACACATATTTGTTTACATTTACAACTGACATTTGTTTTTGGAGCAATTAATGCATATTTGATTTATCTATAGTCCATCTCTGATACGCTTGTGATTCAAAGGCCTGGCATTGTTGTGGAGGCCTTTGAAATTTGCTTTGATGATGTGTGTCTTGTCCTTTTACACTTCTTCGCCACGAACTTCACTACAAAGTATCAGCGTATCAAAACATTACGGAAGCGAGCAAAGTTGTCGAATTCTCGGACTTCACATTAGCGCAGTCACCATTGATTATTTTACCACACACCGCTATTTCACGTAATCGTCGTTCAAGCGATATATTTACAAAACAACTCGATCTTTTCTTGTTTGGTGAAGTTTTCAATGTGACTTCCTGTTTCAAGATTGCCCCAGATATGAAATACATCAGATAAATGTAGTTACCATAGCAACCACAAAAATCCACTTCTCATTTACATAACAAAACTAGGTAAAAACATGACATCAAAGGTGAACCTACAGTAGCCTTAGTAGTTTTTCATGCAATGTTTTGTCATGAGATTTAGGTAAACTTTATATACGGTACATATTTAAACAAGTTTCTTTCCCACTGAATAAAAAAAAAAACACAAAAAGGTAACTTGTCACTTTAATCAGTGAGTTTTTTGAGGACATTTTGAATCAGTGAGACATGAGGCCAAAATCAAGGTCCTAAAAACACTATATGTATCACTGGAAGCTGAAGCCCCACAAGACAAGATTATCATGTTTTTATTTGGCCTTCATTGTCAACTCAATCCCATATCTCCTCGTCTTTGAAAGCCGCTTTGACATTGCAATATCCCAACACGTTCATTTCCGCTGTTTTTTTTTTGTGTGGCGCTACCTTGATCCAGTCCTTTTGTGCTACAAAACCCTTTCAGTGGCCCGGAGATGGCTCCAAGGCTTTGCACACACACAGAAAGCCAGCGCTGCCTTCCCATTGGTCAGCTCACGGCAACTCATTGATCACACAGAATCAATATGGCCCACTATTGTTTTGGAGGACTCCTGCTGCGGACGCGCTCGTTAGCCATGGAAATATGTCAAGATGAAATACTTTGCAATGTTATGAGTTATTAGGTCGGTGCAAAAAACGCTTCTGTGAAAAGGCTGCTTTTTGGACCCAAACCTGTTTTACAAAGCATTAAGGGATGATTGTATTTAAGTAATCTTTATTTATAAAGCACATTTTTACAGACAAATGTTACCCATAGCGCTTTACAATGTTCAGAGTTCAGATATTTCCATTCACAGTGATGACAGAAGCGAGACGCCAAAAAAGCCCCAGCCAACACCATCCATTCATATTGTTCTATTTTTAGTGGTAGAGGAAACGTAACACCTGGAGGAAACCTACGCAGACACGGTGAGAGCATGTAAACTCCTCAGAAAGGCCCTGTTCCGACCGGGATTCGAACCCAGGACCTTCTTTATGAGAGACGAGAGTGCAATCCACCCCGTTGTAATGTGGGTCCTACTCGTTGGGCAAGTTCTATAACTGCTGAAGAAATTACTGTTTGTAATCTTCCTTGAGCTTTGCAACTTGAGGCTGGGGTACTTGACTATCAAACAAACACAAAAGTATTAAAATATGTCTAACTTGTTCCTCGCTCTCAATACAGATTGTTCTCTCACTATTTTTTTTTTTTTTTCAGATGAGTTTCAGTTTTCATGTATTGTTTTTTTCAAGATGGATACCGTATGTGTACACTTTTGTTTTTTGCTGGGATATTTTTAGAAAGTGACCCCTGTGAAAACGAGCTTGGCCGCTATAAATTGCGCAGTATATTGACTTTGAGAAATGAAACTGGACCACATTCCTCTTGAATTTTTTTAAAATCTTATCTAGTACATGCTATTTCTGATGGTTTTGTTTTGTTTCTAATATGGAAATTAACGAGCAAAAAGTTACACCAAAAAGTTACACCGTGAATAAACGTGATGCCATTTTTGTGTTCTTTCCTGCCCCCAAGCTTGATCTTTACAAATGTGAACTCATGTGTTCACCTTGTGCAATCCTCGGATCAAATTGACCCACCACAGTCATTAAAAAATACCTTAAGTATCTTTCATTCTGGCTGGATTTTGTTGATTTTTCATAACTTGACCAACTCTGGATCATTTATTTATTTATTTGATCGGGACAACACACATTAATGAACAATCATATACAAGTTGTACACAAATTGTAAATGTGCAAGATTGTAGCAAAACTGCTAACTTACATCCGTAGTCCCGAGGCAGGTCTGATATGCGCAGGACGGATTTACATTAAAATGGTGTTTTAGTTGTTTTTTAAAAGAGCTATCTGTTGGGCATTCTCTTATGTCTGTCGAAAGGTTGTTCCAAGACTGACCTCCTCTGGCCGACAGCACAGTTTGTCCAAATGTAGTTTTTCTGAGTGGGATCTCCACATCTCCTCTAGAGGACGCTCTGGTGCGGAGACCTGTCACTGCTTTACCTTTGATGTAGTTTGAGAGTCGGCGCGGGGCGAGACCATGAAGTGCTTTATAAATAAAGCAACAGTTTTTAAAATTAATAAAGTTTTGAAAATTGAGCATTTTGTGTTTCCCCAGGATTTTGCAGTGATGATATGACCAAGGCTTTTGATCCAGAATTGTAATGGATTTTTTGAAGAGGGTTTCTATGGATTTGATATTTGTTTTTCCAGTGAGTGACCAGGTTGTTATACAGTAATCTATGTGTAAGAAAATCATTGCGTGTAGGAACATTTTTGCTGGATTTATTGTCATAAAAGGCCTGAATTATTTGAAGTTATGTAAATTGAACTTTATTTTATTAGCTGTGAGTTTAATATGTTTTTTGAAGGAGAAAGTTGAATACAGACTGACCCTGAGAAACTTGAACTCCTCAACAAGGTCAAGCTCAGTGTCTCCAAGGACCTTGTTGGACCGACCCAGTTTAATAGATTTTTTTCCGCGGGTCCCCGCTTCGCCCTGTCGGTACTTATTTTCCGATAATGACCTGCGTAATATACGTTATCCCTTACGTATATGTTCTGAGGGGAATCATCTATTTAGGGAATGCACAGGCAAAAATGTGTTTTGTGGCCGTTAGAATTGTGGGAAATAAAAAGTGTTGGACTTGCAGTTTAACGGTATATTTATGTCTTATAGATTTAAATATGTCTACATTAGCACATTTCTATTGCATTATACATGACACAAGCTATTGTGTATTTGAGTCCATCTCTATATGAGTTTGTTTAATCTTGTGTTTCAAGCTGTGACCATAGTCCATAATTTTTGCATTTATTCAATTGAAAATAAATATTACAAGCCCCAGCACAAATCAAGGTCCAATCTTTTTTTCCTGAGGACCATGTACGCCATTCATATTTGAGGCTTTCACCTTTTTATAAAAGATTCTCGCTCTGCATACTCTCGGTCAGTTGCCATGGTGACGTAACAGGGGAGCCGAGGCCATGTGAAGCAATTGGTGCACCGTGATAAATGCAACTGTTTACGGCCGCGCCCTGGAGCTGCAGGACCTTAGGATGGAGCGCTTTCTTGGCTTTAACACTCCTATTGCATGTACGACGTTTATAGTAAAAGTGACTGTGATGGCAGAGTTGTTAATATACTCCACTTGTGTTAGTAGGTGCAGGGAAATAAGGTTATCTAAGGCCGACACAAATGGATTTCTCACACAAATATCCCTATCCTAATGTGCACGTCTGCTTAGCTCGGGAATGCCCTACAAATAATATCATACAATGCAACTTATTTTTGTATAGCCCTAATTACACATAGATTGTATTATAAGCGTTAAATGGATCTTCTATATCCAGAAATTCAGAATAATGTCCTTTTGGTGATAAATAAGCCTGGTTTATCAATAAAGGCTGATGTTACTGAGGGCAATCAGACAAGGCAAGCTGAGATGAATTCAAAGTTTGAAAGTGGACGTAACATGCTGCTTTTCCTTTTCGTTTCTGCACACTACTCTGAATGACTTTTTGCTGTTCAATCAAATGCAACCAGACACATCTTCGAAATGGTTAGCGATCCAGACCCTCATGTATTTTAGAGCCATTGTAAAATAGTGTGGCTGTGGCTGCTCAGGCTAGAATACAGTGGAGCTCATGTGCCAAAGTGTATTTCTTCAAGAGTATTTATGATAACACAAAAACCTCCAATCTGCCAACACAAACACGCACATAGACACAGATGATCACAATATGATAAGCCACCCCCATCATGAATAACACCTCCCACCCACTGCACAGGACTGTAGAGGAGCTAAGGAGCTCCTTCAGTGGAAGACTGAGGCACCCTCAGTGTAGGAAGGAGCCCTACCGCAGGGCCTTTATCCCCACCGCTGTCAGACTGTAAAACAAGTCACTTTAAGTCACTGCATTAAGACTGAAAAAACCTGCACTACTATTGACACTGTTTCTGATTGGCACTTAAATTGACACTTTTTTATTGTACATAATATATCCTGCGTTTAACATGTTTGCACATTTCTTTCTTTGCACAATCTTGAGTGTTTCTATCCATGCCAGATGTGACATGTACATTTCTCCTTTGTGAGATAAAGCATATCTTATCTTAACCATCAACTGTGAGGGGTAACTAAACTAATTAACTTATGCAAGTGCCACCCCGCATGTGAAAAGCCTGATCCAGGTAGACCCCATAAGGCAGAGCAAAGTTGGGTAAAGTCTGGTTAGTACTGTGATGGGAGACCTCTGGGAACACCAGGTGCCACAGTGGGGCGGCTGCAGCTGTAAAGTGCCAAACTGTCATCGTGTCCTTAGGCAAGACACTTCACCCCCATTGCCTAGAATGAGTCTGGTGTGTGTCTGTGAATGGTTGGTGGTGGTCGGAGGGGCCGATGGCACATACTGGTTGCCTCGCAGGGCAGCTGTGGCTACAGTAGTAGTTTATTACCACGGATAAACCACCACCGTGAATGAATAATGACATGTAAAGCGTCTTCTGTATCTGTTCTTTCTCACATAAACCAAATAATAATAATCTTTGTCCAGTTCAACACGCGTGTGAAGAAGACGGCGTGTTTCGACCACCTGGTGCAGGCCAACGTCCGCAACAAGAAGCTTCTGAAGGACGCGGTGCAGAACATCTCAGCCAAGGGCATCACCAACTATACCAAAGGCTTTGAGTTCGCCTTCCAGCAGCTCTCCATCGTACGTCCTCACACATGCTGATCCTACCACTCTCTTCCTACCACATTTTCCTCTTAACACTGGAACCCCCAGAGCAGTCCATTTGACGGCTTGTGTAATACTCATCTCATTTACTTTCTTGGTCTTCATAGCTTTTTCTGTTTCTATGTATTTCTATGTTTTTTTTTTTTTAATTTATGAAATTATTTTATAATTTGGAAATGTGAGTAGTGCTACCTTTACCTCATGTCAAACCAGAGATTATCAAGTCCTAGTTACCATAGCAACACACTTTACTGTCAGAAGTTAGCATTAGCCTTTAGTTTTAGTACTTATTCCTTGTGAGTAAAAGTAAAACCCGTATAAATTACTTACTTTAGATGAATCTGGTTAAAAAAGAAAAAGAAAAATTGCAGCATTTTCTCAGAATTCCATTCCAATTCTCAATAGCTTCTTTGGGCTTTTGTGAGAAACATTGGACATGCCTGTTTTAACATTAGGATTGCCAGAATTAGGAAACTCTACAACTCCCTGAGCTGTCATTTGACTGCTCCCGTTCATATATATATATATATATTGGGTTTTTTTTCAAACAATTTAATCCCACCCCTTTAATCTCCTTCATGCATTCTGGAGAAAATGGATCATAGTCATAAAAGGGTTCAATGTCACCTTAATTTTTTTGTTAAACAATTCCAGAAATGGGAAAATTACATCAGAACAGAGGGCTTCGGGGATAAAAAAATAAAATAAAATAAAATAAAAAATATTTGGAACAAAAGTGAGGGATTAGGTGCTCTTTGAGGATCAGTGGGGAGATAAAATGAAGCAGAGGAAAAAGCAATTGTTATCAAATCCAGCGTTTGCTTCTTGTCAGGGCAGACAAACTCACCGACATTCTTCAGGGCATAAGAGATGGAGATGCAAACTGGTCCTATACTGCCATCTGGCTGTGAGTGTGGAAACATACTCAGGTTATCTCAGGTCCCATTGAACACTTGACAAAACGGAATGGATGAAATGTCTGTCCATATGTGACAACAACCAAAATACTTTTACACATTTGCTTTATGTGTATTAATGCATTTGTTGCTGTTGTTGTTGTTTGTCTGGATGGCATTATACATTTAACCAAACTGGCATTTTAAAAGGTCTTGAATTTCCAGGAGCTTCCATGTCTCACAGAAGGTCGCTTTTAAAGGACAGGACAGTGGCTTTTTTCTGAATTGGGAGGCAGCCCAAATGTTTCGCCCTTCTCATCCGTGTGATGTCATGTTTCACCACAGACCAATGTGACCCGAGCAAACTGCAACAAGATCATCATGCTGTTCACGGACGGAGGAGAGGAGCGAGCCCAGGCCATTCTGCAGAGGTACAACGCAGACAAGAAGGTACTGCCACCAGACGCCAGGTCCACTCACTCCCCACCCCCTGCCTGGGGTCAGGACTCACTTTAAAGAGGTTCTGAAATCTTAGTGGGACTTTCTAGCTTAAATGAAAGTCAATCAACACCAGTGCACAGCATTACACACCAACACAGACCAGCACTTACCAGTACAGACATTATACATCAGCAGAGACCAGTACACTGTAAAAAATGATAAAACATGAGGTAATAATTGCTTGAATTGTTGTCTTATTTTTCCTCACTTTTGGCAGTGTATACATTAGGGCAGACCAGTTCACACTAGGACAGACCAGTACACACTAGTACAGACCAGTACACACTAGGACAGACCAGTACACACTAGGACAGACCAGTACAAACCAGACCAGAGAACAGCAGTACACACACAAATACAGAACTCAGAACACACTTGGGCAGTGGAAGTGTGTAGACGTGTTCCTTGGTGCTCCGCTGCTTGCTTCGCTTTGTAATCTCTTTTAATCGCTTTATTTACATTTTTATTCTACAAAACACGGATTACTCCTTCTGCAGACTTCAGCTTTGTGAAATTTGTCAACATTAATCATGTCCGGACGGAAGAAACGAAGACAAATCTGCGATGGCTGCTGCTCTCTGGAAAATGAGCTCAAATTTCTTCAAAAACGGATGGATATTTTGGAAACAGAAATGGGACTTAACCCGACTCTTCCAATGTGTGAAAATGGAATGAATGGACAGACTGGAAATGTAAGTTATGATGACGTAATTACTTTTCCCAAAATCAACAAAGAGAACTATTGGAATAAATGCGGCGCTAAACCCAAAGTTGACAAAGCTAAGAATGACAATGGGAGTGGAATTCTGCCACGAAATGTTTGCAAAACTTCAAATCGTTATGCTGCTCTGTTTGAAGAAGCAAAGCCACAGTCTGTTTCTCCCCCTCCGTCAAGGCCACGGTGTTTGCTGCTTGGAGATTCAGCCATTCGGAATGTATCTTTGAACTTTGCACACACTTATTCTTTGCACTCAGCCAGAGTGTCTGAGATAAGAGCTTTGGTGCCAAAAGTTTTATCTCAAACCAAGGATGTAAGTACATTGTTGATACACACAGGGGCAGTAGACATTTATGAGAAATCCACCGAGAAGTTGAGAAGAGATTTCTCTCTGCTGATGGATGACCTTAAAAAAATTGAGTTAAACGTGCTAATCAGTGGCCCCATTCCAAATGCAGATGGAAAAATCGAGAAGTTTAGCCGTCTGTACCAGTTAAATTCATTTCTACACAATGAGTGTTCACGCAGAGGACTTGGATTCATTGAAAACTTCAATCTGTTCTGGAATAGGCTCGAGCTCTTTGAAGGGAAAGGCCCACATCTGAACAAATACGGAGTAAAAGTGTTGATGGATAACTTTGCATCTGCCTTAAGACCTCAGCCTGCGCAGCGCGTTCAGCCGTTGAAAGAGAGGAGGATACAAAGGGCGAGACCCTCATGGAACCCAGAGGTTCGGCACCTCCACCGCCTCAAAAGAACTCAACACGTCCACCAGCATCATCATCAGCAAAGGATCCAGCACCAGCAGCAGCAGTGGCTGCCACAGCGTCATCAGCGCCTTCAGCATCAGCACCACCAGCACCAGCTGTGGCTGCTGCATCATCTTCAGCAGCACCTTCCCCACCTACAGCTCCCGTGAAGCCCCCCCCATTGCTACAGGCTACAGTCAGGCCTGCACTGGGGGCCTCTCAACCACCTCCGTCTCCACCAAAGACTCCCTCATCACCTTCCATGGACCCGGTTTGGGTCCCCCCCGCTACATCCACTCCATCTAAGGAACATGAGGACGACCTTTCCCTGTGTTTTCCATCACTATTGGATTTACCGGAACACTCTGCAGGCATGATAAGATCGGCGATGAAGAATATTCCTCTCACACCCACTGTAGCCAGATCAAGGGTCCTATCTAACATTCATAACTTCTCCCCATACGTACCTCCAAAGCCACCTAGGGCGTCCAACTCAAATTCTCCCACAAAATCCACCCGTCCCTCAAATTCTAACTCGAATTCACCCGCAAAATCCACAGGTCCCTCCCCTAACCCCAAAACCATTCCAGCCCCACCCCCCCCCCCCCCTCGTTTCCCATCACCAAGAACCCCTCCACCTCCACTCCCCCCTCGTCTATCTCCCAACTCCTGCCCCTCCCCTAACACCCATCCACCTCCAACCCCCCCTCGTCCAACACCCAAGAACCACCCACCTCTCCATCCTCCTCCCTCCTCTCCCTAGGATGCACAGGGTCTCTGCTTCGCAGCCACTGGCAGTCTAGTTAGAGGAGAGACCCGGCTGGGGCCCTGTCATGAAGCCACCTGTGCCATTCCCTTAGTGATAACACAAAGAATACATTACAGAAAGACATCTGGAGTTAATCAGTCTAATCTGGAAAATCTAATTCTTGTTCCGTGTAAGAATCAGCCGACCACAACCGCTGATACTGAAACTTTGAAACTTGCTATGCTAAATGTCAGATCTCTTTCTAACAAGTCTTTTTTAATCAATAATTTTATTTGTTCTTATAATCTTGATCTTATGTTCATGGCTGAAACATGGCTTGACCAAAATACAGAAAATGCAGTTTTAATAGAAGCATCACCACCAAATTTCAAATTTGAATCTGAAATACGGGAAAACAAAAAAGGAGGAGGCTTAGCTGCCATTTTTAGAGACCACTTTGTCCCCATAGAATGTCTCTTGGGAAGTTTCCGTCTTTTGAATATGTGTCTTTTAAAATACAACAAAAACAATCTCCTCCAATACTCTTCATAGTCCTATACAAGCCACCGCAGTCATGTCACAGTTTTATTGATAATTTTACCGAGTTGCTTTCAGTTGTATGCACAGATTTTGATAGTTTAGTTATTACAGGTGATTTTAATATTCATGTGGATAATGTTGATGACAGAAATGCAAAAGAGCTGAGTTCTTTACTTGATACCTTTGGTCTCACTCAGCATGTGAGTGGCCCCACCCACAGCAGAGGGCACACTCTAGACCTGTTAGTTACAAAGGGGGTGAATATTTCAAATATAAGCGTGGTCGATGTTGCTCTTTCAGATCATTTCTGTGTATTTTTTGACATGTGTTTCACTAACAAACCACCAGTGGACTCTGCAACTGTTCGAAGAAGACACATAAATGAAAATACAAGTGAACTATTTATGGGAATGATGAACTTTGAAAATGCATCGTATTCTACTGTAGATGAACTGTTTAACTCTGTCACCTCTAGTGTTTTGAATGTTCTGGATACCGTTGCCCCTGTGAAGGTTAAAATAGTGAAAAATAAGCAGAAGGCGCCGTGGGCTAAAGCAGACTCGGTCAGGGCACAAAAGAGAAAGTGCCGGAGGGCCGAGCGGAAGTGGCGCAAGTCCAACCTCCAGGTTGATTACAAGATCTTCAAAGATAAGTTGTGCGAGTTTAACCGGGTGCTACGTAGTACGAGAGAAAGGTATTTTTCTGAAATGATTGAAGGCTGCAGTAACAATCTGCGTGTTCTGTTTTCAACAGTTAATAGATTAACAAACCCCCCTGTTCAGATGCCATTAGAGCTAACTTCCAAACGTAAATGCAATGAGTTTGCACACTTTTTCAATGACAAGGTTCAAGGCATCAAAAACGCCATTGTCTCCAATCCACAGATAACAATCCAACAGCCAGAAAGGCTCTCTGAGCTAACTTACTTTGCACCTGTAGATGATAAAAATGTCCAAGAAATAATCTCCAGTTTGAGCTCCTCCACATGCAGCCTGGATGTACTACCCACTAGATTTCTGAAGTCTGTTCTGAGCAGTCTGTTACCGTCACTCACACAGATAGTAAACATGTCCCTTCATTCTGGAATATTCCCAAAGGCCCTGAAAACTGCAGTCATCAGGCCCCTGCTAAAAAAGAGCAGCCTGGATGCTACGGTACTTAACAACTATCGTCCCATCTCAAATCTGCCATTTATGGGGAAAGTCCTTGAAAAAGTTGTCTACCTACAGCTTACTAGATTTCTTATAATTAACAACTCATTTGATATGTTTCAGTCCGGCTTTAGACCCCACCACAGCACTGAGACTGCTCTTGTCAAGGTTACAAACGATATCCGGCTGAACACTGACGCAGGCAAAGTCTCAATCTTAATCTTGTTAGATCTGAGTGCTGCCTTTGACACCGTCGACCATGAGATCCTCTTACAGAGACTAGAGGACTGGGTTGGAGTCGCTGGCACCGCCCTAAGTTGGTTTAGGTCTTACCTTGAAGACAGGAAGTACTTTGTGGAGATTGGAGACTGTGTCTCAGATCATATGGCCCTGACCTGTGGAGTACCACAGGGGTCGATCCTGGGACCTCTTCTGTTCAATCTCTACATGCTGCCGTTAGGTCAGTTAATACGCAGAAACAAAGTGTCCTATCACAACTATGCAGACGACACTCAGATCTATGTCTCACTGACTGCAGGAGAACATGGACCAGTGGACTCACTCCTTCACTGTATCCAACAGATCAGTGAGTGGATGCAAAACAACTTCCTTCAGCTAAACGCAGACAAAACTGAAATGATTGTCTTTGGTCCCCAGAAACAAAGAGAGAGCGTCATCTGTCACCTACAGTCTCTCCCCTAAAACCTTCAAACAAGGTCAGAAATCTAGGGGTAATACTGGACTCAGACTTAAATTTTAATAGCCACATCAAATCAGTAACATCAGCAGCTTTTTACCATCTAAAAAACATTGCCAGGATCAAAAACATAGTGTCTAAAGCAGACTTGGAGATTCTTATCCATGCATTTGTCTCCAGTAGGTTAGACTACTGCAATGGCCTGCTCACAGGTCTGTCCAAACAGGCTGTAAAACAGCTGCAGTACATTCAAAATGCAGCAGCTCGAGTCCTGACTAGAACCAGGAAGTACGACCACATTAGTCCAGTCCTCAGGTCTCTGCACTGGCTTCCTGTGGCTCAGAGAATAGACTTTAAAACAGCTCTGCTTGTGTACAAATCTCTCCATGGCCTCGCACCAAACTATATTAGTGACATGTTAGTACCATATGAACCAGCCCGGACTCTGAGGAGCACAGGGACTGGACTCCTGTTAGTGCCCAGAGTCAGAACTAAACATGGGGAGGCTGCTTTTCAGATTCATGCTGCTAAAATCTGGAACAGTCTTCCTGAAGATGTGAGACAGGCCTCCTCTCTGACAATGTTTAAGACAAGGTTGAAAACAGTTCTGTTTAGCTGTGCATACAACTGAGGGATTTTATATTTTTATCTTTTTTTTAATGTACTGTGATTATTTATGATTTTAATGCTTTCTTGTTCTGTTCAGCACTTTGAATTGCCTTGTGTATGAATTGTGCTATATAAATAAACTTGCCTTGCCTTGCCTTGCCTAAATAAACATTGTCGAGTGCAAGAATTGTATATGTAAATTAATGTACAGTGCAGACCAAAAGTTTGGACACACCCTCTCCTTATAAAGAGTTTTCTTTATTTTCATGACTATGGAAATTGTAGATACACACTGAAGGCATCAAAACTATGAATTATGTACGCACTTAAAAAAAAGTATGAAACAACTGAAAATATGCCTTACAGGGAATTTACACAGTAGGCGTTAACAGCGTGTAAGCGTTGACTGTGCGCATGTGCGCGTACTGCATTTTTTTGCAGTATCTACACTGGCCGTGCACGCAGGTCCGCGGCTTCTGATGCTCTCCCTGTGTAGTTGGAGCAGTGTAGAGGACAGTACCGGCAAGAGGACTGATGTAGAGCAACACAAATCACATTCATGTGTTTGTCTTCATGGTCTCTGTTTGCTGGTTTTGCCAATCCTCCTGCTAATATTTAGACACAAGTGCTGTGTGTGTGTGCGATGCGATCTAAAGCCAAGGGTCACTAAATCATGTTTCACATGTGTTTTCAATGGGAGACGCATTGCAAAATTAGAAATCCATCCTAAATTAGTAGTGTAAATATCATCATTGGTTAACATGGGAAAAAGTTGCTCGCGTCTGCTGCGCGTATAACGTGTACGTGCTGTAACGCGTGATGTGTAAATTAGCAGTTATATTCTAGATTCTTCAAATTAGCCACATTTTTCTTTCATTACTGCTTCACACTCTTGGCATTTTATTGATGAGCTTCAAGAGGTAGTGACCTG
Source organism: Knipowitschia caucasica (assembly GCA_964034765.1). Taxonomy (NCBI): domain Eukaryota; kingdom Metazoa; phylum Chordata; class Actinopteri; order Gobiiformes; family Gobiidae; genus Knipowitschia; species Knipowitschia caucasica. Next base: position 12,635,798 of record OZ035824.1, on the reverse strand, counting down.
AAATGGTCTTCCAAAAGTCTTGAAGGAGTTCCCAGAGATGCTTGGCACTCGTTGGCCCTTTCACCTTCACTCTGTGGTCCAGCTCACCCCAAAACCATCTGGATTGGGTCCAGGTCCGGCGACTGTGGAGGCCAGGTCATCTGTCCCAGCACCATCACTCTCCTTATTGGTCAAACAACCCTTACACAGCCTGGTGTGAATCTACAGTCAGTAGCCATGAAAAGAAAGGACACTCATTGGAAGGGAAAGTGTGTCCAAACTTTTGGTCTGTACTGTATACAGTATGTCTGCAGGTAAATCATAGTAACACTGGGCCTCATTCACGAACGGTTCTTAGGAACAGATTTGTACGTAAATCCTACTTACGCGGTTTTTACGAAGAAAGTGGCATTCACGAATATTTCTCGTAACCAGAATTTCTCTTGGGCAAGTACAAATCCTACGAGTCCTCAGGAGCACTCGTACGCATTCAGTGCCGACATGTTCACACGCCGGGGTTGTCCTCTTTGGTGAAGTTGAATAAAAATACAACATTCCAGTGATATGTCCGTCATATCGATGTATGTATTTATTTATTTGTAGTAATCTTTATTAGTAATCTTTATTTATATACCGCCTTTTTCACTGCAGATCTGGCCTACTTTTTAATTCATTTTGAAATGAAATGTGCCAACGCTTTATCAAATACATTGGAAATCTTGCCGTGTATTAGTGATCCCTTCCTATTTATAGGGGGCATTTCTTTATCCACGGGCCACAGAACAACGGCATATATACTGCTGCTGCAGGAGGTTACTGGGTCCGCGCTGAGTCTCTGCGCTGGTCTCTCCTATGGATCTATACGGGTCTGCACTGGTCTCTCCCATATACGGGTCTGCACTGGTCTCTCCCATATACGGGTCTGCACTGGTCTCTCCCATGGATCTATACGGGTCTGCACTGGTCTCTCCCATGGATCTATACGGGTCTGCACTGGTCTCTCCCATGGATCTATACGGGTCTGCACTGGTCTCTCCATACGGATCCGCGCTGGTCTCTCAAGTCTGGTCTATGCGGTCTCTCTTCGGTCCGCGCTGGTCTCTGCGCACCGGTCTCTCCAGTCAGGTGTCTCCAGTCTATGCGGTCTCTATAGGTCCGCGCTGGTTTCTGTGTGCTGGTCACTCCAGTCTCTCCTCGGGTCTGCATTGGTCTCAGCGCTGGTCCGCGCTGGATCTCCTCCCAGGGTCCAAAATATTTTGAGATTAATCTCAAAACATTTTGAGATTCATCTTTAAAATAATACATAATATATTTTTAAATTAAGCTCATAACATTTTGAGATTAATCTCATCATATTCTTAGATTAATCTCATAATTTTGCTAGTTCGACTTTATTATCATAATATTTCGACTTTTAAGTCAACATTTTATGACTTTATTCTCAGTCTGGTAAAAGAAGAAAAAAGGGTGACTTTTGCTCCGTGTAAAGGCCTGTTGCTGTTTCCTCTGCCGTCTGCACACGGCCCTGCAGTCCCTTATATGGGCAATAGTGGGCGGTTACTTATGCTAAGTACCTATGCTAATGAAGCACCTGGCACGCGCGCTCAAATGGGATTCATCAATCTGAGAGAACAGCTGCGAACAATTCAGCGGCTTACGAGTGCGTTGATGAATCCCACGTGGGGACTTCTTAGAAATCTACTTAAGGACAACTTGAGAAGAAAGTTGAGTAGTTTCTTACGAAGTTATTCGTGAATGAGGCCCACTCTCTTTAGCAGGAATTTTAGGGTAATACGTTCATAGTTCTAAGGATTCAAATATTCTCACTCATGAATCTACTGAACATGTGCAGCACGAGGGCATGGACTAAAAGTAAAGTGACGGTTGGATACATGTGGTCCCATATTGCATGTTCTGTTTGGGGGATATTCCTGTATTTTCTCTGTGGCTCTGGCTTGGCTGACTCTGCAATGATAAGGAACAGATTACTTTATTATTAATCACAGAAACAATGTCTAGAATTTTTTTTTTTTTTAAAGATCCTCAATCACTTGAGCTTTGGTTTTAGTGCCCAATAACCTTACTACTTTTCAAACTGTGGTAGTTGACTAAGTTTTAATTTCTTTCCATTTATTATTTTTTGTCTCATGTACTGGTCACATTAAATCGACGCGTGATGTAGCTATACAAGGCAAGGTTTATTTGTATAGCACAATTCATACACGAGGCAACTCAAAGTGCTGAACAAAACAAGCGGGAAACAACCACACAAGACATTAAAATCATTAATAAACACCATAGATTAAAAAGAGTAAAGATTAGGTTATAAAACTTTAGTTGTATGCACAGCTAAACATAACTGTTTTTAACTTGGATCTAAACATTGTCAGAGAAGAAGCCTGTCTCACATTTTCAGGAAGAATGTTCTCGATTTCAGCTGCATGAATCTGAAACGCTGCCTCCCCATGTTTAGTTCTGACTCTGGGCACCAGCAGGAGTCCAGTCCCTGTGCTCCTCAGAGTCCGGGCTGGTTCATAAGGCACTAACATTTCACTTATATACTTTGGTGCGAGGCCATGGAGAGACTTATACACAAGCAGAGCTGATTTAAAGTCTATTCTCTGAGCCACAAAACCCTGAAGTGGAAATGGTTCCTATTGCTCACACAGTTGTCCTCGGATGACGCCCTCGTGCACAGACAGACGCACGCACTGTAATGAGCTCTGATAGTAGCGGGGCCGGTGCCTCCTGTGCTCCTGCTCATTAGGCGCTCTGCAGATGGGAAACAGATGAACTGCTTCAAACAATATGGCCTCTCCACACAGCGCTTTATCTGCTTCTGCCCAGTTCCAGAGCACAGAGCAGGCCCGAGCAGCTCAGACCTGTGCACTATCCTTGGCTGTTTTGTGTTGCACTTATTATCAACTCATTTACCTGCATGTGTAGGGAGGGATTTGTGAGGATTTATAGAAAACAAATGGATTTCAAAAGAGATATAAAGTTCAGGATAACAAGGGGCACTAAATTCCAGACGAAATCGCTTTTGAACCTTTTGAGAAAGCCTAAGTTTCACTGATATTCAACGATATTTATGGACATTTAACAACATCTATGGACATTTATCAACATTTATGGTTGCGTGGATCAATGGCTCTGTGTTTTTTATCATTTAATTTCTTGTGTGATAACTGCAAGAGGCGACAGTAGCTCAGTTGGTAGAGCATTGGCCTTTGAGCCAGAAGGTCATGGGTTCAAGCCCACCTCAAGACTTTCACCATGGACTCCTTCCGTCTGCTGTTGTTGTGTCCTTGGCAAGACACTTAACCTCTGGGAACACCAGGTGCCAGAGTGGGGCGGCTGCGGCTGTGAAGTGCCAAACTGCCGTTGTGTCCTTAGGCAAGACACTTTACCCCCATTGCCTAGACTGAGTCTGGTGTGTGTGTGAAAGGTTGATGGTGGCACATACTGGTTGCCTTCCTTCTGTCAGTGTGGCCCAGGGCAGCTGTGGCTACAGTATAGTAGTTTATCACCACCGTGTTTGGAGTGAAAGAATAAAGACATGTAAAGCATCTTTGAGTGTCCAAAAAAGCGCCATATAAAACCGATGCATTATTATTGATTCTCTGATCTCTTGGTGAATTGAACGGTTTTGTAAAGTCCTCCGTGATAACTACTGTTGAGATTTAGGGCTATACAATTGATATTGAAAACATTCTAATCATGGATCATACCTACAGTATGTCTACCATGCAAAAACCCTTTCATAGGCAAGCCAAAGCATGTTTCTTTGTATTGCATAGAACTTGACTTTGACTTTGAGCTCTCAGAAACTAAGAACAACCTGATATTAGCTCAGAAAAATAGGTTTGAGCCATTTTGCGGATGCTTTTCTTTGATCCATAGGCTAACAGACAGGCATTTCTGTCAAATCAAACAGAAATGCAATGATTAAAACAAAAACACATAGAGCCATTTGTTCATAAGCGGCAGATGACCAACGTCCATAGATGTTGATGAATGTCCATGTAGTAAGTGCACGTTTTGTAAAATGAGGCTGGAGTTTGATAGAACAGGGAGAGTGATTAGGGCAACGTGGGATTATTTAAAAAACATGTATGCATCAATCAAATTATAGCCTTGAAAAAGACACTGATATGGGGGCAGCGCTTTAAACTAGGACAAAAGCTCATACATTATTTCTCCATAATCTGTATCAAAAAGCACAAAGTCCTTTCATTATTTCCTTGATGTTTTAGGCCTTGTGTCTTTACCAGGTGCGAATATTCACATTTTCAGTGGGACAACACAACTATGACAAGAGACCCATTCAGTGGATGGCCTGCTCCAACAAAGGTAACACACATTTGAATTATTGTCTGTATTATTCATGAACCTATATTTATTTCACGGTGGGCCTCATTTATGAAAGCTATGTTTAGCAAAATATGTGCATCACCTGTGCGTATGGAGAACATTAAGCTCAAAACGGGATCTATTTAATTTCAAGGTTTGATCAGGTTTGGTACGCTCAGATCTCACGTCAGGTCTGGATGTGTCAAACGTTGATTTTAAAGCGACAGACTGAACAGGAAAACTTTTAACCTCATGAACTTAGTTGTCCCATAATTGTTCAATAATAGTGTTGAGTTAGAATGCAGTTGAATGTCTGTTTTTCAATCTGGAGAGACCAAGACAGACACACGCAGAGGGGGGATTGTCTGCTGCTGTGGATGATCTCAGATCCCCATGTGTTAAGCTAGAGCCAGGGCAGGAGCTCGAGGAGGCGCCGGGTGTCGAGAGCTTTGAGAAGCACTGGTTAGTAGGAAGTGGCTGCTTTTAAACTGCCCCCTTAGCTGTCAGTCGGCTGGCTGAGCTGTGTGATTGGCTAAGGCTCGAGGCTGGCCGAGGTGTGTGATTGGCTGAGGCTCGAAAGGCGGACCTTGGATGGGGTGAGAGCTGCAGCACTGGTCTTCTCAGTCTGAATTTGCGCTTAAGCTTCATTTTACTTTGTACAATAATCAGAACAACACACCACATCATCTGCAGCACAACACGTAGATACAACGTGGTCGAAAACTCACCTGAAGGCGGTCCTCTTTGCTCTAGGTTTTGAGCGAACTGGTCCGTCGCATCTCTTCCTTCCTGACTTGTATGCAGGAGTTTGGACTCTGGTTCTGTCTTTCGCAGTCTGGACTCGTTACTATCTTGAATGCGTGTGTCGAGGTTCTGTACTCAGTGTTTGACAGGTTCTTAATGTCTTTGTACGGCTGATGCAGTGTTAACTTTTATATTCCATGACTTTTTATTTAAATAACTTCAAAATCATTACCTGCACATTTCAATGGAACAAAACAGTGTATTTCTATTTTGTTCATAATTATCAAGGATTTCTTGCTTTGACTGAGGAGGAAACAATGTTGTAACTTGCATTACATGTATCTAATAATCAGTGGCTTTTGGACTGATATTGAAAAATGCGTTGCAGGATACTTTTATGAGATCCCGTCCATTGGAGCCATCAGGATAAACACACAGGTGAGACTTTTAAGAATATATACTGTACTTTAGTAAGCCATATTTCTGAATGTGAAATGTAGTTGAACATACTGTATAATGAATAAAAAATGTATCTCAAAAGTGAAACACCCCAATGGTGATGACATTTATTTTTTTTAATAAATCAAACATGCTCCAAATACAGCCATAAATAATTTTACTATAGTGTAACAAGTTTGAGACTGGATCATTTTGTCAGAGGGGCTGAGGATATAGGTTTGTGCCAGAAGGTGGATGAAAATAAAAACCAGTCACCAACGTAACATTAATATATACGGTTCAACCTTTTTTTTTTGATAAGAATGTTGCTGTCTCACTATTGATCTGTTATTATGGTTTGGTCTTTTATTGCGCAGCACTTTGGAAATGGTGTTTATCAAAGTAGATGGAATAAAACACATAATGTCGCCTTTTACATAATGGTGCTCTACAGTTATTAACAGTTGACTTGGAAAAACCGAAAAATCATACTGCGTTTAATAAGCAGGTCTATTTTTGTTTGGATAAAAACAGTTTTCATAGCATGTCTCCTTTAAAGCAAAAAATATATATGGTAGAAATGACAAAATCTACTACATAAACTGAAGAAGCAAATTTAAAAGCCAGTTGATCCCCGACTGATTAATTTCATAGGGACAAAAGTAAAGCCAAAATAAACTTTATCATTCCGTCTCTTTGCTCAATAACTTTCAAATGAGCACAGATTTGAACCTCAGCCTGAAAAAAAAAAACTATTTTATCTTTGTTGTGAGAAGCTCTTCTGTTGATTCATCAGGATGTGTTGCCCGGTTTCCACTAATCTCCTAGTGTTATATCTATTGTCAATTAGTCTGGGTCTGTGATCAAGATCTGTGCAGCCGAGTACATCACAGAGCAAACCAATCAGGGAAAAGCAGAAGGTTACCACTTTTCTCAAATAATTTGTTTTCTGGAAAAAGTCATTGGCACAGCAGGGGCGGTGGTTGGCATGAAAAAGGCATATGACTAGCTTGAAACTTCTGATTGGGTTGTTTTCATCAAAAACAAGGAGAGGTAAGAGGGTGTCGGGGTTTGGGAAGGCCCTGGCTATAGGATGTGAGGACCTCTTGAGAGAGTGAAGTATCAGCTTGTATCTTTTCTTGTGTCTCTTCAGGAGTACTTGGATGTCCTGGGCCGACCCATGGTGATGGCAGATAAACAGGCCAAACAAGTGCAGTGGACCAATGTCTACCTGGATGCTCTGGTATGTGACTATTAACCCTTTCAGGACCCAATTCAATTTGAATGACAAGAAAAATCTGATATTTTGTTTAAAATCATCATGTGGGGAAGTGATATTGTATACAATTCTGACTTTTTTTGAGAGAGGGACCTTCATATGCAATACATTTTGGGATGGTGCAGATTTGCAACATTGGCCTGCAGAGGGAAATAGAGCTGACCCGGGGAAAAACCCAGGGGAGATATGATCTACTAATTGGCCTGTACTGTATCTATATATACATTCATCTTTCATTTCATGCAGCTTTGTTTTCAAATTCTTAGAAGTTGGTAATAATTTAGACTTGAAATTGATGCCTAGAAAATTCGCTTTGGTAAAAACAAGGAGACTGACATTGTAGAAGTAAGACAGCTCCGCCCCCTGGTGAGCAGGTGGAAAACTGTGTTCTGCTGAAGCTCAACTAAGGCTGAGTTTACACGGAGACAATGTGGCAGTAAAACGGTATAGTTGGATGTCGGTTGCTACCAACCGTTCATACGAAGACTGTGTTCCAGGGGGGTGAAAACGTAAGTGTTCAGATCCAGCCTGCAGAGTGGGACAACTCAGGCTGAGTTTACACGGAGACAATGTGGCAGTAAAACGGTATAGTTGGATGTCGGTTCCTACCAACCGTTCATACGAAGACTGTGTTCCAGGGGGGTGAAAACGTAAGTGTTCAGATCCAGCCTGCAGAGTGGGACAACTCAGAAACGCTGCACAGCAGGGAGCTTTTTCACACCAGCGAGAGGGGAAAGGTGTGAAATCCCCCTCTGATCTGACCCCCACCTCCGCGCTGCTCCCCGCACGTAAATTTGGACATGCGCAGTAGCGGAGAACAAACAAAAACAATAATGGCGCCGCCCACACAAACTAGCTACGTGGGCTTCCAGCGCGGGACAGAGGATAATTCTACACCTTCGTTCGTCCAAACGAGACCACGCGAAGCTCTAGGTTCAGTTCCCATTTTCCCAGATGCTGTTAAAAAGCAGAATGATGTTGGTGCGTTCTGAGGGTCTGGCACAGGAAGTGAGTACACTGCCGAGGGGGGGCTGGGCACGGGGCTGGGGGTCGTGTGAGTGTTGTAAAGTTTATCTGCCCACTACTGGCCGGGCGCTAGAACTACATCGTTTTTCAACCTCATGTGAACGCTGAGAAATTTGCATTAGGAGCCAGGTCGTTTCTGTTAATAGCCTGGAAACGTCTGCGCAGCGTCTCAGTATAAACGGGGCCTAAGTCCAGCAGTGGTACTCCTGAGTAAAAAAGGCTAAAATATGGATGTGGAGTACTTAGGTTAGGTCTGAGTATTGGGAAGCAGAGTCTCGAGAGGAGCAGGGATCTCTCGAGTTTAACACTATACAATAGTATTTGGTGTAGGAGGAGGAGAAGCAGCACCAGTAGTAATAAAGTCCATTGCACAGTAGTGGTAATTAATAGTAGTCCTAAATGTTAGCAGTATTGTTGTAAAAGTAACCCGAGTGACAATAGAACTCGTAGTTGTAAAACCAGGAAAGGTTGTAAGAAACGTTGTAGCTAAGCATAGTGTTGTTGTAATTTGAATGTTCAATTTTCCAGGAGCTGGGTTTGGTCATCACTGGGACACTCCCTGTTTTCAACAAAACCAAAACCAAAGATGACAGGAACGGAGAGGTGAGAGCGTTCTGACAGTATGCTGTGTTCTGTCGATTAAATCCTGTGTTTAATGTGATGATTTGTTCTTTTTGTGTGTGCAGCATCAGAACCAGCTGATCCTGGGCGTGATGGGCATCGACGTGTCTTTGACCGACATCAAGAAGCTCACACCGCGCTTCACTGTGAGTCAGGCCTGCACTTATACATGTTAAACCTTAATATTGTTCTGAATTCTACTGATGAGCTGACAGGCAGTTTCCATCTTCTGTACTGTTCCTTGGCTGCATCCAATTTCCCAAATCCACCAGTTCTTCTGTCTCCACAGATTGGGCCAAATGGATATTACTTTGCCATTGATCCCAACGGCTACGTCCTGCTCCACCCCAACCTCCAGCCAAAGGTATCAACACCAAAAATACATGTTTATTTCCAATTCCAAATTTTCTTTTCTACAAATTTAGAAAAAGCATATTTGGTGGGCTCTGTATTATCGACACATTTATGCATTGGTCCCCTCTGAATTTCAGATCTACAAAATATGATCTTTGTCTTTTTGCCTATGGTAAAATAGATGTTATAGCACTGTTATCCCGTGTCTCTGGGACCAAATTACAAGCCAAAATCTGTATATTATTTATCCATATTTAGACTTCAGCTCGATGGATTCTATCTAGGCCACTCAGAAATGGTTTCAGCTTTTAAAATAAGTTGATTATAAACAATATTGGTTTACAAAATACTGATTGTTTGTTTGTTAAACGTAACACAAAACATAGATGTATGTAAAATATTGAACCATAAACCAATACCAACAATAAAATCCATATAACTAAGACTGCAACAATGTGTCAAGGTAATTGATTGTTTATTATAATAATTCGAGACAAGTTAAAACATTTTTATCATAACATTTACCTTATAAAACCACACCATTTTTTGCATAGGTTTCCTCCGGGTGCTCCGGTTTCCCCTACCACTTAAAACATGTACAATAGGTCTGGCATGCGTCTCCTGTATGGCAATTTTGCTCCTCTTGCTTCTCTGTGTGGAGTGAGAGACAAATGCACACAATTGTAAAGCGCTTTGTGACTCTGGTCCGAGAAAGGTGCTATATAAATAAACATCCTTTCTTAATTACTACTCAACCCATCAGTTCTCTTGCCAAAGCATCAAATAGTGACTCACAGGGCTCTTAAGTTCTTCAGTGTTTTTTAGATAACATATTTTCTAATAAATTGAAGACGGCATGTTTTTTGTCTGATTTGTTCACATTTACTTAAAAACAATGACTTACTGAGAGGTTACTTGTGGAATGAGACAAAGTACAGGGGTATTTTTCACAAATTTGAAGAATAAGTTTGGATTGCTGCACAGTGTTGAATATGAAATATTATGTTTGGTAACACTTTATAATAACTACATCTTATTTAGGCTTAATAAATGTTTAAATAACACTTAATTAATCATGAACAATTCATTAACTAAGTGTGACAAACACTTAATAACTACTTAACTACTACAGTTAATAATTGCTCATAATGAATACATCTTCAAGTACTTTACTTGTTGAATTTTTTTTTTAACAAAACATCCGACATTCTGAAAAATATGCCAAAAAAAAAGTGTGTGTTTGTGCACTGGAAAAGCGTTCATAATTCTTTGAAAATATATCCAATTTGTAATCGTCTATCGTTATTATTGCAGCCTCTTTCCTTGTGTGAGATTTTCACTCTAATATAATAATAATTGACGGCTCATTCGTTTGATTTGGTCGTCTACGTGTAAGTTATATTCCTGGTGTGAAATGATTTAGTATTCTTTCACAAGCTTAAGTTAAAAGCAGTACAACAGACAGCTAATCTGGTATCGCCGGGGGCTCAAATTTCACACAAAGTCTTCAAACGGTTTGGATAATGACGTCTGCCAGATTTAACTGTTAATTCGGTAACATAAAGCTGGGTTTTTACAAAAGTGTGAGCGGATCAGTCCACAACATGCTGTCCTCATCTAATTACAAAGCATTTTATCGTTTTATTACTTGTAAGAAAGTGCCCTATAAGTCACAAAGCTTTGGACTGATTGGCTTAATGAGGGTAGACATCATAATTTACATTTTCTGTGTGAAGAATCTGATCCAATGATATGACAGAGGCAAAAATTAAAAAGAAACAAAAGTGTTTAGAGAGCGAGGAACCAGTTGGACTGACTATGACACCATTAAACCTTTGAAATTTCCCCACTGTGGGACAAATAAAGGATCTCTTATCTAACCTGGCATTTATTTCAAGACCTGTGTTGTATTAGACCATGAAAAATATATTTCTTGGAATGCATGCCCGCTGATCTAACTCTCAAAAACAGGTCTGGAAGATTTCACAGGAAGAGAAAGAAGAAAAAACCTTATTCATACATTTCTACAAAAAAAAAAAAAAAAAAAAAAACTTGGGTCCCTCTTTTTTTACACACTGAGTGACACAGGCTGGTGGATCTAAACAACTCGCCATTTAACCTGCTTTGTGATCTAATGTTCGTGCTGAGGCGTGTTCAGTGGGATTACTCCGATGAAATATAGCCGTAATTTAGAATGCAATAAAACCAAACTGTTTTATGGCCCGTTGCCGGAAAAGTCACATGTTCAGCTTCATCATAACTCTGCTTCAGCTCTTGGAAGGATGGATGTTGTGGATATTGAATTATGGGCTATTTCCATGAATGTGCAGAAAAGGATCCGGAACAGACGTCTCAGAGTCAATGAAAAGTTTGCCTCGACGTTCCACGAGGTGAGAGTGGGGGAGAGAGTGTGGGAGAGAGAGTGTGGGAGAGAGAGTGGGAGAAAGTGTGGTGAAGAGTGTGGGAGAGAGTCTGTGGGGGAGAGAGAGTGGGAGAGAGAGTGGGAGAGAGAGAGTGTGGGAGAGAGTGAGTGGGAGAAAGTGTGGTGGAGAGGGGGAGAGAGTGTAGGAGAGAGAGTGTGAGAGTGTGGAAGAGAGACTGGTAGAGAGTGTGGGAGAGAGACTGGTAGAGAGTGTGGGAGAGAGACTGGTAGAGAGAGTGGGAGAGGGTGTGGTGGAGAGGGGGGGAGAGTGTGGGAGTGAGTGGGAGAGAGAGTGTGGGAGTGAGTGGGAGAGAGAGAGTGGGAGAAAGTGTGGTGGAGAGTGTGGGAGAAAGTGTGTGGGGGAGAGAGAGTGGGAGAGAGTCTGTGGGGAGAGTGTAGGAGAGAGAGTGTGAGAGTGGGAGAGAGACTGGTAGAGAGTGGGAGAGGGTGTGGTGGAGAGGGGGAGAGAGTGTGGTGGAGAGGGGGAGAGAGTGTGGGGGAGAGTGTGGGAGTGAGAGTGGGAGTGAGAGTGGGAGAGAGAGAGTGGGAAAGAGATTGTTGGGGAGAGAGAGTGGATAAAGCCTTAGAGACCATAGGTGATAGTGTGATAGATGTATGTTCTAGACTAGAGGTTACTTCCCCATTTAGAAGTTTAACTGTCTTATTTAAGTTTAACGATTATGCAAAATGTACTTTCAGGTGAATTGTTCGTCCTCATGCATCCACTCAAAGTTGTTTGTAGCGTGATTTAGTTTGACTCCTTTACATTCTCGGCCATAATCCTCACAGGATGAACCAGTGAACACCCACCATTATTTTTGCAGATTTTTTTTATATCAAATGTTTCTCAATCAGCGGTGGAAAGACTTCAAGCTAAATGCAACCAATTAATGTGGTCCCTGAAATGATTGAGCATTTTTAATAACTTGCTTGCATTGATGCCAAAAGGTTTATATGCGCAATCATGACCTCATTCGAAAGCTAATTTACCCAAGAAAACTGTTAGGCCAATCGTTCATTTTTCAGTCTGAAAAAAATCCCTCTTCGCCTCAGTTTTGAGCAGTAAAGCATAACTCGAATAATTTTGCTCATAAGAAAATAAAAGTTGGTCAAAATAGCTGTGATATAGATAGATGGTGAAATGCTAAAATGTTAAACGAATGTTCCAATAAGAACCACTGAATACTTTGGTGTTGGCTGAGAAAGTAAAAGTTCTGCCCACTATACCAGATGACTTTTTGGCCCCGGTCACAATCTCCTAGAACACAGGTGTCAAACATAAGGGCCGTGGGCAAGATCCTTTTTTGTTTCCCCTGTAGGAGATACACATGTTTTACTTAATTTTAAAGCAATTTTTCATGCAAATCAATCTATTCAAATAATTGACTACAAAACGTAATTACAATTAGTTACTAAAATGTAATTACTGGCCAGTCTACAAAGAGTCTTCAACTACAGTTCATGTTTGAGTCAATCTAAAGAGTAACTGATGTTCGGAAAATAACTGCCAGAAAATGGGTTTGCCCCGGTTTTCCTTTTGTTAAAACACTTTCATGATGTAAATAAAGGGGGAAACATGCCAGTTGCTAAAGATAAGTTATAAAAACCACCCTAAGAAAACCACTTTAGGCCCCCCGACAGATTTCATTTACTTTCGACCCTCAACCAAAATGCTTGTGACGCCCCTGTACTCGAGGATTGCTGTGTAGCAGTCAGAAGCATTGTATGTCTTCATTAAACACTATCTTTGCTTCAGCATTTCATATTTTATCAGGATAAAGAACAGAACAACACTGTGGGACTCCTGTTCTGTGAGCTCATGCAAGTAGACAATTATTGCTGAAGATTACGGAAAAAAACAAGTAGTGGATAAAAACAACTTGAGATCTGTTTTGGATGCAACAAAACCAAAAGACTGTTTTGCATAATGTGTCCTGTGTAGAGGCAATTGTTTTTGTTTTTCCCCTTCTACTTGACAAGGCTCCCGGTCCTTCCCCTTTCTCCCTGTGATGGATGTGACATTACCCACCCTCATATTATGTCTGTCATGTTTCTTTTGTTGTTTCCTCTCCTCTTATTTTGCTGCTGTTGCATGTCTTCTCCATCTAAAGTAAGAAACTACATCACAATGCATTTACATTTCTGCACAAAGGGTTCACTATTGTCGTATTTCAGGTCCAACACTGGCTGAAATGTGTCGCATTCAGAGCTGGTGTCTGGAGCATTTGAGCCGGAGTCTGTTTGAGTGACTGCTTTTATAGAGGGCCGGTCCATGAATGCTGACTGTGTCCCTTTAGAAAGTCTCTTAGACCTACTAGAGGTAGTCCATATAACTTTTATATGGACATTTATGATTCTGTGGAGCTGACAGGACCAGGGGTGTCACATCGGCCCCATATGGTACGCACACAACACACAAGTCCTGGTTTGGACCTGCTTTTAACTCTCACCCTGGAGTAGGAATAATTTGCTTTGTCCATTTATTTACTTGAGCGTGTCATGTTTTAGCAGGTTAAATAATTGTTTTAATTGGAACTATATGGATAAGCATGTGTAATGGATGAGGGAAGGCTTGGAAGTGGTAAGACATCTCCATCTAGTGTTAGAAGAGAGCAATGTCACTCTGCTATTCTAGTATTTGAAAGCAGGCTGTTGTAAATGTCATGGAATTTGACTCTAGAAAAATGTTTGAATTAATTGTGCTTTTAACTAAAAGGGCTTGGTCTCTGACTTTATAGTGTAAGGATCACTATAGTATTTAATTTCATTTCATTATTATCTTAAAAATAGATCCTGTTTGATGTGGGAAATACGAGTGCTCTTCTTTCCTCCTTTTTTATTCTGCTGAAATGTGCACAACGATGACATCGAACATTTCCCACTATGGGATGAATTAAACATCTATCTTATCTTAATAGTCATAGCGTAACAAGTTTGAGATGGGGACATTTTGTTAATGGAGCGGGACACTTAAAACCAGTTCCTGATAATAGCACGGATCTATAAATTACCCCAAGTCTGTTTTTGATGAGGAGAAATGTTGTATGTGAATAAAAACGCAAAGAGCTGATCACACACAAATTCAACATTATCAAAAAATAGGTCCCAACCTAAAATGTAAGGCCCAGACAGAACTAATTTATTTTCCATTTTGAACCAAAAAAACCATGTTTGTATATTTTGGTTTTGGCCAAGACTTGGACTTCTTTATTTCTTCAAACGTATAAGTTGAACCCTCAAACCATGCTATAGTCTCAATTTATTCCGGTTTAGAGCTGTTTTATTCCTGCATCGGTCGAGTTTGAGTCTTATTCTGGATTTTAAATTAAATACATCGCTATTCAATGTTTATCTGTACACGGCCCCTTACAAAGTCTTGATGGCTTTTTAATGTACGATTTGAAGCGTACAATGGCCGAGGCCAAGTGCCAAATGGGCCAATCTCTGTTTCAGTCTTCCAATAATAAATGTGTGAAAAGTAAATTGTGGATGGTTGGATGGAGGTATGCTGTAAAACCACGTTAGCATTTTCTCTGTAATTTAAGCTATCCACATGGAATGGTTTTTGAAAGTCTGTATTTTAGGAGTTGTAAAGTTTTTTCTCGCTGATTTGATCAGTCAGGCAAAGTGTCTTTTCCTTTTTAAATAAACATATTTTTTCCTCCACACAGAATCCTAAATTCCAGGAGCCGGTCACGCTGGACTTTTTGGACGCAGAGCTGGAGAATGACATCAAAGTGGAGGTAACGTTTTCTTATATATAAGACATTGACCGTGCTTTGCCAACGTATTGATACCCTTTGAACTCTTGCACATTTTGTCATGTTATAGCCACACATACAAATAGTATCTTTGGTATTTAACGGAACGACCACAAGGGACAGCTGAAAAAAAATATGATTTAAAGAACATAAACTGAAATGAATGGTATGTATATATATATATATATATATATATAAATGGCTCAAAAACTCACTGCATCACACTCAACACCCTACTGTAAGTGCTCAATCCCCAGGGGTGGTAGCATCATGCTGTGTAGCTGCTTTTTTTCAGCAAGGAGAGGGAAGAGTGTAAGAGTTGATGGGGAAGTGGATAGAGCAAAATACAGAACAATCTGCAGAAAAGCTGCTGGAGCTGGGTATCCTCAGTATGTACTGTAGTGATTTCGTAACACTTTTAAGCAACTATGGTTAAAGTTCAAACTCTTCATTCTCACTTTTGCACGAGCCAGTACTTTTCCCTTGTTTTGGTTAACTTCAAGGTTGAAGCTACAAGCACGACGTGGCAGCTGCTGATTGGAGGTCTCTGTTTCTCCTGAGTATAATATCACTTTCTGTCTGTATCATTCCTTGTTCGTGCGTCTACCATCAACAATAAAACATGTCTTCGGTCTGAATTAAAGACACGATCCCAGACTTTGGCTGATTCATAACAGTACTCATGTTACTATATGATCTCTTATGCAAACTAAATTAAAATAAATAAATAACAAAATCCTGTATTGCTTACTTTCACTTCACAGTTCTGTTACGTTGTTGTGGTATTTCAGTAAACTATACAATTGTTGTGTGTTGCTGTAATGTGACAAAATGTGCAAGAGGTCAACATGCATTGATTCTCCCGTACGGAACTGTGCATGTCATTAAATTCCCTTGTGTTGGTCCAGGGCTGGCTGCACTTTGGTCCTCCATTCAGTGGGGTTGATGAGAAAATAAAACAATAAGATTGTCAGGTTACAACTTCAGCGAACGAGGCTGCCTCCTCTAGCATCTACAGCGCTGATAAAAACAGTAGCATGTTAGCAGAATTGGTTATAACTCCTCTGGCTATAACTGCGTACACAGCAAAACAGCCCAAACAACACAACAATGAGGAAGAGAAGAGGGAACTAAAGCGAAAAACTGATCAAAGAAGAAATCAAGCCCGGGTGAACATATATTTTGTTAGCTGTGCGTTGCTTTTGTACCATTTCATCAGTGATTGTTGTACAGCTTACAAGAAGTTGCGCTCATGGGGCGGTGCTAAACATTCAAACCTTGCAGAAACGGGTATGGCTCCTTAAAGTGAGTGAGGCCTAAACAAGTGCACCAGAGTCCACTTACACCAGAGCAAGTGTGAGACAATTATTTCACTGAAGAGTACGTCATTCAAGTATTTGTTCTCTGCTCAGCATCAGCATGTTTGTAATATTCCCCTGGGCAGATCAGAAAGACCATGATTGACGGAGAGACCGGAGAGCGCACCATCAACACCCTGGTCAAGAGCCAGGATGAGGTAAACACACAGGTGCACCACAGTCCCAATGTTTTTTTTGTAGAACCAGCTTCTCACTTAAATCAGGGATTTCGGTTGTTGTATATATACATAACTATAGTTTGCCTGCAACTCCAGTTTTGTATGTAAAGTTAATTAATCAAAAATTATTAATAGTTTTTAGGCAACTCATTTGGACACAGACGTTGACCTACTCTCTGTGCTGGATACTATATTGTTACTATATTGTTACTGTATTGTTTTGTTGGCACGGCAGCTTCTCAAATATGTGCAACTTCTCAGTATTCAGTAATTGTTGGATCTAAGCCAAAACAAATTGTGTACTCAAATGTATTGGTTTTATTGTTTACTACAATCAAATAGAGTTTGAACCGTTTGTATTATTTCTCTGGAGCACTGTTTTGCCAGTGCATTTGAAATTAGTGTACAATGGATGAAAACTGTTTAATCTTCAAACAAAAACAACTATGAGAATAAGGAGGAATGTTCTTCTCAAGCCTTCAATTTAAATAGCTGCCTTGGATGTGAAAAAGTCTTGTCCATATTGTGTGCAGAGATACATAGACCGAGGAGTGCGTACTTACACTTGGGCACCAGTCAACGGCACTGATTACAGGTGACAACTTCTGTATTTGAAAACTTCTTGTACTCCTATATAACATGTTCTCTACCTCTGCAAACAAACCCCACACTTGCAACTCTCACTAGAGTGGAATAAAAATGCAAATACCTCCACTGTCTCTGCAATACTCCACCTGAATGGATCCAATTCGTTCTAAAGCTTGCGGATGTCTTTACATCAAAACGCCTGGCCGCCTCGTCGCCTTTGAGCAGCTCTGAAAAGGAGCGAATACAAAGAATGTGTTTGACTAAAAATGACACTTTTCTACTACAATCTGAACATTTATGGTGATGGTATTTCTGTGTTAGACCAATAGGGGTCACTGTCACTCTTCGTAATGGCTGCAGGACTGTATCACAGGGGGATTTGTCATCAATAATCTCATTTATAGAGCTTTATATGTGTTTCGGAATGCAATCCACAACAACATGAATGACATATGTTGTTTTATGATTATTTTTGTGGTGTTGCGTGTTTAATTCAATTAGAACTAACACAAAAGTGCAGACATTGGTTGGATTGCATCATTTTACACATTGAAAAAGCAACTATATATCAACTTTTCCACTTGTTAGACTTGCTTTCACCTCTCATGTAATACATCCATAGCTTGCTTTCAAATGGCCATTACAACAATATCTGTCCTTTCACTCACCACACGGGTCTGTCCTACTCTGTGACATGGATGTTTCAGAAGTGCCATTCAAGTATTCGGACAAAAGTTGCAGCTGTGATTAACTGCTTCTGTATATCAGTACTTGATCCGACACCGAAGTGAGAACTACTCTTTGTGCTGTCCATCACTAAAATGCAATCTATCTAAAACTAAATCAAATAGTCAAATGCAGACAAGGTAATAAACAAAAACACAAGAAAGATAACTTTTATAAAAAATTAAACAAAATGTACTGTACAGGAGTCAGTTTTATTCAGCTCTTTAAGATAGGCCTGGAAACACCTTACATTACTTTATTTAAAATGTATTGGTAATTCTAATCTGACATGTGAAGAGGAGCAAACAAATTGGCTTGGAAAAACTAGAAAAGTCTAAAATGTAATTGTTTTGGAGCAGTATGGGCAATATTCCCATTTTTTTAACGGTGTAATAATGACCCACACGCTTCGTCGATGCCATATACAGAGGTTGTTTGCAGATTAGCCCAGTACCCTCTAGCCTTCTGAGCTTCATCTGACGACACCCATTTACTCTTTCTACAGTTTATGTTGCCAGTTTAAGCAATAACTCATGCTTCTTTTTCTCGTCTTTTTTTGTCATGGAGACAGTTGTAACGTCCGTCTGTCTTGTCTCCTGTCCACAGCTTGGCCCTGGTGCTTCCCAAATACAGCGAACACTTCCTACAGGCCAGAATTGGAAACGACATTCAACAGGCCATGGGTGAGGACCGTAATATCAACACTATATATCTGTTCAATCATATAACTTGAACGTATCTGGTTTTGAATGGGAACTTAAGCTCATGTTTCAGTTCTACTGTACTACCATCAAGTGTCGCTATCAATCTTTCTATCCATCTGCAGTTTGTTGCAGTAGACTGACTGCATTCGTCTGTTTGTGTAATTTTACTCATAGTTTATAGGACAGTAGAGGATATATAGTTGATTGCACTTTGCTGTTTGTGTGTTTTTCCATTGGTTTTCACTGTATCAATTAATTCTGTATTCTAATTCAATATTTTCAACTATTTTGTATTGTAGAAGTCGTAAATCAAGTCATGGTCAATATCTTCCTAGTACAAATTCTAAACTTTATCGACACAAGTTAAAGGGGACATAACTTGCTAGTCATCACCATGCTAGTTTTGTAAGATTCATCTTGTCTTCTTCGTAGAATTAAAAGTGTTGGGTTCTTCTATACCAGAACATTTTTAGGGTTAGGGTTTTTTAAGGTTTTGTGATGTTATTACCTTAAAACCTAACCTAATAACGTCACAAAACCATTTATTGTCTGGTATAGAAGAACCCAATACTTAATTTTGACCATGCTGTCCCACACGATTCTCCCATGTTCTTGTTTGAATCTTTGACACACAGATTATTCAGTAGATTTGCCCAGGCTTCATTGCTCAAAGAAAATTTGCTAATTGCTAACTTAATCTGTGGTCTATAAGCAGAGACTTTGACGCACACTGATATAGCGATGCAGCATCAGTGTCTGAATACATTTCTATCATAACATTGTTTAACTTTAGATCAATGCTGAGATTCTAGCTGCACTAACTATAGAATAATGATCCACATGTCTTAATCTTTTTTTTTAAAACAATTCTTTTTCCAGTCTAATCTGACCTCTTTTTCCTTCACTTTTCCCCTTTTCTGTGTTGTGATCTGCTGATTTGACAGCATCGACCTGGGGCAAGTACTTTCCTCTCTTCCTTTCATGCATTGTTCTGTGAGAGTGCATCCATTTCTCACTCAGGCTTCACATAACTGACGACTTGTACGACAGGTAATGAATGAGTTTTGGCGACGTCGAACGCAGACACGGCTTTGATCGCAAAATATGGAGATAAATGAGGGCCGTGCGGCATGGAGGTTTTAAAGAAGATGTATTGAGATTTTCTTGGCTCCATTGTTATAAAATGTGAAATTCCAACGCAAAGGATAATATAGTGTAGAAGATATGATGTATGTCACTTTCTGATGACTTTTTATAATAGTTTCTTTCTGCTGATGGGTTGAAATAGCAAATTAGCATAGGCAGATAACAAAATTCGGTTTAGAAACGTTTAAATAAAGTAGCTATACGTAAGATATTCATGTCCAATTAAAGGGGTGCTCACACTTTTTCAGCATGCGAGCTACTTATAAAAGGATCAAGTCAAAATGATCTACCTACTACAAAAATGCAAATCATATATTTATTTCAAAAAATATTCTTTATATCTACAATGTATGTTTATGTACATGCAAAACCGCATGAGCCAATATAGCACAACACAACACAATTACCTATGTAAATTTTTTGTCATTACCCGAGTTTACTCTTATGACTTGCACTGAATTGAATCGGCCAGGGATGCATAGTCCGGGAAATTGGTGGTAACTCGCTGACAAGTTTGTCGTGGTTTAGCTTTCCTGCACTGAGCGCGGTTGTTTGCGCATGTGCAGTCACCTAAGTATCAGTAAAACATTACTGAGTAAAACACAGATGTCATTTGACTGTGGTGCCATGTTCATGTGCCATGCCTGTTTTTTTAAAATCTAAATATTTTCCCTCCTCAGTTTATAAAATAATTTGCATCCACACATCTGCGTTATCAGTCACATTCGTAACATTCCAAACATGTGCGTCTCTTACGTCCTGTCCTGCGTTGGGGAAAAACACAGAAGTGGGCGGAGCTTTGATGCAGACGCCGGTAACGGCACTTTTACAGTCATAGAAGACACTCAGAGTAAAGACGTATGTTTACAAGCACTGACCCCGTCCTCAGCCCTGGTTTAGTCCTGGTTTAGTCCCGTTTTAGTCCTGGTTTAGTCCTGGTTTAGTCCTGGTTTGGTTGTTTTCGAGCGTGAGTCCCCGCGATCACTTCCCTGCTCTCTGATGTGGAGGATGTTTGCTGCTGCGAGCATCTCACAGCGAACAGTTTTTAAGGTAGTATGATCCATGCTTCAGTGATCAGGGGAATTTAGGGGGGTACTGTGGCGTGCGAGAACGCAAAACTCTGGTTATCTCTGTCTACACACAAATGCATTAACGGAGTTTTCAAAAGTTTTTTGTATATATTAGTTTAGAATGTACACCTTCTCCACCGACTCCCACTGATGACTGCTGTCGTTGTGTCCTTGGGCAAGACACTTAACCCCACTTTGCCCAAAAGCCCCCACTGAAAGATCAAGGCTATGCTCGCACTCAGAGAGCAGCCGTCCTTCTGTGGACTCACCACCTGCAGAGGGTCAGTGAGGGGCTGGTGCTATGAGACTTGGGTGGCATCTCTGATTGCCACCCCCCTGACCCAGAAATGGATTAAAGGGAAGAAAATGGATGGATGGATGGATGGATAGTTTAGAATGTGTAATTTTTTATTTATTTAATGCGATCTACCAATACTACCTTTGCGATCGACTGGTAGATCGCGATCGACGTATTGAGCACCCCTGTCCTAATATGTCAAAAGGCATTAATAAAACATGCTATTTTCTAAAGCCTAGCGTACATCGACAGAGAAACTGAGGACAACTAGTTGCAAGGCGGCTTTTGGCAACTGAGAGGAGATGGTGGGAGATGATCAGTTGCTGAAATCGGTCGATGTGCGCGCTCTTACAACTGGAGATGATCAGTCGGTCTCCAGTTCCAGTCAGTTGCCCGTGTTCTACTTTTCGGCAACTAGTTGTCCTCAGTTGCCCCGATGTGCGCGCTCCTGGCGCACAACTTGTGTTGAGAGTGTTACCATGTGACGTAGGCGCCTGCACGTGACTTGTTGCGCTAAAACAAAGTAAAATGGCGACTGAACATGAATGGACGGAGATTGCGGAGGATGATTTCGTGGCAATGTGGCGTGAGAGACCGTGTCTCTTTGACACATCAATCAAAGCCTACTCCAATAGGAACACTAAACGTGCGGCTCTGGAGGAAATTTCTTTCAGACTCGGCAAAACAGGTAATTCCATCTCGACTTTTTTCTGTTCAATTCATCCATTCATTTATTCGTGACTCGCCTATTCAATGCATATTGTAATACTCCCAGGTAAGAAATGCTCGAACAGTGCTTTTCAAGATGCTTTTATTCACAAACTTATAGGACAAGCTGTTGGCCACAGCTCACGCTTAACTCACAACACACACTCCCGACGTGTAAACACGGGGAAAAAGCCTCCCGCCCCCAGTAAAACTCTACCTTAACCAGAGCACTTCCCTGTGGTTGTAAACAGACAACCCAGAACTATTACAATATGATGGACGCGGTACATGAACAGATTCATTATTGCCTCCCTACTTGACATAAATAAGCCTACTGTTTGTTGTCACACATTGTCATTGGATATCAAGCATGCCCGCCTCGAGGACGAGGTAGCCACTCACTAATCAGTCTGTTCTACATTAAATAGATTAGCCTATAGGCATAGCCTACCCTGTTAGTAAAAAGATTGTTTTATATGTTTTAATTATTCATAGGGTTGGCCTTCAATGCAAAATTATGCTACTGTTATGACTAGTTACACATTACATTCCTTTTACTATAATCCTCTATTTTTTCATATTTACAGTCAAAGATATCACCAAAAAAATGAAGAATATGAGAACCCAGTTCAGCAGGCTCTCAAAAGCACCACCCTCTGGAAGTGGAAGACGCGGCCTCACACAGCACCAGCACTGGATTGTGAAGAATTTAGAGTTTCTTCGGCCTTACATGAAATCGAGGGAGACACAGTCATCATTCCAGGTACAATTTTTATGGATGTTCAAATTTAAAAGAAAATGTTTATTAAAAAAGGAGCAAATCAGAAATTAATTTGAAATGGTGTTTATTTACATTTTTCAACATTAGCATGAATGCAATCAGATTGTCTATATTTTACTTTCTTGCCAATCAACAGCACCCGCTGGGCTCATACAGAACTCCATCAACACATCACGTTTTGATTTGGGTTGTTGACCACTATTGTTACTGTGATGTATTCCACTAGACTGTAGTTGTGTGTCATTTCTCCAGGTCCCTGGGGTTACATCATGTGTTGTCGATTCTTGGTCCACAAGTCCTTGGCTCAGATAATGTCCATCATTTTTCACAATCAGGAAATTGTGGAGTGCACATGCACACATAACTATGTTCTCCACAACATTTGGTTCCAGGAACATCCTATTGAGAAAAACTCTGAATCGACAACTCAAAATGCCAAAAGCATTTTCAACCACACGCCTAGCTCGAGACAACCGATAGTTGTAAATCCTCTGTTCTTTGTTCATGTTTCGGAAAGGAAATGGCTTCATTAGATCATCTCGTAGGGGGAAGGCATCATCCCCAATAATGTGGTATGACACTGGGCTCTCTCCACCAGGAAGTTGTGTCGGCTCTGGTTTATTTGCCAACCGTCTGTTCAGCGCTTCTGCCAGAGAACATCCAGCAAATACTCCCCCATCAGAGATCCGGCCATTGCATCCAACATCAACATAAATGAACTTGTAATCAGCATCTACAAGGCCCAATAGCACAATACTAAAGAAGTTCTTGTAGTTATAGTATAGAGAGCCTGAGTTCTGAGGGGCACGTACAGCAATATGCTTTCCATCCAAAGCTCCCAGTGTATGTGGAAAATTCCATCTTTCCATAAACCTTTTTGATATTGTAAGCCAGTCTTCCTGTGATTGTGGCATCTGAAAGCAAAAAATATTACATGGTTACTTATTAAAACAATTTTATCTATTTCAGCTCGAGAGTAACTCTCAGGACGACACAGACGAGGAAATTGGTTTGTCGTCATCCGACGATGAGAGCACTCGGACATGTGCAAGCCCCACCCCCTCGAGCAGCAGCTTCAATGTAGAAGTCCGGTCAGGAACCAGCACACCGACCTGCTCGGTATCGAGCAAGGAGTTCGACCCCCCTAAACCACCGGCTACTAAAAAGAGGAGGGTGAATCCAGGGCCAACTGAGAGAGCAGCCGACCGCCTAAATAGGGAAAAAATGACTGTGCTAAATAGCATTGCAGAGAGCATCGCGAAGCCTCTTTCCCTACCAGACATGGAAGAGGAGAGAATGGATGAGGATGATGTTTTTGGCCAGTATGTCGCCAGTCGACTCCGAAAGATAAAAGACCAAAGGACAAAAACTAGGCTGATTGCAGTTCTAAACAATGCCATTTCTGAAGCTGAGCTGTCCATCTTAGACGCTATGATGCCTAACTTTACAAATCAATCACCCCAACAGCCAGCTCACTATCAGGCTGGGGGATACGTGCACTTTTTAAATTCATAAATTCATGTTGTTATTGCTGTGTTATTGCTGTGTTATTGCTGTGTTATTGCTGTGTTGTTTGAAAATAAATACTTACTTTCATATAATCATCTTTTAGCACATTGTATAGGGCCGGGCCTTAGCCCACGGGGCCCGGCCGGGCTCAGCCCGAAGGGATGACGTGGGCAGTCCCTCCTGTGGGCTCACCACCTGCAGAGGGGTCCGTGGTGGCGAGGTGCAGAGAGGACTGGGCAGCAGTCGAAGGCGGAGACCTCGACGACCCAGTCCACACACCCAACATCTGGCTCTTGGGACGTGGAACGTCACCTCACTGGGGGGGAAGGAGCCCGAGCTTGTGGGGGAGGTTGAGCGATACCGACTAGAGATAGTCGGCCTCACCTCCACACACAGCTTGGGCTCTGGAACCCAACTCCTTGAGAGGGGTTGGACGCTCCACTTTTCTGGTGTTTCCCGCGGGGAGAGGCGGCGAGCTGGGGTGGCCATACTCATTGCCCCCCATCTCAGCCGCCACGTGTTGGAGTTCTCCCCGGTGAATGAGAGGGTCGCGTCCCTCCGCCTCCGGGTGGGGGACAAGTCTCTCACTGTTGTGACGGCCTACGGGCCTAACGGTAGTGCAGAGTACCCGGCCTTCTTGGAGTCCTTGGGAGGGGTACTGGACAGTGCACCGCCCGGGGACTCCGTTATTCTCCTGGGGGACTTCAACGCCCATGTGGGAAATGCCAGTGACACTTGGAGAGGGGTGATCGGGAAGAGCGGCCCCCCTGATCTGAACCCGAGCGGTGTTCAGTTGTTGGACTTCTGTGCCAGTCACGGCCTGTCCATCACGAACACCATGTTCGAGCACAAGGGTGTCCATCAGTGCACGTGGCACCAGGACACCCTAGGCCGGAGGTCGATGATCGACTTTGTAGTCGTATCATCTGACCTTCGACCGCGTGTCTCGGACACTCGGGTGAAGAGAGGGGCGGAGCTGTCAACCGATCATCACCTGGTCGTGAGTTGGATCCGCTGGCAGGGCAGGAGGCCGGTCAGACCTGGCAGGCCCAAGCGTGTAGTGAGGGTTTGCTGGGAACGTCTCGCTGAGCCCCCTGTCAGACGGACTTTCAACTCACACCTCCGGGAGAGCTTCTCCCAGGTCCCGGCAGAGGAGGGGGACATCGAGTCCGAGTGGACCATGTTCTCTTCCTCTATCGCCAATGCGGCGGCTCGTAGCTGTGGTCGCAAGGTCTCTGGTGCTGGTCCCGGCGGCAATCCCCGAACCCGGTGGTGGACACCGGCAGTAAGGGATGCCGTCAGGCTGAAGAAGGAGTCCTATCGAGCAATGATGGTTCGTGGGACTCCTGAGGCAGCTGTCCAGTACCGGCAGGCCAAACGTGCCGCGGCCCGGGCTGTTGCAGAGGCAAAAACCCGGGACTGGGAGGAGTTCGGAGAGTCCATGGAGCATGACTATCGGTCGGCCTCGAAGAGGTTCTGGCAAACCGTCCGGCGCCTCAGGAGGGGGAAGCAGTTCTTTGCCAACACCGTGTATGGTGCGGGTGGAGGGCTGCTGACCTCGACTGGGGATATTGTCGGGCGGTGGAAGGAATACTTCGAGGTTCTCCTCAATCCCCCCGTCACGTCCCCCGTCCAGGAGGCAGAGGCTGAGGATGTTGGGGCGGATACTTCCATCTCCCTGGCCGAGGTCACCAAGGTGGTTGGCAGCCTCCATGGTGGCAAGGCGCCGGGAGTGGATGAGATCCGTCCTGACTATCTAAAGTCTCTGGATGTTGTAGGACTGTCTTGGCTGACACGTCTCTGCAACATCGCGTGGCGATCGGGGGCGGTGCCAATGGAGTGGCAGACCGGGGTGGTGGTCCCTCTCTACAAGAAGGGGGACCGGAGGGTGTGTTCCAATTATCGTGGGATCACACTCCTCAGCCTCCCCGGTAAGGTCTACTCCAAGGTACTGGAGAGGAGGCTTCGTCCGATGGTCGAATCTCGGATTCAGGAGGAGCAGTGTGGTTTTCGTCCCGGTCGCGGAACACTGGACCAGCTCTATACTCTCCATCGGATACTCGAGGGTTCATGGGAGTTCGCCCAACCTGTCCACATGTGCTTTGTGGATTTGGAGAAGGCGTTCGACCGCGTTCCCCGGGGTGTCCTTTGGGGGGTCCTCCGGGAGTACGGGGTCCGGGGTCCTCTGCTGAGGGCTGTTCGGTCCCTGTATGACCGGAGCCAGAGCTGTGTTCGCATTGCTGGCAGTAAGTCAGACCTGTTCCCGGTGCATGTTGGCCTCCGCCAAGGCTGCCCTTTGTCACCGGTTCTGTTCACTGTATTTATGGACAGAATCTCTAGGCGCAGCCAGGGGCCGGAGGGGGTCCGGTTCGGGAACCACAGGATTTCATCTCTACTTTTTGCGGATGATGTCGTCCTGCTGGCTCCAACGAACCAGGACCTGCAACATGCACTGGGACGGTTTGCAGCCGAGTGTGAAGCGGCTGGGATGAGAATCAGCACCTCCAAATCCGAGGCCATGGTGCTTGACCGGAAAAAGGTGCCTTGCCCTCTCCAGGTGGGTGGAGAGGTCCTTCCTCAAGTGGAGGAGTTCAAGTATCTCGGGGTCTTGTTCACGAGTGAGGTAAGGATGGAGCGTGAGATTGACAGGCGGATCGGTGCAGCGTGCGCAGTGATGCGGTCTCTGTATCGGACCGTTGTGGTAAAGAGGGAGCTGAGCCGAAAGGCAAAGCTCTCAATTTACCGGTCAATCTTCGTTCCCTCCCTCACCTATGGTCATGAGCTGTGGGTAATGACCGAAAGAACGAGATCGCGGATACAAGCGGTCGAAATGAGCTTCCTCCGCAGAGTGGCTGGGCGCTCCCTTAGAGATAGGGTGAGGAGCTCGGTCACACGGGAGGAGCTCGGAGTAGAGCCGCTGCTTCTCCACGTCGAGAGGAACCAGTTGAGGTGGCTCGGGCATCTGTTCAGGATGCCTCCTGGACGCCTTCCTGGGGAGGTGTTCCGGGCACGTCCCACCGGGAGGAGGCCCCGGGGAAGACCCAGGACACGCTGGAGAGACTATGTCTCTCAGCTGGCCTGGGAACGCCTAGGGGTCCCCCCGGACGAGCTTGAGGAGGTGTGTGTGGATAGGGAAGTCTGGGCGTCTCTGCTTAGACTGCTGCCCCCGCGACCCGGCAACGGATAAAGCGGAAGAAAATGGATGGATGGATGGATGGATATATGGCAGAACACGTTTCACGAACTATCTTCCCAATTGTAGTCGATCCAAGCCGGAATGAGTACCCAAGACTTTTGTATGATTCACCTAGAAAACATTACATTTTTACTAAAGTTACATAAGGATTGCAAAACAGTTTATTCAAAAGTAAATTAATCAATTTCAGTACAAACAATTATTCTTCCATTATTAACATAATATAAATCATTCTTATATAAAAGTGAATGTCGACTCACCAGTTGCTAGGAATCTCAGTGTGACTGCCAATCTTTCTCCTGCCGATACTGCCCTTCGAAAATTGGTGTCTTGTTTAGAAATTAATGGCTCCACCTTCTCTAACAACTCAGAAAATTGTTCTGGCCCCATTCGAAAATAATTTTTGTATGAGAGTAGATCAGTTTCTTCCAATTCCCTAACCAGATTTGGGTATGCCCCTTGCTCATCATGACGTGTAAGCCATGGCTTCATCCACAGCCGTTGTCTTTTCTGACCCTCATTGTCTTCATCAAGAAGGATCCATAGAGCAGCAGCAGCAGCTGCACGTTGCCGCCTTTCTTTCTCGAGCAAGTACCTCTTCCTGATATTTAGCTTCATAATCTGTTAAGGAAAGTAAATTACATTATAAGATTTCATGTTTTGTGTAATACATTCAAATAACTGGAACTATGTATAAGAAAAACATAGCCTAATTTTCTTTTTATAAATTGTATATTGTAACCCTATTGATTAAGATGTATTTTTGGTTTTATTTGTATTAACTAACAAGACTTAGCATTGCAGAGCATAGGCCTAGACAAAGTCCATACAAAACCTGTAGGCCATGCCATATTGACTTGTGTATAGGAGAGACAGGGCTTCAATAGGATATGTTGGGCGTCCAACATATCCTATCCAATTCATAGATATGGATTGGATTGAATTTGAATTTACATCGTTGATGAATGATGGTTGATGTGTGCCGAGTTGCGATCGGAAAGAGAAAATGGTTGATTGAGACAGACTGCAGTCTTTCAACAGATTAAACTTTCAATTATCAATGCTTGTTAGCATATTCATCACATTTCGTGTACTTTCATCAAGAATCACGAGCGCTAGAATTGTATAACACGTAGTGCAAATAGAATTGGTGGGAAAACATACCTTCGACTCGTAGTGCGCCATTTTGGACAGTCACGTGATATTGCGTGTATCTTCTTCCTCTGTTTCTGTTACATTGCGTGTATAGCGCGCCCTCTACAGTTTATGCCAGAAAACACACTATAGTTGACGGCCAGTTGCTGTCGATGTACGCGCTGTTATTCAAGAGACTGGCCTGCTACTCAGAGTTGCCCGTTTTCGCCAGATTGTCGATGTGCGCGGGGCAGCAACTCAGAGGCGACGGATATAATCAGTTGCCAGACCGATGTACGCTAGGCTTAATACTTCATTAACTGATAACAGCAGTTCAGTCCAGATACTTGGATTTCAAAATTAGTTTTACAGCCCGTAAATCTAGTTATTGTTTTCATTTCAATGTCCCAGCCTGCACCGTTTTACCAATCAGAAAGTCTGTGATCCGGGTTGCCAGAACTCACTGCGCCGAGCTAATCTCACTGCTAAAGTAACATGTGACTGCAGAACAAAAAAGGTTTCGTTATGATTCTCAAATCATTAATGACAAAAAAAGGAATCAAACAAGGATTTCTATTGGGGCCTTTGAGAAAAAGGTGTTGGTTATAGATTTGTTGTCTAACGCTTGTCTATTCAGATATTATGGTCCCAGCTGGATTTGTATGCATATCTGGCAACCCGGGTCGGGGAGAGTGGGAGAGGTTGCAGTACCACTTTTGGCCAGATTTGTACATACTGCTCCTTTAAATGTTTTGTCTTTTGAGAGATTGGTACAAATAACGCCTAACTGTAAGCCATGTAACAAGACGTGAAGATCTTAGCATTAGAGTGTGGGCTGTTGCACGCTCTGTTCTTTGCTTTATGACATTGTCCTTGTAAAAAATAACCTTATACATTAAATGATTATGACATTCCAAGCAAAGCAATAACATGTCTATGGCAACAAGCAGGTAGCAGACCCCACCAGAACAGTTGCACAATGCACCTTTTTAAAGACAAAAATAGATGAATAAAGTAATTTATTTTGACGTTTATTATGTTTTTGAATGCAGTTTTGGTTTTATCCAATTTGCATCGATCTGATTTATGTCCAATACTGGAAGTACAACTAGATTTAACTACAGATGCCCCAAAAATAGTCCACTCCGCCCCTCCCACCCATTTTTTGTCCTCTTCATCTCTTAATAGTTTTAGCAGAGGCGCTGAAGCTGCTCGGCTCCATATATCTGAGTGATGCTGTCATGTCATTTATGTGAGTCACCAGTCCGCGCTGTAAATTACAACCAGAGATTTACCCCAGAGCGGGAGGTGCACTGACAACCCACTTTTGGATGATAGCTTTATGCTAAATCGCATTGTTGTCTTCACTATAGATTTTTGGAAAAATTGATGGGATAAAGAAAAAAACACAAGAAGCTAGTTAGACTACATTGTGTTTTTCAGCTTGGATGTTTTTATTGAACGGAAAACCCCAACTCTTTATTTTGAGTGGTATTGAATCGACACAGGGCTGACTAGTCTGTTCGCGTTTTCTTGTCACTTGTAATGGGTTGTAATCACCCACAGTATGGCAAAACCGATCTATCATCCATCTATCTAGCCATGAAGAATGATTAAAAGTAGAGTTTAGCCTGCATATAAAATCGAACTTCAGTTTTTTACAGCATCATGAATCCTCCAGGGTTTCACAGTGTAGCTGTATTAGTGCACGGAGTCAGGACTAAACATGGGGAGGCTGCTTTTCAGATTCATGCTGCTAACATCTGGAACAATCTTCCTGAAGATGTGAGACAGGCCTCCTCTCTGACAATGTTTACAACCAGGTTAAAAACATTCCTGTTTAACTGTGCATACAACTGAGGGATTTTATATTGTTATCTTTCTTTTTAATGTTCTGTGATATTTATGATTTTAATGCTATTTTGTTTTGTTCAGCACTTTGAATTGCCTTGTGTATGACTTGTGCTATATAAATAAATTTGCCTTGCCTTGCCTATTAGAGTAGGAGTAGTGGTAGTGGTGTAGTAAGTAGCAGTTGTGTATACCTTAGTTATGGCAACCCAGTTTGGCAATCCATCTATTTTCTTGCGCTTTATTGTTGCTGGTTCCTGGGGTCAGCAGTCTAAATGGAGACACCTTGAGTTGCCTCTTCACACTGGGAAGTCTTGGCACCTGCGTGAGTCTAGCTCATCCAGGGGAATCCCGAGGCATTCCCAGGCCAGCTGAGAGACGTAGTCCCAGTTTGACAAGGCATCACCCCCGCAGCCTCTCCCCATACCACGAGTGACGGTTCGGATGACATTTATGAGACATGAACCACATTACGGTCTTGATCTCATGTAGGCAAATCCAGATTTCTCCGTCCCCATTGTTTTACACTATAGCTCTTCCATATTTCATGTTTTTTTTTTTTCACGTCCAGACTGTATGATGCAATGAGGGAACTATTTACAAGCCTTTTTGATGCTCGTCACATGAACAATGCATTTATCACCCTTTGTCCTGTTTGCTTTTATCTAACGTCTCTTCTCTTTTGTGTGTGCGTTTGTGTCTGAGCAGGTCAAAAAGGCAAGTATTTCTGTTTGTAAATGTGAATTGTCTGTAGCACTAACACTAGACGATGGGCAGCGCTTTGTACGTTTTTTGGTGGATGGTCCAAAATCTGTTCTCCATGATTTCAAAGACTTTGTAATCTCTGACTGTGTCTCCATTGGAAGCATTTCATTAATCAATACATTTTAATGTTTGATATTTGACCATACATCTGGCAGTTCAGGGAAAATTGGAATTATGTTCAAAGTACTTCACCCACATTGCTCAATGCCATGGTTTCAGTAGATATTTGTCAAAAATAAAAACTATGCATTTTCAACCACACTATACTGTATATCACAAAAGGAGATACATGAAAAATTAATTATTGTTGTACATAATTAGAGTAGTCTTGTATCCACTTAAAAAAATCTGAGATGATAATTCCTTTTACTTGAAGCTACAGTGTGTCACTTTCTGGAGGTGGTAAATAATGAGAAATTAACTTTATATAAAGTATTTTCTAATTTGCAATTATACTACAGGCATAATTTCTATCGTGTGGGTTGAGTCGTCCCCGTCAGTGTTCTCCATTCAGACCCTCCACCATAAATATTACATCGCGCTCGAGCCTCCGTCACCATAGTGATTGTACATACATATGCCACACATGTGTTGGGCTGTCACTAATGATTCTTTTGTAGTTGACTCATTCTCAACTGTACATTCAGAAATACATTTAGGGTTCGTTTTAATGGCCGACTTTGATCATCAGTGGCTGTAGACTAGTTGCAGTCCATCTCACCCACACCGTACTCAAGCCGTGCTGCTCTGACCCATGTGTTTCTCCTCTAAAGCCATGGACACGATCCAGCTGGAGCAATTCGACAAGTACGGCTACACCTACATCGCCCCAAGGTGAGGTCGGCTTATAGAGGCCATTATACTGTATTCAAGTACTGCAGAGTCCCAGGAAGTGTCTTAGCTTGGGCCCAGATCTAGTCTGTCTGTGGGCCGGTCAGCTCTCAATGATCCACTATTAGTTGAATACAAAGTGGACCAAAAACTATTGTTATTGCTTGTTATGAAATGACTAATGTTAAGTGGGTAAGTCATCTTATTGAGGTGCAACAAATTATGATAGCAAGAGTTTAAAAACAGCATTTGTGTACATTTCAATAATTATATTTGGTTCAAAGTTCTGCAATATCAGTACCAAAAATGTTCAGGTAGATCAGCTACAGTTGGCTTTTAACGTAAGAATTGACAAGTACCAACAGTGTCCAATCCAAAAGACGCCTAACGGTATTGAATAAAGGCAGCCTCCAACTGCAACGGGATGAATAAATGATGACACTGAGATGAAGTCTACCTCCTGAACAGCATGATGCGTCTTTCTCGGTATCTGCACCGTTGGCTATACCACACGCAGAGATGCCGCCATTGCATTCTGACGCACGAGAGAGAACGCAGCAAAACATGGTGGTAACGTTACTCTACTCATAGTTTTGATTTTGATCCATCGAACCTCAGATCTACCTGGAAATTGCCGGAGATGTTATCACGGAGCTGACATTGTGAAGCCCAGAACCCATGTGCAGATTTCTGGTGCATTGATTTAAGCCTATTCTTAGTTAAAACTTCTATTCTCTGGGTCAATTTTCTTGTGGCTTCGTCCTGTTGATAGCACCACAGTGGTTTACTTCCGCTGCTGTAAAGAAATAAGGTGTTATTTTCACGACTCAACAATGAAAAAATGAAGGCCTATGCACCAAGTGTATCCAAAATCCTTAATCAATCTGACAAACGGCCAGTGAGCTATTTAAGCCACTGAAAAACAACCAATAATTTCCCGCGCTATTGCTATATTTGCTATATGGAGAATGTTTTTATTGAGTAGATCACACACACACATCTGCTTGAGGTGAGCGCCCCCTTGTGTCTGTCCAGGGAGTACTGTAAAGAGCTGAAGATGTCCAACAACAACAGCCAGTTCCTCCATGACTTCAACATGTACATTGACCGGAACACACCAGATGCCTGTGAGTAACTCTTGAAAACCCTAACCCAATGCATGAAATTATTAATTATTCATTATGTGACACTAGCGGCTAAATTGATCTAATAGAAATAACAGAGTGACAAAAAACACATGTTATGGGGGTCTGGGCAGATTCACTGAACTTAATAATAATCCAAGTTGGTGGCTGCTGTCTGAAGTTGACATTGGTCACTTGCTTATCGACCACTGGCTGTGTTTGTTATTTTTCAGTGAATTTTTTGTATTTTCTGGATACATCTACTGCAAAAAGTGATGAAAAATAAGTCATTTAAAATTTGGCATTGTATCTTCATTTGTGCACATTTTGTCTGTCTTTTAAAAATATTTGCCAATGGGACAAGCAACATGATTTTATCTCATAATTGTATTATTTTTTGCAGCGTAATATATTTTTTTACTCTAAAAATCCGTAGCCACACTCCAGTCAATACTCTAACGTATCACATCTGAAATTCCACACTTCACTTGTTTACTCATCACGGCACTCTAACTTTGACAACAGCAGC
The DNA here is from genome assembly GCA_964034765.1 of Knipowitschia caucasica. Taxonomy (NCBI): domain Eukaryota; kingdom Metazoa; phylum Chordata; class Actinopteri; order Gobiiformes; family Gobiidae; genus Knipowitschia; species Knipowitschia caucasica. Next base: position 12,602,324 of record OZ035824.1, on the reverse strand, counting down.
ACACAGACGTCCCGGGCCGGTGAGGACATTAACTGGGTGACACCATAGGGTGACATCAGTTTCCCCGAAGCCAATATGCTTACTGTAGCCCAGGGCTGAGTCACACGCGGGCCCAGTCATCACCTAATGGAGCTGCTCAAACCATCCACATCAGAAAATGGATTTAAGAGCGCAAAAGTCAGGCAAGGTCAGGGCTGTGTTTACACTGCAGTAGTTTGTGTGATTATGGGAAGTGTGTGAAGGTGTAGAAGGCAAAGATCCCAGTCAGGAGATGGGATGGGATGAAAAACCAGCATGGATTATCTTTGACAATCCATGACAAAGTGAGTGGTTGGGCTTTCTGGTGGTGTGTATGACAGGTTTGTGCCTGCATGGGGAAAACTAGTGATAGAACCAAAGAGTTTGACATGGATTATAATATTTATTGTTTGTGGTTTCAAAATTACACTGCAAAATAAGTCAGACATTTCTCAAGTTTGGCAAATCAATCTCAATCTTAAGTTGAGTTCATTCTAACTGTCTTAAAACAAGGTTGGCAATGGGGAAAAAGCCATTTAGTCTTATTTAAAAAACTGTTGCTTTATTTTCTCATTCCAAGGGAGACATTTTGATGATTGGGCTTGTCCCATTGGCAAATTTAGTTTGAAGGCAGTCAAAATGTGCTTTTTTGAAACCACAAAAAAATAACTAATATAATCCATGTCAACATATTTGGTTCCGTCACTAGTTTTGGCTTCTGTCACATCTTTAGATCAGTCTGTTCAATGAAAAACCAGCCTAATATAAAAGTAAAATGTTTTCTAAAAAGATGAAGATGTAATACAACATATGGTATTCATTTTTATAGAAGACATTTGATCCAATTTATATTATTTGTTCACACAATATTAATTAAACGAGTCTGTCTGTTGGAACAAGAAAAGGGCACAATATGTACCCTTTTAAATCCTGTCCAAACCCGAACAGAACAGTCATTTCCCTTTTGCCAAACGTGGTTCTTTTAACCACTAAGTGTCCCGTGGAGGTGCTTACAACACTCTGGGGATCTGAGACTTCTTGGACAGTACATCTCCCGAGCTCCTCGACGTCAGGGAAGACAAAAACACGGAAACTCTGCAGCTCATGATTCATCGCACGCTCCTCATACTGTGACCACGGGAATAGAACCAGTCAAGGGAGCCAGGATTGATGTCTTGCTCAGTGGCATCAATTATGAACACAAGGACTGCAAAGAGAAGTTGAAAAATACAGGGGTTTCCTTATGTTAATTTCAATGTGAATGTATTATCAATTTCAAGATAATTACATTTGGTTTATTGATTTGTATCGATTGAGTTGCAGTTTTATTTTTTGCTTCAGACACATACTATGAAGAGGCATTAATTAAAGGGGACATACGTTAACTTACCACAGCATTTCAATTCAATGTATTTAACAACTCAATATTTTCATTTATTACACGGTTCCTCACAGCAGCAGTAGAGTAATTTCAAAACGTTCTATCGGTCATTATTTCTTGATAACGGACCTCTCAAAACAATAATGCTTGTAATTCATGTGTGTAGATTACTCCGCAAGTAGTTCCGGCCACTCCGGAGCTAGCCATGCTCAATAAACACAAATACCAAACAATCAACACATTTAAATGTTGATCAGAGAATACATTATACATATACATTCTTAATATACATGCACATAGGATTTCAGATTTATCTGTTAAGGTTTCCATGACAAAATTCTGTTTTAATGCGAGAATAAGCAAAAAATCCAGAAGTAGATTCCGGGACATTTTAGGAACATTTGCAGAGGATCGAATAATGGATTTAGGTTAAGTTTATGTTTGGATCACTCACTGCTGATGTTCAGAATTCTTTGTTCAGTTTTCATGCAGTTCCAGAGAGTTCTAGTTTGGAAGTTGCTAGCCTAACTGTTGCTAGCATAGCCACGGGAAAGTCTTTGGGAACTATTTTATTTTCTGTCATTAAATAAACCTTTCGGCATTCCTAAAAGTGGACTGAAGTTTATTTTGTGTGTTCTGTTGGTACAAAGCTGAAGAGTAAGCGGGATACCTGCGTACTATACATTATCCCTTACATATCGCATATTCACAACAGCGGTCGCCTTAGGACTTGCAGTTGTTGATTCGCAAACAAAAGATTAGCGAATAAAGCAATTAGAACACAGCCAAGGCAGTTTGACTCAATGCTTTCCCTTGTTTTTCACTCGCTACACTTCAATGGACCAATGGCTCTTTGGTGTTATATTGATGTACATGTATTTCTGTGTTTTCTAAACTATTGTCCTCTTAAGATCACTGTAGCAGACATAAGCATCTTATTATTCTTTCGTGAAAGCCCTGTAACTGTAGGACTATTGTTAGCATAATTCTATTTTACTTTTTATGCTGTTACATTATAAAATATTGCTACCAACATGCCACACTATGGGTCGAAATACACCATAGTTAGCAATTAATTATTGGAAAATCACAAGCTTTAGGGTCATATTTATCAGCCAAAAGATGATTTTAAGAGTGCAATCATTACAATATCACAAAAAATCTGTCTTAAAATTGCTCTGTTTTGGCAATGACTTGGGTATAACAGGAAAACTGGACCCAAAGCTTTTAGTGAGGCTGGATCACTCCTTACTCTCCCATGCTGTGGACATCATGGACGATTTCAAAACACATTTGTTTTAGAGGATCAATTGACATACGTTTTTTTGTGTTTTTAGGTAATATTTCCCTGGTGAGCCGTCTGATCCTGGACGCTGGGCTGACCGCAGAGCTGGTGGAAGTCTGGACTGAGCAGAATATGTAAGTTATGTATGGAATGACTGGCATGTAATCAAACGTGTTCCATGGGCACACATATTTACATATTTAAGGACGCATTTAGTTGACCGCTGTTGTGGTTGCTTTATGACTGCATGTGAGCATTAAGAACTGGGAATATGGTTTGTGTGTGGACAGATATGAGGAAAAGGATGGAGTTGATATATTTAGGAGGACTTCACACACAAACGATTTTTCACAGCATCTGATTTTTATTACGTTTCCCTTCTCACTTTCGTCGATGCACTCAAAGTTAGTTTATAAGATGCAGTCATCTGACCACCACCATCACACTTTATTCCCATGTTTGTTTCTGAATCTGTGATACATAAATGATTCCTCTTTTCATTTCATTTTCAAATATTCCACAGTTCTGTTGACATTTTGTAAAGGGCCAGATGTGCTAACGAGATAATAATGTTCCACAGGTCTCATGAGCGGCTTTTTTCCGTAGTTTTTTAATTGGGAATTTCAGAATTGGCATCAAAACCATTGCTTGGGCCTGCGTTTCGTTCTCTGATGGATTTTATATTTTACCTTAATTAAGTTTTGAGTAGTTGCAATAATCATCATAATCATGGAAAGGCAGCGGTGCGCAATCTGGTGGAAATCCACAAGAAAAAGCACAACCTCTTTAACAAGACACAGACACCAAGGCAAGTTTATTTGTGTAACACAGTTCATACAAAAGGTAACGCAAAACAAGATAACAACAAGGCATTCAAATCATAAAAAATAATTATAACATAAATATAGTGAATATAAAACCCCTCAATTGTATGTACAGTGTGACAAAAATGTTTTAAACTGGGATTTGAACATTATTAGGTAAGATTGATAGATAAATAGATAGATACTGTAGATAGATAGATAGATAGATAGATAGATACTGTAGATAGATAGATATAGATAGATACTGTAGATAGATAGATATAGATAGATACTGTAGATAGATAGATAGATAGATATATAGATACTGTAGATAGATACTGTAGATAGATAGATAGATAGATAGATATATAGATACTGTAGATAGATACTGTAGAAAGATAGATAGATAGATATATAGATACTGTAGATAGATACTGTAGAAAGATAGATACTGTTGATAGATAGATAGATACTGTTACGGCCCGGCTCGTGAGACCATAACATGAGAGGGAGAACACGACAAACGGAGAGATTTAAACCCTCTGTGGGGCATTTATTTTAACAATAACAAAGTAATCTGTATAAAATCAGTGTAAGTGAGTTGTATGCTGTGGGGTGCAAGGTGTTGTATATGAAAGTCAGTAGGACAACCGTTGTGGTGCGTGTAAATGAACAAACAAACTGGCGTGGTGGCTGGTCCAACAGGGCCCAGAATGGTAGCGGCAGTCCGGGCACGCCGGCAGGTTCCCAGAAGCCAGGTGGGAGAGAGTGAGGCCCTTTTTGAAGCATCCGGGAAGTCACACGTGACTTCCCAGCTGCCTCCCATCATCTCAGCAGAATGTCGTACAAACACTGCCACCACAGGCCCAGCAGAGGGGGCCGTCACAGATACTGTAGCTAGATAAAGATACTGTAGATAGATAAAGATACTATAGATAGATAGATAGATAGATACTTTATTGATCCCTTGTAGGAGAAATTCAGGTATCCAGCAGCAGAAGACTCATCCAGGTCTGTTGTTCAGTCTGACAGCCGAAGGAACAATGGATCTCTTGAAACGTTTGAAGCCTGTCTCACATTGTCAGGAAGACTTGCAGATTTTAGCTGCATAAATCTGAAACGCTACTTCCCCATGTTTAGTTCTGACTCTGGACACCAACAGGAGACCAGTCCCTGTGCTCCTTTGAGTCCAAGTTGGTTAATATAAGGCTTTCGATAGCTTGGTGTGCAATAACTTAAACTAGGTATGATATGGTTCAAGAGAATGCAAAATTGGGACTGGGACAAAATAAGTAAATAAATGGGTTTTTTAAGCTATTATAAAACTTTGAACATCTCTTTGTCTACCTTCTACACTGTACTCTAATACAACATTGTAGATGTTTTTGGGTCTAACCACAAATAGGAGAAAAGCAACACAGCAACAACTATTTAAAAACAGAAAACGTGTTACTTTTATGACACTTTTAGATTTCAATGGTTTTAAAATATCAGCCCAATAGAAGCAGCAGGTGGCTACATAGTTCCCATAGTTATCACATGCCCACTTCTGCCTAGCATCTCTTCACACATCTTTCCCACTTTGAAGCTTTGTAAATAGTACGGTCCGATAAAAGTTGTTCACACCCAGCCCCCGTCAGCCTCGCCAACAGATGCATGGAATAAACGCAACAATAATTACAACGGCGTGTTTTTCATTTATCGCAGCGCCTGCAACTACCCTGTAATCTAAACACATTTCAACATGCGACGCTGTTAGCATGATAAGGTTAGCATAAGTGCCCATCGCAAACAAAAGCCAAGAATGCTAACAAAGAAGTCAGTTGTACCCTCGCCTTGTTTTTGTTGTTGTTGCGTCACACATGAGTTGGCCGTAATATAAAGCAGAGAAAGGTATAGGTTTGTAAATGTCTGGTAAATTAGAATTTTCTGAGATTTGGCAATACGAAAGGCTTTGTTTGAACAAGCTGCCATCCATAGAAATGACTTCAAGATGGAAATTAGGGCAATGCACACACATTCAATCCAATCCAATCCACTTTATTCATATAATACATTGTGCTGCACAATAAAATACTTATTAAAACAAATCCATAGTAAAACAGTAAAATCATGAACATTAAACATGAAAAACTCTGTGTTCATATATGTATAGATATAAAAATAGCAATTAAACAAAAAATAAAATAAAAGGACATTGGTGAGGTTTACAGCTGTTTGGTCCATTATCAGGTATTATAAGGTACTATATAACAGGGCTTTGAAAAATTATCAATTTTGTTGTTACATTTCATTTGATGATTTGTGAGAAATGGCACACAATTGTGAAGTGTAAGAAAATGTATATAATTATTGTATCGTATCCTTTTATTTAAAAAAGTTGCCTGATGATTTCTAATCGGAGTGTAGTCGGTATATTTACATCTGTTCTGTGACGGCCTCAGAGGTTTGTCAAGAGAATATTGGTCACTAAACAACATCATGAAGTCCAATGAGCTGCACCACATAGCTCGATGATGGGTTTGTTTTATTTTGGTCATCACATTAATAAAGTTACACTTCAAACATATGATATAATTCAATGAATTGCAACAAAAAAAGGAATAGGCCTGAAGAAATTCCTAAATGTTATGGAGAAGTTTAAGCATGGTTAGGTGCAAATATTTGTTAAACTTTGAACATCTAATTTTGTACCTTCTACACTGTAATAATTAATAATTAAAATAATAATCTTTATCTGCGCTTTTATAAAACAATATTTACAAAGCACTGCACAGTCAGGATAATAAACAATGAAACAGTCATAATACAAAGTCAACATAATTAGATAGGGTAGATACAGAAAGACAAAGCAGACAGAGCAAACACAAGAAAAAATACACAACAGAGACAAAGCAGACAGTAAAACACAAAATGGGAATTAAACGCGGTTTGATAAAAGTGGGTTTTAAGAAGTGTTTCGGCCGCTAACAGGCCGTACAGCCTCTCCTCCGCTCAGGTGGAAGCAGTGCTCATTGGTGCGCGTGCGTCACACACGGAGCCGCGCCTTTAAAGATTGTGCACATGCCAGAGATTCCTGTTGGCTCATCCTGTTCCCATCCTGACACCTGCGTGTCCCGCCTCCTTTTTGGTATGGTTTAGTTTGGTTTGGTTCGTCTAGGTTCGTTTTGGTTTATTTTCTACACACTATTCAACACTGCAGACATACACACACTCGCACACACTCACTACAGACTTCCACACCTCATTAAAATATTAGCTTGGGTTATCAATAAATATTATTTAAATTGGCAACTGTGGTTTGGCATGTTTCTGTCATTTCAATTGAGCCGGGTTATGACAGAAGTGAATTAAAGGAGGATACTGAGGGTGCTAGCCTTATCTCCTTGGGCAGATCGTTCCAAAGTCGAGGATCCCAAACTCTAATACCAGATTGTGGAGGTATACCCACTAACGGTTGATAATTGAACTGTCACGCTGGTTGTTGTCACCTTGGAAGGCTCTCTCTCTGTCCCTCAATCTCAGACCAGACGAAACAGCGCATGTAGTTATTATTAACGTTTGTTAAGAGGAATAACCCCTTGAGATGAATCATCTCGTTTCCGAAGGGGTCTATGTAGCTATAGAGGATTGGCCAAGTGTGGGTGCTTTGGAAAAAACTGGTCAAACCTACCCTCTCCCTCAGACCAACATGGACCCAACATGGACCCAACGATTCCCCAAACCAGGGAGTGAATGCACCCTCATCCCGAGCAGAGGCTGGATTCACTTGGCTGCGCGGAGGCTAGGTGAGCAGCCTTTTAGAGCTCCTCTGTGTAACAGGATTTTGCTGACTTAAGAGCATTACAAAGGCCCACTAATGAGAACAACAGGTTTAGTCCTCTCAGAATGGGGGAAAGTGAAGCAAATCCTACTGTCACTGCATGCTGAAGGAGGATTCAAATGGATGAGCTTTTGTGATGCTAAAACACAAGCCTCACAGCGTAATTGATTTGGTAGTATTTATTTACAGCACAGCTTTGGATTTAAAAAAAAATGTTTTCACGTCAAGTGGCTGCAGTAGTAACATCCACAGATATATATTGGAAATAAGAGAACTCTATATTCTTGACTAAATATAGCTCTCAATTGTTTTACAGTCTGATCTGGCTTTTTGTCTGTGTTGTTTGTTGTAATGTAAAGCGCTTTTCCAACTCCTTTGTATATGAGATATGCTTTAAAATGGATTTGACTTTTAACCGTTTTATGGTTTCCTCAACCATTTGGTGAGTCACTATATACTGTATCTACTTGAAGCTTGGAACCGAAATCTACCTCATTAGGACATCACTGTCATTTAGTTTTATTTGAGAGGCCTGTAATAAAATTTTTGAAGTGACTTACAGCTAATTTACACCGGAGGCGTTACAGCACGTACTGTACGCGTTATACGCGCAGCAGACGTGCATAACATTTTTCCATGTAAACCAATGGTGATATTTACACTAGTCCCCGACTCCACTGACTGCATAAAACGTACTACGTATCCAAACGGGTCCGTCCAAACGTGTCAGTTTCATCTCCGTTTCCGTTTTCTCCATGAGGGTGAATGGAAGTGGCTCCACTGCTCGCAACATACGTCTGTACGACACATGTAGGGAGCAGTGCGGGCATGCAGGTTGCAACTGACGCGGACGGATGAAATAGAAACACTCCTATTTTTTACGTACGTTGACGTGCGTATGGTCAGTTTTCCTTTGGAAATACAAAGGAAAAATATATCTACTATATTATTATATATGTATTGCTATAAGCTCGTAGTCCTTTGTTATAAGTGTTTGTTAATGACAATGATTATGAATAATGGGTTTTAAATTGAAATCATTGTTTCCTGATCGTATATCTGCCATTTGTTTTTCATGTAATGTCAATATTGACTCTTTTCTCTCTCCACTCCTATTTAAGTTTTGCCTCATCCATCGCCACGTCCTCGAATCACGGGGGGGGGGTCTTTGGCTCATTGGCTCATTGGCTCATGATCAGCTCCACACACACACACAGCACCTGTATCTAAACATTTGCAGGAGGAGCAGCAGGTTTTACAGTGATTCTGGACATTGTTTTTTTTTTTCTTTCGTAAAGTCTTGCGTCTGGCCAGACAAACACATGCATGTTATTTGTGTTGCTCAACATTAGTCCTCTGGCCCATACTGTCGTCTACACTGCCCCATAGACTACACAGGGAAAGCATCAGAAGGCCAGTGGACATACTGCCAAGTCATGTTACGCGCCTATGCGTGTAGTCAACGCCTACTGTGTAAATTCTCTGTTAACAAACAAAAAATGTTGTGGACAAATAATTTAAGGTTTGCTCAATTGTAAGACAGGGCCCTTGTTACGTGGTCTTACTTAGCTGCAGGTGCCCCACCTGATGTTCCCCAGGTTTCCCATCATGGTATTAACCAGGCTCTGCCCTGCTTAGCATTGGAACGTTGATGGGATCTGACTTTCATATGCAGGTGGCACCACAGTTAAAGATTTAAAAAAAGGCCAAAACTACATGCATGAGAAAACAAATGATAGAATAAAAAAGATTTGAGAGCGAAGTTCTAGTAAGATGGATTTTATTACATCGTTATACATTTTTGTTTTTTAATTGTTAGGTACCCCGGCTTTAACTTCATAGCAAAGCAAAGCACAGCATGCTCTTTACAACGTGTGCTTTTGCATTCTTGTGTTGCAGAGACGGAGTGGTTGCCAGGTTTGTAGCTACAGACGGAGGCATCACTAGAGTCTTTCCAAAAAGGTACTTTCTTTCTCTCTGACCCCTCTCTCATTCCATGTGTCCTCTCGGTTTCAAATGCCCCCTGATCGGCCTGTCGGATGTAAACAGATCCTGATGTGGGACACTCCTGGGTCTATAACTGGAGTGTTGGCCGCCCCTCTCACCTGCTCCATGTTGGATTAGTCTTTAAGCACAGATCAGTGGAGCCTGCCAGGGACAGGCTCTCTAAGGATGTGAGCTATAGTGCTGCTTTCATTCAGGTGCTGCAGGAACTCTGCTTGAGAAGGCAGGTATTCCTGTTATCTCACAGTCTTGACTTTCTCGTCACCAGTTAGGTGACTGATGTAGTATATATCAAATTATCAAATTAATTTCCTGGCGTTAGAAAATTTATTGTATACGTAGTTTATTAATTTAATCCTCTCATGGCCCAATTGAATTTGAATGACAAGAAAGATCCCTTAATAATCTGTTTTTGCTGAGATCAAGGAGACTGGAATTTTGGAAGTGAGAAAGCTCCGCCCCCAGATGAGCAGGTGGAAAACTGTGTGTTTCTAAAACTAAGTCAAAAAATGGTACTTCTGGGTAAAAAAGGGTCAAAAATATGGATGTGGAGTAGTTGGGTAATAAGAATGAATTTGTTCAAATCTGCAACGCCTGCCTACCTGAGAGGGTTAATTTTCAATGCACTAAATATACAGTGGTCAACTGTTTGTTATTAAGTAGATCTACAGAAATGCTTCAAACCAGCTTTTAGTGTTAGAAGGATTTTCTTCATAAATGGCTCTTTCCTTCTGCGAACTCTGTAACACAACCTTTGCAATACATACAGTATACAAAATACATTTAAAGCAGGTATTCAGTGTAACTGAATGCATTTTCAAAGTATTCTCCTCAAACCTGCATGAAAGCCTATTGTGAGCTCACCTTTGGATGTGTGAATCTCGTCCGACATTCACAGACCTACATTTCTGCTCTCCCTCACGGCCAGCACACACAGAATACATTTGCATGGTCTGTAACATTTCTGGCTCTAGTATTGGCTTTGCGATTATTCAGTCCATCTTTCATCACTTGACATTTGATTTTCAGCGCTGGGGCCGACTGGTTAGAGAATCCCGAGCCGTATGAGTGCAGCTCGTACAAGAGGGCCCTGGACAACGAGATCTATATATTCACTGCACCCATTTATAACGGTATGTAACAGACCGTGTTGGGGATTTTATTTGTTGGGTTTTTTGGGATCTTATTTGGCATATATCAGTGTTGTTCCACCGGTGGGACTTGGTGATGTTGCTTGGTGTGCCTTTGGAAATCATTCAATAGAGATACAACAAAATGGGAAAAGATTAGAAATACAGTAAGTTTTTGAACTTGTTTTTAAAAAATATATATATTACTGATGAGAATGACTGCATTGTTCATAAAGGCTGCCGAGTTTCAAGTGTAGTTTTGAAGTTTTCCGGTTTCAGCTGGTGCCCACACACCAGCTGAACAATGAGATGTTGATGGACAGATGGAAAGATGGATGGATGGATGGACGTAGGTTTGGTTCATTCATTATTTGTTACGTTCATTTGGTCGGATTATTCTTCAGTACAAGGTTATTTGGGACGACAGTGGCTCAATTGGTAGAGCATTGGCCTTTGAGCCTGAAGGTCGTGGGTTCGAGCTCACCACGGGACCTTCTCCACCGACTCCCACTGATGCCTGCTGTCGTTGTGTCCTTGGCAAGACACTAAACCTCTGGGAACACCTGGTGCCACAGTGGGGTGTGTGTGAATGGATGGTGGTTGTCGGAGGGGCTGCTGGCACATACTGGTTGCCTCGCTTCTGTCAGTGTGCCCCAGGGCAGCTTTGGCTACAGTAGTAGTTTATCACCATTGTGTATGGAGTGAAAAAATAAAACATGTGAAGTGTGCCCAATACAGCGCCATATACTGTAAAACCGATAATTATTATTACTATTATCAGTATAGCACAAACAGAACTGTATTGTTAACCTGGACTTGATCATTAGAAGACTGTTCCGGATTTTACCTACATTAAACTGATATGTTTAGTCCTATAGTTGTTCCTTGGGCATGTAATCCATACTCATTCAACAGTTCCAGAGGGTATATGAAAACTCTAAAATCCCCTATAAATTTAGAACCCACTGGAAATGGTAGAAAGACATGAGCTAATACGGTCTTCAAGTTCAAAAGCAAATACAGGAAAAGCGTTTTCACACCTGTTACTTTGTTTCATATTTAATTTACTGCACATTTTTAGCTTCTTCATATTTTTTTTCTCTGAGCCAATTAACTCTCTTGGGTTTATATTCTTTCCAGTGTTATTAGGAATATTATGACGCTTCTGTCTGGAATATGAGCGTTCGCTAATCTCTAAATCTCTGCTATCCCTGAGAGCCTGATGAGTAAGCTGCCTGCTCACCGCTACAAATATGCCAAAAATGAATCTGATCATTTGGTGGTATTATTTAAAAGAAGGAGAGATCATATGTATGTTCCTCTTAAAGCCTCTAATCCCAGCTCCTCTATGTGTCAATGTGTGGTCCAACAAGCTCTATACGCTTGTCTTTACCTCCAAAATATGCATTTTTAGCGTTTATATTCAGTTTTTTCTGTATGTACATGATACTGACTGTCTCTTTTCACACCTTTTTCTTTTGGTGTGGTATATAAGATTAGTAATTCTACACCTCCCCGTGGCAGTAACATAGGAATAGAGCTTGCAGATGGTTTCATACTCTAATAAATCTAATTATGAGTTTGGATGGCCATAATGAATGCATAACATGTCTTCATTAAAGGCACAGTATGTTCTATTTTTATTTCGAATTAAATCTATATATTTTATATATCTCCTCAGAAATTAACATAAAATAGAATGGACATGATTTACTTAAGAGATCATAAACATAAATATTATCAGATCATCCAATCAGAGAGCGAAATGAAGCCCTCATTTGCAGTGAAAGTTTGCTAGGTGAAATGTAGCTGCATGCATAATACAGAGTGTGTATTGTTGATTACTAAAATCTAGCTGGTGGATTGCATCAGTAATCAGTTCTTAGGAGCTATATGTGTCACAGGCAGGAAGATTATTTTCACAAAAGTTGGAATGTAATTGTAATGACTTAATTTGACCACTAAAGGAACAAGCTGTTCCTTTATAGAAGCAAATAAAAAATGTCAGTTTGACTCAATTCAAGTAAGAAACAAAGTTACAACTGTCTATAACAAATAAATTCTGACCCCATAAAAAAAAATTTGATTCCCTGACATTTTTACATTTTACAATCTCTTTCATTTCAATTGTAACCATAAAACTGCTCCAGCCCTCCACAATATGGAAATGGCTCCGACTCTGGGCGCTCTACGTTTAATTCATCTGTATAAAACTGTTTCTGAAATGACTGGCACAAAAAACTGATTGCACAATATTCAAAAATATTTCAAGTCCCTCTTAACTTATTTTTTATCATTTAATAATTCGCAGTGCAGAGGCTCACAGGTACAAAGCTGTATCAGTGCCGTACTTCTACATTTCATCCACGCTTTCTTATCCAGTTCACGTCGAGATTAGAAGTAGACATTTCAGAGGGATACGCAAAGTCATTAAGGAGCACAACGATATCCCTGCTGCACTTTAATGAGGAACATAGCGTTTTTACAAGCTCTTATAAAAGTGGATTTTGCTAAATACTGTATGTTTCCTCGTAAAAATGGCCCCGCACTCCCTCTGTCCATCCATCATCCAAACGCCTGGATCTGGAATTCCCCTCAATAAGCTGTGATTGCTTCCAGTTCATCCACCCTCCCCTGTCTCCATTCTTCTGTTTCATATCTGTCCAATTGTCTATCTTTCTAATTGTAACGCTCCAAAATGAAATACATTTGTTCAGACAAATAGGTAAGATGATGATGTAATTTCCTTCATTCTTCACAACAGCTGGTGTCTTATCGGTAGATCGTCCCAAGCGTGGGATTTTCTCATCGGAAAATAATTGCAATGTAATATAGAAAATCCTGATGAAATGATCTGAGTAAACATGCATTAGTGAAGCAGGGATGGAGATTATACGCAGACAAAATGAACATAATGAGTAAATGCTAACGATGGATCTAGGAAGAATTAGAGTGCTAATGTAATGTTTCAAGTTAGCTGCAAGGGTATTTGTATGGCACAATTCATACACAAGGCAACTCAAAGTGATAAACAAAACAAGGCAGACACAACAAGGCATCAAAATCATAAATAATCACAGTACATTAAAAAGAGTTCAGATAAAATCTCTTTGTATGCAGAGCTAAACAGAACTGTTTGTAACCTAGATGTGAAAATTATCAGAGAAGAGGCCTGTCTCACATTTTCAAGAAGACTGTTCCAGATTATAGCTGCGTGAATCTGAAATGCAGTCTCCCCTTGTTTAGCTCTGACTCTGAGCACCAGCAGAAGGCCAGTCCCTGTGCTCCCCAGAGTCTGAATTAGTTCATATTGCATTATTATGTCACTGATGTACTTTGGTACGAGGCCATGGAGAGACTTGTACACGAGCAGAGCTGAATTAAAGTCTATTTTCTGAGCCACAGGAAGCCAGTGCAAAAAAGGTTTTGAATGTACTGCAGCTGTTTTTCCTGCTCGTTTGGAGAGACCTGTGATGACTGACTGCATATGAATACATTAACTAACATCAGCATTATAAATGACATACTTTAATATGTTGGAAAGTGTATGTCAAATGTCCATCCATCTATTTTTTCTTCTCCGTAATCCATTTCTGGGTCGGGGGGTGGCAGTCAAAGATGCCACCCAGTACACAGAGCACCAGTTCTCACTGATCCTCCTGCAGGTGGTGAGTCCACAGGAGCCAATGTGATGCCAGCTTAATAATGTTCAAATGTTTGTAAAAGAAAAAAAGGTCTAAAAAATCCCTGTTCCTGGCTAACAAAAAAGCCAAACTGACCATCTCACTCTTTTTCTTCCCTGTGTATCCCTTCTGCAGGGGAGTCCCGGGAGCAGGTCACTGAAACCGGCATCCTGGTGAGCAAAGCCGTGGCCCTGACTGTAGACGAGGTCACCCTGAAGCCCGCAGGTAAGTCTTTCAGCTGACGCCCCGGGGCATCGGGAGTAATGATGAAAAATCCTGCATTTTTCATTGTGTCGGCTGACCCGCTCTGTTTGTGATCCGTAGTGGTGGGAGTCAAACTCAATGTCACATACTGGATGAACACTTTCATTAATGCCACTCTCAAACTGAATGTAAGTGGTGTCTCCTGTTGTGCATGCACCGCACACATTAGCATTAGCCTCATGACCTGGTTAGCATGTCACAGTGATGGGACCTCTTCACAGCACCGCTCGGCTGGTTCCGCTTGTGTCAATAGTGTGGATCTTCTCTTTATCGTCCCATTCATTCTCTTTATTATGCTGGCATCACGTTGTACATGGATAACGAAAGGCAGTATGTTCAGATGTTTGGTGTTGAAAGGCAGTAAACATGAATATTTACTTTACTTTACAGTATTAAAATGCTTGGCACATCCATCTCACAGTCAAGTGCATCAGACGAACCTAGCGCTTTGATAAATGAAGGCCTCCCTCTCAGTTGTCCTCTTGACCTCTCGAAACATTGCTCATGTGTGTACAGTATAAACATTCACAAGTAAATAATCGTGTAGTAATAAGTGTAAAAATATGCCTGTATGATGGATCAAGACCAGGATAAGCAACAATCCTATATAGTTGTAGAATCTACGGTTTTATCTTATAATAAGGTACGCTACTGTAAGGAATAGAATTTGACAAGACACATTCTCATGTCATGTCATTTTCTACCCCTTCTATTATTCCATTTCTGGGACTGAGGGGTGGCAATCAGAGCCGCCACCCAATGCTCAAAGAACCAGTCCCTCGCTGATCCTCCTTCAGGTTGTGGGTCCACAGGATGAATTTTTACACAAAAACCCAACAACCTAAAATATTACAATCTAGGGCCTGGGTTCGATCCCTGACTTTGCCCAAAATATAACAATTGTAAACCGCTTTTTGACTCTGGTCTGTGAAAGGCGGTATATAAATAAAGATTACTTACTTACTTACTTTGTGGTGTGAAAATGCTCCATGAAATTAAGTGAACATGGATCAAGCTATTGGATGGCTTATATAATATGTCATATCATAAACCTGGTGATCTTACAGGATATACACACAAAGGTGATACAAGAAACTCAAATGTACCAATTCTGTGATATTGTTATTATGCAGCTTGTGGCCTTGTAAGACGGAGTAAATGGTACTGAATACTACCCACCTCATGAGTCATCCAGCTATGACTTGCAGTTTGCCATGAGATAATGAAGTAAGGATTTATATTTCCAATGCCATGTGTTTCCATATTTCACCCAAAAGCTTGAATGTAAAGACAAGAGAAGAGCTGCACTATAGGACAGCTGGGACTAGCCGTGCAGTATGGTGCAAAAGGCCTATAGACTCATTCATAAACACGTCTGACCAGATGGCCGGGTACACAAAGCCATCTGAGGCGTCCTCAAAGTCTTTGCTCAGGCAACTACTTTCTGGTCTAAGCTTTGTAGGTGATTGATGAATCGCCTGCAAGTAACCAGGTCATGAAGCACAACCAGAGCAGAGCATGCTACTGCCGGACACAATTAACACAATTGTTTTTGAATATTGCTTTAAGAACAATGTACTCATGTATTGTGTTTTGCCTCAACTTACAATTGGCAGTAGCTATTATGAATGTTCTTCCAATAATGTATATACTGTATATTAATGTTATTTATGTGTTATTTTGTATGTAATTCTACAAATGAAGACATTTTACATCCAGAACAGTGGGGGCGGTCACTGTTGAGAACCAATATTTCAAATGTGTGTCAGTCAGAGCGGGAAAGCATATTGACAGATTGCATAGCTATAAAAACATGTAGAATAATTTGTTTTGTTCTGTCTTTACTCTTAAATCTTTGACCAATGATTATTCTCATTATTCATTTTTATGAAATGAAAGGCTTAACTAGCGATAGCGCGTGCACAAGGCATTAGCATAATTTTAATCCTGGGGTAATTGGAGATTGCAGTCTTGTCTAAGAAGTTCATTAATAGAGTTTTATACATTTTCAGTCGCTAGAGTTCAACACGCATTTGTTTTCTATAGTGCAAGGATGAAATCTGTGGCTGTCTTCACAATGACAAGGTAATCACAACAAAAGCTTTTATTTTCATTTTGGATGTGATGATTAAATGAGTACTTTGATGTTTTTTTCGTGTAGCATATCAACTGTGTGATTCTGGACGATGGTGGATTCTTGCTCATGTCCAATCAGGATGAGTACATTTCACTGGTGAGAATTTTGAAATACAAAATATGTTGCAGCACACATACAGGACAGTAGTAAGAGCACCCAAAATATACAATATGGTTAGCTGCTATGTTTCTTAGTTTGCTGTAAATGCTTCAATATCAATATATAGATATAGTGGAACCTCTCTTTCACGCAGCGAGGGTGAATAAGTCTCTCACTGAAGCTGCTCTCCAGATAAATGACATGGTGAAATGATATGCTGTTTATGGGAAAACATGTAGAATGGCTAGAGAAACGTTTTTGAGTAGTGGAACAACTCCCTCAAGTGATAGAAGTGGGAAATTACGGTATATTTTACTAAACGTTGCAGCAGCGTGATTTAAGGTACACGTTGTAAAGAATTTAATTGACTGGATAAATTCTCTACTAGAACAATTTTGGAGGCAATACTTCAGTTTTAACTCCTGATTGCATAGTTGGAAACTAGCTGTACAGCTAATACTGAGACATTTGGAGTAATGTTGATAAAATTAAATATAGTCTGATTTTTATGGATTTGTTCCTGATTAGCGTGGATTGAGATTCATACCTTTTCTTTGGCATTTGGTGCTTTAGAGTTTGATATAACATTTGTGGAGGGAAAAAACATAAATAAACAAAATCAGCAAAAATTGACAAGCAACAAAAAACACCCACAATTACATCTGGCAATAAACACTCACTTTTACTAATGCTTTTCAGAAATCACATGCTTTGAGTGATAGATGCTGAAACACCTGACAGTCTGTTTTTTGAGGAGGAAACAATGTCGTAATGCAGCTAAAAACTCCATGAAAAGACATTTTTGACTTGTAGTAGGGAGGGTCCAACATCTGTTCTAAAACATCTCAAAGATATTTTATGGAGGCCTTTATAGAGCCTTTGATAAGCAGATCCCATTTCACTGTTCATTTTGTACGTCCACTGGAGCTCTGCAGCTGGCTCTATTCTTTGAATTATATAGTAGGTTTGTTCATGTCTGTCAAATCTGTTGACACCATGTATTTAATGTCAGTGAAATGCCATGGTCGCTGCTGAGTTGGAAAATTCCCCAGTTTTAAAGCACAAGACGTAATATAATGGTCAAATGAGAACTGAACCATTATTTTTATTCATTTTTCTTATGGCTAACATAAACCATTAAACAAGAGATATTAAGCTTATGTCTGCTATTTAATATATGGCACGCATGGATCATTGAGAATGCTGTTTCAACCACAGTTGAACCTGATGAAATCTCACACAACAAAGAGACAAAGTTAATCTTTTACTTGTTACATTATACAAGGAGAATGTCTTGACAGAGGCAAGGCACAGACCGTAGCCTCTCTCAGGACAAGTCTGAAGATTCACAGTCTACAAGCCCCTTTTGGTAGAACAAGACACACCTTCGTATGCAGATGAGAAAGGAAGAAACCAACACAACAAAAGACACTCCGAATTAGCGTATACAAAGACTGCTTCTCCTGGTGTTTAACATATGAGCTCCCCAGACCTCTCGGAGTTTTGCTGAAGCTAAAGTGAATTACAATACAGAGAATTCAGCACATAGCCACATACGATTTATCAAAATGATAACTTAAATTACATTCCAATAACAATCATCATTATGCATGATGAATTTTCAATCTTATATAATCGATATGCAAGAGCCTGATGAGCACTTTTTTCGCTTAAGAGCTAAAAGTGCAACTCAAGTTTTTCCCACTGATAAGCCTGTGTACCACCCTGATGGTACAGGATCTTGGGGACGCCAACATGGACGCAGCCAGTGGTAACAAGGGTTCACTCAATCCACGGATGAAGTTCGCCATCAGCTGATATGTTTTTCTTTAAGCAGTAATGCCTGAGCAACACCGCCAAATCACCCTTGTATTACAGATTTGGAAAAGAGAATCTGCCACCAATGTGTAAAAACAGTATTTGTGTCACGTCATTGAGGAAATCGTGTTTTGAGGCATGTGAAGTGTTTTTGAGTGTCCAAAAAAAGACTATCTGAAACGTATGGATTATTATTATGATTGATATAGTATCAATCATAATATTCATGCCTAAAATACTACTTAACTTAGAACCGACAGAAAGACTTTCTATGTGGTTTGGTAACCTACAGTCAAAGAAAGGAGAGCTCTAATCAATTTGGTCCGCTCTGCAAAGAAGGCTGTGAGCTGCCTGTTCTGGAAGCTCTTCATTAAACTCTCTGAATCTTCAAGGACTCTTCTAGCCACCCTTGAAAGGCTATGCTTTTATTCTGATTTCTTAAAAGTAAAAAGAATGACAGAATAAAATTACATTTAGCAGTGTGCAGCGCCTTTCTGGTTTGTTATGTGAACTCTTTCTCTTGCCCACGGCGTTACAGATCGGCCAGTTCTTTGGAGAGGTGGACCCGGTGTTGATGATCAGCCTTGTGAACCAGTCTTTGTACTCTTTCAACAAGACGTACGACTACCAGTCTGTGTGCGACCCTGAAGAGGAGAGCAAAGCTGCGGCCGGCCTGCGCTCCGTCCACGTGGTGAGGGAACATCACGCACCCATCTGCTCAGCTTTGTGGAACCCCTGCAGTCTATACACCGATCTGACCTCCTTGTCTTTGCACTCCCTTTGCAGCCTACTATAGCAGAGCTGCTCAGTATCGGCTGGTGGGCTTCTACAGCAGCCTGGTGAGCCAAAAAACATGCATTGTCAGCCTGATCTTTCCTTTATACAATATGTAATGTGTTTGAAAATGTTTGTAACCTTAGATGACGTATGTTGAAAGTCGGAAGGATGTTGTTGACACTTTAATTTTGACACGTCTTCACCATTATGGAAAGCAACACAGGTTCAATTAATTCTATGATAACGGATTGCCCGGGTTGACTCGGCATTTCAACACGGGTCACACAACATGGGTCTTCAGTGTCTAGAGCAGTGGTAGACCTTGGACATTTTGCTTTGATAATGAAACGTGCTATTGATTTACATACAAAGTTGTAAAGGACGTTTTAATTTTAGTTCTAAAAAGTTGAGAAAGGCTCCTCTGCCCTTGACAGCCTTGTGTAACACATTTGAAAGAGAGCTTTTACACGTACAGTAAGTGTGTTGGCCGAGGTTTGGATGAAACTACAACTCCAGGTCTGTTTTTCATGAGTACGTTTACGAAGCATCAGTAAACATGAAGACAATTGTGCGTCATTTATCCTTCAAAACTCGTAACTTTTAGAATGGGTGGCAGTTTGATGACTCTTTAAATGACCACACTCATTCAAACAGTTTTTCTTTAATGGCTTTTGCATGTAAAGGGCCCTGTTTAGTCATTGGGGTCAGTGCAGGACAGGCAGGCTCACATATGCTGCTTTTATGGGAGTGTGACGGATGGCTCCCTGGGCACTCGCAGCAGAAGCAGCAGCAGCAGCAGTAGTAGTAATAGTGGTGGTGGCCCTGGCCCTGGCTCCAGAGACTCAGCAGCTGGGATTACACTGCTGCTGTGGATGTCATTGTTGTGGCTACAGTATTCAAGATGGAGGACTGACTCAGACTCACTGTACTCTCTCCTCATGCAGGTCAATACTGCAGCAGATCTTCTTCGGCCTCATATTTCCCAATCTGTTCGGAAGAGGTAAGACAATTGGTGATAAATGATTAGTAATAGAATTAGTAAGGTAAAAGCAGTTTGGGTAGAAAAGTTGAGTGGTGTAAAATGCTTAAACCTGTATTGATTACCTCACTCAGCAGACTCAGAGGATCCACTGGACTCACAATCTGCACAAATTTTTAGAGGAATGTTGACCCAATGTAAAACCTAAACATGGCTTGAACACAACAAACTTTGCATAAAAAAGGACGTTATAATAAGTTGATTAATTAGTACACATAGCTGGAATAGTCTATAATATGGCATTACAAATATCTTATTCATGTGCATCTTAAAAAAAACATGCACACTTCTACAGCTTCTTAAAATCTGCACTGATGTACTGTATGTGTCCATTTAACTTCAATATTGGAATTCTTTGACTAAACGTTACAACGTTTAGTCAAAGACTAAACGTTATATTCTAATCATCAAAGCAACAGATACTGTAAGTTCAAGACTGCAATGGGAAAAGCCATCAGATCAGATTGTTGTAGTCTTGCATCAAAAACGTACTTAAATGTGTAAGAGATGGAAGACTACTGCATGTCAAGAAATATTTTGATACCTTGCAAAAGCTGTTCAAATGATTGTCTCTTATCGACCTGAATAACTGTATGATGTTCATGTGTGATCTTCCCAGTGGAGTCTGCGGAAGAGGACATTTCAGAAAACATGTTCAAAGAGAGCTGCATCACGGAGCAAACGCAGTATTTCTTTGACAATGAGAAGAGGTCCTTCTCCGGCCTCCTGGACTGTGGCAACTGCTCTCGGTATACTATTATTATTATCATTATGATTAATATTGGTGTCTCATCCACTCTAACATGCTTTAGATCATTAATGCGCACAAAACAACAACTTTCCAGACCAATGTTCTAGTTCAGGTCAAAGTATATTTTTGTCGGGGGCCAAATTAAATAATATATATAGTTGGTTGAAGGCCAATGTTTTTTACCAGGTATCTATTTGTTTAAAGCTCAT
The DNA here is from genome assembly GCA_964034765.1 of Knipowitschia caucasica. Taxonomy (NCBI): domain Eukaryota; kingdom Metazoa; phylum Chordata; class Actinopteri; order Gobiiformes; family Gobiidae; genus Knipowitschia; species Knipowitschia caucasica. Next base: position 12,581,103 of record OZ035824.1, on the reverse strand, counting down.
CCTTAAACTTTCCACACAGAAAGTTTGCTATTTTTTCTATAGTTATATTTAATGTCCTGGAGGTAGTTTTGTCCAAATCGGTTTCAATATTACAATTATATTATATTGTAATATTGAATCCAGTTATGTTTGGAATGAACTAAGACTGAAGAGTTGCAGGACATTTGTTTTAATCAAGCTAATAATTATGACTTGAGTTCAATGTACACAATGAAATGAATGATGTTTTCTTGATAAAATTAGCTTTTTGAAGGATGTATGTCACAAGTACACGTTCTCAAGGGAATATAATGATCATGCAAGAATACTTTGAATAGAAGTTATTATTGTACTGGAAAGCTTCAATCATTCCCTTGTCCAAATTAAATTGGGTTGGACAAAATGTGTGCATTTTTGCTTTTTCTCACAAAGCCTAATCTTGTGTTTTGTGAGTTATCCGCAGAAATATACTTTATTAAAACAGTTGTAAAGATTTCAAGGAGAAGTGATTCATATTCTTTACACAATGGCCTTAAGAAATAGTTACCAACAAACTAGGAAAAAAGCAACCCGTCATGGCCACTCTTACACAAATGGAACAGTCTACAAATACATAATACATTTTTGGCAGTTTGACTGTATCCAGCTGCTTTCAGGGGAGTTGCGATCAAACACAGATTACCTTGATGTGTCAAGCTAGAATTGCAAGGGAAGCTATAAAGTTGTTCTCAAAAAATAATTCTATTCCCTCTCCCTTTGGTCCCAAGGCTTCATTATGAACTAGGAGTACGGCAGTTCACGGACCAGTGCACGTGTAGTTACTTCATGTGCAGCCTGGGCTTAAACATGCCCCTGAGTGGAGCTGCTGTCAGGGTGGTGGACTCGTCAAAAGATGAGGACATTAAAAAACTGTCAGATCTTGGCTTCAAGTCCTTATTCCTTCCACATTAGAGCGATGCTTTGGGTGTCTATTTATTTCATGTTTAATAATCACATACATCAAGGTGACTGTCATTTAATTTTCAGCCCTTGCATTTGGTTTTAAGACAGTGGCAACTCCACTCAAGAAATTGGTTGGTTAGAAATAGAAAAGCAGTTTAGAAAGGTAAAAAAAACAAGTGAAATCATTTCTATGTGGGTTGATGAGAAGATGACAGTAGAGGACCATAGATTTTTTTTTTTTACACAAAAGGGTGGTGACCTAAGTTTTTCTTTTCCTACTGTTCACATATTTAGGTGGAATATCAAATAACAAAATGCAACCCTATTGATTGTGATTTCATAACAGATTTTTAAAATGCCACATTCGGAACATCACGTCACATCTGGCCACCTTCCCATAGACAATGTCAAACTAACATAACTTTTATTTCCAGGATGTACCGAGCCGAGAAGCTGCCCAACACAAACCTGGTGTTCCTGATCACAGACGCCAAAAGCACGTGTCTGTCGTGTGACCCCAGGCCGCTGCGGCAGGCGGAGCAGCCCTGTATCCTTCTGCTCGGCACTAACCCATCTAGACATGACCGTGGCCCATCCATTCAAAAACCCTCCATCTGTATGAAAGCAATACACACACATACTGTGGGATTCAAGAAATACAGCCAATGTCATGTTTATGCCCAAGGTGCGCTTGTAGATGCAATAAAAAAATTAAACATAATTTAAGTTACAAAAAAAATGAGTGTGCAATATAAGTGCAGTGCTACACATAATAATGCAATGATGTGAAAATTGCAATAGTGCAGAGTGTGCAATAATACTGAATGTGCAATACTGCTGAGTGTGCAATGTGTGGACGTAACCGTTAACGTATTTTCAATATCATTTATTGACAACTTTTGTACTATGGTCCGCTTCCTGATTGTTGCCATGGAGATGTTTTGGTTTTGCTTGGATTTTTTTTTTTCTGCGATGCCCCGTTCACATAAACCACCCATGTATGCAGCAGAGACAGTTCTCGGCATGCTCCAACAAGAACCCAATTTACTGTGTCTGCTCTTTCCGAGAGATTCACATTAACATATCAGGAAACTGAAGGTGTTCTGCGCCGTTAGCTCTGGAACAGATGCCCAGTATTTAGAGACAACAGCAACAGAGTGGATACAACAAGACTGAAAGCACACAGACAACTTATAACTGGAAACAACACGATCCAACAATGAATCATTCCATTTCCGTGTGAAATGATGTGTGTTCGTAAGTGCGACTGTGGGACAACGGCTAGAAATTACCCCAAGGCTGTTACTATCTGGTGTATTTACAGCACCACTGTTTATTAATACGCTCTTTCCCATCCAAACAAAAAAGCGAACAAAACAAATAACTAAAAGCTGTCAGGCGAGGGGTTTTAGCGCACCGTTAGCTTGATATGAAAGTTTCATTAAGAACATTACACTTTGCAGGCTCTTAAAAACAAGGTTAGTTCTTTAGAATGCAGTGACTCCATCTATGTCTGTCCCGACTCTACTAGAATTGGATTCTAGAGTTAAAAGAAGTTCATAAACACTTGAATACCACTTGGTTTGGTTTTGTGTATGACAGAAGTATTATTATATATTATCAGCGGAGTATAGACACATGTTTACAGCAGCAAGAAACCCATGTCCTGCGACTCAATTTGGCCGTCATTCATATACATCGTTGCGAGGGTAAGGACAGGGAAAGACTCTGGACTTACTGTAGTTGTATGTGAATAAGGTGAATGGTCACACAACACACAAAACCACCGAAAAGTAGGTCCAAAAGTGGGCAGTAATGCACTTTAACGAGCATGTTATTGGGATAAGTTGAGTGTGTCTATTGCGTGTCTTGTGGATCGGATCTCCATCCTCTGCTATTCTTTTTGGTGAAGAACATTCTAAAACCACCGCTCTGGAAACCTCAAAGCCCATTACATGTCAACCCATCATACAACCGAATCATCTGCGAGTTTGCGTGTAGAAATTACAACACGATGGGACATTCATGCGCAATTTTCAAGATTTCAACCGGACGAGACGCATTTAGGGGATCCCCAGGGCGCCTGCAGTCCGCATAAATCACTCCATCACTTTCACAACAGCACAGCGGTTAACCTCTGCAGCCGAGAGTACCAGGTCTGGGTCCCGAAAGGCTTCTCCGGTGGACGCTTACCTCCAGGCGTATTATGTGCAAGTGGAGATTACATTTCAGGGGGATCCGGTTTCTTTGTTTTCATTCATGTCGGCCGCACTCCGCCATAAGGCCGTATTGAAATTACAAGCAGGTGGGAGCGCCGTATACGCACCTTTTTATTGAGGCTTCCTGTCGCTCTGTAAATATGTCATCGCCAGAGATCAACGCTCGGTCAGTCCAAGAGAAAATTATCGTAATGTTTGCTTATTGCTGTAAGGAATACCTTGAGGGCCGAATTACAACAACCTGAATGTGTAATGGGTAAAAATTCACTTCAAATGTGTTCAATCATCCATTTTGATCAGCTGACACATTTTGGATCAGTTAAAACACTTAATACATATTGTGGCATGCACTTTTTAACCACTAGAGAAAAGGGGGGAAAGTAAAGTAATTGACATACCCCTTCTTTTGATAATGTCTTTAGATCTACTTTAGTCTTGGTTTGGATCAGTTCCAGTCCCGGCCCCGCCGTCCAGATCCAATCCTGCTTTAGTCCCACTTTAGACCTGATTCTTTATTCTGGCTTTGATCCTACTTTTAGACATGGTTTTTAGTCTTGCAGTCCTCAGTCAGTAAGCTGGGTCTGGTCACTCCTGTGTGCTAACAAATCTGCATTTCTCATGAATATTTACATAAACAGATGGATTGATGATAGTGTATTCCAAAAAATAAGACCTTTGAACGTTCTGATTGAGTCCTCATCGATACCATCTGTCAATGTGGTCTTACTGCAAAAAGCAAATTAAGTGAATCTTGAATCTTCATCTTGAATTGAGATTGAATTGATACTGACGCTGATGTATTTGAGTGTGACACAAAAACATTTTGATGTTTTTACTGCTTAAAATTAAGATTTTTTTACTGGGTTGGTTTTCCCTTCCAGATAAGACATGGTCACAGCAAGCAAGTACATTTATAATGCCTCAAAACAAGATTATTTCCAGCACAGTACGAATTTTATTTTCTAATTCCAACTGTCGGCTGGTGCTATGTGTACTGGGTGGGATCTCTAGCCACCCCCCCCCCCCCCCCCCCCGACCCAGAAATTAGGGGTAGAAAATGGATGGATGGATGGATGGAATTCCAACTGTAATATTAGCTTGTTCCATTCAGAAACAAAATATACTCAAATCCGTCAACCTATGTCGGACTAATTTTTTTTCCATACTTGAAAAAATATAACGGCTACATCAAAGTTTATGAAAAATACTTTATATATATTTTATATATTTTATATATATATTTTATTGTTCTTTTCATGAGACAAGCTCCAAGTTTGGTCAAGTTTATATGAAGACCATTCCATTGGCTTCTTGCAAAACAGACTTCTTACATTCTGCACTTCTTACTAACCTTTTTACACATATATTCTGCAGTGTAGTAAATAAATTTGAGCTAAAAGTCCCCTCTGTAACTGAATATGCCGTAGTGGTGAAGGAAAAAGCACCTGCCAGTAGCTCCATGCTGTTCCCATTTCCAGTGTTTAAACAGCACAATTGTACAGTCCGCCTGGCCTCTGCTTCAAATAGCCGCCGTTAGCATAGCATTGCATCATCCTCAGCACGATGAAGATGGATTTCAGTGTGCTGAGGGAATGCAGATGTCATAAACGTCCAGATGTTGGCACTAGGTAGCATGCGGAGTTGGAGAGTGCTGCTCCTTGAACTGTGGTTGTTTGTTGGGCTTGTTTTCTAGACGCAGTGAGGAAGCATTGGATTCGGAACAGTTCTCACTTAACTCGCTTATTTATTTACAATCAATCAATCTTTCTTTTTTCAGCACTTTTCCTACGCAGGATCACTCAAAGCACTTTGCAGTCCACATCACACAAGGCACAAATTATCACATCAAAACATAAACACCAAATCACCATTGAAAACTCAATTAAAATAAAATAAGTTGTTAAAAACATGAAAATCACAAAAGTTATTACTTTTGTTGCTATACCCAAATAAAACTTTCCATAATAATGTACATCATTAAAAAATTGGTAAAATTAAACTCTGAATTTTTCTGTCAAGGATCACCCAGGCGCAAATGTAAAATAATAATAATAATCTTCATTTGTATAGCACTTTTAAAAACAATGTTTACAAAGCGCTGCACAGTCAGCATGATAAACAATAAAACAGTCATAATGCAAAGTCAAAATAATTGGATACAGTAGATACAGGAAAACAAAGGAGACAGAGCAAAAAACAAAGACAAAGAAAACATTAAAATACAGCATGTGAAGTTTAAAACTAACAGTTAAAAGCTGTTCGATAAAAGTGGGTTTTAAGAAGTGATTTAAAAGAGGATACTGATGGTGTTAGCTTTATCTCCTCGGGCAGGTCGTTCCAAAGCCGAGGAGCCCGGACAGAGAAGGCTCGGTCACCTCTTGCCCAGAGCCTCGACCTTGGAACAGTCAACAGGGACCTGCCCGAGGATCTAAGGCTGCGGGGGGGGGCTCGTAGGGGGTTAAAAGTTCATAAATATATCTGGGTGCCAGACCTAAACGAGCTTTAAAAGTAATCAGTAAAATCTTAAAATCAATTCTAAAATGTACAGGGAGCCAGTGGAGGGACGCTAAAACAGGGGTGATGTGCTCCCTTCTGTTAAAACCAGTGAGAAGTCTGGCTGCTGCGTTCTGGACCAGTTGGAGGCGGGAGAGATATTCATACATATTTAAAAATGAGATATTCCCTATCAAAACAAAAATTCTGTCATCATTTGTAAATTGAATCTTGAAATCACCTAAGTTCATGCTTCAGGAATCCATATAAGGTCCCAACCCCTTGACTTTTGAAAACTTTCTAAAACTCAAACCAATTATTGTAGTAAATCTAAAATCTTCACATTTGGCCATACAATGCAAATGGGACTTACTGGACCTTCCTATTAAGCCATCATCAAAGAAAGAATTGGTGGCATAAGGTTTAGTGCAGAGGTGGGCCAAGCCTCTTTTATATAAATAGGTCATCTTCGCTCTAATTTGGGATAAAGTAGCCTGTATTATGTTTAAAAAGGGTAAGCCTAGTGTGTCTTGTCCTGTCCTTTCATGGCAAAATCATTTTTAAACACTTTGGGCACTTCTGGCTTAGAGGGTTAAGCAATGTCAAACAATGTGTACAATCTTAAACTACAGATAATGTCAGTTTGAAGCTCTTCTCCCTCCTCGATCACCTCAGGCTAATGCGATCTCACAGTGAATCCCATTAGGCCGAAAGTTCTGCATCAGCACATCATTGAAATGTAGATCCGTAAATGTGCCGTGCTGGCGGAGCGACTCTTTTTCCTGAACGCAGAGGTCAGCTGAAGGACCGGACCAGTGCGAGCTCGCCCAGAACCCCAGGTACCGCAAAGGCCCGGACGTCTGCTTCGACAACAACGAGAGCGTAAGTTTTCCCGATCCCAGAGAGAAGCAGCAATCCCAATGTTGTTTTGACTTGGATTAAGTTCAGCTGTCAAGGGTTCAAGGTCTGTAAAGCTTGGGGAAAAAAACTGGACTTTTAAGGTTGTAGAAGAGCTAGGGACTCATAAATAAAACTAGGTTGTTACCTCTAAATGTACATAAAAAAAATATAGACAGTAGACACAGTAGAAAGATGGACATTGGTAATCCCCCAAGCTGGATGGAAGATGGAAGTGCTCGTGGACAATCTTTTTCTCTAACTCAAGTAAACTCAAGCCACACTCACCATCGTGGGCTTCATAAATCTGTGCTTTATTGCATGATCTCTATAATCTTGGTGTTTAATTTGTGATATTATCTTTGTAAATCCAAGTATGAGTCAAATATCAACAACTGACCAATCAAGAACTTTCTGTTGGCCACTTTCCAACTAAAATAGCCTGTTAAAAAGAGCTTTAATTGGTCTCATATGGATTAAGGCTACTCTTAATGTATGGCTTATGATTTCGACACAAACAAAAAAGTATGATGAGGGGTTTTGCACTTGCTTAAAGTTTATTTCCTCAACCCGCTTTTGGTGAAGTGGTTTGATACCTGCTTATGTTATTGCCTTGGTTTACATGTTGCTCAGTTTTGTTTAAAAATCCAGGATGCACGTTTAAATGCCCCCCTTGAAATATTATATTATGTGAGTTCAAGATATGTGTTAAAGATAATACAGGAAATGCAAACCCGTCATTCCTGATTTTAAAGTAATGTGAAGATATTTGTCTCGTTAAAAATCCGAAAATTACAAATAAAATCATCCATGACCCCTTCTCTGAGGACCACGGATTGTTTGAAAGTACCTACGTGGTTTGTATTTTTCTATTTTAGTCATTCATAATTGATGGTATTCCATTTATTTGATTGACACATTTATGAAAATAAAGTCCTTCAAGGTCATGGGAAAATTGTAGAGTGGTTATAGAAAAGTAGTGGAAAACCCCAGCTCTACAGCAGTCAGTAGAGGTTAAATATAACCCTGAACAAACCCAGACTCATGCTACCTCCAATTCCACATTTGAGCTTTTTTCTCTTAAATGGTCGACACCCTGATGAAATTTAGTGGAAGGGGTTAAAAATAATAATAATGATAGATTAATGTTGAAGTCCAAATTGCAAAAGCGCACACTCGGAGAGCACATGCATTGTAACACACACACATGCAGTTAATGTATCTCCGCATGAACACGCCTGTGACCAGACAGTAATTCTGGGAAATTGACTCCAATTGACTGGGAAAGTCTTTTGCAGAGTTCCGTGCATTATATTCTCTCCTGCTTTATCGGTTTCCGGGTCACTGCGGCAACAGTCTGTAGTGACAGACCCAGACTTCTCTATCCAAGTTCATCTAAGGGAATCCCCAGGCCAGCTGAGAGACCTAGTCCCTCCAGCATTTCCGGGTTCCTCCTGGAGCCTCATCCAAATGGGAGATCCCCAGCATCCAAAATATCCCCAGCTCTCTACTCTGCATAAGAAACTAATTTGTGCCACTTCTATCCGCAATGTTGTTCTTTTGTTCATTACCCAAAGCTCATGACCATAGATGGTAAATTAAGAGCTTTGACTGTAGAAGCTGCTCCTTCCTCACCAGAGCAGTCCAATACATCAACCACACATGTCTGTCAACCTCACACTCCATCCTTCCCTCATTGTGAACAAGAGCCTGAAAATCACGGCTGGTTCTCACATGTGGACGAGTTCAAGTGAACCGATAAACAAGTACTGACGTTTTTCTCCACCCAATTAACACATCCTTTTAAATCATATTTGGTGTGCTCGTGAGACTATTTGTTATTGCCAAACCACATGCAAACACTTCAGACAACTCTAATTCTCATTGCTGTTTTCTTGCATGCCTTCTTCTCTGGCCGCGCACACAACTCACGATGTGCTTGGAAACATCTCCATTAGCGCCGCTTCAGTCTGTCATTCTCTGTCTGCTTTGCATCATATCTTCATTCTACTTGGCTGACGTTCTGACCGCGTCCTCACATGATTGATTCTGTAGTGATGTGATTGTTTTCTCTCCATCCTCCTCCATATGTTCTGCATGTTGGTGCCTGCTCATCTGCTCTGTGGCCTTCTCCAGGACGGGCCTCTCTGTCCGACCAGCCGAGGCGTTTCTCTCAGCCGCATGTCCATCACCGCCATTCTAATGTTTGGGTCAGTCGCTTTGCCTGCTTTTACTAACAATGTCTTTGATTTCATGAAGCATCTAAATAAATGACTGTGGGTATGCTGCAAAAAGAGTACATTTCAACATGAATACACAGTTGACCTTCAAAGTTTTACGATTAAGATATCCATTATTCGTCCCATAGTGGGGAAATGTCATTGTTGCATCACCAGTTACAGAACAGTAGGAATGAGGAGAGCACAACACAAGATAAGTGAACAATAGCTATACTAATTCAAATAAATCAAAATGAGTGGATAGCACTCTCGCTTCACAGCAAGAAGATCCTGGATTCAAATCCCGGTCGGAACAAGGCCTTTCTGAGTGGAGTTGTTGCATGTTCTCCCCGTGTCAGCTCCGGTTTCCTCCGATAGCTCCGGTTTTCCACATGTTTGCACATTCTGTCATGTTACAACCACAAACATAAAGATTCAATTTTGTTTTTATTTACTGAAAGATCACAACAAAGCAACAACTGGGAAGTGAAAACAAAATGATGCATGACTTTTTTTTTCTTTTGAAAACCGAAAACCTGATCCAATAATCATACATTTATCTGAGGGCATTAAATATACTTTAAAATGGCTCTAAAATATTTGTATTCTCACATTTTGCCTTGACCATTGAATTTTTTGTGAACTTAGACTTTGATTATAGTGTATTGACTAAATAAAAGATTGTGGTGGTAACATGACTGTGCGGCTCTCTGATAGCCGTACGGAGAGGCGCTTCTCTCGGAAAAAGTTCAATTCTTGCTTTTGCCGCATGCATCGAGTGTCTGTACCCACTGCCTCTACCGCACATGCTATTCCTCTCACGGACACGGCATTGAAACACAAAGCAATCTATAGATCCATGGACCCGTGGTTTTTTTGCATTTCCCAGAATGCCTTGCTGTTCAGGCTCAGCTTTACTTCCTGTGTTTTCTTCCTGTTTTTTCAATCGAAGTTAAACTATCGAACATTCTATCGACATCGAGCACGCGTCTATCGTAATATATATTGTTATCGTGTTATCGCCCAGCCCTACTGAAACCTAATCTGAATCAGAATGCAGCTGTTATCCTATACTGATCCTAAAAGCATGCATATAGCCATAAAGAATGAATTCACTTAGAAGCATAGCTATGTCCATGTGGCATTTGACTCCTGCAGCGTAGATGCTTTGAAGTAACTGACCAATTTTTAAAAGTAAGGAGTAGAATGAATAGATATTTTGGTTTATAAGTAAGGAGTATATATTTGTTTTCTTTTTTTTTTCATCTACTTGCTCGTCTTGCATTAGCTAGTGGACGCTAATGGGGATCCAAATAAAACCACAAATATAATACTAGGAAAAAATACTAAAAAAAACAGTGACTTACTAATTAGAATCCCAACCAGATTTGACCATTTGGATTTTAGACATATTTTGTTTCCAGACGCAGGTGTAATGTACATATATCTTCACCGAGCAACAATAAATATATGTAAATGTTATTCCGAGATTAATATTCCTTTTAGATAAGCCTGGCGTATTGATTTGTGAGCAGAATCCATTTAAAAAACATGAAATACGACAAACAGATGCTGAGCACGTTGCACTGTCAAATATCGAGAGAAATGGACGCATTTGAAAAACTAGTTTGAGGGATGCTTTAAAAATAATACTAGAGATAAATGGTGCTTACTAAAACATGGATTACAGGCCGATTTATGGCACGCGTTTCAAACTGGAGTGGCATGGGAGTAATAAAGACATCATAAACAGGTTTTAGTGCACCTTATACTATTGTTGAGGGAGTTGTGTGATGTGTTTACACTGGACAAGAGTAAAACACTTGTGGATGCAATGATATAACAGCAGATTTACAAATGCTCACGACTGTAGTTAGAATTTAATACGTTTGTTTTTCATTTTGAAAGTGATAGTAATTTTATGGTCGAAGGGCTGAGGCAAAAGCAATCTAAAAGTCAAATAAATGTGGCTGTACTTGGTCTGCTGGATAGTTGAATTTTACATGTCAATATTGAACTAAAAGTCTGAAATTAAATTGAATAGTATTAATATTAATCTCTTTTAACCATGTTACTCTGTGCATTCATGACGGAAAACAGAGCTGGAGTTGTTTTTAGCTCCATCCATGCTAATTCTTGGGTTTCATTAAACTGGCCTGTAGGGGGCAAATGAGCAGAGGTGGGATAACTCAGTTTTCCTCCCATTGAAAACCATGTAAATCTTGTCTGTTTTGGAGTCAAAAGGCTCTCATCCTGTGCGGTTTCTTAATCGGGAGGGGGACACTCAATTCTATGGGAGTACTAAAAATATATTTTTTAAAGAGTCTTGATTTCGGGCAGAAGAAATTGCTGCTTTTCATTCAGGTGGCCTGTAGGGGGCGCTTATCTGGGAAAGCTTTGATCCACCTCGCCCGCCTCATTCGAGTGTGTACTTCTTTGTATGAGACCACAGTTGGAACACAGAAGAAACTCTTGTCTTTTTCTATTTGCGCGTTTGCTACAACCGTACACCGCACAAAAAGATGGCATTTTGACAACGCTTCTTCTTCTGCTATATCTCCGTGTATATACCCGGCAGACTGCACCGCCAGGATACGTCACGTCCTGTCCCACGCTTGTTATCCACGCCACTGCCCTGACGTCATATGAAACCATCCCCTGCCCCTTCTGTCTAAAAGCAAATATCTCAGACCTGGTGTTCCGTGATGAATCCATACACTATTGCGTCATGTTCATGTCTGGAAACAATACAAAGGACGGTAACGCTTTATAATGACCTGAACTCATGCATTTATGATGAGTTTGTAAACGCTATGAGGGCGGGGTGGAGCAATGGCGAGTTTAGTTTTGCGAACCAGAAGAAAGGGCCGGCAGGGAGCCAAGGAGTGAGAATAATAAACACAGACACTCAACTCTATTCCAAATTAATGTTGTATTGAGTTCGACTATTTAGATATTTCTTGCCCTTGAATATGCAGTATTTTATTCTCGCTTCGTTATTATGCCAAAGGTAGTCATTTTTATACTTCTTAATCGTGCTAAAGTCAGAGATTTTGTGTTGTGTGCTTCTCATTTCTACCATTCTGTAACTGGTGATACTGAAATAGTTACATTCATATCAATAAAAAGGTATATTTCATAAAAAAACAAGATGTCCTTTTAAACAAACTGAGGAGTTTAAAGCAATTATAGAATGATTCATGTTCATTCCTCATGAGTTTTGTGCCGTGCCTTTTTGTTGAGTCCATTTTTCATTAAAGATGGGAATCCTGGTTTTCATAAAGGGTTATCATAAAGTAATGCCTCCCTGTTAGTTTTGCCATTGTTTTTTATTGTACGCAGTGTTTATGTTGAAAATAAATGCCCAACTTCTAGTGGTAGAAGTTGGGAATTAGGATTTGCGTATGCATATATTTTGTACTTAAATTCCTTTAAATTCTAATATGTAAAATTAAATGGTCTCATGATTATGTATAAGGGACAAGATGCATTTTTTTTTTAAAAACAAATTCTACATATTTTAACATCTTGAATACAGAAGTATCAACATTACTCAAAAATGCGTGAGTAGGGATACATGTCATTAACAAATTAATAAATGTATAAAACTGTAAAGGTTGAATACATACAGATCTTCTGAATCTATACCGTTTTAGATTTGCTTTTTCTCTCGGACTGTTACACTGAACAGTTTACTGTATGACTGTGTTTCTGTTATTCCACACCGACGCCTTAGCCGCAGAGAGGTTAGCGTGAGGCTGCATTAGCATAAATATGCAGCTAAAGGAGCTCAGGCGGCATGGCCACATTTAGCACCAGCTACAACACTATTAACACCACTAACATCATCCACAAACGCAGCCTAATGCTTTCAGACGCCAGCATGTGTGCTTAGCTGGGAGCAGTTTGCTTTAATGCTCAATATGGTTTCCAATTTGTCAACACAAAGTTTGACTGGCTGCCTTTGTAACCAATTGGAATTGAAAAATGAAAAAGTGTGGTTGCTGCCAGGTTTGGCGTCAGTCAGTCATAATCATAGCTAAACTTAAAGGACAGCTTTAAAGCATGTTACGAATACTTCAAAACCACTTCAAAATTCCTGCTTGGAAATATTTCAGAGGTGCTCCCTGTTGGGCCTCGTGCATGCCAGGGTTCTCTCCAGCGCTTCTGAACGTTGTACGCTCTGGTGTTGGGATTTTTTTGCCCTATGGTGCAATGATTATATTTTGACTGAAAGCGGCTTCTGACCCAGTGTACACGGCTGCAAATGCCACATCGCTGTTATTCCGTTACTGTGCAAGAGAAAGCTGTGACATCCACATCAGGACTGATCAAAGACGGGGTGCGGATAATTTGTATGTGTGTATGCCCGCCACACGGCTTGACGGCCTGTGTGTCCGCCGCTGCTGGTTAAATCCTGGTAAAGACCGGCTCCAGTCCTGGATCAAATTTAGCTACATGATGAAATGTTGTTGTGGTTTAAAGGTGAGGTACACAATTTTTAATTTAAAATGTTAAAGACAAATGTTAAAAAAAACTATTTCATATAAAAGCTGATAATGTTGTCTCAATTGCCTTTGCCAAACTGGCAGATAACAAAATTAACTCGACAAAAAAACATAATGGATAAAATTGCTTTTAGGAGAATGCGGGAATGCAGGAGAAAATGCATTCCATAAAAACCCTCCAAATATAATTATTAAAGCTGTTTAAAGTAGATTTAGCGTGGGTGATCTGTCCAGCTCTTTTCTGTATTCTGGCAAAGCAACATTTTCATTCCCTTTAATTCCATGGGCGTGCACCAATCCTCTCAGCCCATATACAAAGCGCTGTCAGCCGCGATAACGGACGCTCATAAATATGCCGTCGCCCCTACACCCGACTTTGAAGCGCTAATAGGACGTCCAAATATTTAGACCAGACAAAGTTATTGCCTTTTTGTACCGCGTAGCCTTTTATTGTTCCTCGGTCTATAGATCACACGGACCTCTCCGGCCTGCGTGTTTACACAGGGCAGGAGGAGTAAAAGTTTGGGCTAAGAAGAAGACCCGACGATCTGGGCAGTAAACAAAGGAAGCGCAGCGCGGCTTTCCTGCCTTTTGAACCCAAGAGGAATTCCACCTTTTTACTGTCCCGGGCCATCGGTGCGCGCGGATGTCCGGAAGACTCCCATATAGACGCCGAGGAGATTTCCACAAAAGCAAATGAGGACAGACTGGACAAGGCCGCTGGGTTTGTGGAGGGGTGATGGACAGGAGCAGTGTCATCCAAATGAAGGAGTAAGGAAGACACTCGCTGGTAGCAGTAGAAGGAAAAGTCATGTCTGATTCCAACTTTCATTCAGAGCCTGACGACATTGTATTTTGTATCCTAGTAATTCAAAAGTGATGAAAAATAAGTAATCTTGCTCGAATTTGACAAAATGTATCTTAATTTTAGCACATTTTGACTGCCTTAAAACAAGATTTGCCAATGGGACACGCACAATTATCCTGTTTTAGATAAATACAAGAAAGTCTCGCTTGGACTGAGAAAATAAAGCAATAGTTCTTGAAAAAGGGCTAAATTGCTTTGACCCATTAGCAAATCGGGTTTTAAGTAGTCAAATTAAGACAAAAATGCTCTCTTTAAGCATGTATTATTTATAATTTTTGCAGTGTTTTGGGTGCCATGAAAATTAATTACCAATATGTTTTATCTGGGACAGAGAGCAAACCCCAGACATTTTGCTGACTGCTGCGACACCACTGCCGGTTTTACAATATCATTCTTGAGTAAAAATGTCTTCCCAAATCCATGTCTTGTTTGATATGTTATATGAAAGGTTATACAACTTAAACTTAAAGCTGAGGTGCCTAACTTTCTGACCACCACAAATTCAACTACTTACAGTTCCATACTACCAATTGAAGACAGCATGTTGTGGTCTGATTGGTTTCACTACGGTTTGAATTAGGGCATCAAAACAGAATTTGAAAGAAAACCCGTTATACAGTAGAAGAAATAGTGTTAAATCTGGGGTATCCATTTTTCCCCCTTACCAGACTAGTTTTTTCTTAGAGTGGTCACATGATGTTCCTGTGTCTTGCCAGCATCTTCACAATTGTTCACGTTGTTGGCTACCCTAGATTTAGCACCTCATTTTTTTATGTAGAACTTGGACTTATTTATTTTTTTCGTTCATGTTTTTGTGCTTCAATCTTTGCTTCAAAAAGGTTCCTTAATTTTAACCATAGCAACATGTGTCATCAGTAACTTGCTGTTTCTCCTGACCTTGTGTGTGCGTGTGTGTGTGTGTGTGTCCGTAGGAGGATGACTCTGACTGCGGGGCTGGGAGCTGCCTGAGCCCATGCCTGCTGCACATCCTCGGGCTCCAAGTGCTGCTGTGGCTTATCACGTCGTCCCGGAGCTCATGACCCCAACACCCCCCTCCCCATGCACCCGCCGCCCGTACACTGCAAAAACATCCAAGTACTGTGCATACGCCTCAATCGGATGTTATGAGTATCGTGGACTGGTTTTAAGTCCAGTATTATTTCACAGATTTGATTGACAGTGCAAACACCATCATAACCTGATTATTATTAGTCTTGCTAAAAACAGAATTGGTTTGTTTCCAACACATTCCTCTTTTTCACACATTCCAAGCTTCCTAATAGTTTACTGTGGAGTGCTTTTCTCTCATTACAGAGTGGAGTTTGGCATTACAGTAAGCTTAAAGACAGTGTTTTTGAATGGAAGTGGGGTTGTTGCATACGACTGTGTTGCAATGAAGCCATAAAAAACTGCTAGTGATTGGAAGTAACAGCTGACCTTGAGAATCTTGGAGGAAAAAGATTAATCCTAAACTGAATTGGTTTGAGTAAATCATAGAAAAAAACGTTAAATGCATTTCAGGGTGACTCCTAATTGTAAGGAAGACAGTTTACACTCTTGATAACATCTTTCCAAATGATAAAGAATCCCTCAGTTCTCAAAAGGGTGAATTTCCCCTTTTACATTTATAACGGCATTAAGCCTCCAATTCCTTTCAATTCCTGGGCTGCCGTGCATGAACTTGCACATGTGTGATCTCTTTGACCATAATTGGGTTCAATCCACCAATAACAATAAGTGGGAAAAAGAGGTTTTGTGTTATCATTCATAATCTCTCAGATGTGACCAAAAATAGAAACTCCTGCACTTAGTAGTTTTTTGCAGTGTACAGCCCATGAATGCATCTTTTTTCTACTGTATCGGACTTTTTCCACCACTTACATATTATGCAGAATATTTGACATTCTCTTCCCCTTCAGCCGCCCCCCCCCCCCAAGTGTCAGCATTAGCATTTTTTCCGATGCCAAAGGGTGCTCGTTCATTTCCTCTGGGTCCAAAATATTGCTCCTCGTGATTCCGACTGGTGCAAGTTCAGGAGCAACCCGAACCCTTTAATTCTGCCTCATTTCGTCAGCTGCGGATACGTTTCGGCTGGAGAAGTTGCCGAATTACTTGTCTTTATGCCGACCGGAGGATGCCTCTGGGACTATGTTCACTGACAGCGCTGATTTCTGTGGGTGTGGAAAAGTCTTTGGTCGCTTGTTCTATTTATCGCGTATGAATCCTTATGCTGTAATGACAATGTTTACGTTACCATTATGTCTTTTTGTTTCTGTTTGGTTTCAGTGCAGCGATGGATTTGTCGAATGTTAAGTGTTTGTTTATAGTAGCATGGGCTCGCCGAAGAGCGTAAGACAACACGGATACTCAACGGATAGCAAAGCGTCACCACAGACCAAGGACTGGTCTACAAACTGGTCTGTTTGAAGCTGGGTATATACTGGAAAACTGATTACATTTCTGTCCAATTTAGATAACGCGTTTTATTTAACCCTTTAACGTTTTCCTCTTTTAGGGCATCTCACTTGGTTTTAGGCGCTTTTACCATCCAACTTCATCTCAACCATTTGGTGATGGCCTGTAATAAAAATTTAAAATAGACGTAAAAACTATTTATTTGTGGTTTTAGTGCTCCTACATCTTAGAAAATCCAAAAAAATTACATTGCTTTCTTCAAGGAGTGAATGTAAAAGGGTTAGGCCTCTCTGAGCAATTCAAGGACTCAAGCAATGAAAAAACTATGAAAAACATAGGAGATAATTCAAACTGGTTGAGAGTGGTACGCTTGTCTGAGCAGATGTGTTTTTAGCCGTGATTTGAATAATGGGAGGGAGTCAAGAGAGATGGGGGGGCAGAATGACTGGAGGAGGTCTGAGAGGTATGTGGGCGCCAGGCTATGGATGGATTTCAATGTAAGCAGTCGGATCTTGAACTGACTGCGAGGTTGGACTGAAAGCCGGTGAAGCTGCCGCAGGACCGGGGGGGTGATGAATGGTGTTCTGGTTATGATATGGGTGGCAGATTTCTGGAGGAGCTGTAATTTATAGAGTGTATTTTGAGGGAGTCGCGATGATCTAGTCTAGATGTGGCCTGGCATTTGACACAGATGGCAGCATTCTAAGGGCTGAGGGATTGCGGTCAACATATCTTCAAATGCAGGTAGCGCCGCAACAAATGTATGTTAGGCTATCATGCTAACCTACCAAGAACTAATGTTAGGCTGATGTTTTCTTTTAAGACATTTTGGAATTTTGTTGTGCCAGATGGGCATTGATGTTGGGGTAAACATTTATAGAGGGCAAGAATGTTAGGGTAGAAACATTTATCAGTTTTCCAGAAGATTTTATAAAAACCGTTGAGGGATGAGCAGTTCCAAAGGTCAAGTACATAGTTTAAAAGTGTTGTTATGAATAGAAAAAGGCTTTACTTACACCAGGATGAAAGCATTTTGATTCATGTAACTAAGGGAGAAAGTTTGATAGTTGGACAAACTGGAAAAGGAAGCACTTTATGTGGAAGTGGTCTATAGTGCTTTTCTGTGAGTGGGTGTGGATAGTTCAAGATGGTCCAGATAATTTTTTTCCAGGTGCATAAGTAGGTTGGGAAAGGTATCAGTAAGAGGATGAAAGATGACGCAGTATGTAATATCGCCCACCTGTTAATCAAATTCAAGATTGTCAGTAATCCAATGTCCTAAATGCATCACATAAATCTGATGTCAATAAATGATGTGTGACGCTTAAAGAAAAAGCATTGCATTAGTTTTATCTTAGAATCAAAAGAATTCTGCATATTAAAGCCCATTGAGTGATGTCAATGGAGGAATCTGTTGTGAGTAATCAGAGGGAGTGGCGCGTAGCCAGGTCCTCTCCTACAGCATGAGCAGGTAACACACTCTCCAATCTGCCAATCTGAAAGTTTGGCAATAAGTTGACACTTGTTTAAAATCCCAGTGTATGCCCAGCTTTAAATAGGCACCATCAGGACTTAGACCAGCAATTGTGTCAAAAATGAATATCGTCATTATATTTAGCCTTCCTCATCTGTTCCTAGCTGATGACTAAGCTGTTAACATAGCTTGGTAATGAAAAAAGAAACTGCTATTTAAAAAAAAAGTTGCCTGCTTTGCCTTTACAACTTTCTTAATACCTCCATTAGTGATGAGCACAGTTTGAAAGCATTTTCCAAAGCGGCGCATGACCCACTGACCAATGTGGACACCGGTCAGAAACAGTCAGCTGTCCGCCAGTCCTTGGTCTGTTGGCTTTGCTGGTCTGTACCTAAATGCATTAACTTCCCAGGGCCTAACAGTAGCTCTGAAGGTCTGTTGGTTTGCAGTTATAACACTTTATTTGCAGTAATGTTTACATCATTATAAAGTCCTACAAACCATTGTCCATCTCACTCTTAGTCCTGTTCCGCATTACAAAGAAGTATCCTGGTAACTGCATCCATGAGATTTTTATTTCAATTTTTGATGAGAAAATATTCCTGACATATTTGTTTTGTTTGTTATTGTGAGATTTGATTGTATTGTTTTAATCGCTGATACATATGTTGAATTATATGCATTATTAGACTACTACTTCACGAAATCTGTCTCACTAAATCCTGCAGATTCCAATTCCGATCTAATTCACACCGTCGGGTAATTAAGTTTTCACAGCAAAGATCGATCGTTTGACAGAAAGTTACAGCTCAATGAAAATAAAAACCAAATTTGTCTGAGTGTCCAGCTATAACTTTCCTTTTCGAGTGTTCATTAAAGCTGAGGTACATGACTTTCTTTTCGTAAAGTCTGCATTGAGTTTATCCTCACAGGAAGAGCCTTGAAATCGCCAATTTGTCTCCCTGAGTCAATTTACGACTCTTTAGATTCCGAGCTGATGGATGCGGGTCGCTTCCCTTTTCCAACAGAAAAGCAGATCCGAAGCTGTGACAAAGGCCCAAAATCATGGATGTAACGGCAGTGATTTTGATGGCTATGAGCTAGTTTGAATATATTTCTCATCCAATGCGTCCATTTTGTGAATTTGCCCAGAAATATTAATCTGCATGTTTTTTAAGACAAAAATGAACAGGGCAACAAGAGCGAAGTCACGATGTCCAAATCATTGCAAACTGGGAATACAAGTGTGCCATGGCTTGGACTACACAAAACCGTGTTCCCCCTTTTTTCCATTGCCAATCGTAAATAGATCAGCATATCATCAAACCCCTCCACTGATCCTTTTGTTTAAGCAATTGTTTTGTTTCATGATTATTTTCCTATGAAGTGCTGTGAAGGCGGCGCGGTTTTGCCCAGTGCCCAATACAGTACGCTGCGATGCCACATGGGGCGAGCTTGTTTTGTGTTGTGGGACGTCCCGGGGACTTCAGCACGGGCGCAGTGGGGTGGAGTCCAGCTAAAACCAATGGGTACATCGCATAGCCTTAAACTCATAAAGCATTGTTCACTCCGCCTGCTGGACACTATTGGGTACTGCTGTCGTTTTTGATATAATTATTGCCATCTTCCGGTTAGTGATTCTGATTTTAACCCTACTTTCTTTACTCATTTTTCAATAACAAAAAAAGATCTTGAGCAACAACATGATACCTTGTAGAGTAGTATGTCTTGATTCTGATTTTAGATCAATATGAGTTAAATAAAAATGGACACTTTCACCAACCACTTGCAAAAGCATCAACAAATTTAAAGTGATAGTATATGGCAGTAGCATGATTAGAACGTGTAAATCCAAACAATAGGTTAGATGTGCCGCAAGTGTAGAACTGTATTTTGTCGTGGCTCCTGATGTTAAATGAGAATATGAAGTTGTGATACGTTTTTCTACTATTCCACCGAGGTAAAAGCAGCTAAGGTTCAGGTTTTTTTTTTTTTTATGGGAATCTGAGCAGTTTAACTTGCTTTGAATGATTGTGTTGTCGAAATCGTGGTCACAAACATTACTTGTTTTAAATGCCACTCCAATATCAGGAACTTCCGGCACAAACGCGTAACTCCGCCCCTTCTGTCTAAAAGCTCCTGTCTCAGTCCTGTTATAGCATGATGTCATTGTATCATTATGACATCACACTCAGAGTAGTTTTCAGCCTTTTTAAAACAAAAGTATTTGGCCGTAAATGAATTGTTTATAATTTTTCAGGTGAAATTACATTTGGTACAATCACGTAGCAGTGGTTGCAGCTGATATTTTCTAATTTGTGAAGAAAAAAAGAAAAAAATCTGCTTGTCCCTCTGGTGGTAGCAAATGGAGTTACAGGCAAAAAGTCAGTTTTACCCTTCTCACTTGTTTCACCATGTTCCCCCATGTTCCACCATTTAAGATTTTATTTCACATTCTAAAATGTGCAATTACAAAAAACAAACGGGTATTATGTTCTCTTTGACAAATTTTGAAAAGCCGAGGAGGAAATTCAATGGTATTTTTTCACTTGTGGAATTGCAAAGTGTCCGATCAGAGTTGGCACGTCCACACTGCTGTACCCCATAGAACGTCCAGCAAGCACTTCTTCTTACTCGTCTCAACCCCCAGCCAGCCCCCACTGCGCCCGGCCCTGCCCCCCGGTGTCCCACTGTGGAACTGCCTGTACGTTTTTGAGTCGCGTCGTGTGTTCTGTGCGGAGGTGCTGTGTCTTTGTGCAGGCATGTCCCGTATCTGATTGTGCTTTAATACTCCACATCAAACAATTACTCTTTTGTGGTACATGGACTAGCCTGGAATAAATGAATTTTGTATACCTTTGTACACTATTTACTGTATAAAAGAGAAAGCGAAAGAACAGAAAAATGTTTATATAATGGTGTTGAATATTGTGCATATCGAATATATTCACAATAAAAGTGTTGTATTGTTATGACCTGAGTGTTTTATTTTTAGTAAGTTTTTAGTATTGAAATATGTCTCCCTCATGCACACACGTTAGATAAAGAAGATTAGAAAAAAGATAATAAAAAGTGGAGTTTACTGGTAAGTCAGATACAGTGGATCCCATATTTCAATCAAGAAGGAAATTATTTACTAAAACAACATTTTTGTCTTCCATTACAAAACTTAGTGGACTATTAAATGGATGATTGTTTGACCACCCAATCTAACTCTTTATATGCTATGTGCACTGTGACCTCTGCATATTTGATTAAAGGCGGTTCTATGCAGTAAAAATGCCGGAGACCCGTGGTAAGCAAATTTGACATCCATTACAAAACAAATCAATAATTATTATTTTAATTTCCTTTCTGCACTACACAATAGTTGTATTTATTTTGTTTGCACATAAGATATTGTGTAGAAATAAGTCATACCACATTTAGATAGACACTTCAATGATCCCCCGTAGGAGAAATTCAGGTGTCCAGCAGCAGAAGACTTATGTCTGTACAGTCTAACACCCGAAGGAACAAAGGATCCCTCTAAACGTTCCGTTCGGCAGCGCAGTGATATAAGCTTGTTGCTACGATTACTCCTCTGAGTGGCCATAATGTCATTCAGAGGGTGTCTGGAATTACCCAATCCAATGAATGACTCAATTTACAATTTGTATGCAGCAGCGGGTGGTCACAAGTTTGAAGTTACGGTAATCTCAGTCAGTTGGTTAATTGAGATGGGAAAATAATAAGAACATATTTAAAACACAGGCTTGAAAATGTACGTCCATTTCTCAATACAGTATACTTTCCCTACACAGATGTTTTTTTTTCTCTGGTCGGGCAGATGCAGACAGACACTGCCTCCTTTTCCACTGATCACCTCTGATATGAAGGAGAGTTAAAAAGTGGGAGGCTACCACGAGCGCACCACAGACATGGAAAGTGACACTGCAATGACCACGAACGACATTAGTCGCCTCACATTGGAGCTTCGTGAGAGGGACCGTGCCACTATTGCAGACCTCCGTAAAGAAGTCCTTCGCCTCACTGCAGAGCTGCAGGATAAACAGTCACTCGTGTCCAAACTTTTTGATGTCGCTGGCGGGCAGCACTCACGGCTTATGTCACTGAGCGCTGCATACTGTGACACTGTCGTGTGGGAGAGATCTGTCAGCTCTGGGCCCTCTTGCTCTACACCTAAGTGCCCGGTTCGGAATAAAGAGCCTGCGGACTGCGAGGAGCCATCCAGCGCCGTGGCCCATGTCCTGAGCCTTTCAAACCGCTATGCAGCCCTCTCCGCTGACATTCCAGCCCCCTCAGCAGAACCCCTGGACTCTGCAGCAAACTCTACTGCTGTCCGTGGATCCAGGTCCACTGCGAGAAAGACACTCTTAAAGGAAGCTGTCCTCAGACGAAAGAGTGGTCATTCCCCTTCTCTGACCCCAGTGCATCACCACCACTTACCTTCACCGGGTCAGCAGCAGCGATCCGAGCCTGCTCCTCACGCCGCTCCAGCGTCCCCGAGCACACAGCGTGGGTTGCCCGGAGCTGGGAATCAACACCCCCACTCCTCTCCATGTGTTCAGCAGCGCCCTGGTTCGGACCCATCCCTGGATGAGCCCGCTGGTTCTGGCCATGGACACCGAGCGCCCTCTCCGCGGCCGCGTCCACTCTTCGCCCCGACTACTTTGATTGTTGGAGATTCCATCGTGAGGCACGTCCGCTTTTTTAACGCGGTCACTCAGTGCATTACCGGAGCCACTGTACCAGACCTGCTCATCCGTCTCCCTCCTCTGCTTCAGTCCCTGCCTGATACCATTTCAAAGGTAATCGTGCATGTGGGGATCAACGACATGAAGCTGCAGCAGTCCGAGGTCACAAAGAAGCATTTTATGGATCTATTCCGCCTCCTCCAGTCCTTCGGGTTGTGTGTTTTTATCTCTGGTCCAGTCCCGACTGTAAACCGGGGAGACTGCTTGTACAGTCGCGTTGTGGCGCTCAACATGTGGCTCCAGTCTACATGCAGCACTTTTAACTTTATTTTTGTGAACAACTTTGGCCTGTTCTGGAAGCGTCACGTGGCCTATCGTCCAGATGGTCTGCACCCGAACAGATACGGCACCAGTTTGTTGACGGACTTCCTACGCCATGTTGTTCAGTGCTCCCCGAGGGGGGCGTGACTGTTTACATCCGAGGCTTCTCGGCCCCCACTACCCCCCTCCTCCTCCTCCTTACCAGCACCGGGTGAGTACTGTGGTGCAAACACTGACCCCTGTCAGTCTGGCAGTGTAACGACAGTCCTGCCACTGAACTGTGCTGACTCAGTTATGCATCTGGAACTTAACAAAGTACAACAGAGTTCACTTTTTAAACCAATAGAGACTGTGTGTGTTTCTCGCACCAGCTCAGAAATGTGTTTTAACTTGAATAAACACAAATTTAAAAGAAGGACAGCAGTTAGACGGTCCAACTCTGGAAATCTAATTCCAGTTCTTTGTAATCAATCAACTAAACCCATTGACACTGATATTAATTTTAACCTTGCTCTACTTAATGTCAGATCACTATGCAACAAATCATTTTTAATTAATAATTTTATCTGTTCGTATGATCTTGATTTTATGTTTATGACTGAAACATGGCTTGACCATAATACAGGAGATGCAGTTTTAATAGAAGCCTCACCACCAAATTTCAAATTTGAACATGAAACACGAGAAAATAAAAGGGGGGGGGGGCATAGCAGCAGTTTTTAAAGATCGTATTGTCTCCCATAGAGTGTCTCTTGGGAAATTTTCATCATTTGAGTATGTTTCTTTTAAAATATAACAAAAGAAATCTTCTTCCATTCTTATTATTGTTGTGTACAAGCCGCCACAGTCATGCCATAGTTTCACTGATCATTTCACTGAGTTGCTTTCAGTTGTGTGCACAGATTTTGATGGTTTGGTCATTGTAGATGATTTCAATATACATGTAGATAATGCTAATGATAGATATGCAATAGAGCTGAGCTCTGTGCTGGAAACCTTTGGTCTCACTCAGCATGTGAGTGGCCCCACCCACAGCAGAGGACACACTCTCGATCTGTTAATTACCAAGGGGGTTAATATTTCAAATGTAAATGTGGTCAATGTTGCTCTGTCTGATCATTTCTGTGTATTTTTTGACATGTGTCTTGATTGTAAACCACCAGCTGAATCTTCGGTTGTTAGAAGAAGACACATAAATGATAATACAGGCGAACTGTTCATGGGGAGGGTAAACTTTGAGAACACGTTGTGTGTTACTGTAGATGAATTACTTGATTCTGTCACCACCACTGTTTTGAATGTTCTGGATACAATTGCTCCTGTAAAGGTTAAAATAGTTACAAACAAGCAAAAAGCGCCATGGACTAAAGCAGACTCGGTCAGGGCACAGAAGAGAGAGTGCCGGAAGGCCGAGCGGAAGTGGCGAAAGTCAAATCTCAAAGTTGACCATGAGATCTTCAAAGATGCGTTGTGCAATTTTAACAGGGAACTACGTAGAACGAGGGAAATGTACTTTTCTGAAACTATTGAAGGCTGTAGCAACAATCTACGTGTTCTGTTTTCAACAGTAAATAGATTGACGAATCCCCCTGTTAAGATGCCATCAGAACTTACTTCCAAATCTAAATGTAATGAGTTTGCTCAGTTCTTTAATGACAAAGTCCAAGGTATCAAAAACGCCATCACCTCCACGATAGAAATAATAATCCAACCGCCAGTGAGGCTTTTTGGGCTGACGCACTTTACACCAGTACAAATTGAAACTGTCCAGGAGATAATCACTAGTCTGAGTTCCTCCACATGCAGCCTGGATGTATTACCTCCTAGATTTCTCAAGTCAGTTCTGAGCAGTCTTTTACCTTCACTTACACAAATAGTTAATATGTCTCTTGAATCTGGAACATTCCCAATGGCCTTGAAAACGGCGGTCATCAGGCCCCTCCTAAAAAAGAGGAGTCTGGAAGCCCTGGCACTCAAAAATTATCGGCCCATTTCAAATCTGCCTTTCATGGGAAAAATTCTAGAAAAAGTTGCCTATAAACAACTTACAGAATTTTTAATAATCAATAACGCTTATGATATGTTCCAGTCAGGGTTTAGACCCCACCACAGCACTGAGACCGCGCTAATAAAGGTAACAAATGACATCAAACTAAACACTGACGCAGGAAAAAGTCTCAGTCCTTTTTCTGTTAGATTTAAGTGCTGCTTTTGACACTATTGATCATGGCATCCTCATTCAGAGACTTGAGGACTGGGTTGGTGTTGCTGGCACCGCCCTAAGCTGGTTTAGGTCCTATTTACAAGACAGAAAGTTTTTTGTGGAGATCGAAAACTGTACCTCAGACCACTTGGCCCTGGCCTGCGGAGTGCCACAGGGGTCAATCCTGGGTCCTCTTCTGTTTAATATTTACATGTTGCCTCTAGGTCAGTTGATTCACAGTAATAATGTCTCTTATCACAATTACGCTGACGATACTCAGGTCTATGTGTCCCTGACAGCAGGAGAGCATGAACCAGTGGACTCGCTCCTTCACTGTGTCCAGCAAATCGGTGATTGGATGCAAAATAACTTTCTCCAACTAAACACCGACAAAACTGAAATAATTGTTTTCGGACCCCAGAAACAAAGAGAGAGCGTTATTTGTCACCTCCAGGCATGGGCGTCGGACTGGGGGGGTAAAGGGTACCGAGTACCCAGGGCCCAAGGCGGGGAGGGGCCCTCTAAAGTGTGTCTTTATATGTATATGTATTAGGCATTGTGGTATATTCATATTATTATAATTTGAATGAAAGGGGCCCTGTATAAAAATAACCAACGTTTTAACCTCAGTTTTCCTCTAAAAACAAATTTGTATCTTATATCAGGGCCCTGCCACCCCCTTACAAAAGATCAAATGGTACGACCCACATGTGCGCTTGTTGCTGTGTTGCTGCCGCTGCAGCGAGTTGACTTGTTTGACAAGCAGCGGCAGAAGCGGGAAAAATAGAAATGTCTTTTCCAAAGAAAGGAAAATCAGGATTTCAGAAAAGAAAAGAAAGACAGGACAGGAAGAAAAAGTGTAATGAGGGCAAGCAATTGCTTACTCAGTTCTTCCACACGAGAGGTGAGTATATAGAGACGTGTTAAGGCCACATCAGGAGAAAACACAGAGACATTTGTTTCTGTATTCTAAACTCACGGAGAGCTAACAGTGTGCCGTGTACGTGGTAAAAAAAAAAACGTTATTCAGAGTGACACACACAGACGCGCAGCTGTAAAGGGAGCTCACACACACTGCTGTCCACTTCTCCTTCAAAGGCAGGCAGCAAAGAGTTATTTTCATGTACAACCCTGTACCTATATTCCCACTATTGTCATAATCTGTCCGTCCGTGAGTCTTGCAGTCATAAGTCACGGGTCACTCACTGGCCTCTGCATTGGATCATCTGGTTATAACCATACAAATCACATGCCCCCGCACCCATTTGGAGTTGTCTGGTGACATCTAGTGGTCAAAATAATGTAAATAAGTCTAGTGGTCTAAAGGTTTCTAGCTCTACAATTATCTGTGTAAACAAGGGTGAAATGAGACTTTCTGGTGTGTAAACTATTGCTTTTAAGCCAGAAATGACAACTGACAATCACAGCCCAGACCATGCCCAACTGTAAACCCCCCTTCTTCTCCACTGGTGCCATTTTTACAGAAACATTTCAAATGTTCATGTGGGCGGAGTAAGGCTAGGCACAGGTGTTTAGTTGAAAATGGAATAGGCTTATTTCAAAAAAGATTGCATCGATGGAATTTTGCCACAAAGTCTAAATTGGTGGATAATAATGAACCATAAAAAGTATTTTGTTGTATGTTTGTACAATAACAAATAAGTAATTTACATGCAGGCATATACGTAATAGCTATACACTGTAATGATGGAATATAGTATCTGTTTGCAACCCATTAGAGCCACATTTCCAAACATTCAGTCACCTTTGGAGCTGCTCAATGCAATACACAAAATGCAGCTAGAAAGTATTTTTGGGGAAATTTGTATTGGCTTGAGAATCTTTTGTACACTTTGTTGACTGTTGCAGGAGGGGAACGTTCTTTCAGTTGTAAAGAACTATTTAAGATCCACAATGTCCCAAGAGAGATTGAACAGCCTTGCAATACTCTCCATAGAAAGTCAGTTGGCCAAAAACCTGGACTTTAAAGACCTGATCAGAAACTTTGCAAATGCAAAGACCCGTCAGTGGGCTTTTGATAAACATTGACCATACATTTATCTTTGTACTACATTGATGGTTCTCAAACAGTGTAGTTCTAGTTTTTGTTAAATGTTTACCTTTTTTTGGGCTTGTCCCTGTTAATGAATAAAATGGACATGGTACTACTGTTATCAACCTGGGGAAGCCGTTGTTTGAAAATAAAGCAATGTTTATTGTATATACAGGCTACTCAATAAATGTTTTACATGAGGGTAATAAAAAATATTGTAAACAATATTGATGATAATAAAACCAAAGGACATGAATCAGAATTTTATTAACTAATTAAATAATTATATATAAGAAACGTGTAGTGGGGGCCCATTGAGACTGTTTGTACCCGGGGCCCAGAATTTGGTGCTACCCCCCTGCCTCCAGGCTCTCTCTCTACAACGCTCAAATCAGGTCAGAAATCTAGGAGTGATAATGGACTCAGACTTAAATTTCAAAAGCCACATAAAATCTGTAACATCAGCAGCTTATTACCACCTAAAAAACATTGCTAAAATTAAAAACATAGTGTCTAAGGCAGACTTGGAGACTCTTATACACGCTTTTGTCTCCAGTCGGTTAGACTATTGCAATGGCCTGCTCACAGGTCTGTCCAAACAGGCTGTAAAACAGCTGCAGTACATTCAACATGCAGCAGCTCGAGTCCTGACCAGAACTAGGAAGTACGACCACATTAGTCCAGTTCTCAGGTCTCTGCACTGGCTTCCTGTTCCTCAGAGAATAGACTTCAAAGCAGCTTTACTTGTGTACAAGTCTCTCCATGGTCTCGCGCCAAGGTACATCCATGACATGTTTGTGCCATATGAACCGACCCGGACTCTGAGGAGCACAGGGACTGGACTCCTGTTAGTGCCCAGAGTCGGTACTAGACATGGGCAAACTGCATTTCAGATTCATGCGGCTAGAGTCTGGAACAGTCTTCCTGAGAATGTGAGACAGGCGTCTACTCTGGCATCTTTTAAATCTAGGCTCAAAACAATTCTGTTTAGCTGCGCATATACAACTGAATGATTTTATCTTTTCATCTTTGTTTTTATCTTTAATCTTTTTAATGCACTGTGACTATGATTTTAGTCCCATCTGTGATTTTAATGTTTAAAGGTTTTTAATTTTTGTGATTTTATTTTTAATGTTTTTAATATATCTTGTGCTCTTAATGTGTTTGATTTATGCATGATGTGATAGGGGATGTGAAGCGCTTTGCGTTGCCTTGTGTAGGAAAGGCGCTCTACAAATAAACGTTGATTAATTGATGAGAGTTGGCAATATGCAAACAAGTGAGCATGAGGAGCTCATGTGCCCAGGAAGACAGAGATGCAGGACTGGAGATACTCAAGATCAGATTCAGATTGCCGTTTACAGTAAAACTGCACTGGAATACGTTTGCAAAAGTCCCCAGTGTGCATCAGTCAGGCACATACATTAAAACAAGCTAAAAAAGCGCAGGAAAAAAATGTCACTCAATTGTCGAAATCGTTCAACAAAAAGTTTCAATACAGATGCAAGATCAGTACATTCAAGGAGGTTACTGTGTGTTACAGTGTATTAGTGAGAGGTATGTCCGTTCTTTGAACCTACTGTAATGGTCGTGGGTTCGATCCCCCCACGACTCCTGTTACCTGCCCCCACTGATATCTGCTGTCGTTGTGTCCCTGGGCAAGACATTTAACCCCACTTTGCCTGAAGCCCGACCGAAACACCAAGGCCGAGTTTTTGTTGACGCAGCGGCCATCTTCCCGTGGACCCACCACCTGCAAGAGGATCAGCAAGGGACTGGTGCCATGAGTACTGGGTGGGTTTTTTTCCATTTGTGATCCAGACATAATCTAATAAAGGGGATAAATATAGCATCTCCAGCATGCTCATCTGCGCTGCTCCTTTGACCATCACCACTATAAAAAAAAAAGTTCTCTATCTCTTAACTAACATTTCTTTGTGGTCTTTCCATGCTGACACATATTTCCACTTTCACACCTAAAGTCCGTGGAATGGCATCTTAATAGTCTTGGAGGTTGCACCTTGGAAACCCCATAGGCTTTTTAATTAAAATACATTCATTTCACACCGCTGCTTTCACTGACTGACACTCCAGACTTGACCTCAACCTTTCTAAGAGCTCTGCAAGAGTGCGTCATGCTGCGTCATCAGAAATACCTAATGGCTTTCAGGGGATTGTCCAAACCGTTTAATTAGAGCTGTCAATAAGCCGTTAAGGTGACTGCAGGTGAGGAGCGAACATAACCATGAGGTGTTGTGGCTATAGGCTGCTGTTTGTTTTGCTTGGCTGCCGGGAGGTCCAGTGCGCGCAGGCTGCAGGAGCGCGGGTCGAGATGGGGGGCCAGTAACGGGATATGCTTGTAAATGAGGACAAGGTCTCGGCCCCTGACATGCTGGGCTTAAGAAGTTACAGACGGCAGGCAACATCTCTTTTCCATTTGTCATTCGATCTGCCTGGCATACAGCGGGCTTTTATGGCACAATTGTAATAATAGTGTTGTTTTTCTAACTTGATCCAAACAGGATGTGGTGGCAATCAAGCAATGTCGTTACCCACATCTGGAACCCAATTGGAGCAGCTGCTTTAATTTTGTCAAAAGGTACATTTCGTAACCAGATTTTGCTGAGTAGCAGAATGGTGTTATATTGTGAATTAAGTGTTATCCTCTTGTTTTGTGTCCAGGGGCAGTTAAATTATTCAAGCTAATGCGTAAGAGAGAATCTTATAAAGGAAATAGAGAATCTGAAGAAAGGAAATATGGTAGTTATTTATATAGTATTGGCAGAGACTCAATATATAGATCATAAACTGTAGATTTTATTTTTATGTACTCTATTTTGGCGTATTGTTTCAATGGCTGTAGCAAGGGGTTGAGAGCCATGACAATGGGGCCCTTAAAAGGGATGTCGGAAACTTAAATTGAATTGATTTTTGTTTTTTTTTATGTATATTCCTGACCATGTGGCACTGAACTATTATGGTACGGTATGTATTTTTTCAAAAATAATATATATCTAAAGTCGTCCCTCTCCTTGGCATAACTGCTAAGTCAAAAACGCGTAAAGTTTCAGAAACGTTTTCTGTAAACACGGAGTCAGCTCTTTCTTCATCAGGAGGCGGTAATGACACAACTGCCTCAGATTTTGCTCAGAGGCACTGACCACACAGCGGCATGTACAGAGTTTTGAGATCTTTCCACTCTAGAACCTGGTATAAAAAATGTTCAGATCCAAAACGCCTGCTTTGTATGAATGATACACTCGAGTGATAAATGTTTGTGTCGAGGACAGGGCCTTAGTCTTCAAAACGTTCCACTCTCAACAAACTGACAACCACTTTAAAAGCTGCATATCTAAAAGTCATTTGGATTTAATGTAATCTACTCAATTTACAGTTGGGTTAGGTTTTTTTTCTTCATGAATAAATGATACATGTCCCTCTCAAGGGAGTCCTGTAAAAGTACAAAGCCCTGTGAGTCACTTTATAACGCTGGGCTGAGAGCTGATCGAGGGTGGTCCTCCCTTTTACACTGTGACAAATGTGACAGATCAAAATTAAATGCATGAGAAAACTATATAGACTGTAATGTAATCTATTTCATTACATAGCGAAATATTGCGTTGTTTTAAAGTTACATATCCCAGTTTTTAATCTTGTTTCTTGGTGTAAATGTTGTTGGTACATACAGTACATAGTAACATTGAAATATTTGGATCCTTGAATATTTTTCAAAATGATTTTGAAATACATTCAAAACCAAACGAATAAAGTTAGAAAACACATATTAGGCAATACTTTTGTTTTAAAAGCCAGAGCATTACTGTGAACACATGGATTTGCCGTAGTGTAATGAGTGTAATGAACATGGAGCTTTTTGACAGAAGGGGGCCGGGGAACATGTTAGTGCCAATTTGTTTCTGATATTAGCGTGAATGGAGCTAAACTCAATTCCAGATCAGTTTTGGTTGATGGAACAATGTTGAAACAATCGAGCTAAAAAAAACACCATTCTTACTTCCTCATTATACTAAAGTTGGAGATTTTAGATTGCTTTCTTATTTTGCTAAAGCTAAAGATTCTATACTTACTCTGTGCTCCTCATTCCTTCTGCTCTGTAACTGGTGATGCAACACTGAAATTTCCCCACTGCGGGACAAATGCAGGATCTCTTAACCATAATCTTAATTGTGCATAATATGAAGCAACCACATTGACACTCTGCCATCAAACACCTCGCATCATCGCAGCAAAACCAACAAGCTTTTCATGCATTTTAGTGTAATCTCTTAAGTGCGACATATTCTCAACCCCGCACAGCCAACGCATTAAAGTCCATGCATGTTTTGAAGGCGCGTGAGTCGTGTTTGGCTTCATTTCCCCATAGTACCCTCTTGCAGCTCTGTCTGCATGACTCACGGGGAAAAGGCTTTTTGAACAGCTGTATTTTGAGTTTCCTTCCTCTAATGATCAGAAGTGACGCGGGAGTGTACGGCTCTGTGTCAACAACGCCAACCAGCGCCGGGTCCGCGGGTCGTTAGCAGAGGTCATTAACATTATTTTGATAGTAATAAAACATCCTCTTGTACCAGTAAAGGCTATTTTTACACTTTGAAGTTTAGTTGAAGCATGGAACAGCCTCTGGGTCATGGCACTGCAGGGCTAATCAATCAAAGCGCATACGTAAACTGTGCACTGATAATTGGGCCGTAAGACAAACTTTCCTAAATGTTTGAGCTTCCTGCTAGAGAAGGGGTGATGGGTCGCCACATGTTCCAGTAAAGCAGATACAAGAGGATCAGAAGAGTGGGGAAGTGTTCTGTTTGAATCTTACAAGGATATAGTACTGACACTGTGACCACAAACGTTGAAATTGCCTTACATCAAAGCTTGTTGACCAGCAGAATTATGGAGCTTTCGACTCTGTGGATTCTTCAATTCTTCTGAAAAGCCTTCATAAATGGGGTTGAGCTGATCATTTTGAAACCGCTACAAAGCATTATCTGTCAAAAAGATCTCAAGCAGTCGTCACCGATGGTCTTATATCAACATTTATAAAGGTGTGCCACAAGGATCCAATCTGGGCCCCCTGCTTTTTACCATATTCACAAAACCCTTTAGCAGAATTGCTCGATCTACTTTCCACAAACCTTTCTTAGATACGTTTTATTTTTAATTATTTGTCCATCCATCCATAATCTTTCCCTTAATCCATTTCTGGGACAGTCAGAGCTGCATCCACTTCACAGAGCACCATACAGTCACAGATCCTCCTGCAGGTGGTGAGTCTAAGGGAGGATGGCTCTGTCAGTCACAGCATAGCCTTGATAGATTGATTATTGATCAAATTATTTTTATTTATTTATATGATAAATACACTCTACTGTAAATTTCTGTGATTCTTGTAGTCCTTTTATCCCATCAAATTTCTAATAAATAAACTGAAAAGTCACTTCATTTATATGCAGAATTTGTGTTGTATGTAAGCGTGTCCTCTGTGGATTGGGCCTTTGTCAGATTAAAAAGTTTACTGAAGTTGAAAATGTGGAAAAACTAAACAGTCCAAAAAATGTGCACATCTTTTATAGTGACTTGTTTATAGAGCCTTGTGAAGCACTGAGGATTTTTTTAGCTTTTGTATTGCAAACTTTTTTGAAGCTTCAACGCTATCAGTTTGACCAGAAGCGCTGATATTTTCTGAGTAAATGTAGTCATTGCAGCTTCTTACACAACTGGAATGATACAATACCTTGAGACTTGAACCTCGTCTTGACCAATATGTGTTGTTTTGTATTAAAAATAAAGCATCTTTTTATCAGCTTTTTCAGACAGAAAAGTTAAAAAGCCAATCACTTCACAACCCAAAGAGTTGTATAGTGACTGACAGGGTGCTTGCTTAAATACACAAGATAACATGTTCTCTTCGACACTTTAACACAGCATGTTGTGGTACGAAAACAACATCCATTGAGGCAACCAGAATGTATCATCAATGACGTAAGAAAAGTGATACACCCCAGCTTTAAATAAAAGTTGACCGAGTTGTGAGCCTTTTTTTTTACATATCTCAATGATTTACACATGTTGTTCCCCAAATGCACATTGCATCTGTAAGCGAAGACTCCGTTTAACGCAGCGTTCGCTTAGAAGCCGATACAAACCTGGCTTTAAGATTCTGGCACCTCTCCGGACGCACACTTTGGGACTGACATCTGCGCCGAGCCGAGCCAACCTTGGATCCGGTGCAGAACGATCGGAGATGGAGGGAGTCAAAGTAAAAAGGTTGTACGGAGCAGTCTTGGCACGTCTCTTCGGGAAATGCCAGCTTTCCCCTCCCTCTCCCAAAAGCCATAAACACGACCACACACTTGTCTAATCCCTCGTCTTGGCTCGGCTCTTCTCCTCTTGACATTCTAGCGTAGATTTTTGCCTCTCGTGCACGAGGCATGATTGGCAGCCGTGTAACCCTGCGAAACGCCGTCCAGGTGAGTACGGTCTCCACGGGACGCATTCCACCGGCGCGGCCAGATTGGGCCTGATTTGTGGATAAGACGTAGAGCGCATTGGGACTGAGCAGTGGTAACATGAGGCGTTGAGTTGTGGAGGTGCACGGACACTAAAGCTGTTAGTCATTGCGATTAAGTGCTTATTGTATCAAAATGCTGTTACAATGTCCGCGTTGAAATCATCGCAGTCACAAATAATTCTTTTTACTGTTAAACTGTAAAATAGGGTTGGAATGCAGCCGGGTGTAGGGAGTAACTTTGAACCATAGACTGTACATTTGGGATGGTCTGACTGAGTGGACTGACCGAGTGCTGACGTCACCCATATTTTTTTGCCTTAATGCGTAAAAGGCCGATTAGAACTAGCTTGAATTGGCTGTTTGAGTGGAAATGTGGAGCCAAATTGATACTTATTTTGTTGGTACCGATGGCCACCAATGTAGCCTGGCATTCACCATCCGTACACTCCGGTCAATCATCATTTCCTGCATATAACGTCTGGGTCTGGTGTCTGTGTTTGCGATTACATCGGTTGAATTCCATCTGACCAATCAGCGAGCGCGGGAGGCGGGTGTTGTAGTTAGATGTGGGTGATGTCAAGAGTTTGCACCTAAAGGGCAGGTTGTAGTTTGGCAATGGTGAAGAATGCGATAGTAAAGTAATCCGTTCCGGTTCGATCAAGAAATTGAAGCCGGAGCATGAGGAATGTTTGGCAAATGTAATCGCTGGGAAATATCGTGGCACTACTCCCCACGGGCTTCGTTAGCGGCAAAGGAGATACATCACATTACATCACGGTAAACTCGTTTCGTTTCTATCTACAAAAGGAGTTAACCCCTCCCATCTGTTAACTGAGCTCAATGGAGCACCTCCAGACCTTGGTACAAAATGTAATTTGTACTATGGTGTGGAACGACCAGGCTACTACCAAAGAGGACCGGTGATAGTCTGTCCCTACTCATGCTACCCGCGAGCTATATTTGAATTTGGTGACAGGAGGCTCCAGTTTTGTAGTTTTTTTGGGATCATCTCTGGATTTACAATACTATATCACAGTAGAAAATAGAGAGCGCAAAGCCAAGGATTTTTAAAACCCAAAATGATGAATGAGACACAAACGGTGACTTAGAGAGAGTTCACTTTTCAAAGTAAATCAATTGAGCCAGATTGAGCTGGAGCTGAACTTTATCCATGAGTACTTCCATTTTAGGCTTCATCTACCTCGTCTCTGTTCTGTTAGATACGCCTCCTGCTGGTTAAAGAAGTTCTCAGATACAGAGTTGCAATTATAATAAATAATAAGATGGCGTTATGTGGTACAACAATTGTCTCATACTATATAACTGGTATTTCAATTTGGATTTATGTATTTCATATTCATCAAATCCTATTTTTTAATACCTAAATATAAACTTATTACTAAATAATGTAGGTATTTGACACACCTGACACACCTTGATTTAAGAATACATTTATACATATTTATATTTATATAAATATATATATTTATAAAGAACAAAGACAAAGCCGCAAGCTTATTTTCATCCGTAGTCCCTGGGCAGAGGCGAAGTGCCGCTGAGTTTATAGTGTGCAAATAATGTATTAATAGAAAGGGTTAATTAGCATTTAAAATGATAATACTACAATACAGATCTGCAGTCAAAGTGCAGATCTGTATTAGTGATTTCATCATATTGTTTTAAAATAAAACTTGCAGATCCAACATAAAGAGACGTATGCAGCGGTTTCAAACTTCTCAGAACGTGTCAGATTCACCAGCTCTGTATGAATGATAGCTCCATCCAACCATTCTCTTTCAGTCAGGCTGGGTATGGAGTCAGTTTGCTGGGAGAAGTACGATACCTGGAGAACTATCCTCTCCTCCTATCTGTCTGCATTATTAGGGTTTTGACTAAGTCTGTTCATTACTATTCACCCGTTGTCCCATTGTCTGTTTCATGGTGCGACAACGGGACCTCTGATACACCGGCCCTGCGGACTGCCCTGCCCGACCCGCTTGGGAGTTGCTTCAGTCCTTGATCTATAGCCCGTCCGTCCGTGTGGAGCGGATCCCTCACTCAATGTGAGAATTTTTCCTTGTCGATGCAAGAGGGTCTGTTGGACAGTGCTTGTCTACCAAGAAAGACCAGGACACTTCAACATTCTAAAACATGTATGGACATTTATCAACATTCATGGACATTGGTCTCTCCCACGGACCAATACATACAGTATGTGTTCTATATTTTTTGTGTCTTAACTGTTGATTCTCTGATCTGTGTTGACGATTTCAAGGTTTGGATAAGTCCTCTGAGATAACTATTGCTGTGATTTAGGGCTATACAAGAATAAAGTGAATCAAATTGAATTGAATTGAAGTCTGCTTCATCCATGGCCGGGTCGTGGGGGCAGCAGTCTGAGCAGAGATGCCCAGACTTCCCTATCCACACACACTTCGTCCAGCTCATCCAGGGGACTCCCAAGACATTCCCAGGACAGCTGAGAGACATAGCTGAATGACAACTGAATTAAGAAAACACTTAGGAGACAAACACTTAGGAGATCAGCTTTTATGTGGACATAGACTTTGAAGGTGACAAAGTTAACTCATGAAATGTAACTAAATTCTCCTGATTGTCACCTTGCACAGACCTCCACTGGTATTTCAACACAGCTGTTTGTCCGCTCAGCCCCCACTTCCCCCCCCACTCAGGTCATGTTCACCGTCAGCACCTCCATGACATATGGGCAGTGACAGATCAAACATGGATGTCCCCCAGGGAAGCCCACTCTCCCCTGTCCACTTCTTTAATCACGCCCTTTACAATCAGTCTCTGCTTTCCCCATCATCTTTCAATGTGTAAGAGCCTAAACACAGTTTTGCTTTTTTGTATATATTCAGAATATTTTTATTTCGTTGAGTATTTGATTGAAGTTAGAATCTTGTGGATATTTTGAAATGTGTGTAAATATTTTGCCGATTGTTTAATTTGGATATACTCAAGTTGGATAATCAACTTAGGAAGTTACTGCTAAAGTTGATCAGTATTTCTATTTGGCAAGAATGTATTATTATTATTTATTTTTTTCCAGGGTCACAGGTGTGTCATGGTCACCACGTGGAGTAGTAAGTAAGTAATCTTTATTTATATACCGCCTTTTCACTGCACATTGGAGTCTCAAAGCGGTTTACAATTGTTATTTTTGGGAGTGGGGGTGCCAGTACAGGAGGCACATGTTAGACCTATTGTACATATTTTTAGTGGTAGGGGAAACCGGAGCACCCGGAGGAAACCTACGCAGATACGGGGAGAACATGCAAACTCCACTCAGAAAGGCCCTGGTCCAACCAGGATTCGAACCCAGGACCTTCTTGCTGAGAGGCGAGAGTGCTATCCACTCAGCCACCGTGCCGAAGTGTGGAGTGGAGCCACAAATTTTTTTAGACCTTGCTCCCTGATTTGCCATATTCTTGCTTCTTGCCTTATTTCTGCTATTATTTTATTTTTCCTGTTTTATCTTGCATTTTTGGCCCAGTAAAGGTTTTTCATTGCACCCCCGCCCATGGATTTATTTACCGCAAGCGACTACTATATGGCTATAAACCCTATACTATGATCACATCTTCCTTATTTTTTTCTTATTTAATCTCCTTTGCGTTTTAGCAACAGAATTTGCTAAAACGCAGAAGAAGCCTCAACCACTGTGTGTGATTCAAAGTGCATAAGGTCCCACAGTCATCATTCAGCATCAGTGTGAAAAGCTCTCTGTGGTCATTTGCAGACGTATTTCATCCTTCATTTTTCCAGATTGGATAGGAGTGTTGCCTTAGTTGTGAGCTCTGCCTCACATTATCATCTCACTGTCTGCAGTCTGGCAATCTCCAAGGGGAAAAAAAGAGATGGTTAGAGTGGGGACATCTCAGTAAGATGCTCCCATAGTGTTTGCCTTGTTAAGGAAAACAGGTTCATTCTAAGGTAGGTTGTTGCATCACTAAATCTGTGGGTGGAAACGACCTAGTAACCAAGAGCCAATCAAGAGTAAAGTTTTTCCGTTCACACTTGCCGATGCTCGCTCGCCGAAGCCAAATTCTGGGATAGAATGCACCTGATTGGTCAATGTGTTAGGGATCATACCAAGATACAACAGCTCCTCCTGCAGCGTTTTCTGGTTTACAAGCTTCCCCCGTTTTCCTCCAGATGTATAGTCATGCAGTTTCACTTTAGACCACTAGACATCTAAATATATATAGGGAATCTATATTTTTCTTCTCCTTAAATAATATGTTTATTCTATTCCGACGTAAAGGCCTGAATTCTTGAATGGCTGGTACACATTTACAGGTTGGTGTGTTTTGAGTCCTACTCCATTCATTCACTCATTGGATCACCATCTGCCTCCCATATCTCTCTTCAGTTGTGAATGTTGCAGCAGTAAATCGTCAGTGATGTGTGAACACGACTCACAGATGTAGAAAACAGAACCTCAGCCATTCCACTCTGTCCCTGCTTTTATCATGTGTGTTCACAGACGCACTTGTGTGGGTAAAGGTTGCAGACTGAGCTGGATTCAAACAGAGATCTCACAGGGGAATGTGCACAGGTCTGTTTGTGAGTTCCTAAAAAACGCTCTGAGAAAAGTCGTACAAAGATGATGAATTGTGCCCTGAATGATAAGATCAAAAGTAAAAGGGAATGAAGAAGCACTGTAAATCTAATGTTGTAGTTATTACAGTATTTTGTCGGATATGGGATGATTTATGATAGCCTTGTCAACTTTTGTTTTACATTCCACTGCATATGGAATTACACTGCAATTAGTTAATAGAAGCGGGTCCATTGGCTTCTTTCTCAAAACTTCACAACCGATAATGCTTCCTTATTGTAAAGTGTTTAAAATCACAAAAACGCCATAAAACTAGTTCCTAGCTAGTTTTTACCTACATCTATTCTTGGCCTTTTTAGATGAGCTTTTTCAGACAAAAAAAGTAAAAGCAGGAGGAAAAACTACTCGCTCATCTTTGTAGATCTACAGAGATTCAGTGGGCGTTCCTGACAGAATGCATTGTGGGTGATTTCGGCATAGTGCTCCAAGGAACATCTCCAGGTTCCTATGCTAGAAAGGCTTATAAAAGAAGCCTGGAGGTTCCATTCCTTATTACCCAATTCGGATCCTCCTCATCATGGCGGCCGGAGGGCCGGCTTCCAGGTCTAAAACAGAAAAAGAAATGCATTTACAGTATTTAGATGAAGGGATGAGCTTTTAAACAGAGGGAGTGGGGTTACATGTTTGTGTCACAAGGTCTTGATATAAGACGGACTGGTTTTGATGAGGAACAATGTTGTAACCTCGTAAAAAGCTCAACAAAGTTCATTTTGCAAGTTCATGTCAAATTTACAGTAATGTCTCTTTGAGTGTCTGAAAACATTTTATGAGCCCAACTATATGATAATGTATGGTTTTCAGACAACCAGATGAGAGACAGGCGCTAGCTCTGTCATTTACTCTGAAATATCCATCCATCTATCCATCCATTTTCTTCCCCTTAATCCATTTCTGGGTCGGGGGGGTGGCAGTCAGAGCTGGACCAGCCCCTCACTGATCCTCCTGCAGGAGGTGAGTCCACAGGAGCTGAGATCTTTCAGTGGGGGCTCCAGGCAACGGGGGTTGCCTTGTCTTGCCCAAGGATACAACGACAGCTGTCGTCAGTGGGAGTCGTGAAGTAGGGCTCGAACCCACGACCTTCAGGCTCAAAGGCCAATGCTCTACCAACTGAGCCACTGTAGCCCATCCCATTATAGTTTTGAGCGTTCCGAGACATTGCCAGATTATTGACAGCTAGCGTAAATAACGTAAAGCGTAAATAACCGTTGTCCTCTTTAACTGCCTTGTCCTCTTGTCAAACAGTTGGGGAAGCGCAGAGAGATCAGCTTGTGGTGGATTTTGAGCCTTCGCTGTCAAAAAAGTGGATAGTCATGGTTAAAAATGAAGCAGATCCGGTTTTGAGAAAGAATCAAAGAAATGTCCCCAGGCGCACAGGTCTTTCCCAGTGCATTGTTTAAATGAGTAACGAGTATTGAGGTCAACTTCAAATGCAGACATAAGCTAAGGGGAGATGTGGCAGGTAAAAAGCCTGTGTAAAGCTTTGTCAATGGATGTTTAAAGGTGATGTCTGTAAGTTTGAGACATGGGCAAAGAAAGAGCATTCCGAAAGGGCTGTTTGTCAAGACCCTGGGTGGTCCTTGAGCCAAATGTCCAGGTCTGTTAGGGAATGTCTGGGTTTTTTGTGGCCAATGCGACAGTTCACAATGATGCCTGAAAACAATTGCATCCAGCAGAAGTGACAGATAATGATTATGTAAACTCATTACAATGTCAATGTCAACGTCAAATGTATTTATATAGCACATTTAAAACGCCAAAAGCCCAAAGTGCTTCACAAATTGGCTAAAAACAAATGAAATAGAATAAAAAGATTCAGCTCAATGTGTTGTCACGACCCCTTCCTCCTCTCTGTGGTCGTGCTCTGTACTGCCATCTACCTCTGTACAGGTGGAGCTGTGGGCGGACCTTGGAGCGTGGAGCGTCAGGGCCCGACGCGCCACGCCTATTTATGGACCGGCTTGCTGACAGCCTCACTCTCTCTCAGCCTGCGTCCTGTGCCACACCACTTTGTTTTCTGTTCCCGTTATGGTTTTGTTCTGCATCACACTTCACATTGCACCATACGAACACACAACCATTCACTCGCATACACCACTGATACAGACAGTCACACCTCATTATTATTGTTACTTTGGTACTTTGGGTTAATCTTTGTTTAATAAACACCCTTTAAGTATCCATTTACGGTATCTGCGTCCATATTTGTCATGGCCTTGAGCCAGGTTATGACAAATTGCGAGAGGTCCCGGGTTCCAATCCCGGACGAGCCCCCAATTTGTCATATGTCGTATCAGTGGTGTATGCGAGTGAATGGTTGTGTGTTCGTATGGTGCGATGTGAAGTGTGATGCAGAACAAAACCATAACGGGAACAGAAAACAAAGTGGTGTGGCACAGGACGCAGGCTGAGAGAGAGTGAGGCTGTCAGCAAGCCGGTCCATAAATAGGCGTGGCGCGTCGGGCCCTGACGCTCCACGCTCCAAGGTCCGCCCACAGCTCCACCTGTACAGAGGTAGATGGCAGTACAGAGCACGACCACAGAGAGGAGGAAGGGGTCGTGACAGTGTGTTAAAAAGCCAGTGAAATTACAGAGTGATTATTTGGGGCGGCAGTAGCTCAGTTGGTAGAGCGTTGGCCTTTGAGGTCGTGGGTTCAAGCCCCGCTCAAGACCTTCACCATCAACTCCCACTGACTACTGTCGTTGTGTCCTTGACAAGACACTTAACCTCTGGGAACACCAGCCACAGTGGGGCGGCTGCGGCTGTAAAGTGCCAAACTGCCGTTGTGTTCTTAGGCAAGACACTTCACCCCCATTGCCTAGAATGAGTCTGGTGTGTGTGTGAATGGTTGGTGGTGGTCGGAGGGGCCAATGGCGCATACTGGTTGCCTCGCCTCTGTCAGTGTGCCCCAGGGCAGCTGTGGCTACAGCAGTAGTTTATCACCACCGTGTATGGAGTGAATGAATAATGACATGTGAAGCGTCTTTGAGTGTCCAAAAAAGCGCTATATAAAACCGATGCATTATTATTATTATTTTCTGTATCCCTATTATCTTGTCTCACTCCCATTTCTTCTTGTTGTGTGTTGAAGTTTGTTATGGCAAGCTGGTTAGTCTCAAGGACGCCAACTCACCCCCCGCTGCTCTATTCAACTAACCTGCAGGAAGGAGCCGGGCTCCCCCCTGCACCGACAGACAATGACGCAAATTACTATCTCACCCTTGCCTCTTTTGCATTTTGCATCTCTATCGGTCCGTATGTCTGCATCTCTATTGTCCCTTTTTACATTCTGCATGTCTATTGTCCCTTCTGTTGCATCTCTCATCAGGCATGGCGCCTCGCCTCCGGATGCCCGTCTCAAACTGTGACCCCTGCCAAATAACCGCTGCATAGGAGCGAAGCCACGTCGGTTACGGCGCGTGATGATCTCGTCAAGCCACCGCGCGGAGGGTGGTGCTGATTCATGTCAAGATTATAACAGAAAAACTTTCCTAGATCTGGGAAAAAGTGTCAGGGCAGGGCCTCGCGTTTCGCGTTCGCACAGGGCTCGCACCCCCCTTGGGACGGGCCTGCAAAAATACCCTCCATGTCCATTATGAGGAAGGATCTGGGGCGCACGCGAAGGGAAACGAGAAGGGTCTGTCTGCGGCTTGCAGTACGGAGGCGTGTCGACGTAGTAGGCGTGTCGGGTGTGACGTCCTACCCGACACGCTATACATGAATTTTGAATCACTTGAACTTCTGCAAGATATCCGTTGAAGAGAAGGACCTGGCAGACCGTACGCAAACAGTAAGTGTCAACCAACAC
Organism: Knipowitschia caucasica; assembly: GCA_964034765.1. Classification (NCBI taxonomy): domain Eukaryota; kingdom Metazoa; phylum Chordata; class Actinopteri; order Gobiiformes; family Gobiidae; genus Knipowitschia; species Knipowitschia caucasica. Next base: position 12,538,841 of record OZ035824.1, on the reverse strand, counting down.
GTGTTTTATTTATTTTTTAGGCCGTTCCCTCCAGATTACAGTGTATTAATGAATAATTGCACATCACCCCTGACCTAGAAATGTTTTTAAGAAGTGAACTAATACATTGCAGAGAAAGCATTTTGTATGGGTTTTTCTTAAGAGTCATGTGCCCATCGACATGTCAGGTACATAGTATAATAGGTAATAGGTATAATATTTACTATCTAATATTGCCCAAGTCATTTTGCATCGTTTAAAATGTAATAAGGAGAAAAACATAACTCTTTACATGTTTTCAAGGAACGTGGAGAAATTAGTTAGGCAATTATGTGATGTAGTCACGATGTTTCCTGATTCACAGTTACAGAAGTCACTGACATATAGTCTATGGGATGATGTTCCAAGATATTTGTGTTTCTGAGTGTGCACAAATGAGATGTTTATGTCTGCTTTCAGTTGCATCTCCGACTATTGTCTAAGTGATGGGAATCATGCTCCAGTGGCTGAAGCAGGGGAAAACACGCTCAAGTGGGTAACCTGTTTTAAACATGCGGAGAAGCACAATTGCTCACACACGTGCAAAACCCATGGAAAGGGCGATCTCTTTGTCATGGCGCTATGTTTTAACTTCGAATCCAGGTGGTCTTTGCGCTGTGCATTATTGTACATTTGTTCTTTAATGTGATTGGTCTAGGTTTGTCAGAAGAGCGACAGAGAGGTACTTTGATTTGAAAAAAAAAAAGAACCTCCAGCTCCTCCCCCTTCCTTTCTGATTGGTCTACACGCTCTTACCTGAAGTATAGCTTGAGTTTATAAATGTTTGTGTTTACATTAGTAGGACCGAGCGCCACCAGGTTCTGCAACGGGGACTATTGTAATGAAGTGTGCATTAAAACCACTGAACCCCCCTCAAACATAAAATGTCATGGTACATGTTGCCTGGACGTTTACACTGTACTAAAACTCTGCCATTGCAACATTGTTGAGTACAGATGAACATAAAGTCATAAGTGAAGTCACTGACCATTTATTAAACCGGACACAACACCTTTTAGGGCTTGCATTTGGGTTTTTTGTGAACATGTTGTTGTTGAATGTAACACATTTTACTCTTATCTAGGTGACAGTTCTCACTCTGGCCGAGGCTTTTCACCTGCCTAGCGAAGAGGCAATTGAAAAATTCATAAAGGGGCCAAAGTATGAAACCATTGTAGATTATTTTAAAATATTGGATGGACATATTTCCACTGTGCACTGCACAATCGTAAGCTGTGATTGTTCTTTATGGACAGTGAGTTTAAAAATGATGCAAATGATCTGGTGAGGCATTTTATCAGAGGACGGCGCAGGGAGGCTGAAAGCTTTCCAAGGAGAGATGGAGCTTGGCGCTCTCCTTCTGATGCCTTTTCTCATGATTTATTAAAGTGAATTTGTTTTGTGTTGACTTTTTCAGTTTTCTTACTTTTCAGAGCCATTCAGATAACAACAAATTCATAAAAAAGCATGTACATAAAAGGCCAGGAAAACAATTTGTTACTTTTTGTTTATCTCCCTCTCTCTCATTACAAATTTGACAAAACACAATAGATAATGAAGTCTGCTTGTCCAAAAGGCCAAAGTGGGGCACAAAATTTATGGCCATGTTCACTTTATGGATCAGTAATGTGGAGACCATGGGTGTAGGAGTGTTTCGGTGGTGTGGTGGGGTAATAATATCTTTATTGTAATGTACTTTTCAATACTGTAGTTGACAAGTTTCGCAAAAACGCCACATACTTTATTCATTTATTCCACAACAGTGTGTCACAGCTGGGTTGGCGGATGCCAGGGCTATAATCTGTGCTATCTGGCCACCACAAGCAGTCTCTCACTATGTCCACACATGTGGGGTGAAGTGCATTGCTCAAGAACATACCAGACTGCACTTGGGGGCAGCCAGGATTTTGAGCCACCAACCATTAGGCCCTTTTATAATTGAATGTACACATTAGAATATGCACTGGCATTATTTGACTCATTCAACTTTTGTCCTTGAGCTGCTTCCAAAATCCCTTTTGATGAGTAGTCGGAAGTAATGGCAGCTTTTTAGGCAAATGTACTACTTTGATATTTACAAAAATTCGTCATTTTCCCCAAATAAATAATATTGGACAATGACTTGCGCCATATAAAATTCCATTACTCTGCCGCCATAAATTCACTTGGGCATAGATAGTACTCACTACTACTCACTACCGTATTATAATAGATCCATGCTATACACTGCGGACGGTGGGCGTGTCGAGTAGTGACGTCACTACCCGACACGCCCACTACTCGACACGCCTTCCGTACTGCAGGCCGCAGCAGATACAATTGACAAAAGTCTTTAAAACTTTAAATCGATCTAATCCAAATTAAGACACATTGTTTTGCTAATTTCAGCATTTTTAGACTATTTTCTCATACTGTTCATCTTTTGTTTGCTATGGCCCTAACAGAACGCTCCGCGGTCGAATCTCTCCGATCGGTGACACTCATAGTAGACCGCCACCTTGTCAATCAGCACAAACACAAAAACAACCCAATATTAATTTAAAAAATGACTTTTGCCAAGTGTAGAATACGGACTTTGTGGACAACATTGTAACAGCGCAGCCAGTACAGAGAACCGTCAATAATGATCTTTAGGAAAGAAACACATCCTAGAAGAAGAACACAACCCAAGGATCTGTCGCACAACAACTGGAGAACAACGCTTTCCTGGTTATCAGCCAGAAAATGGGAGTAAAAAATATACTATCACAACTCCAGACATTTCCCTTTAATCTGCATCGTAGAGAGGGAGGGAGAGACTTTGTTTTAAAATGAGTATATTAAAAGTGGTAACCATGAAGACGAAACAAAAAAAAAAAATCCCAAAAAAAAAAAAAAAAAAAAAAAATAAAAAAAACAAAAAAAAAAAAAAACAAAAAAAGAAACAAACAAAAAACAATAACAAAAAAAACCAAAAAACAAACAAAAAAAAAAAAAAAAAACATAAAAACCAAAACAAAACAAACAAACCACACAAAAAAATGGTGAGATCCTTCCATTTCAGTCGTCCAAAGAAAACGCATATAAAAATTATTACAGCAATGCAGAGGTTTGAACAGGGCCGACGCGGGGAAAAGGTGAGATTTATGAGCCTTTGAAAGTGAAACGTAAAAGTATACGGCTCAGTGCTTTTGTACCTGTGCTAAAAGTTTATTTTCATTACAATTTATACAAAATAAAAAACTGAAATGTTATAATGAGATTCGAACTGAAAACTCATTTGAAAATATTATCTGCTATTTGATGTTTTTTATGGTAAGATGTTGTTTAGGTGAAAATTATTTTTCACTGTTTAGACCAGAGAGAGACCAGAGAGACCAGAGAGAGACAGAGAGAGAGACCAGAGGAGACCAGAGAGTGACCAGAGAGAGACCAGAGAGGAGGCCAGGAGAGGCCAGAGGAGGCCAGAGTGAAGAGAGGGCCAGAGAGAGACCAGAGAGAGACCAGAGAGAGACCAGAGAGTGAGACCAGAGAGAGAGACCCGAGGAGACCAGAGAGAGACCAGAGTGAGGCCGAGAGAATGATGGGCCGAGAGAGAACCAGAGAGGACGAGACAGAGAGAGACCAGAGAGAAGACCCAGCGAGAGTGGCCAGAGAGACCAGACGAGAGAACCAGAGAGAGGCCGGAAGAGAGACCAGAGAGACACCAGAGGAAATCAGAGAGAGAGCCAGAGAGCCAGAGAGAGACCAGAGAGAGACCGAAGAGACCAGAGACGAGAGACCAGAGAGACACCAGAGAGACCCAAGAGAGAGAGACCAGAGAGAGAGACCAGGGAGAGAGACCAGAGAGAGACAGGAGAGAGACCAGAGAGAGACCAGAGAGAGAGAACCAGAGAGAGAGACCAGAGAGCGACCAGAGAGAGAGACCAGAGAGAGGACCAGAGAGAGTACCAGAGAGAGACCCGAAAGAGCCAGAGAGAGGCCCGAGTAGAGACCGAGAGAGACCACTGTGTCTGTTTGATTTCTGATCCGTGTCGACGAGAACGAAACTGGTAATAGTCCTTTGGTCGAGGCTAAAACATAGAATAGAATTGTTGTGATGAAAAAACAGTTAACATTTTTTATTAGAAACTTAAAGGCTGCTGGAACTAAAGTTTGTTTCGAGACGAATGTTGTTTGTCGCGATAGAGAGAAAAGTGTGGAGAAATGTGTTTTATTGTGGATATAATCCGACGTCATCTCCCTCCAGGTCATTTTGCTGCCGTGATCCAACAGTCACCCTGTGAGTCACTATTCTGTACCCCTTTGGGCTCAGCACAGAAATAAGAATTAGATGTTTTACATGGAGCTTTGAAAATAGAGGACCACAGTTTTTAAGTCCCGCACCAAAATGATAAATGCTATAAGAAACCACGTGAACTCTGAGGAGCACAGGGACTGGCCTCCTGCTGTGACTTCTGAGGAGCACAGGGACTATGGCCTCCTGCTAAGGACTCTGAGGAGCACAGGGACTGGCCTCCTGCTGCTCCTGCTGTGACTCTGAGGAGCACAGGGACTGGCCTCCTGCTAAGACTCGCTGAGGAGCACAGGGACTGGCCCTCCTGCTAAACTGAGGAGCACAGGGACTGGCCTCCTGCTGGGACTCTGGAGGAGCACAGGACTGGCCTCCTGCTGTGACTCCGAGGAGCACAGGGACTGGCCTCCTGCTGGACTTGAGGAGCACGGGCTGGCCTCAGCTTAAGGGATGAGGAGCACCGGGGATGCCTCCTGCTGGGACTCTGATGAGCACAGGACTGGCCTCCTGCTGGGATTTGAGGAGCACGGGGACTGGTCTCCTGTGGGACTGAGAGCACAGGGACTGGTCTCTGCTTGGGACTCTGAGGAGCACAGGGGATGGCCTCATGGCTAAGACTCTGAGGAGCACAGGGATGGCCTCCTGCTGGGACCTCTGAGGAGCACAGGGACCCTGGCCTCCTGCTGGGACTGAGGAGCACAGGATTGGCCTCCTGCTGGGATCTTGAGGAGCACCGGGACTGGCTCCTGCTGGGATGAGGAGCACGGGACTGGTCTCCTGCTGGGACTGAGGAGCACAGGGGACTGGTCTCCTGCTGGGACTCTGTAGGAACACAGGGGATGGCCTCCTGCTGGGACGGCGGAGCACAGGGACCAGCCTCCTGCTGGGGTCTCTGAAGGAGCACAGGGATGGCCTCTGCTGGGACTCTGAGGAGCACCAGGGGACTGGCCTCCTGCTGGGGACTTGCGGTAAGTGCACAGGGACTGGTCTCCTGCTGGTCCAGAGTCCAGGACCTAAACCTGGGGAGGCAGTGTTCAGATTTATGCAGCTAAAAACAGTCTTCCAGTAAACGTGAGACGGGCAATATTCAAAATCCAGGTTAAAACAGATTAATCCTGGACTTTCTGATTTAAAGCCTTGTCTTGTGAGTTGCCGTGTGTGGACTGTGCTTATACCAATACCCTTGGGCATAATGCTAAAGGGTTATGAACATTATGACAGTCGTCAGTCAGTGACTTTTCGCGGTGGCCTGCGCACCAGCATTTTTGTGTCTTACAATTTGAGTAACTTTCTTAACCATAAACGACAGATTAAGAATACATATGTACATGTAGATACGGATACAGGTGTTAAAAAAATTAAAAGAATACCAGGAATTACATACAGGTGAACAGAACCATGAACAGACCATGAACAGAACATGACACAGAAACATGAACACGTTCAGAGAGGAGGAGTCATTTGTGTCCGTCCTATAAACAACAATAGTTCACCAATCTAGGTCCAAAGAGTTCATCCACATGGACGGCGTTTGCTCCGGGGTCTGGCCGTGACTGCCCTTCCTTGATTGGCTGCGTCCGGTCCTGAGGAAAATGTACTTGTAGAAGAAGAAAGCAGTTTGTTGCTGGGGGACGTGAATGCTTCTCGGCACTAGACGCCATTTTGTGTCACGGAAATCACCAGTTGCATCTTTTGTTTTCCCCCGTTTGGATGAATGGTATAGGACCAGGGGAGAGACCCGGGGAGAGACCAGGTGAGAGACCAGGTGAGAGAACCAGGGGGAGAGTCCAGGGGTAGAGATCAGGGTGAGGGACCAGGGGACTGACCAGATTTGAACTTTTGTTTTTTTTGAGACCGGACACAGAATGACTCCTCTGCTCTGAGCGTGTTCATGGTTCTGTTCAGGGTTCTGTTCATGGTTCTGTTCATTGGTTCTTTTCACCTGTATGTATTCTGTATTCTTTTTTATTTTTTACTCCAGTATACCCGTATCTACTTGTTCAATATGTTTATTTTTATTCTGGTCCGATTGATGGTTCAGAAGTTTACTCAAATTGTAAACACAAAAATTTGGCGGATGCGAAGGCCACGCGGAAAAGTCAGCGCGATTGTCATATGTATCATAACCCTTTAGCATTAGGCAAGGTTTTATTGGTATAGCACAGTCCACACTCACGGCCAACTCACAAGCCAAGAAGGCTTAAAATCAGAAAGTCAGGATTAAATCTGTTTTTATTTTAACCTGGATTTGTAATATTGCCCGTCTCACGTTTTCTGGAAGACTGTTTTTAGCTGCATAAATCTGAAACACTGAACTCCTCCCCATGTTTAGTCCTGACTCTGGGACCAGCAGGAGACCAGTCCCTGTGCTCCTCAGAGTCCCAGCAGGAGGCCAGTCCTGTGCTCCTCAGAGTCCCAGCAGGGTGCTAGGCCCAGTCCCTGTGCTCCTCAGAGTCCCTGTGCTCCTCAGCAGGAGGCCAGTCCCTGTCCCAGCTCCTCAGTCCCCAGCAGGAAGGCCAGTCCCTGAGCTCCTCAGAGTCCAGGCCCAGTCCCCGTGCTCCTCAGCCCAGCTGGAGGCCTCCCTGTGCGCCTCAGAGTCCCAGCAGGAGGCCAGTCCCTGTGCTTCCTCCTTAGCTGGAGGGCCAGTCTCGGTGCCTCCTCAGAGACCCAGCAGGAGTCCAGTCCCTGAGCTCCTCAGTCCCTGTGCCCTCAGAAGTCCCAGCCAGTCCTGTGCTCCTCAGAGTCCCAGCAGGAGGCCAGTCCCTGGTACTCAGTTTAGCAGGCGGCCAGTCACTGTGTCCTCAGTATCCCAGCAGGAGGCCAGTCCCTGTGCTCCTCAGGTCTTAGCAGGGTCCTGTCCGGTCGCTCCTCAGGTCTTAGCAGGGGCCTGACCTGTGCTCTCAGTCCAGAGGAGGCCAGTCCCTGTGCTCCTCAGTCTTAGCAGGAGGCCAGTCCCTGTGCTCCTCAGAGGTCCAGCCGGAGGCAGTCCCTGTGCCTCCTCTTAGTCCCAGCAGGAGGCCAGTCCCTGTCTCCTCAGAGCACAGCAGGAGGCCAGTCCCTGGGATCCTCAGAGTTCCACGTGGTTCTTTATAGCTTTAACATTTGGTGCGAGACTTAAGCTGTGGTCTCTATTTTCAAAGCTCATGTAAAAATCTGATACTTATTTCTGTCCTGAGCCCAAAGGGTCAAATGTGACTCACGGACTGTTGGATCACGTCAGCACAATGACTGGGGAGATGACGTGGACTTTATCCACAATAACACATTCGTCACACTTTTTCTATGCGACAAACAACATTTTCAGTCTCGAAACAAAACTTAGGTCATGCAGCTTTAAGTTTCTAATAAATAATGTTTAACTGTTTTTCATCACAAACAAATTTTCTATTCTATGTTTTAGCCCTGTCAAAGGATTTACCAAGTTGTCGATTCGTCGACCGGTCAGAAATCAAACAGGACACAGTGGTCTCTCTTCTGAGTCTCTCTCTGGTTCTCTCTGGTCTCTTTCTGGTCTCTCTTGGTCTCTCTTCTGGTCTCTCTCTGGTCTCTCCTCTCTGGTCTCGCTCTGGTCTCTCTCTCTGGTCTCACTCTCTGGTCTCTCTCTGGTCTCTTCTGGTCGCTCTCTGGTCTCTCTCCGGGTCTCTCTCTCTGGTCCTCTCTCTGGTGTCTCTCTGGTGTCTCTCTGGTCTTCTCTCTGGTCTCCCTCTGGGTCTCCTCTCTGGTCTCTCTCTGTCTCGCTGGGCTCTCTCTCTGATGTCTCTCTGGTGTCTCTCTGGTCTCTCTCTCTGGCCTCTCTATGGTCTCTCTCTGGTCTCTCTGGCCTCTCTCTCTGTCTCTCTCTGGTCTCTCTCTGGTCTCTCTCTGGTCTCTCTCTGGCCTCTCTTGCTGGCCTCTCTTGGTCTCTCTCTGGTCTCTCTCTGGTCTTCTCTCTCTGGTCTCACTCTTGGGTCTCTCTCTGGTCTCTCTCATGGTCTCTCTCTGGCCTCTCTCTCTGGCCTCTTCTGGCCTCTCTCTGGCCTCTCTCTGGTCTCTCTCTGGTCTTTTGGGTCTCTCTCTGGTCTCTCTCTCTGGTCTCTCTTGGTTCTCTCTGGTCTGCTTCTGGTCTAAACAGTGAAATAGTAATTTCTCACCTAAACAACATCTTAACATAAAAAACATCAAAAATCAGATTTAGTTCAAATGGTTCAGTTCGAATCTCATTTCACCATTTCAGTTTTTATTTTGTATAAATTGTATGAATTAAACTTTGAGCACATGTCAAAAGCACTGAGCCGTGTATACTTTTACTTTCACTTTCAAAGGCTAATAATCTCACCTTTTCCAGCTGTGGCCCCGGGTTCAAACTCTGCATTGCGGCTATATTTTTATATGCTGTTTTTTGACGACTGAATGGAAGGATCTCACCGTTTCATGGTTACCACTTTGAATATTCGTCATTTTAAACCAAGTCTCCTCCTCCCTCTCTACGATTGCCAGAATTAAAGGGAAATGTATGGGAGTTTATGATATATATTTTACCCATTTTATGGCTGATAACCAGGAAAGCCTGTTCTCTATGTTGGGTTGTGCGGACAGGATCTTGGGTTTGTTCTTCTTCAGGTTGTGTTTCTTTCTAAAGATCAATATTGACGGATCTCTGTACGGCTGCGCTGTTAACGAATGTTCCACAAAGTCCGTATTCTCACTTGGCATAAAGTCATTTTTTTAAATTATATTGGGTTGTTTTTGGGGTGTGTGCTGATTGACATGGGGCGGGGTCTAGCATATGATGTCACAGATCGGAGAGATTCGACCCGGAGCGGTTCTGTGAGGGCCAGAGCAGAACATAGAGTGAAAAGTGATGAGAAAATAGTCTAAAAAATGCTGAAATTAGGACAAAACATGTGTCTAATTTGGGAATTTGATCGATTTAAGAGTTTTAAGGCTTTTTTCAGTGTATCTGACTGCGGCTGCAGGTACGGAGGCGTGTCGAGTAGTGGGGTGTAGTGTAGTGACGTCACTAACTCGACACGCCAGCTCCGCGTGGTATGAGCATGGATCTATTATAAATGAGGGTATGAGTAGTAGTGAGTACTATCTTGCCCAAGGAATTTAGCCGCAATATGAAATTTCTATGGCGCATGTTCATTGTCCAATTTATTTATTGGGGAAAATGACGATTTTGTAAAATATCAAAGTAGTAAATTTGCCTACAAAAGTGCCATTACTTCAGCTATCCAATCAATAGGGATTTGACGCAGCTCTGGACAAAAGTTAATGAGTTCAAATAAGGCCAGTGCTTTATGTTAATGTGTACTTTCATTTCTAAAAGGGGGCTATGGTTTGGTGGCTAAAATCCTGGATGGCCCAAGTGCAGTCTGGTATGTTCTTGAGCAATGCACTTCACCCACATGTGTGTACATAGTGTGAGGACTGATTGGTGGTGGCCCAATAGCACAGATTCGTAGCCTGGCATCTCCAACCCATCTGTGAAACACTGTGTGGAATAAATGTATTAAGTAGTGTGGCGTTGTGGAGAAACTTGCATACACAGGATTGAAAAGTACATTTACCAGTTAAAGATATTATTACACCTACCACCACCACCACACACTCCTACACCATGGTCTCCACATTACTGATCATTAAGAGAACATGCCATAACATTTTTGTGCCCAACTCTGGCCTTTTGTGGGACAGGCAGACATTTCATTACTATTTTGTTTTGTCAATTGGTATGTAGATGAGGGAGATTAAACAAAAAAGAAAGACAAATTGTTTTCTGGCATTTTATGTACAGGGCTTTGTTATGAACTTGTGTTATCTGAATGGCTCTGAATGTAGACACCTGATAAGTTCAACACAAAACAAATTTCTTTTATTATAATCAATAGAGAAAAGGCTTCAGAGGAGAGCGCCAATCTACCCATCTCTCTTGGAAAGTTTCAGCCTCCTGCTGCCTCTCTGTTTAAATGCCTCCCAGATCATTGCAATCATTTTAAACTCACTGTCCATAAAGAACAATCACCGATTCGATTGTGCAGTGCACAGTGAAAATATGTACATCAATATATTTAAATAATTCTTACCATGGTTCATTCTTTGGCCCCTTTATGAATTTTTCAATTGTTCTTGCTGAGGCAGGTGAAATGCCTCGGCCTGAGTGTGAACTGTCACCTAGATAAGGAGTAAAATGTGTTACATTCAACAACAACTCAGTTCCACAAAACCAAAATGCAGCCAAAGGTGTTGTGTCCGAGTTTAATGATATTGTCAGTGACTTGCACTTTGACTTTATCGGTTCTCTGTACATCAACAATGTTGCATTGCAGGTTTTTAGTACAGTGTACGGTCCAGGAAACATGACATGCATGTTTATGTTTGAGGGGGGGTTCAGTGGTATTATGCACATTTCATTACAATAGCTCCCTGTGCCAGCCTGGTCGGCGGCTCGGGCCTACTAATGTAAAACAAATCAATTATATAAATCATGCTTTACTGCCGGTAGAGCGTGTAGGACAATCAGAAAGGAGGGGGAGGGAGGTGGGTTGTTTTTTTTTTCAAATCAAGTACTCTCTGTCATCTCTTTCTGACAAACTCTAGTCAATCACTTTAAAGAATCAAATGTACATATTGCACACACTTGGATTCCGAAGTTAAAACATAGCTCCCTGACAAATGATGCCCTTTTCATGGGTCTTGCAAGTGGTGGTTAGCATTTGTGCTTCTACTATGGGTATATAACAACCCAAACCTTAAACTAGTGTATATGTACGTATCCCCACAGTGCACAGGGCAGTAAGCAAAGACACACGCACCATTGATCCTTCACCAAACTCACACGGCACTCTGCAGCGGAAGAGCAGCTCATACGTACAGTTGGAAAGGTGCTGAGAGAAATATGTGGCTGTACATCGAGTATGTCCACTCCCAAAAGTACAGCGACGGACCAGGGAACGTTTATGTATGTTTAACTAATATTATTATGTTTTTTTTGGCCATAAAGCATGAGTGGCATTGTTTTGCCATTTGTTTGAGATGAATTCATAGATATTGGTGTGAATGAAGCTAAACTAACTCCAGGTGAGGATGTTGTTCCCACACCAAAAACAGACACATTTTTGTTCCAATATGACACATTTCTAACATTATTGGCCTTAAATCAGGAATATTATCTGTTTTTAATTTTTACACCATATGTTTTATGTTCATGAAGATTTTAATGTTCATGATTTATGCCTAATGTGATGGATTGTGAGGCGTATTGTGTTGCCTTGTGTAGAAAGGCGCTCTACGTATAAAAGTTGATTGACTGATTGATACAGTGTTTTCTGGCCTGCTTTTATTCTTAAGACATGACACTTGTTATGTGTGAAAAGGGATTGAACATAATAAATATAAATCACATCTACCATCATCCTACTCAATCAAGATTTACTCTAAATACAACTTAAGTGTTATTATTCTCAGATATTTATAACCAAGAAGATACAATATGATAATATCAAAGAAATATTGAGCATTATTTTTTTTCAATTAAAAGTGATAACACAAAGTAAATAGTCTCATTAGGTAGAAAGCTAATGGTGAAAAAAGTATAGTAAAGAGTAATAAAATGCTTTCGGCCTGTAACTCAGGATGCTACCACCCGAGAAAGGAGTTGGATATACGTTGTTTCTAAACTAAATCATGGCACAATCAATTCTGCACACACAAACATGCGGTTGTAAAGAAACTAATTTCACCTGAGAAATGTACTAAACTTTTTCATGGGCACTAGTTTGAGGGCAGAAATCTGTAATGATGGGTGTGATGTCATAATGGTATAATTCTGCTTTATTTTATCTTTTTAGTGTTTTTGTAGATTTTATAAATTGATAATTTATTTCCTATTTTAATTATTTATACCATTTGTGATGACTATTTGTTATTCTATTATATTGACTGGTTGAGCTACATGGAGTTTTTTTGTTGTATACTTTTTTTGTTTTTTGTTTTGTTTTTGTGCAGCACTTTGGAACTGTTCTGTTGTTTAAATGTGCTATAGAAATAAAGTGGATTGGATTGGATAATGACATCATACTATTACAGGACGGAGACTGAAGAGGCCGAGTTACATGTTTGTTACTGATACAGACAACTCCAGGGTCTGCATGTGATTCTATAAAAATCTTTAAAGTGTGTTCTTTCTAATACATAATCATTTAAGCAAGCTAAAGACAAATAAAAATGGGGGGATGCTACATTCTGAACTATGGAGTAATGACATCGAGACCATTGGCTGCTGGGATTGGTAGTTTTAGAATGTGCGCTTCCAAGGCCATTTTTCACATTTGAATCAGAACACTAAAAGAACTTCTCAAATGACTGAGATCAAAACAGTTTGCACACCCTGGTGATTTTCGGCTCACAAGTCGTCCCAAACTGGCACTACAAGCAACCATACGATTAATGGTTTCACCTAAACCACAGACCATGAGGGGAGAGAGAGGGTGAAGGGGAACTAAAATCAACAATGATGCATGCTTCTATACAAATGAAAACTCTCTAATGTAATAATTTCACATATTCAATGGTTAGGTGATAACTGTGGCCATACCTGCATGTGAAAGCCAGATCCTGTCAGACCTCAGAAGCTAAGATGGGCAGGGCTTGGTTAGTTCTGTGATTTTTATTTATTTATTTACTGGTTTATTTGACAGGGACATTGCACAATAAATGTATTGTTCAGACCGGACATGGCTACTGGCTACTTTTCATTCGTCGTCCCTGAGGCAGAGGCAATGTGACAGCAGGTTTACAGTGTGTAAATAATTGATAAATAAATGGCCTAATTTCCCAGATGTGATGGGAGACCTCTGGGAATACAAGGTGCCACAGTGGGGTAACTGCAGTTGTTGTTGTGTCCTAGGCCTAGCCATATTTTCTAGAATGAGTCTGGTGTGTGTGTGGATGGTTGGTGGTGGTTGGAGGAGCTAATGGCACAGACAGGTTCCCTCGCTTCTGTCAGTGTGCACCACTGTGTATGGAGTGAATGAATGATGTCATGTGAAGCATCTTTAAGTGTCCAGAAAAGCAAAATATAATGTTTATAGTATTATTATAACAATATTGAACTACTACTAAAGTTGCAACTTATTCTTCCTCACACTCCCGGCTGTCTCCAGCAGATGGGGCAGTCTTATGTCATGTGTGTGGCTATAATGAAGCAAAGTGAATGAATATATTTGTACATTTAGGACAGAATTAATAATTCTCTTGTTTCTACCCCCTCTGCAGGAGACAGTCGTTGTGAATCATAGCCAGAAAAGCATGTTTCAAAAGCTTCACAATGATTTGTTTCCGCTGCTGTAACCCTATCTCTTCCTTTAACAGTTTTCAAAGCTAATTGTCAAATTCCACCCAAACTATTTCAGATATGCAAAAACTTAATACACCAAAACAACCATTTGTAGTCAAAACTGCTTTTAGGTTTGGCAAAAGGGTCATTGTATTCTCACTTTAAAACTTGTTTAAATCATTATAATTCCACTTCTATTAGTAACATGTAAAAAACCAAAACAAGCTTGACAAGTTGGCTACTTTGACATCAATGCAAAACGCACTTTCCCACAATATGTCCAAATACACGTGTCAAAGCATGTATTAGTTAGTTTCGCCATTCAAAGGACGTATTTAGACGCGGAAATATGTAGTTAACCCTGTCATATAAAGGTTTCTACAGCATTAAGTCAAAATTATATTGAAATAAGCACATTATTATAACACATTAACTTTCCAAACTCACCCGTAGCCCAGACCAGCGATCCCAACACCAGCGCGTAAATCCACATAGTGAGCAGGACAGGACCAGGGCAGCGTGCGTCAGAAGAGAGTGTAGAGAAAGTGCGCGTTTATGAATGATGAAGAATATTAGTTTGCAGAGTGCGCCTGCAGCGGTAGGTTCCTTGGGTCTGGTCTCTCCACACTGCGCGGAGGATGCCAGTGTCTCCTAAGTATGCGCGCTCACTCACTTCTCTCTCTCTCTCCTTCTCTCTCTCCTCTGGGTTTTTTCTCTCGTCTTTCCCTCCTCCTACAGACCGCTCCGCAGGTCAGCAGCGCGCGTCACGATCCACAAATGAGCGGTGTAATTGGTGTGAAAGTCGACGGCGTTGCTCTTCTTCCAGACCCCGGAAAAAACAGCTTCCTCAGAGGCTCGGATTACACGCGTCTTCACCTTGGAATGCCTTTTCTCGGTGATACTTATTTTTTTTGGGACACAAACAAGTTCACTTAAAACTGTATCGTTTTAATAATAAGTATGTTTGTCTTCGTAGAAATAGAAAGACTTGTATAACTGCCGCTTTGTGAATAATCAGACATGCAGTTCTTATGTCCTTATAGAAGATCTATTGTTGCATATTTCAATCAATCACAATTTATTTTTTACAGCCCAGAGCAAGCAAAATGCAACTCAAACTGTTTCACGATGCCAATATTCAAAAGCAACAATCACAAAATTAAAAACTTTAAAAGCAACAGTTAAACATGTAATGTATACACCCCACCCTAAACCCTAATCCCCCTCTCGGGACAATCAGAACTCAGATAATTCTCTCTGCCTGACAGTTGACGTCTGTCATATGAAAGACTAAAAATAAGTGTTTTCAGACAATTTAGACAGGGTAACGGCCTGTCTTACTCCTTCAGGAAGATTGTTCCAGATTGTTGGTGCATAGGCCTGAAATGCTGTCTCTCAATGTTTAGTCCTGACTCTGGGCACCAGCAGAAGGCCAGTCCCTGTGCTCCTTAGAGTTCGAGTTGGTGACAGGTGTCTTCCAAGTCTCGCCACTGGCCATGATGAGACTGTTCCCTAGCAGAGCTGTTCTAGTCTATTCTCTGAGCCACAGGAAGCCTGTGCAGAGACCTGAGAACAGGACTAATGTGATTGTACTTCCTGGTCAGGACTCAGGTTGCAGCCAAACCAGTCCTCAGGATCTCATAATTAGCGGAGTCAAAGCCAGCATTGAGATCCAGCAAGACGATGACGGGACCTCTGAGCCTGGCCTCCTCCATCTACAAGTGCAGACTGCCCCGCCCGACCCTGGGGAGCGCTTCATTCCTGCACCGGACCTGTCCGCATTCAGCGGCCACTGGTCCACGTTCTGTAGCCAGCTTAGGTCCACCTAGATCATTAGCCTGTCCGTCCAGAGGAGCGGATCCCTTTCTCATATGGGTCTCCCTCCCTGTGGGTTTCCCTAGTTCTCCCCGAAGTTTGTCACTTTTTCCCACTGGGTTTTTTAAGAGTTGTTCCTTGTCGATGCAGGAGGGTCTTGTTGGACAGTTAGTGTCCAACAGAAAGGATTGGTGATGATCCAGGACACTTTAGCATTCTACAACATGTATGGACATTTTCTTCTGTGTGTGCTTTATATTCTTCATGTGTTTTAAAGGAGCAATATGTAATATTTGTATGTCAAGTCATCATTAAATGACCCGAATATTTCAAAAGGCGTTATTAAATCATACTCTTTTCGAATTCATCTTTAACTGATAACAGTAGTTCAGCCGAGATATTTGATTATCAAAATTAGTTTTACGACCCGTAAAAGTTGTTATTGTTTTGATTTTGATGTCTTACCCTCCGCCGTTTCGCCAATCAGGAAGTGTAATGTAAGTCCGTGATCGGGTTGCCAGAACTCCGCGCGGCTCATTAATCTCAGTGGTAAAAATAACATGTGGCGCAGAACTAAAAAAGGTCTTGTTATGACTCTCAAATCATTAATGACAAAACAAAGACTAAAACGAGGATTTATATCGGGATGCCTTTGCACAATTGAGACAGCTAATAAAAGTTCACGTGTGATGCAGAATTTTCTAGTTTGAGTCCGTTCTTCACGGTGTCTCTATTCGTGTGAGTCGGTGGTCTAGAGGTCTAAGCTGTGCGCTTACGATGTAGGAACCCGGGTTCGATCCCGGGCTATGTCTTTTTGTATTTATTGCATGTTATCACATTCTATGACAGATTACTCTAAAAACGGTAAAAGATGAAGGTCAAGACGTTTTTTTGCAGATTATAGCTTAATTGTAAAAATAATCATTTAAGACCACATGTACCCCAATTAAAATAATGTTAGTCTCTTTTTGATGTGGGACTTTTACATGTTTGTCTAAAAAATAGGGAATAAATAAAATTGAAAGGTGATATCCTCTTGAGCAAACCCTGATGTTGATACACTGAAGAAATACGTTCCAACATCCATTCTTCCCACTCCTATTTTGGACATCAATTGCTTATTTATTTTGCATAAACTATGTATAATTACATTGCTTTTATTTTGTTTTTGTTTTTTATCTCAAATGTCCAAATAATAATAATAAAAAAACATTAATCAAAACATTCATTCAGCATTAGCACGGCTGTCATGGCAATGTGAATGGAGACGGACAAACAACTGATAAAATAATTCCCTGTGTTTGCTGCTGGATTTGGTGTGAATCTGGCAACCTGAGTCAGGGAGAGTGGGAGAGGACTACAAAATATTGACTGTGACTGCAGTACCACTTTTGGCCAGATTTTTACATATTGCTCCTTTAACTGTTGATTCTCTGATCTGTGTTGGTGATTTCAATGGTTTTGTTAAGTCCTCTGAGATGACTTCTGTTGTGACCTAGGGCTATACAAGAATACATTGTATTGTATTGTATTGTAAGACCAGTACTGAAGTACTGAGACTTTGCCTACGTCTGTGGTTTGACACTGATCATGGCAGTCTCAGTCCTGTGATGGGGCCTAAATCCTGATTAAAACAGATCAGAACAACCCGTGTGAGTCACTATTTGACAGATGGGGCTGAGAGGTGAGTGAGAGTGGTCCCCTCATTTTCACTTTTCTGACTGAAAAAGCTGATCTAAAGATACATGCATTAGATAATGAGTATAGTATAGTATGAGTGCAGTATATTTACCTGAACACAGGAGACTTACTGCTGCTGCTGCTGCTGCTGCTGCAGCTCAAACTGCTGATCACTGATGCTGCACCTGCTGAGGCTCCTTCTGCTCTCTGACTGCACACTCACCTGAAGAACCATTGTTAACATAAATGTCTGTTTTGATTAAGAAGATATCCACATTCACATTGATCAGAAAAGGCCAACCATTATTCGTATATTGGTGGTAGTATTGTATAACTGTTTGTAATGTACCATTGTATGTTTGAGAATTCTATTGCATGATATTGTTTAAATACTTTGTCCGTCTGTCTTTGTTGGAACCAAATAAGCATTTGCTTCATCCAACTTCTTTTCGAACCGGGTTATTTGTCTGTTATATTGATATATGTTAAAAAAAATATGTATTGTGCGGGTTCAAAATAAATATATAATACAAAAAATATATATACAGTATATGGAAATTGTTTCTGGGGATTAAATGTAACTTAGTCTTTCCAAAGAATCACATGATTTTACACCTTCTGAAGGAGGTGAGAAGAAAGCTATGTAACTCTGTATGTGGAAACTGCTTTAAGTTTGTGAAATGAGCGAGATCATTTTACACATGTACTTTCACTCAGCTGGAAAGTCAGATGCTGCAGCTTGGAAAATGTATTTGTTAACATTAAGCCTAGCGTACATCGGACTGGCAACTGATTATATCCGTCGCATATGAGTTGCTGCCCCGCACACATCGACAATCTGACGAAAACGGGCAACTCCTAGTAGCAGACCAGTCTCGGGAACAACAGCGCGTACATCGACAGCAACTGTCCGTAACCTACAGTGTGTTTTCTGACATAAACTGTTGCGGGCTCGCAATATACGCAATACACACACGTTGTCGGAGCGGCGCATGGAGCGCGCACATCGGGTCATATCTCCGAAAATGAGGACAACTAGTTGCCGAAAAGTAGAACACGGGCAACTGACTGAAACTGGAGACCGACTGTTTATCTCCAGTTGTAAGAGCGCGCACATCGACCGATTTCGGCAACTGATCATCTCCCACCATCTCCTCTCAGTTGCCAAAAGCCGCCTTGCAACTAGTTGTCTCCAGTTTCTCTGTGATGTACGCTAGGCCTTAGAACTCCCAGAGCAGTCCATTTTACGGCTTTTACTTTTAGAAGGGTTTTTAGTCAGCGTATGTACATGTTTGGTCTTCCTAACTTTGCCACTTTTTCTGTTTCTATATGTAGTTTATTTCTACATCATTATTTGTATTAAAACATCTTTTATTTTTAAAATGTGAGCTGTTAGTTACCATAGTTACTGTAGCAACACACTATTTACTTGCAAGCAGTTAGCATTTGGTAGACTTTCAACTGTTTTTGCTCCATTTAAGTTTTATACACCAGTCTTAGCTCTTAGTAAAAGGTTGAAAACAAAATTGTGGAATATTGAACTTTTTTGCGAATTTCCCCGACGCCACTGGTTTGTGAGCAGTCAAAATGAAAGGCTCTGGGAGTTCGAGTAGTTTGATAATTCTGGGAGTCCAAGACATAGAGCTGTTTGTTTATTTTACAGATGTATTTGTGTAGCCATACAAACACTGCAGCTTTATGTGGTCAACACCAAAAGAGACTAAGAGATTTCTCAAAATAAATACGACCGTGCAAATCATGAAAACAAAATGAAAGAGGGAGGTGGATGTGAACTTATGTATGAACAGTTCAAGCGTGGTAATATAAATATACACACTATCCACAGGATGCGTGTCATGGAATAATGGCGATAAGAAGTGTGCACGTTTTAAGCCACGCAGAAGCTTATTTTTGTCAAGCCGTGTACGTACTTTTAATGTCCAATCGGAACAGGCCTCAGAGCTGTCACAATTAGAACATAATTTGACAGCCATATGTTTTCTGTCACCCTCACGGTTTCATTACATGGACCCCGTGAGTACACTTAGTGCTCTCATAACCTCATAAAAGTTACAGTCTAATTATCAACACTTATGGACCAATACCAACGTGTTTTCTGTTTTATTTCTTGTGTTCGAACGGTTTGCTTCTCCGATCTGTGTAGCCAAATTCAACGGTTGTGTATAGTCCTCCGAGGTAACTACTTACTACTTACTACTTGTGATTTAGGGCTATGCAAGAATCATTTCAATTTAATTAAAATCAACACCAGGATCTTCTTTGCAAAGAAGCACACGAGCTTACCACTGCGCCATCCAACTGAAGGCTAATTCTGATTGGTACATATAGATATACTTTACAAAAACTATTGTCCCTCTAAAGAAGGTTTTTGTCGCTCATCATTATAATATTCTGTAATTTGAAATGTCCCTATCAATTAGCACCTTCCTCTTTGTACATATGTCCCATTGTGTGACATTTTTAAAGGTATTTTTTCCTTACTGGTGGAATGGAGAACAGTCTTTTTATTTGCATTTCTAAAAAGCTGTGCTCCCTAAAACCTTCAAACAAGGTCAGAAATCTAGGGGTAATACTGGACTCAGACTTAAATTTTAATAGCCACATCAAATCAGTAACATCAGCAGCTTTTTACCATCTAAAAAACATTTCCAGGATCAAAAACATAGTGTCTAAAGCAGACCTGGAGATTCTTATCCATGCATTTGTCTCCAGTAGGTTAGACTACTGCAATGGCCTGCTCACAGGTCTGTCCAAACAGGCTGTAAAACAGCTGCAGTACATTCAAAATGCAGCAGCTCGAGTCCTGACTAGAACCAGGAAGTACGACCACATTAGTCCAGTCCTCAGGTCTCTGCACTGGCTTCCTGTGGCTCAGAGAATAGACTTTAAAACAGCTCTGCTTGTGTACAAGTCTCTCCATAGCCTCGCACCAAAATATATTAGTGACATGTTAGTACCATACGAACCAGCCCGGACTCTGAGGAGCACAGGGACTGGACTCCTGTTAGTGTCCAGAGTCAGAAGTAAACATGGGGAGGCTGCTTTTCAGATTCATGCTACTAAAATCTGGAACAGTCTTCCTGAAGATGTGAGACAGGCCTCCTCTCTGACAATATTTAAAACCAGGTTAAAGACAGTTCTGTTTAGCTGTGCATACAACTGAGGGATTTTATATTTGTATCTTTCTTTTTAATGTTCTGTGATTATTTATGATTTTAATGCTTTCTTGTTTTGTTCAGCACTTTGAACTGCCTTGTGTATGAATTGTGCTATATAAATAAACTTGCCTTGCCTTGCCTTGCTCTTGTTCCCATAGCAGGTGTTGCATTCACACATGTCAAAACAATGACACATATTTGACTCGTCTGCTCCGTGAAAGCAAAGACTGCCCTGCGGCTTGGAGCCTGAGAGGGGTCCAGCCCATGCAGAGGGTCACATGTCGGCATGGTGACAGAGAGGAGACTCACTTTTACAAAACATCTCATTCACATCAGCAGCAGGCAGGTGCAGATTAAGCGTGGACTAATTTTTCTCAAATCAGTGAAACGCGAATGCACATTTAGCAATTATTCCAAAATAGGGACAACTGGGACTGTTCTGTAGCTCTTGTATAGCCCTAAATCACAGTCACAACATTTCGCCAACACAGATCAGGGAATCAAACAGTTCAAACACAAGAAATGCAATGATAGAAAACACATTGGTATTGGTCCGTAAGGGGCAGATGTCCAATGTCCATAACTGTTGAGAAATGTCCATAAATGTCCTGAATGTCTCCTACAGGGACCAAGAAGTCTAAATCTATCTATGTCCTGATCATCACCACTGTCTAATGTTATGTTAGACCCTCCTGCATCGGAAAGGAAAAACTCTAAAACCCAGTGGATTGAGAAAAAGCTGCTGGTTCATGGGATGCAGGACTACAAATCTACCATGTACATGGGGACAACGGCCTTAAACACTAAATATAGAAAACACATAGGATGTCATAAAATATATATTGTTACATTGTCATAAAATACTACGTAAGGGATAACGTATATTACGCAGGTCATTATCGGAAAATAATAAGTACCGACAGGGCGAAGCGGACACCGACGCGGAGAGGTCTGCTTCCGCCCTGAAGGCCCTGAATATACGTTATCCCGCTTATTATACGGCTTTATACCAACAGAACACACAACATAAACTTCAGTCCACTTTTAGGAATGCCGAAAGGTTTATTTAATGACAGAAAATAAAATAGTTCCCAAAGGATTTCCCGTG
This sequence comes from Knipowitschia caucasica, assembly GCA_964034765.1. Lineage (NCBI taxonomy): Eukaryota > Metazoa > Chordata > Actinopteri > Gobiiformes > Gobiidae > Knipowitschia > Knipowitschia caucasica. Next base: position 12,517,449 of record OZ035824.1, on the reverse strand, counting down.
GCTATGCTAGCAACAGTTAGGCTGGCAACTTCCAAACTAGAACTCTCTGGAACTGCATGAAAACTGAACAAAGAATTCTGAACATCAGCGGTGAGTGACCCAAACATAAACCTAACCTAAATCCATACTTCGATCCTCTGCAAATGTGTCCGAAAATGTGCCGGTATCTCTTTCTGGGTTTTTCGTGATCGCCTTTTCTCGCATTACATCAGTGTTTTTGTCATGAAAACGTAAACGGAAAATTCTGAAAACTTCCGTGCACTTGTATTAAGACTGGATATGTATAAATTACTCTCCGATAAACATTTCATTGCGTTGATTGATTGGCATTTGCGTTTATTGAGCGGCCAGAACTACTTCCGGGTTTTTCACGATCGCTTTTTGACGCAGAGAAATAGTATTTTTGTCATGAAGACAAGACCAGAAAATTCTGAAAATTTCCGTGCACGTGTGTGAAGAATGTATATGTATAAGTATTCTCCGATTAACATTTAAGTGGGTTGATTGAGCGTGGCTAGCTCAGGAGTGGCCGGAACTACTTGCGGAGTTATCCACGCATTTGAAAGACAAGCACAGAGTGCGTTGCCATGGGCAGCGGTCATTATTGTTTTGAGAGGTCCGTTATAGAAAATAATGACCGGTAGAACGTTTTGAAATTACATTCAAATCAATGGAGCATTCTACTGCTGCTGTGAGGAGCCGTATAATAACATACTATAATGGTTTCTTTATTCCCACCCTTAGAGCCTCATTTGGAATTATTTTCCTGAGAAACAAGACTGAACATATTCTTTAAAAACGTAGTTCAACGGATATGAAGAGAGTTTTTGAGTGACTAAACTTTTGACAGTGACAAATGACTGAACAAAAGACCATATACAAATTCCAGATAGTAAAACTTGTCTAATAATAGAGCTCTTGTCGTTAATGTCACAGACTGAAAATGTTACAGGTTTTGTGCACTATGGCTCATGCTTTAGATGTGGTGTTAGAATTTCCCCCATGGGTAGACTGCTGATCCACCCTAAACCATTCGAGGAGCGGACAAAAAGCAGATGCTAGACAAAATATTAAAAATTCAGAAAAGCATCAATGTGATTCTTGTATCCTTAAGACATTAAATTACTTAAAGACACATGAAGTTGCATTACTGGGTTTATATATGTGCTCAGAGAAAAGTTCTTGATGTCTATGAGCATGTGCAAGAGAAACGCCATCCATTCAGAAAGCAGCCTCACCCTGTGACCCAGGCACAGACGAGCTGAGTCCACATCACAGCACACAGCTGTATAGTCTTTGCTGCAGTTTATCAGAAGCACTTGTTTTTATTGTGTCCCACACATCAAACTGAAAGTGAAACATATGAACATGCATATCCATGTGAGTTTTTCTAATATATGATTCAATATTTTCAGCAAATCATGTCATTTGCATTAGGTCATGCTCACATGAACCAAGCTCATCCTGGCCCTGCTCACACAGACGAGCCCGCCCAGGCCCTGGTCTGGCCCAGCAAAGCCCTCTTTAGCAACTCGACACTATTACATTTGAAAGTGAGAAAATGTGAAAACCGAGCAGAGTCAAGACTGTGCAAAAGCCTTTGGTATGACAAAAACGCACTGAGATTCACATCAAGTTTGTTTGATATTTGGGATCATAGGTCTACAGTATCTTATTGAGTGGGGCCATCTCTTTGACTTAACATATCACCACAGTTAGGCACACGGAGAGTGTGGAGGAGAGATGAAGACACAGTTGTGCGCCAACAAATCAAAAAAGATTTTTACTTTCTTTAATCTTTCATGCCTGTGAAGCTCTTTGGGCAGCTGATGTTGTTGTAAATGTGCTATACAAAAAAGCTTACATTGACTCAATAGCATAGTAAAGAGTGGCAGCAGGTCTGCACTTCCTACAAAAGTTGCTGTTTTGTTCAGTTTCTATGACGGTACCTTGCACCAGGAAGCTCCTTGGGTCAACCCCCAACAGGCCCTATGGTGTCTCTTTGTGAGTCAGCCCCATGGCAGTTATAGCTATAGTTACTTACACCCTCATGTGTTGCTGTGTGAAGATGTATATTAATACAGTATCACATTATTTTTCTCCACCTCTCACTGTGTAACATCCCTAGTAAGTGTCTTGCAGTGGACATATTCTAATGCTAATCGACACCAGTAAGTAAATGCGAGATTGTTGAGTTCAGTGTCACATTGTGGAAGAAGAAGTGAGTCCTCTGCCAATAAAGTAATGCTACCTTCAGATGCAGCACTTACCTCTGCACACATCCATCTCTCCTCAGCTCCGTTTACGACTCCTCGCTCCTCGTCCAAGTCCACTCAGCATTTGGGACATTGGCAGTGCTGTCGATGGGAGAAACTCACAGGGCATTTTGATGATAATATCAGGCGGACATTTTGCTGAAGTTAATGTTTAGGGCGGATGATGACCTGACGAGACAAATCCGTCGCTTCGTGTTCACTTGAGTTTACGACAGGCTAAACAAAACAGACAGTTTGACTACCAACTGATGAACCATTTACAGCACCACACGGCTATCATAGGGATACAGCCAGTTGCATATTAGTGCGTCTGTCTGCAGTAAAGTAAAAATAATTAGACACCAGCTGTGAGAAATCCCTCAAACGCATCTCTCTGGCCTATGAAAGTGATGAAAACAATTTATTATTTTTATGATTTTTGTCGATTTTTATATGTGACGATCCATAACCATGCAGCCATTCACACACAACAACAAAATTATTCTTTTGTCCCTTCATTTTTAATAGAATATTTACTTTCATGTCATAATGTTGAACAGAAAATACAAGGATGAACTATAAATGAAGTAAGAAATGGTAGAAGCTGTTTTTAAGGTCTTTGTATTTGTCCCATCCTGCATTGCCACTAGGTCATTCTGTCACAAGGAGTGGTCAAACTGGGGACTGTTGACCCATTCCCAGGAGCAGAAATGGAGGAATTTGCCAACATGTTTACAGTGGTAGGATAAACCAGAGCACCTGGAAGAAACCCACTCAGAAATGGGGAGAAACATGCAAACTCTCCACTGCCAACATGGGATACTTTAAAGCTGCACTAACTGACTTTATTTTTGTATTCATTACGAAAATGCTATCCATATCCATGCAGTGCATTGGGATATACGTCCTTTTGAAGAATAAGTAGCGCAGATTTGTTTTGGCGTGACATTATATTTTAGATCGAGTTTTCATGAAACAAGGAAGAGAATGTGTTTCGGGTCTCAGATTGTGACCAATCACAGCGGATCGCTGGCCCCCGCTTTCTTGAGAAAAGCTACAGGTCTTTGGTTAGCACTGACAGCTGAGTTAGCACAACAAGTGGCAGAGGCTAACCTGAATCTTCCTGTGTCTTCCTTACTGCTTACACAGCAAAACATCCAACCAAAAGAAAGTCTCGTCCTCTCCGCACTCCCCGGTTCTGTCATGCTATAGTCACGCCATCCACGTGCAAAAGTGCCATATTGTTCCATATTGTGAGACGCTAGCTCTGAAGCTAACACAGTTATGAATATTAGCGTGGATGGAGCTAAAACAACTTGAGTTCTGTTTTTGATGAGTGACATACAATTATCAACCACATGTTTTTTTAAAGCCAGGAAAGAAATATGTTTTGATGGTGGTGTGTCAGAGGAGTACAGTGAGTAATGCCAGGGTGCTTTCCTTGAAACCTTCTCTGCAAGTCTCCCAGTGAGTCTGAGCTGACTCAGACTCTCACTGGGAACAACACTGAGCACTGAGATCATATCTGCACCAGCTCAGTGGGCACAGCTCTGACTAATAAACACAATGTCCATAAAACCAAATCAATACGAGGTGATTCTGTCAGCGCTGGATTGTGTGTTCAGTCTCTGAAAGTGAACTAAGCAATCTTTTTTAATATAGCGCATTTTTACAGACCAAGGTCACCCAAGGATCACAATAGTAGAAGTTGGTTGTATTGTCCGCATGAGGAAATTTGTTTTCAGTGAATTTGGACAATGGGTGTGTCCAAATTCATAGGCAATCACCACAAGTAGGGAGCATTTGTAGGCATCGTGACGTCACTTTTGCATGTGACGAGAATTCACTCTGTTAGCTTAAAGCGCCGGAGGTTCGCGCTGTAGGAAAAGTTTGAAAATGTTCTATTTTATTGCCAAACAAAATGACAATAGAGGGGGGTTTTTACCGCCTAAAATATTGTTCGTAATTCAAACTTATTTTAAACTTTTTACCTTTCAACATGGCCGCTCTGTCATATCTCACCTCTCCACTCTCAGTCATAGGTTGCCTGGTGACAAAGGCAAGTGCTGTTCAAATTTACTTTAGGTTTCGCCTCCTACGTTGCCAGATGCCTTCATGGGACAATGCTTACAAATGTGGACACACCCAATCATAAGATAAGATAAGATAAGATAAGAATTCCTTTATTCGTCCCACAGTGGGGAAATTTCACTGTGGGACGTCCAAATAGAATGTTAAGAAAAATAAACTGGGGTATCTTGGGTAACTTTCAAACCACAAAAAAATAAATAAAAAATAAGCGGATTAAGTTATGTAACACAGGCGTCTGACTCGAGCATGATTCATAAGTTCAGTAGCATGTTGTAGAAGGAGTAGTGAGCCCAGAACAACAATATCTACTTAGCTCGCTCCTTAGTGTATGAGCAAGCCACAAGCACAAACTCATCCTCTAATCTTGTCGTGTAGCCGAGATAATTACAGGTTTACTTTCATTCTTATAATCACACACTTTACATTTGATATCAGATCAGACAATGAGAAAATCAAAGCCAGAACTAATCATACAATGAAACACAATGTCTATGCATTTTCTCATAAGTCTTTGATAATGATCAGAACAGGCCCATCGGACAGACTACTTCTCTGGGAGGATTATTCATTCCTCAAAGACCACCTGCTGTAGCACTTTGTCCTCCCTGCTCCTGACCTGGATGTGCCCCAAGACACCATTGCTCCAGTTGGACTCCCACAGCACATTTGTAAAACTCAACGGCCACAAAACTCAGAACAACAATTAAAAACTCCCCTTTAACAAAGTTGTTGAGTTTTCAGAATCAGAAAATGATGTAAGAATGGCCATCGTGAGTCACAAACTAGAAAATTGGTGACTCTCGGTGCAAACAAGTTACAAAAGTAAAAGTAGAATAAGGCATGCATAAAAATAGAAAGAAAAAAAATCTTAAAATTACTTTCATGCATGTACCCTAAGCACACTCAAGTTCTCAAAATTGTTACTAAATTTATAATTTTTTTGTATTTTACTTTATATTTTAATTATTATTATTATGTAAAAATATTATACAATAATAATAATAATAGAAAAGCAAAAAGTATTATATATTGCAAACTCTTTGCAATATAATTGTTGCCTTGTTATGTTTATCAAATCAAATCAAATCAAATTTTATTTATGAAGCGCTTTTCATACAAAAGATGCAACACAAAGTGCTTTACAGTTTGGTTAAAAACAATCCCGCCGGCCCATGTCCCCTCCCCCCGACCACCCAACAGACCCATCCCAAACCACAGACAAACACACACACGCTCCCATGCACACTCTCTGACACACACACACACACACACACACACACACACACAAGTAAAACAGTAAAACAATGATGAGAGACTTGGCAGGGTTCGGATGCAACCAGTTGAAAAAGCGTCATCCAAGGAGCCGTCTGCACCAGGAGCAGAGAGCCGCCTGTAGCCACAGGGGACGACACAGGATCTAGAGGAGACCCGAAACCGAGGCCCCAGGCCCCCACCAGGTCCAAGAGTCCGACCCCCACAGCCATGCCGACCACCGCTCCCAGTGCAGAGGGCTCCTCCAGAGGAAACACTGGGTACACTAAAAACAATACAATAACAATACAATATGTAAAACACAAAAATGTGAAACTAAAATGAACTAACACACAATACATGAATAAAAGCAATAGCAATACAATAAATAATAGAAGATAAATAGAATATATAAAATGAAATAGTAAAAACTAATCAAAAGCTAATCTAAAAAGGTGTGTCTTGAGCCTGCTTTTAAAAATATGAATGTTCTCTGCGGCCCTGAGCTCCTCCGGCAGACTGTTCCAGAGACGGGGGCCGTAGTGCTGGAAAGATGCCCCACCGTGAGTGTGTGTCCTGACTTTGGGGATGGTTAGAAGTCTGCTGCCGGAGGAGCGCAGGGGCCGGGAAGGTTCATAGGATAAAAGCAAATCTGAAAGATAAGAAGGCCCAAGACCATTAAGACATTTAAAAACCATTAAAAGAACCTTAAAATCGATCCTGAAACACACGGGGAGCCAATGCAGCGATTTTAAAACCGGTGTGCTGTGGTCCCGCCCCCTGGTCTTAGTCAGGACACGTGCGGCCGAGTTTTGGAGTAATTGTAAACCTGAAATGTTCTTTTTGGGAAGACCAGAGAGCAGGGCATTACAGTAGTCAATGCGATTGGTGATAAAAGCATGCATCAGCGTCTCCGTGTTGCCCTGAGAGAGAATGGGGCGGACTCTGGCGATGTTCTTTAGATGATAAAAACCTATTTTTGTGATGTTCTTGATGTGAGGAATAAAAGTCAACTCAGAGTCAAAGATTACGCCCAGGTTTCTCACTTGTGATGATGGATTAAAAGAGTGTGATTGGAGTTTTGATAAAAGTTTCTCTCTCTGGGCCTCAGGACCGATGACTAAAACCTCAGTTTTGTCCTGGTTGAGCTGGAGAAAGTTTTCTGCCATCCAGGATTTCAGGTCTAAAATGCAGTTAAAAAGAGCATCCATTGGCCTGGTGTCATCAGGAGACATGGAGATGTACAGCTGTGTATCGTCTGCATAACTGTGGAAGTTAATTCCATGTCTCCTGATGACACCGCCAAGAGGGAGCATGTACAGGTTAAAAAGAACTGGACCTAAAATGGAACCCTGGGGCACACCACATGTGATTTTATGGACCCGAGAGGAGCAGGTATCCAAACTTACCATGAAGGATCTGTCTGTTAAATAAGAAGTGAACCATTTGTGGACAGCACCAGAGAGGCCGAGGTGTTTCAGGCGGGATAAAAGAATTGTGTGGTCTACTGTATCAAAGGCAGCGCTTAGATCCAGTAGAACCAACACGGTCACCTTTTTAGAATCATAACTTAGTCTAAAATCATTTAAAATCTTTAAAAGAGCAGTCTCTGTGCTAGGGTTCACCCTAAAACCTGATTGAAATTTCTCAAAAATTTGTTGCTGATCTAAGAAGGCATTGAGCTGGGTAAAAACAAGTTTTTCTAAAATTTTGCTTAAAAATGGCAGGTTGGATACCGGTCTGTAGTTGTTAAAATCATTAAAATCCAAATTGCTCTTCTTCAGAAAGGGTCTCACCACAGCCGCTTTGAAGGCTGCAGGAAAGACCCCAGTCTGAAGAGAGCAATTCATCAGGTTTAAAAGCTCCTCTCTAAAAGATTCATAAAATGACTTAAAAAATGGAGTGGGGACTGGATCTAAAAGACATGTGGTGGGCCTCACTGAGGAGAAAACTTTATCAAGCATCTCAGCATCAACCAGGACAAAACTGTCCAGTGTTTCCTCTGGCAAAGACAAACAATCAGATGTGTTAAAAACAGTTGTGCGGTTGGATAAAATGTTACATCTGATTGTGTTTATCTTCCCCGTGAAGTGGACTGCAAAATCCTCACAGAGGGAGTCTGTGGGGGTTAAAAGAGACATGCTAAAATCAGGGTTTAAAATGGTGTCGATGGTTGAAAATAGGACCTTTGGGTTATTTAGAATGTCATAAGTCATGTTATGACTTCTGAACATTCTGAACATTTGACTTCTCATGACAAAAACTCAAAAGTAAAGTATCCATTTTTAAAAAAATATTTACTAAGTTCACTTAATAAGCACAATAGATCTACAATGAGTTTCTAATGCAACTCAAGCTTCTCCTAACGCCGCTTCGAAGACCTACTGTATGCCTGCATGCAGATCAACTTTGTAATGTGAAAGAAATGTTATTTCTCGTTTATCCTCACTTGCTCTTCAAAGATAGGAGATTGCTATCAGTCCAATGCGCTGTTTCTAACCAATCAGAGTAATCCCTGGAAGCCCTCTGGCCCTCCGCTGAATGACAGGTTAAATGTGTCCCAACCAGGTCGACCACTCTTCCAGTCTCTTCCCTCACAGCTGCTAACAACTGTTTATAGGAGGTGTCTCACAGGTCCCTGCGTGTCCCCGGATTCTCACCTGAGTTTGCAATATGTCCTTGGATACATTACGCCTCAGAGCTGAAGTGCAAGGCTCTGCTCACGTTGACGATTCGCCGCCAGCTCTTTGTTCATTCATCATTCAAAGAAGAGAGATGAGGCCGTGGAGCGCCGCTGTTAGTGTATTGTTCTGAGACTGTAAATCACAGCAAAGAGACGTTTTTGGTTTAATTAAGTTAGAGTCAAGAATTGTAAGGTAACACACTGGATGATTTCAATTGTAACATCAAGCAAATACAGATTCTTTGGTGCTCACAGCTTTGTCTCTATTCACAACTATTCTGACGCTCGGAAGTAGTAAATGTTTTTCCCAAGAGAGAAGCTGTTTTTTCTTTTAGTATCAAAGAACACTTACAGTTTCTTGTCATGGCAGGCTTCCATGATAACCGTTGTTTTCTGATGTTTTCTTTGCAGCCTGTTTTACTCATTTCACTTTTTAATACACTAAACATGCAGCCAGCAAATGCTTTCACACTCCACTGAACACAGAAGATGAAAGCAATGTCGCTGCCCAAGGGCACAGCGACTGAAGTGCAGACAATGTTGCGAAACGCTCTGAACACGAGCTAAGCACATGTACTACATACCTACTTCTGGTGGTACAAGATTGTCTCAGGAAGCATGCACCTAAAGATTTGCTTCACTTGGGTCATTCACTTAGATCCTGTCAAAACATGTGTTATGAAAAATCTGTAGATAGCGAGATACTTTATTGATCCCATGTAGGAGAAATTCAGGTGTCCAGTAGCAGCAAAAACACATCCATCCACACAAACAAAACAAATTGATAATTCTAAAAAGCTAACAACAGTAATAGTAATAATAAGAAACAGCAGCAGAGATGGAGCCGCTTTGTTCGGACCATTTTCTCTGCTCTGGTCCAAAGTAAAACGTTGAATGCTTAATTAGCATTTTCCAAGAAGTTAGCATTCCTCCAGTGGATTTTCGCCTGATCCGCTTGTTTCGGACCATGAATCCGCTCCGCTCCTGTCTGGACCAGTGTAAAACCATGAACACTGCAGCTACATCTCAGGTGGAAAAAAGCAAGAAAAAAACAATTGTAAAGCACAAAAACAACAGCTGTTTCAGAGCTACTTAGGACTTGCTGCCGTTTCCAGCGCATTCAAAAGAAGGTTCAGACTCGGCACAGCCATATACAGGTGTGGGAGGGGAAGAGTTAACATTTTGAATCATCATGGCGGAATGAAGAATTATTCTGTGAGTATTTGTCCTGTCCACTTGCCTGTAGTGGATTTTCCTTGGCTTTCATTTAGAGGGGCATAACGTTAGGTGTAGTGGTTCTTTTGGCACCCCCGCCACTGTTCCTGGGTTGCTTCTCTTTATTTGCCTCACAAATATTTGTTGGTCGGACTCAAATTCCAGCCATTCACTATTGCTGGGTTCTACTAAGAATAAAATATGGAAGGTTGTGCTTGGATCTATTTATTGTCCATTCCATTGAACGCCCTCTGGTGGCTATACATAGTTCCCACATGACGTCACTACATACGGGGATTTGCCGACCCGGCGCCATTTGTCTTGGCATGCTGTGGGCAAAACAATAGAAAAAGAAGCTGAAACGTGTTAATGTCGTGATAAAGTTGAAAATGGTCATCTCCTGCTGGGTCAATGGATGTTCAAATCGTGCCGGAGGTTCCGTTAAACTTGGATTTTACAGTATACCCATCATTAGACTTCATGAATGTGAGAAGACTAAGCTTTTGTCAGAACAACCACGGAGGTTATGGCTTGCGAAGATAAACAGGCAAGAAACTCCCTCAAAACACGCAAGAATATGCTCGGAGCACTTTGTGTCAGGTGCGTATCGTATCTTATAATGTGTTGACAGACGTAATTTACTCAGTACTAACTTGTGTATGCTGATATCTGGTAACTTGAGAGTTTCATTATTTAGCGTTAGATTACTTTATTATGAGGAGGATCGGTGTCGCGTCCGAGGCTCTCGAGGGCAACGTAAATGTATTAAATAGATAATAATAGTTCTATGGTGGGCTAAAACAATGTTCACAAACAGCATTGCTTCTGTAAAAAGATCTGTGTCATAAAATAAACTGCTCTTTACGCCTGGAAAAATCAGTTGCCCACCATTCACCAAAACATACGGTCAAAAACGCGGAAATAAACAATAACAGCAATCCAGAGTGTCCGTGTGGCATTAGCATTAATTAAATTAATTGTTAATATAATTAAAATAATTAAATGGAGCTCCAACTGGTATTAAATCTAAAGTTTTTGAGAAATGTTTGCATTGCTTGTTAATTTTTGCTGCATAATTTGATCAAATATGTAAAACATGTCCGTAGCACGTTAAACTGTGGTGCCATTGTATTAATATACAATTATTTGCTCAAAAGTTGCCCTTTTTTTCCAATTTGCGTTTGAATATCTACATTTATTCTCATTCTTCTGTTTAATGGAATGCACAAACACAGCAGCGTGCCATCAAAGATGGCGTCTCCGAGGAGGTCATGTGACATTCATTGGTCTGTGGGAACTATGTATAAACACATCATACACTTTAAAAATGCTTGGAACACACTCTATGTACTGTAGATAACGGAGCATGGATTTTATTTTGTTTCCCCCAGTTTGTATCAAGAAAAACAGTTTTACATGCCATCACATCTTTAACTTTTAGAAATCATTTCCTCCCATTACATGAATCAATCTGCTGAAACATGAACCTCCATATGTTACTGGTTAGCTTTCAAATGTCCATAACATCTAGCTGGAAATGATAATGCGACTGCTGACGTTGAGATAAGTCCAAGCACTTGACTGTATTTAGAAAGATGTATTGTAAATGTTGAGCTCAGTGTGGTCGCAGTACCATCTATTGCACATGTTTGATGGGCTGACATTTTCATCTGCAGCTAATTAACATCAGTCTCATACAATTATTATAGTTTTTGGATTTCAACAACGTGGCCTTCATAAGACATGTATTGGCAAAAGTCAATAAATAACTTTGATTTGGTCCTGAAGCTCTTACGTTGAAAACATATCATTGAGTATATCAAAATATGTTTAACTGGCATCCACAATTTTTGATAAAAGAAGTAGATTTGCACAGACCTCCACAAAACACTGCATTCAAGTCAAGGCTGGACTTTAACAGTGATTCTCAAAGTTGGTTGTCCACAAACAAAGAGGAATAATGACTCAACTTTACATGATTCCTTTCGTTTATGCATTCAGTACTTTTAACAGTCCAGGTAGAGAAGATGAACAAATGTTGTTTCTGCTAATTCTAGTACATTTACAGAATGGTTTATGAATTGTTATTACCCATGGAAGAAAATAAACGTAAAAATCGTGAAAATATATTACAAAATGTTTGCATTATTCATTTATTTATTTTTCCAGACTCATTCTTACATAATGTACTTAAAGAAAGTTGTTGCGCCTTCTGAACTTCAGGAAAATAAAAATGTCAAGCACTTTCTCCCCATGCTCCTGTTGCCCGGTCGGGTGTGCAGTGTCTGCATTATCTAAAAAGAGTCTGTGACAAGGTCATGGCCCTCGAGTGAAGAAGTTGAAGAGCCTGAGCAGCCATGCCCTAATCCACAGGTGCAGAAGGTTCTGGGGGCAGACTGCCTCTCACCAGTCCAGTGGAGGATGATTTAATTTCAGATCATGGAGGATGCGGACAACACTTTATTTGACGCAAATATCCAAAATGGCGTCCGCGACAGTGTTGATCGAGTGTGGTAGTTCAGTTTCAAAACAGTGCACCAATAGCCTTGATAGGTAATGCTTTTACTTGTACATATTTTGGTGTTGTGAGGTTCCTCTGGTAAAGCAATGTGGTCAACAAACTTCTCTGTCCAAAGAGGAAGCGTAAACTTGAGTCGCTTCAAAACTTGCTCACCATGGCAGTTTGCTTGCTCAAAATTGGAGTTTTGAAGGCGGCCTCTGATGTCACGGTAGGGGAGAGATGGCGATGACAGCCCAGGGCCCTGGGAGCTGTAAACACACAGATACAGTGTCAGAGATGGCCTTAAATAAACAACATGTTCCTGTTGTCTCAACTCTAATTGAGACGTGCCGACAGCCCCGGCAAACACTAACAGAGTAGCCCGTACAAACAGTTAAAGCACTCTGATAACGCAGCAGAAGAGCCGGATGAACTTGGAAGTCTTAAAATAGGGCTCAAAGCAACCAACATGCGCAATGATATCCACATCTGGACAGTGTGCTGATATGAAGTGTGTCGGAAAGGAGCCTGGACACTAATTGGCTGAAGAAGTATGAGCTTTTCCGGACCCATAATTCATTACTCATTAGTTTTCCACCTGCTCTTCAGATATACAGTAGAACAACCAGGCAATTGCAGTATTATGTGTGTTTGTTCAAGCTTGAGTATCAAACATTGATTCTGACAGCAGATTTTTAGTTGTACAACTAATGAAAGCTCTAATATAAAGGCCAGTCCACCAAACCCTAACCTGAGGCAAGAAACAATGCAACAATGAGAGGAAGGAATGGAAGAGATTCAATACTTGTGGAAATTACATTAATGGAAACATGCTTTACAATTTCAATCCATATAACTTAAAGCTGGAGAACCCAACTTTCAAACAATACAAATATAACAGTAATTAAATCTATTAAACTAGTTCTTGGCTAGTTGGTTGATTATCATGTGCATGCGTTTTGGGCTTCTGTTGGTAGAGCATTGTCCTTTGAGCCTGAAGGTTGTGGTTTCGAGCCCACCACAAGACCTTCTCCACTGACTCCCACTGATTTCTGATGTTGTTGTGTCCTTGGGCAAGACACTTAACCACACCTTGCCTAAAGCCCCTGAAAGATCAAGGCTATGGTCTCATCAACAGAGCAGTCATCCTCCTGTGGACTCATCAGATGCAGGAGGATCAGTGAGGGGCTGGTGCTCTGTGAATTGGGTGGCAGCCATTTGCCTAGAAGAATGGATGGATGATGGTCTGTAGTCTGATTTGTTCACAAAATGTTACTTGGTACTGTTGGGAGAAGATAAGAAAGACTTTATTGATCTCAGACTGGAGAAATGTACATGTCTCCATCTGTGAGATAATAAAGGATTGATTGATTGATGTCACATCAGGCATAGAGTCACTCAGATTGTGCGAAAGACAGAAGTGTGCAAAAATGTTAAAGGTTAAAAAACAGTCAGGATATAATAAAAGAAAGAGTGCAGGTATTTTTCAGTCCTAGTGTATTAGTGACTTATTGTACAGTCTGACAGCAGTGGGAATAAAGGCTTCTTGCGCAGCGGGTGTCTCAATCTTCCACTGAAGGAGCTCCTCAGCTCCTCTACAGTCCTGTGCAGTGGGTGGGAGGTGTTGTCCATGATGGAGGTGACTTGCAAACAACCTTTACATATAAAATAAAAACAAAAAAGTTAGATACTCCAGTTTTGGCTTTACCAATGCTGTTTCTTTTTGCACAGTGAACAAAGAGCTGTTGGCAGTGGCCTTCACTGAACAAACTAACTAAATAAACATTGTCAGTAAATGTTGTATCAGCATTAAACACACATATCTTATCTCTTATCTTTTCATTATTTCCTCAATGCAATAATAGTAAGTAAGTAAGTAAGTAAGTTTTTATTTATATACTGCCTTTTCACTGCAGATCTGAGTCTCAAAGCGGTTTACAATTGTTAATTTTATTTTTTTGGGCATTTGTCTCTCACTCCACACAGAGATGGGAGCGGGGGTCGCCAGTACAGGAAGCGCATGCCAGAACTATTGGACATGTTTTTAGTGGTAGGGGAAACCGGAGTACCCGGAGGAAACCTACGCAGACACGGGGAGAACATGCAAACTCCACTCAGAAAGGCCCTGGTCCGACCGGGATTCGAACCCAGGACCTTCTTGCTGAGAGGCGAGAGTGCTATTCACTCAGCCACCGTGCCGCCCTAATAGTGTTGCGTTGATGAGTCTACTCCATTTTGTAGTTACTAACCACTGAACAATGTGAAAGTAGTTTAACAAGCACTTTAAGAATGTCATTCAAACATTCTTACATGAGCAACAAGCAACAACCTTGTGCCGCAAACTGAACACATCTCGGTGTGGGTGTGGCAGGCGAGAAGTAATCCAACTGACAGATCTAATAATAATAAAAATGCATCGGTTTTGTACAGCGGCTTTCAGGACACTCTAAGACGCATCACATGTCATTATTCTTTCACTCCATACAGTGTTAATAAAATACTACTATAGCCACAGCTGCCCTGGGGCACATTGACAGAAGCGAGGCAACCAGAACATACCATCGCTCCTCCATTCATCACCAACCATTCACACACACTTACTGGGCAAGGTGGATGAAGTCTCTTGCCCAAGGACACAAGGACAGTTTAGCACTTTACACCTGCAGTTGCCCCAATGTGTCACCTGGTCTTCCCAGAGGTCTCCCATCGCAGTACTAACCAGGTCCTGCCCTGCACAGATTCAGAGGTCTGACGAGGTCTGGCTTTTGCATGCAAGTATGGCCACAATCCAAAAAGGAAAAGGAAACATGTCTCCAGAATTGCAATAGCTTTGAACTTCTTGTCTTTTCCTTTCAAATCTATAATTGCCCTGTTTCCACCACAAGCTTAAGCCGCCCGTGTCGCCCGCTTTCAATCCCCAAAAACTTTTTCCCATCACTCTGTCACCTCCTGTGTGTTTATGGGTGTTGATGTGAACAGTTGATGGACAAAGAGCCTGACCCGGTTGTGTACATGTGCTAATCATAATGTTTGTGCGAGACATCCTGCGCACTGCGTTCTCATAATGTATCGCTAGGGGCGACGCACACTTAAAATAGTCTGTTTATCCACCTTATTCTATATTCAACTATTCAGCTATTGTGTCCAGATCTGATAAAAATGTTTATTTGTGAGCGTGTTTTCCTGAATATATTTCAAGTTTTTTTTACTTTTCTCTTTACATGTAGCCCAAGCTTTTAGATATTTGTCAAGTTTACACCTAAAGATGATTTTTGTTGTCGACACTTTCTGGTCAATACAAGATTACACAAACAAGTATTATTGGAAATGGGGGAAAAAATTAGAATAGAGCATACAGTGTGTGGTCATATCACAGTATCTCTTCTTATTTTTATTTTATTTTTATTTATTTATTTATTTGATCGGGACAACACACATTAATGAACAATCATATACAGTTGTACACAGATTGTAAATGTGCCAGATTATAGCAAAACTGCTAATTTACATCTGTAGTCCCGAGGCAGGTCACACAAGTAAAACAATGTATGAACAAAACATACATACAAAACACAATATAAAAACTTTATAAATCACATTTTAGTTAAAGTGAGTGCATGACTGATTTACTTTGATGTGATGTTTAAGTTGTTTCTTAAAGGAGCTGTATGTCGGGCATTCTCTTATGTCTGTAGGAAGGCTGTTCCAAGACTGGCCTCCTCTGACGGACAGCACAGTTTGTCCAAATGTTGTTTTTCTGTGTGGGATTTCCACATCTCCTCTGGAGGAGGCTCTGGTGCGGAGACCCCTCATTGCTTTAAGTTTAATGTAGTTACATAGTGGGGGCGGGGCAAGACCATGAAGTGCTTTGTAAACAAGGCAACAGTTTTTTAAAATTTATGAAATTTTGAAAATTTAGCATTTTATATTTTTCCAGGATATTGCAGTGATGATATGACCAAGGCTTTTGATCCAGAATTTTTATGGACTTTTTGAAGAGGATTTCTATGGGTTTGATATTTGTTTCTCCAGTAAGTGACCAGGTTGTAATGCAGTACTCTATGTGTGAAAATATCATTGAGTGTAGAAACATCTTTGCTGAATCTGTTGTCATAAAGGGCCTGATTTGTTTGAAGTTCTGTAAATTTAACTTTATTGTATTCGCAGTGAGCTTAATGTGTTTTTTAAAGGAGAGTGTTGAATCCAGTGTGACCCCGAGATATTTGAACTCCTCAACAAAGTCAAGCTCAGTGTCTCCAAGGAACACATTGGACCGATCAAGTTTAATAGATTTTTTTGTGAATATCATTGACACGGTTTTCTTTTTATTTAATAGTAAGGATGAGTTGTTGAGCCACTGCTGTATGTCTGTCAGAGCTGCAGTGAGGGTAGATGATGCCTCCTCAGTTGTTTTAGCAGGAGTAAAAATTACAGCATCATCTGCATACATTTGAAAGTGGACATTTTGACAAACATTTGGCAGGTCATTGATATACACAGAAAAAAGTATAGGTCCTAATACAGAACCTTGTGGGACCCCTGCAGGGCATTCTAGAAATGATGACACGGTGCCACCCACATTCACACACTGTCTTCTATCAGACAAATAAGATGTAAACCAAGCAAGAGTGTCCTCGGCCAAGTTAAAGTGAGTCAATTTAGAAATAAAGAATGACTTCAGATTTAAAGGAAACAAAAAATCATACTTTTGCAGTGAAGTCCACCATATTTAGCATGTTCTGATCTTCACAGTAGAGCTTCAACACACAACAAGAAGAAATGGGAGTGAGACAAGATAATAGGGATACAGAAAATAATAATAATAATGCATCGGTTTTATATAGCGCTTTTTTGGACACTCAAAGACGCTTCACATGTCATTATTCATTCACTCCATACACGGTGGTGATAAACTACTGCTGTAGCCACAGCTGCCCTGGGGCACACTGACAGAGGCGAGGCAACCAGTATGCGCCATTGGCCCCTCCGACCACCACCAACCATTCACACACACACCAGACTCATTCTAGGCAATGGGGGTGAAGTGTCTTGCCTAAGAACACAACGGCAGTTTGGCACTTTACAGCCGCAGCCGCCCCACTGTGGCTGGTGTTCCCAGAGGTTAAGTGTCTTGCCAAGGACACAACGACAGTAGTCAGTGGGAGTTGATGGTGAAGGTCTTGAGCGGGGCTTGAACCCACGACCTCAAAGGCCAACGCTCTACCAACTGAGCTACTGCCGCCCCAAATAATCACTCTGTAATTTCACTGGCTTTTTAACACACTGTCACGACCCCTTCCTCCTCTCTGTGGTCGTGCTCTGTACTGCCATCTACCTCTGTACAGGTGGAGCTGTGGGCGGACCTTGGAGCGTGGAGCGTCAGGGCCCGACGCGCCACGCCTATTTATGGACCGGCTTGCTGACAGCCTCACTCTCTCTCAGCCTGCGTCCTGTGCCATACCACTTTGTTTTCTGTTCCCGTTATGGTTTTGTTCTGCATCACACTTCACATCGCACCATACGAACACACAACCATTCACTCGCATACACCACTGATACGACATATGACAAATTGGGGGCTCGTCCGGGATTGGAACCCGGGACCTCTCGCAGTTTGTCATAACCTGGCTCAAGGCCATGACAAATATGGACGCAGATACCGTAAATGGATACTTAAAGGGTGTTTATTAAACAAAGATTAACCCAAAGTACCAAAGTAACAATAATAATGAGGTGTGACTGTCTGTATCAGTGGTGTATGCGAGTGAATGGTTGTGTGTTCGTATGGTGCGATGTGAAGTGTGATGCAGAACAAAACCATAACGGGAACAGAAAACAAAGTGGTGTGGCACAGGACGCAGGCTGAGAGAGAGTGAGGCTGTCAGCAAGCCGGTCCATAAATAGGCGTGGCGCGTCGGGCCCTGACGCTCCACGCTCCAAGGTCCGCCCACAGCTCCACCTGTACAGAGGTAGATGGCAGTACAGAGCACGACCACAGAGAGGAGGAAGGGGTCGTGACAACACATTGAGCTGAATCTTTTTATTCTATTTCATTTGTTTTTAGCCAATTTGTGAAGCACTTTGGGCTTTTGGCGTTTTAAATGTGCTATATAAATACATTTGACGTTGACATTGACATTGTAATGAGTTTACATAATCATTATCTGTCACTTCTGCTGGATGCAATTGTTTTCAGGCATCATTGTGAACTGTCGCATTGGCCACAAAAAACCCAGACATTCCCTAACAGACCTGGACATTTGGCTCAAGGACCACCCAGGGTCTTGACAAACAGCCCTTTCGGAATGCTCTTTCTTTGCCCATGTCTCAAACTTACAGACATCACCTTTAAACATCCATTGACAAAGCTTTACACAGGCTTTTTACCTGCCACATCTCCCCTTAGCTTATGTCTGCATTTGAAGTTGACCTCAATACTCGTTACTCATTTAAACAATGCACTGGGAAAGGCCTGTGCGCCTGGGGACATTTCTTTGATTCTTTCTCAAAACCGGATCTGCTTCATTTTTAACCATGACTATCCACTTTTTTGACAGCGAAGGGCTCAAAATCCACCACAAGCTGATCTCTCTGCGCTTCCCCAACTGTTTGACAAGAGGACAAGGCAGTTAAAGAGGACAACGGTTATTTACGCTTTACGTTATTTACGCTAGCTGTCAATAATCTGGCAATGTCTCGGAACGCTCAAAACTATAATGGGATGGGCTACAGTGGCTCAGTTGGTAGAGCATTGGCCTTTGAGCCTGAAGGTCGTGGGTTCGAGCCCTACTTCACGACTCCCACTGATGACAGCTGTCGTTGTATCCTTGGGCAAGACACTTAACCCCCTTTGCCTGGAGCCCCCACTGAAAGATCTCAGCTCCTGTGGACTCACCTCCAGCAAGAGGATCAGTGAGGGGCTGGTCCAGCTCTGACTGCCACCGCCCCGACCCAGAAATGGATTAAGGGGAAGAAAATGGATGGATAGATGGATGGATATTTCAGAGTAAATGACAGAGCTAGCGCCTGTCTCTCATCTGGTTGTCTGAAAACCATACATTATCATATAGTTGGGCTCATAAAATGTTTTCAGACACTCAAAGAGACATTACTGTAAATTTGACCTTGAGACATAAGCAAAATATTAGCTTATATCAAGACCTTGTGACACAAACATGTAACCCCCTCCCTCTGTGGCACCTCCATGGGTTTTCTAGTGTTAAAAGCTCATCCCCTCATCTAAATACTGTAAATGCATCAAAGGAATTTCTTTTTCTGTTTTAGACCTGGAAGCCAGCGCTCCGGCCGCCATGATGAGGAGGATCCGAATTGGGTAACAACGTCAAAGAACAGTAAGGAATGGAACCTCCAGGCTTCTTTTATAAGCCTTCCTAGCACAGGAACCTGGGGACGTTCCTTGGAGCACTATGCCGAAATCACCCACAATGCATTCTGTCAGGAACGCCCACTGAATCTCTATAGATCTACAAAGATGAGCGAGTAGTTTTTCCTCCTGCTTTTGCTTTTATTGTCTGAAAAAGCTCATCTGAAAAGGCCAACAATAGATGTAGGTAAAAACTAGCTAGGAACTAGTTTTGTGGCGTTTTTGTGATTTTAAACACTTTACAATAAGGAGGCATTATCGGTTGTGCAGTTTTGAGAAAGAAGCCAATGGACCCGCTTCTATTAACTAATTTAATATCAATATTGCAGTGTAATTCCATATGCAGTGGAATTCAAAACAAAAGTTGACAAGGCTATCATAAATCATCCCATATCCGACAAAATACTGTAATAACTACATTAGATTTAAAGTGCTTCTTCATTCCCTTTTACCATTGATCTTATCATTCAGGGCACAATTCATCATCTTTGTACAACTTTTCTCAGAGCGTTTTTTAGGAACTCACAAACAGACCTGTGCACATTGCCCTGTGAGATCTCTGTTTGAATCCAGCTCAGTCTGCAACCTTTACCCACACAAGTGCGTCTGTGAACACATGTGATAAAAGCAGGGACAGAGTGGAATGGCTGAGGTTCTGTTTTCTACATCTGTGAGTCGTGTTCACACATCACTGACGATTTACTGCTGCAACATTCACAACTGAAGAGAGATATGGGAGGCAGATGGTGATCCAATGAGTGAATGAATGGAGTATAGGACTCAAAACACACCAACCTGTAAATGTGTACCAGCCATTCTAGAATTCAGGCCTTTACGTCGGAATAGAATAAACGTATTATTTAAGAAAAATATAGATTCCCTACATATATTTAGATGTCTAGTGGTCTAAAGTGGAACTGCATGACCAAGATCAAGTTCGCGGACGACACCACCCTCATTGGACTCATCTCCAACAACGATGAGTCCGCCTACAGGAGGGAGGTGGACCGGCTGGTGTCCTGGTGCAGTGGTAACAACCTGGAGCTGAACGCCCAGAAGACAGTGGAGATGATTGTGGACTTCAGGAAGAGCACTGTCCCCCCACCCCCACCCTCCGTGATGGACTCCCCCATCACCTCTGTGGAGTCCTTCCGTTTCCTGGGCACCACCATCACCCAGGACCTCAAGTGGGAGCCGACCATCAGCTCCCTCATCAAGAAGGCCCAGCAGAGGATGTACTTCCTGCGGCAGCTCAGGAAAGCCAAGCTGCCTGCACAGATGTTGGTGCAGTTCTACACGGCCATCATCGAGTCCATCCTCACCTCCTCCGTCACCGTGTGGTTCGCTGGAGCCACAGTCAGGGACAAACAGAGACTACAGCGCATTGTGCGCTCTGCAGAGGAAGTGATCGGCCGCAGCCTTCCATCGCTGCAGGACCTGTACGTCGCCCGAGCTCGAGGCCGGGCTGGTCGTATCACAGCCGACCCCTCTCACCCTGCACATGGACTATTCCAACCACTCCCCTCAGGCAGGAGGCTGCGGTCCATCAGGACTAGAACCTCCCGCCACAAGAACAGTTTCTTCCCCTCTGCTGTTGGACTCTTGAACACTTCTTAACCTGTCCCCCCGCCCTTTATAAAGTCACTTTACTGCCCATCATACGTCACTTTACTTCACTGTACTGCTGTCACCTTACATTGTGTGCACCACGTGCACTTGTATATTGTAAATAGTAACTGTAACTCTATTTTAAATTTAAATTTATTCTTTAGAAGTGTTTTTTATTCTTATTTTTATTATCTCTTTTTGACTGTTGCACTGAGCCAAAGCAATTTCCTAGTCTGTGACCTCCTGTTACTTACGTGGCAATAAAAATGATTC
The DNA here is from genome assembly GCA_964034765.1 of Knipowitschia caucasica. NCBI lineage: Eukaryota > Metazoa > Chordata > Actinopteri > Gobiiformes > Gobiidae > Knipowitschia > Knipowitschia caucasica. The sequence goes on along the minus strand of OZ035824.1, from coordinate 12,496,189 downwards.
TGATTCTGATTCTGATTCTGATACATCTGGAGGAAAACGGGGGAAGCTTGTAAACCAGAGCTTACAACCAATAGCTGCAGGAGGAGCTGTTGTATCTTGGTATGATCCCTAACACATTGACCAATCAGGTGCATTCTATCCCAGAATTTGGCTTCGGCGAGCGATCATCGCCAAGTGTGAACAGAAAAACTTTACTCTTGATTGGCTCTTGGTTGCTAGGTCGTTTCCACCCACAGATTTAGGGATACTAAATCTGATACAGGTTAGAATGAACCTGTTTGAGCTTGCTCTAATTAGCGTTTTCCTTAACAAGGCAAACACTATGGGAGCATATTACTGAAATGTCCCCACAATGAGACAAAAAAAGCTTGTCTTCTCTAACCATCTCTTTTTTTCCCACTGGAGATTGCCAGACTGCAGACAGTGAGATGATAATGTGAGGCAGAAGCTCACATATCTAAGGACAAAACTACTATCCAATATGGAAAAGATGAAGGACAAAAAAGATGAAATACGTCTGCAAATGACCACAGAGAGCTTTTCACACTGTATGCTGACATGATGCAATACTGTGGGACCTTATGCACTTTGAATCAACAACTTGGTTGAGGCTTTTTGCGTAATAGCAAATTCTGTTGCTAAAACGCAAAAAAGGAGATTAAATAAGAAAAAAATAGGAAGATGTGATCATAGTATAGGAGTTTATAGCAATATAGAGTCGCTTGCGGTAAATTTATAATCCATGGGCCGGGGGGTGCAATGAAAAACCTTTACTGGGCCAAAAATGCAAGATAAAAACAGGAAAATAAATAAATAATAGCAGAAATAAGGCAAGAGCAAGAATATGGCCAAATTAAGCGGAGCAAGGTCTCTAAAAAAAAATTTGTGACTTACCACTCCACACTTCGGCACGGTGGCTGAGTGGATAGCACTCTCGCCTCTCAGCAAGAAGGTCCCTGGTTCGAGTCCGTGGTTGGACCAGGGGCCTTTTCTGAGTGGAGTTTGGCCATGGTCTCAGTTCTCTCGGCTTCTCCCCGTATCCTGCGTAGGATTCCGTCCGGTGGTGCTCCGGTTGCTCCTCCCCCTACCACACTAAATAATATGGTACATATAGGGTCTAAAACATAATGTGCCTCCCTGTACTAGGCAACCAACCACCCCGAAACCCCCCACTTACCCACTCCCCAAAATAACAATTGTAAAAACCGCTTTGCGGACTCCAATGTGCAGTGTGAAAAGGCGGTATAATAAATAAACGATTATTACTACGCCTACTTACGACACTACTCCACGTGTGAGACCAATGACACACCATGAGACCCATGGAAAAAAATAATATAATCATAAATAAACATTCTTGCTTGGCCAAATAGAAATACCAGAAATGATCAACGTTAGGCAGTAACATCCAAAGTTTTTTATTTTCCAACTTGAGTATAACCTAAATTAAAAAACAATCGGCAAATTATTTACACCCATTTCAAAAAAAATATCCACAAGATTATCACTTCAATCACCTCACCCCTCAAATACTCAACAACGAAATAAATAAAAATATATACTGATATATACATACAAAAAAGCAAACTCTGTGTTTAGAGCTCTTACAACCTCTGGAAAGATGATGGGGAAAGCAGAGACTGATTGTAAAAGGGCGTGATTAAAGAAGTGGACAGAGAGGAGAGTGGCTTCCCTGGGGGGACATACCATGTTTGATCTGTCACGTGCCCATATGTCATGGAGGTGCTGACGGTGAAAATGACCTGAGTGGGGGGGGGGAGGAGTGGGGGGCCTGAGCGGGACATAACAAGCTGGGTTGAAATACCAGTGGAGGTCTGTGCACAAGGTGACAATCAGGAGAATTGAGTTTACATTTCATGGAGTTCAACATTTGTCACCTTTCATAAAAGGCTTATGTCCACAATAAAAGGCTGATCTCCTAAGTGTTTGTCTCCTAAGTGTTTTACTTAATTCAGTGTCATTCAGCTATTGTCTCTCAGACTTGTCCTGTCCCGGAATCTGAATGTTTTGGGTAGACCCCTGGGATGACACAGGACGAAGGTGTGTGTGGATAGGGGAAGGCTCGGCAATCTCCCTGCTCAGGACTGCTGCACCCCACGAACCCGGCCCCATGGACTGCAAGCAGTACTTCAATTTCCACATTCCACTTTGATGATTCACTTTTTTTCCTTGTATAGCCTAAAATCACAGCAATAGTGATCTCAGAGGACTTATCAAAACCATTGAAAATCGTCAACACAGGGATCAGAGAGCATCAACAGTTAAGACACAAAAATATACGACCACATACTGTATGTATTGGTTCCGTTAGGGAGCGACCCACTGGTCCATGCGACATGTTGAAAAATGTCACAATTACATGTTTTAGAAAAAATTGTTGAAGTGTTCCTGGTCTTTCTTGGTTAGACAAGCAACTGTGTCCAACAGACCCTCCTTGCATACGACATAGGAAAAAAACTCTCACATTGGAGGTGAGGGGGAATCTGCTCCCACACGGGCGGACGGGGCTATTAGATCAAGGACTGAAAGCAACTCCCAAAGCGGTCGGTCCGGCAGGCCCGCGTCCGACAGGGCACCGGTGTATCAGAGGTCCCGTATCGTCTGTCGCACACTGAAACAGACAATGGGACCAACGGTAGTGACTAGTATCATGAAACAGACTTAGTCAAAAAACCCTAATAATGCAGACAGATAGGCACGAGGAGTGCGATAGTTCTCCAGGCTATCGTAGTACTTCTCCCAGGGCAAACGGACTACCATACGCAGCCCTGACCTGAAAGAGAATGGTCTGGATGGAGGCAATCAGTCATACCAGAGCTGGTGTATCGGACACGTTTCTGTGGAAGTTTGAAACCGCCTGCATACGTCTCTATACTGTTCGAGCTGCATGTTTTATGTTTAATACACATTATGATTGTATAATCACATAAATACAGATCTGCACATTTGACTGCAGAATCTGTAAGTAGTGACCTGGACAGGCTTTTGGCCGCTCATCACTCTATGCTGCCAACAGTGACACCATAAGAAAGGGGAACAAGTACATTCACACATTATTACAGACACTACATCAGACGTTGATGACTAGTTACTTGAGAACGTTATTTTTTCTTAAGTCGAAGGGAGGAAGGTGCAGAGGCGTACATAAGACCATTTCAGAGGCGTATCCTGGACATTTCATTTTCCTGATTTAGTTTTTTTCAAGTTTCCAAAATCCTCCTACTCCGCCACCTTTCATGGCCCTGATTACAACTGCGCTCAGGTGAATATGAAAAATTGCCGGCCAGATAATAAAAACTATGACTGTCTTCTAACACAATGTATCCTAATATGGTTTTTATGTTGGGTCTCTTTCTGTGTTGGGTTCGTTGCATTTTAAATGGCCTACTGTATTAACACCTTTCTATATTAATACATTATTTGCACACTAGAAACTCTGCGGCACTTCGCCTCTTGCCCCAGGGATCCCTAGCGGATGAAAATAAGCTTGCTCGCTTTGGTCTTTGTTCTTTTATAAATATATATATTTACTAGAAATATAAAATATGTATAAATGTATATCTTACATATCAATAAAATCAGGGTGGGTCAATAATACCAACAATGATTTAGTAATAAGTTGTATATCTTCAGGTATTAAAAAATAGGATTTGATTGTCACAATGAAATTACACATCAATCACAACACATGCCGGGCGTTCCGCTCTCCCAAAAATTCCATCCGCATGGGCGGCGCGTGGGAGCGACTGAATTTTGCGTTGCATTATGGGTAACACTTGCCTTCGCAACTTCCGGTTCTCTCTGCCCGGCGCATTTTCTCTAAATGGTTGAGTGTTTTCGTCATTTTCTGTATGCAAATACATTCCCGTCTCTAACTAGTGGCATATCGCGCAAATCATCCGTCCAATTCACATTCTTCCCTCTTAGCTGAACTTCATTCTCATTGTTACCATCTGTCACTCGCACACACAGCCGTTTTCGTTCACTCTGCTCGCTGTCATCTTCTTCTAAATCTTCATAAACACCATCCGCTCGTTGAACTAGCAACAACAATTCCTCCTTTCGTTTTCCCACACTGCAAATACCCTTTCGCTTCAACCTTTCACGCAATTCAGGCACTGTCAATCGTTTGTTGTTTTCGTGAGCCATATTCGCCATTGTATGAAATCAACCGGAAGTGAACTGGGCAACAAACGGTGTCATTTTTTGATCACAGCGCCGCTCAGTGGAATGAAATTTGTGGCAGCGAGAGCAGGTAACTGCCGTCACGTAATGCAATTACCAGTTACATAGTAATGCTGACATAATTGTCCTGTACAACATAACGCACATCTTATTATTTATTATATGGCAACTCTGTATCTTGAACTTCTTTAAACACGCAAGGCGGCTAGCTAACAGAACAGTGACGAGGTAGCTGAAGCTAAAATGGACGTACTCATGGATAAGTTCAGCTCCAGCTCACATATGGATCAATTGATTTACTTTGAAAAGTGAACTCTCACTTAAGTCACCGTTGGGGTCCTAGGCTTTCTTTTGTTTGGGTGTGTATAAAAATCAATGGCTTGCATCTCTCTTTTTTCTTATGGGATTGTGTATTGGGATAAGACTGTGATGTGCCAACTATTATTATCTAATACATTTTAAACAAAGTCTCCTCCTCCCTCTCCTACGATGCAGGATTAAAGGGAAATGTCTGGGAGTCTTTTGATATATATTTTTACTGGCCATTATTCTGGCTGACTAACCAGGAAAGCCTTGTTTCTCATGTTGGGTTTTGAGCTACAGGATCCTTGGTTGTGTGTCTTCTTCTCAGGATTGTGTTTTCTTTTCTAAAGATCAATTATTGACGTTCTCTCTGTACGTCTGCGCGGTTTTACGAATGTGTCCCACAAAGTTCCGTATTCTCACTTGGCATAAAGTCCAGTTTTTTTAATAAACTATTGGGTTGTTTTTGTGGTTTGTAGCTGGATCTGGACAAGGGGGCGGGGTCTAGCTATGATGTCACAGATCGGAGAGATTCCGACCAACGGAGAGCGTTCTGTGAGGGCCAGAAAGCAGAACATAGAGTGAAAAGTTGATGAGAAAATCGTCTAAAACTGCTGAAATTAGGCAAAACATTGTCTTAATAATTTGGGATTAGATCGATTTAAAGTTTTAAGACTTTTCAAGTGTATCTGTCGGCGCCTGCGATAACGGAGGCGTGTTCGAGTAGTGGTCTGTCGTAGTGACGTCAACTACTCGCCACGCCCACTCTCGTGTAATGAGCATGGGATCTATTATAATACGGGTATGAGTAGTAGTGAGTACAATCTATGCCCAATGAATTATGCGCAATAAATGAATTTTTATGGCGCATGTCATCTGTCAATATTATTCTAATGGGGAAATGGACGATTTTGTAAATATCAAGTATAATTTTGCCTACAAAAGCCTGCCATTACTTCAGACATCAAAATCAATAGGGATTTGAAGCAGCTCAGGACAAACGTTTAATAGAGTCAAATAATGCCAGTGCTGTATGTCTAATGTGGTACATTCATTTATAAAAGGGGCCTATGGTTGGTGGCTCAAAATCCTGGCTGCCCCAAGTGCAGTCTAGGTATGTTCTTGAGCAATCTGCACTTCACCCACATGTGTGACATAGTGAGAGACTGCATGGTGGTGGCCAATAGCACAGATTAGTAGCCTGGCATCCTCCAACCCACTGTGACACACGTGTGGAAATAAATGAAGAAAGTAGTGTGGCGTTTTGAGAACTTGTCACACATGAGGCACAACCCACCAGGATTGAAAAGTACAATACAAGTTAAAAGATATTATTACACCACCACCCACCACCACACACTCCTACAATCCCATGGAGTCGCCACATTACTGATGCATAAAGAAGATACATCATAACATTTTTGTGCCCAACTTTGGCCTTTGGGACAAGCAGACAGTCATTACAATTGTGTTTGTGTCCAAATTTGTATGTAGAAGAGGGAGATTAAACAAAAAGCACAAAATGTGTTTCTGGCATTTTATGTACAATGGCTTATTTTTATCGATTTGTGTTATCTGAATGGCTCTGAAATGTAACCACTGAATAGGATATTCAACACAAAACAAAATCTCTTTTATTATAATCATGAGAGAAAAGCTCAGAGGAAGAGAAGCGCCAATCTCCATTCTCTTGAAAGCTTTCAGCCTCCTGGCTGCCTCCTCTGTAAAATGCCTCACCATATCATTTGCAATCATTTGAAACTCACTGTCCATGAAATGAACAAGCACAGATTAGATTGTGCAGTGGCACAGTGAAATACTGCCTATCAATATTTAAATAATCTTACCATGGTTCACTCGACTTTGGCCCCTTTATGAATTTTAATTGGCCCTCTTGCAGAGGGCAGGTGAAATGCCTCGGCCAGAGTGTGAACTGTCACCTAGATAAGAGTAAAATGTGTTTACATTCACAACAACAGTTCACAAAACCAAATGCAGCCCTAAAAGGTGTTTGTGTCCGTTTAATATAATGTCAGTGACTTGCAGCTTGATGACTTTATGGTCCTCTGTACATCAACAATGTTTCAATGCAGAGTTTTAGTACAGTGTACGTCCAGGAATCATGTACCATGACATGATTATGTTTGAGGGGTTTCAGTGTTTTATGCACACTTTCCATTACAATAGTCCCAGTGGCCAGCCTGGTGGCGCTCGGGCCTAACTAATGTAAAACAAACAATTTAAAAAAAAATCAAACTTTAAAAAAAAATGTTTCATGGCTATACTTCCGGTAAGAAGCGTGTAGACCAATACCAGAAAGGGAAGGGGAGGGAGCTTGGGTTTGTTTTTTTTTTTCAAATCAAGTACCTCTCTGTCTCATCTTTCCTGACAAACTCTAGACAATCACTTTAAAGAACAAATGTACAATATTGCACAACTCCCTGGATTCGGAAGTTAAAACATAAGCTCCGTGACAAACAGGATGCCCTTTCAAGGGTTTTGCACAGTGTGAGCATTTGTGCTCTCCGCCAATGTTTTAAAACAGGTACACACGTGAGCGTGTTCCCCTGCTTCAGCACTGGAGCATTATTCCCATCACTGACAATGAGTCGATGCAACTGAAAAGCAGACGTAAACATCCATTTGATGCACACTCAGAAACACAAATATCTTTTGGAACATGTCATCCATAACTATGGTCAGTGAACTTCATGTAACTAGTTATAGGAAACATCGTGAGCTACATCACAAAATGCCTAACTAATTCCCAACTGTCTTGGAAAAACCTTAAGGGAGTATTTTTTCATCCTATTACCATTTTAAAAACGATGGCAAAATACATGGCAATATTAATATTGTATATACTTAGACTATGTACCTATTATACTATGTACCTGACATGTCATGGCATACATGGACTCTTAGAAAAACCCATACAAATTGCTTTCACTGCAATGTATTAGTGCACTTCTTAAAAAACATTTCTATCAGGGTAGGATGTGCATTTAATTCATTAATACACTGTAACTGGAGGGACGGCCTAAAAATAAAATAAAACACTTGTTGGTTGGAACACTTACTTGTTTGCGTACGTCTGGCCAGGTCTTATCTTCAACGGATATACTTGCTAAGTTCAAGTGGATTCAAAAATTCATGTATAGCGTGTCGGTAGTGACGTCCACTACCCGACACGCCTACTACTCGACACGCCCCGTACTGGCAAGCCGCAGACAGACCCTTCTCGAGTTTCTTCGCTGCGCCCAGAGCCTTCCACAGTAGTGAGCATGGAGGGTATTTTGGGCAGGCCCGTCCCAAGGGGGTGGCGAGGCCCTGTGCGAACCTCGAAACGCGAGGCCCCTCGCCCTGACCACCTTTTTCCAATCTGAGGAAAGTTTTTCCCTGTTATAATCTTTGACAGAATCCAGCAACCACCCGCGCGGTGCTTGACGAGATTCAGCACGCGCGGTAACCGAGTGTCTTCGCTCCTAGCAGCGTTTGGCGCGCTGCACGTACACACCGACAACGCACACACACTCTACGTTTGCAATATTGGTCGCGGTCTTTTTGGAGCTGACCTGACTCTTCGTCCGTGGCAAAATGTAGAGAGCAAACTCAAAAGAGTTGAACCAAAAGGAGTCTTTCTTCTAATAGTTAGATTTGGGCAAAATGCGGCCGAAAATGGCTAAGATGCGTTAGTCAATATTATCTATTTTTCTCATCAAATACGTTTTTGCCATGCCTCCACACACCTGACAACATACACTCCGTCCGCCTCCCACACGACAAACAACAAAATAGCTCTTCACCTCCTCCTCCACACACTCTGACCACAACAAAAACACTCAGCTAGCTAAAGCTAGACATGACACTGTGTTTGCTAATGCTTTTAAAAATATGTTTTTGGATGTGGATATTCGACTAAAACATAGGCAAATAGCACGCTCACACACCTGTCACAGAACAAAAAAAAAGATAAAACCGCGACAACCACCCCTCCGCTGATCCTCCTCCTCCCTCCTCTGCTCACCCAAAGGACTGCTCCTCTGCTCACACCTGTTATCACGCTCCTCCTCCTCCTCCTCCTCCTCCTCCTCTGCTCACCACAAAGGGTCTGCTCCTCTGCTCACAACACTGTATCACTGCTCCTCCCCTCCTCCCTCCTCCTCCTCCCCAGCTCACACAAAGGGGTCTGCTCTCTCTCACACCTGTCTCAACTGCTCCTCCTCCGCGAGTATCCAGTCTCTCCCTACACTGGCGATCCTGGTCCCGTTTACTTCTTGTATCTCAAAACTCAGACCCTGCTAAAATTATCTGACAGTTTTTTTCGGAAGGACACCGTTTGCATCACATAGCTGCCCCCGCGCGGCGGCCTGCCTGTTTACAAAGTCGCATTTGGTGAAAATTTGCTTTACTTAAAAATGTTCTTTGATCAAAACGAAATCAAAGAGTCCAGAGAAAGGGTTTAGGGTTCCCAAATTTTGGAGTGCAGTCTGCCCTTTGGGTTACCCTTGAACTAGTGTTTTTATAAAAATAAAAATAAAAGGAACGGAGATTTGGCGAGGCCCCTGTGTGGTGCGAGGCCTGTGCGACGGCACAGGTCGCACAAGCCCTTAGGACGGGCCTGATTTTGGGAAGGGGTTATAACAAGAGAGGGCATTATTTATTTCGTAACTTCAACAAAAATGATAAATAACTGTACATTGGTCAAAGGCATGGAGTATAACACTCCGATTCAGGTAGTTGGCATAATACGGCTTAGATTGATTCTTAGCCCCCATTAAAGAAACACAAGCAGCCTCCATCAGTCTGCGCTTGCGCCTCGCTCAGATCTTTGCTAGCGTCCTGAGGAGGTGGGTCACGTTTTTTTTACACTCAACATGATTTCGGTTATTTAATAATTAGAAAACTTTGAATATCCAAATTAAAATGTTATTTTATGTTGTTACAAATCCAAATGTACAAGTCAGAGCCTTTGAATCCATGTTTTAAGTCTGTAGTATTACAGTGATGGGAAGCCGGAAGTTTAAGTGTGGCAGGCCTTTAACCTTAGAGTTTCTACTGTAGGTTTTATGAGATAGTGTTAGTATTACTCTGTCCTGCTAAATCCTGACAATAGTTTTATGGGATTCTTTTTTTTATAAGTACATTTCAAACTGTGATGCGGTGAATAAAGACACAGTTCTTGTTGGAAATCATAGTTATTATTAACAGTTTTCAGGCACAAACAGCAAAACAATAATAAGTGTAATAACAATACGAGTGTATATATGTTAGATATAAGTTATATATATGTTAGATTATATGTTATATATATGTTTAGACTAGTCCCACAGTCCTCCTGTATTCAGCTCTGAGCCCAAACTGCTTTTCCTTCCGAAGCACAAAGCTCTCTGCTTCCATAGGCCCTCGTCCATAGCTCCTCAGCAGTGCCGCTCCGTGCTTCCTTCCGAATACACACACACGGACCAATCACAGCGGTGCTTCCTTGCGGCGTACCCTTAAGGAGCAATATGTAAAAATCTGGCCAAAGTGGTACTGCAAGACACAGTCAGATATTTTGTAGTCCTCTCTCACTCTCCCTGACTCAGTTGCCTGAAATTCACACCAATCCAGCAGCAAACACAGGGAATTATTTTATCAGTTGTTTGTCCGTCTCCATTCACATTGCCATGACAAGCCGTCTAATGCTGGAATGACTGTTTTTGATTAATGTTTTTTTTATTATTATTATTTGGACATTTGAGATAAATACCAAAACAAAATAAAAGCAATGTAAATTATACATTTTATGCAAAATAAATTAGCAATTGATGTTCCAAGATAGAGGTGGGAAGAAATGGATGTTGGAACGTATTTCTTCAGACGTATCAAACATCAGGGTTTGCTCAAGAGTGATATCACCTTTACATTTTATTTTAATTCCCTAACATGTAAAAGTCCCAATCAAAAAGAGACTAACCATTAGTTTATTGGGGTACATGGGTCTTAAATGATTATTTTTACAATTACCTATAATCTGCAAAAAAAAAACACGTCTTGACCCTTCATCTTTTACCGTTTTTAGAGCATCAGTCATAGAAATGTGATAACATCAATAAAATACAAAAAGACATAGCCCGGAACGAACCCGGGTTCCTGCACTCTAAGCGCACCATTAGACCACTAGAGTCTAGTGGTTCCACAAAGTGGGGGTCCTGACCCCCCGGGGGGTCGCGGAACCCCTGGGGGGTCGGCAAAGATGATTTCCACACAAAACAGTCTATAATATATTTTAAATCAACGTTAGTATTTTGTCCAGTCATTGCAGCGTCAATCAAAATCACACGTAACACAGCTCACGATCCAGCGACAAAGCGTGTCCTGCCTAGTTGTTTGCTAAAACCTAAAGGTGTTTGAGGCTACAAATAAATATTTACCTGCCTTTAAAATGAAACGTGGTTAATATCTACAACAGAAAAACCCGGATGGGGTGAAAAGTCACATGTATCAGGGCTGATGGTTGCGAAGAGAGGAGAGAGGGCAGAGGAGGAGAAGGGCAGAGGAGGGCGAGAGGGCAGAGGAGGGAGGCAGAAGGAGGGACGAGAGGGCAGAGGAGGGAGGGACGGGAGGGAGGGCAAGGAGGGAGAGAGGCAGAGGAGGGAGGGCGGACAGCAGGCAAGGAGGGAGGGGAGTAGAGAGGCCAGCGGAGGAGGGCAAGCGGTGGGAAGGGAGGGAGCAGAGGGGCGGGAGAGAGGGCAGCGGGAGGGAGAGGGGCAGAGCGGAGGGAGAGAGGGCAGAGGAGGGAGAGGAGGACAGAGGAGGGAGAGAGGGCAGCGGAGGGAGAGAGGGCAGCGGTAGAACAGCGGCGTTAAAGAGGCCCCGGCTTTCCGGATTCCAGGCGGTAAAGAGGTCCCGCACATTAAAGCGGGTGGCCGCTTTCTGCTGTTACATTATGCGGTTTCATCCCCGCGGCTTCTCTTTCCAAAGTTACTGTCAGTAAAGGCATAAACCGGCCACCCGGCTTTTAATGTTGCGGACCTCTCTTTTACTTTGACTCCGAAAAGCGGCCTCTTTTAAACGCGCTGTTCTAACAAACCGCTGCCCTCTCTCCCTCCATCTGCCCTCTTCTCCCCCTCGTCCTCGCCCCCCCTCCTCAGCCCTCTCTCCCTCCGCTGCCCTCTCTCCCTCCGCTCCCTCTCTCCCTCCTCTGCCCTCCTCCCTCCGCTGCACCACGCCCTCCGCTGCCCTCCTCTCCCTCCCTCCTTCCTCTGTCCTCCCCCCATCCTCTGCCCTCTCTCCCTCCTCTGCCCTCCCTCCCTCCTCCCTCCCTCCTCTGCCCTCTCTCCCAGTCCTCATGCCTCCCTCCTCGCCCTACATCTCCCTCCTCCTTGCCCTCTCTCCCTCCTCGCCGCTCCCACTCCCTCCTTCGGCACGCTACAGCCCCTGAATACAATTGACTTTTCTCCCCCACCGGGTTTTTCCTGTTGTAGATTATAATAACCACGTTTCATTTAAAGCAGTATGTATTTATTTGTAGCCTCCAAACACCTTTAGTTTTAGCAAACAACAGCAGGACCGCTTTGTCGCTGCGCATGTGAGCTGTGTTACGTGATGATTTTGATGACGCTCGCAATGACTCGGACAAAATTTACTAAACGTTATTAAAATATATTCTAGTCTTTTTTGTGTGGAAATCATCTTGCGACCCCCCCAGGGGTTCCCGCGACCCCCCGTGGGGGTCATGACCCCCACTTTGGAACCACTAGACTCTAGGTGGTCTAAACTGTGCGCTTACGATGAGGGAACCCCGTTCGATCCGGCTAGTCTTTTTGTATTTATTGCATGTCTATCACCATTCTATGACAGATTGCTCTAAAAAACGGTAAAAGATGAAGGTCAAGAGACGTTTTTGCCAGATTATGACTTAATTGTAAAAATAATCAGTTTAAGACAATGACCCAATTAAAATAATGTTTAGTCTCTTTGTTGATGGGGACTTTTTTACATTTTAGGGAATAATAAAATGAAAGGTGATATCCTCTTGAGCAACCTGTATGTTGATACGCTTAAGAAATACGGTCCAACATCCATTCTTCCCACACCTATTTTGAAACATCAATTGCTTATTTATTTTGCATAAACTATGTAAAGTTACATTGCTTTTTATTTTGTGTTGTTTTTACTCAAATGTCCAAATATTAATAATACAAAAACATAATCAAAACATTCATTCAGCATTAGCACGACCCGCTGTCATGGCTATGTGAATGGAGACGGACACACAACTGATAAAATAATTTCCCTGTGTTGCTGCTGGATTTGGTGTGAGATCAGCAACCTGAGTCAGGGTGGAGAGTGAGGAGGACTACAAAATATTGTACTTTGACTGCAAGAACCACCTTTGGCCAGATTTTTACATATTGCTTCCTATTAAGGGTCCGCCGCAAGGAAGCTCCGCAGTGATGGTCCCGTGTGTGTGTATTGAAGAAAGCACAGGAGCGGCTGCAGCAGGAGCATGGACGAGGCACTAATGGAGCAAGAGCTTTGTGCTTCGAAGAATAGCAGTTTGGAGCTCGAGAGCCTGAATACAGGAACTGTGGACTATCTAACATATATATAACTTATATCTACCATATATATAACTTATATCTACACATATATACACTCCGTATTGTATTTCCACTATGATTGTTTTGCTGTTTGTGCTGAAAAACAGTTTAAAATAATAAACTATGATTCCAACAAGAACTGTGTCTTTATTCAACGCTCACAGGTTTGAAATGACTTATAAAATAATGAAGCCATAAAACTATGGTCAGGATTTAGCAGACAGAGTAATACTAACACTATCAAATAAACCTACAGTAGACACACTAGGCTTAAGGCCTGCACACTCACTTAAACATTCCGTCTTCCCATCCCTGTAAACTAACAGACTTAAAACATGGATTCAAAAGGCTCTGACTTGTACATTGCATATTGTAACCACATAAATAACATTTTAATTTGGATATGTCAACAGTTTTCTAATTATTAAAACCGAAATCATGTAGAGTGTAAAAAACGTGTACCACCTCCTCAACGCTATGACAAAGACTGAGCGAGGCGCATCGCGCAGACTGATGGAGCTGCTTCTGTTTCTTTAATGGCGGGTAAGAATCAATATTGCCGTATACTGCCAACCTACTGAATCGGAGGGGTTTATACTCCATGCCTTTGGTCCAATGATACAGTCTATTTATCATTTTTGTTGAAGTTAGTAAAATAAAATAATGCCCTCTCTTGATTAAACCCTCTCCCAAATCAGCCCGTCCTAAGGGCTGTGCGCGACTGTGGGTTGCCGGCCACAGGGCCTCTGCACTCACACAGGGGCCCGCAATCTTCCTTCCGTTTATTTTAATTATTATAAATACAACACTAGTTCAAGGGTCCCCAAAGGGCAGACTGCACTCCAAATTTGGAACCCTAAACCCCTTTCTCTTGAGACCCTCTTTGATTTTCGCTTTGATCAAAAGAACATTTTTTACAAGTAAGTCAAATTTTCAACCAAAAGCTGATTAGTAAACAGGCAGGCGCGGCCGCGGGCAGCTATTTATCAACGGGGTCCCACCGCCAAAAACTTCAGCTAACTTAGAGCAGTCCTGGAGTGAGAATACAAAAAAGTAACGGGAATGATCGCAGAGTAGGAGAATGCAGTAGCTCCGCGGATGAGGAGCGATGAAGACAGGTGTGAAGCAGAGGACAGACCCCTTGTGTGATCAGAGGAGGAGGATGAGGAGAGGAGGAGGAGCCAGTGATACAGGTGGACAGAGGAGCAGACCCCTTAGAGTGAGCAGAGAGGAGTAGGAAAGGAGTGAGAGGAGCATGATACAGGTGTGAGCAGAGAGTCAGACCCTTTATGTGTAGCAGAGGAGGAGGAGGAGGATCAGCGTGTGGGACAGGTGTGTGAGCGCTGCTATTGCCAAGGTTTAGTCCGAAATCCACATCAAAAACATATTGTTTAAAAGCCATTAGCAAACACACTGTATGACTACTTTAGCTAGCTGGAGTGTTTTTGTTTGGGGGGGGGGGGGGGCAGAGTGTGTGGAGGAGGAGGTGAAGAGTATTTTGTTGTTGTTCCAGTTGGAGGAGGAGGATGTGGTGAGTTTGTCAGAGTGTGTGGAGGCATGGGCAAAAAGTGTATTTGATGAAAAATAATAATATTGACTCCGCCTCATAGCCATTTTGGCGCATTTTGCCCAATCTAACTATAGAAGAAAAAGACTCCTTTGGTTCAATCTTTTGAGTTCTCTAACCATTTTGCCACAGGACGAAAGAGACATGTCAGCTAAAAAGACCGCGACCAATATTGCACGTAGAGTGTGTGTGCGGTGTACTGCGCGCGCCAAACGCGCATAGGAAGCGAAGACACTCGTTTACGCGCGTGCTGATCGCGTCAAGCACGGCGCGAGGTGGTGCTGAACTTCATGTCACAGAGTTAAAACAGAAAAAACATTTCCTCAGATCTGGGAAAAAAGTGTCAGGGCAGGGCCTCGCGTTTCGAGTTCGCACAGGGCCTCGCACCCCCCTGTCTGGACGGCCTGCCCAAAATACCTCCAGGCTTCCACTACTGAGGAAGGCTCTGGTGCCGCAGCGAAGGAAACGAGAAGGGTCTGTCTGCGGCTTTCAGTACGGAGCGTGTCGAGTAGTAGGCGTGTCGGGTAGTGACGTCACTACGCCGACACGCCTACTACATGAATTTTGAATCCACTTGAACTTCTGCAAGTATATCCGTTTGAACGAGAAGACAAGGCAGACCGTACGCAAACAGTAAGTGTCAACCAACAACGTGTTATTTATTTATTTTAGGCCGTCCCACCATTACAGTGTATTAATGAATAAATGCACATCACCCTGACTAGAAATGTTTTTTTAGATGTGAACAAATACATTGCAAGAGAAAGCAATTTGTATGGGTTTCTTCTAAGAGTCCATGTGCCGCACGACTGTCCGGTACATAGTATAATAGGTACATAGTATAATATATACAATATAATATGCCCCAATGTCATTTTGCATCGTTAAAATGTAATAGGAGAAAAACATACACTCTTTACATGTTTTCCAAGAACAGTGGAGAATAATTTGTTTAGGCTGATTATGTGATGTAGCTCACGATGTTTTCCTATCACGAGTTACAGAAGTCACTGACCATAGTTATTGGATGAAGATCAAAGATATTTGTGTTATTCTAGAGTGTCACAAATGGATGCGTTATAAGTCTGCTTTCAGTTTGCATCCGACAATGACAGTGAAGGGAATCATGCTCCAGTAGCTAAGCAGGGGGAAAACGCCTCACTGTTAACCTGTTTTAAACATGGCGAGATGCACAAATGCTCACAACACGTGCAAACCCATGAAAGGGCATCTGTTTTTTGTCATGGAGCTAATGTTTTTAACTTCGAATCCAAGTGTTGTGCAATATTGTCATTTGTTCTTTAAGTGATGGGGGGGGGGTCTAGAGGTTTGTCAGAAAGAGTAGACAGAGAGGTACTTGGATTTGAAAAAAATACATCCCAAGTCTCCCCTCCCCTTCCTTTCTGATTGGTCTACAACGCTCTTACCGAAGTATAGCCTGATTTAAATAATGTTTGTTTTACATAGTAGCCAGCGCCTCCAGGCTGGCACAGGACTATGTAATGAAAGTAGTGCATAAAACACTGAACCCCCTCAAACATAAACATTGTCATGGAACTGTTTTTCCCCCCCCCCTTGCGGTACACTGTAACTAAAAACTCGCAGTGCAACATTGTTGATGTACAGCACCATAAAGTCATAAGTGCAAGTCAACTGACAATATATTAAACCGGACACAACACCGTTTAGGGCTGCATTTGTTTTGGTAACTGTTGGTGTTGACTGTAACACCATGTGTTACTCTTATCTAGGTACAGTTCACATATTTCTCTGCCGAGGCATTTTCACTGCCTCCGCAAGAGGCAATTGAAAAATTCATAAAGGGCCCAAATATGAACCATGGGTACAGATTAAATTAAATATTGATGGACAATTTCACTGTGCACTGCACAATCTAATCTTGAGATGTTCTATTATGGACAGTGAGTATTAAAATGAATGGCAAATGATCTGGTGAGGCATTTCAGAGGATGCCCAGCAGGGAGGCTGAAAGCTTCCCAAGAGAGATGAGTATTTGGCGCTCTCCACTGATGCCTTCTCTCTGAATATAATAAAAGAGAATTTGGTTTGTGTGAACTTTATACAGTGTCTACCTTTCAGAGCCCATTCAGAGAACACAAATTCATAAAAAAGCATGTACATAAAATTCACAAAAACAATTTGTTCTTTTTGTTTAATCGTCCCTCTTCTACATACAAATTTACAAAACCCAATAGTAATGGAATGCTGCTTGTCCCAAAAGCCAAAGGTTGGGCACAAAAATGTTATGGCATGTTCTCTTTATGATCAGTAATGTGGAGACCATGGTGTAGGAGTGTGTGGTGGTGTGGTGGTGGATAATAAAATCTTAAACTTGTAATGTACTTTTCAATCCTGTGTTGACAAGATTTCTCAAAACCCACACTACTTTATTCATTTATTCCACACAGTGTGTCACAGCTGGGTTGGAGATGCCAGGCTACTATCTGTGCTGATTGGCCCACACACCAAGCAGTCTCTCACTATGTCCACCACATGTGGAGAAGTGCATTGCTCAAGAACATACCAGACTGCACTTGGGGGCAGCCAGGATTTGAGCCACCAACCATAGGCCCCTGTTATAAATGACTGTACACATATAAGAAATAAGCACTTGAATATTTGACTCATAACGTTTGTCCTGAGCTGCTTCAAATCCCTATTGATTGATAGTCTGAAGTAATGCAAGCTTTTGTAGGCACATTAACGACTTTGATCTTTACAAAATTCGTCCATTTCCCCCAAATAAATAATATTGACAATGACAGGGCGCCATAAAATTCATTATTGCGCATAAATTCATTGGGCATAGATAGTACTCACTACTCACTCATACCCGTAATATAATCGATCCATGCTCATACACGCGGAGTTGGGCGTGTCGAGTAGTGACGTCATCTACCGACACGCCCACTACTCGACACGCCTCCGTCACTGCAGCCGCAGACAGATACACTTGAAAAAGTCTTTAAAAAACTCTTAAATCGATCTAATCCCAAATTAAGACACATGTTTTGCCTAATTTCAGCATTTTTTAGACTATTTTTCTCATCACTTTTCACTCTAATTTTCTGCTCAGGACCCTCACAGAACGCTCCGGGTCAATCTCTCCGATCTGTGGCATCATAGCTAGACCCCCGCCCCCTTGTCAATCAGCACAAACCACAAAAACAACCCAATATTAATTTAAAAAATGACTTTATGCCAAGTGAGAAACGGACTTTGTGGACACATTCGTACAGCGCAGCCGTACAAGAACCGACCAATAATGAATCGTTAGAAAGAAAACATCAATCCAAGAAGAAGAAACAGCAACCAGGATCCTGGCACACAAACCCCAACATGAGACACAAGGCTTTCCTGGTTTTCATCCAGAAAATGGGAGAAAAATATATATCAAAAACTCCCAGACATTTCCCTTTAATCTGCATCGTAAGGAGGGGAGGAGGAGACTGGTTTAAAATGAACGTATATTCAAAGTGGTAATCATGGAAACGGTGAGATCCTTCATTCAGTCGGCAAAAAACAGCAAAATTTTTTAAATATAAAAATATACAGCAATTGCCAAGGTTTGACCGGGCCACGCGGGCAAAGGAGATTATGAGCCTTTGAAAGTGAAAGTAAAAGTTTAACACGGCTCAGTGCTTTGTACCTGTGCTAAAAGTTTATTTCATACAATTTATACAAAATAAATAACTGAAATGTAATGAGATTCGAACTGAACTCATTTGAAACTATATCTGATATAGGATGTTTTTTATGTTAAGATGTTTGGTTTAGTGAGAATTACTATTTTTCACTGTTAGACCAAGAGAGACCAGAGAGACCAGAGAGAAACCAGAGAGAGAGACCATAGAGAGACCAGAAGAGACCAGAGAGAGACCTAAGAGAGGCCAAGAAGGCATAGGGAGGCCAGTGAGAGAGGCCAGAGAGAGACCAGAGAGAGACCAGAGAGAGACCAGAGAGTGAGACCAAGAGAGAGACCAAGAGATACCAGAGAGAGACTCCAGAGAGATGGCCAGAGAATAGAGGCCAGAGAGAGACCAGAGAGAGACCAGAAGAGAGACCCAGAGAGAGACCAGAGAGAGAGGCCAGAGAGACCAGAGAGAGACCAGAGAGAGGCCAGAGAGAGAGCCAGAGAGACAACCAGAGAGACAATCAGAGAGAGAGCCCAGAGAGACCAGGGTGTGGGGAAGAGACCAGAGAGAGCCAGAAGACCAGAGGAAGAGACCAGAGAGACCACCAGAGAGACACCAGAGAGAGAGAACGCAGAGAGAGAGACCAGGGAGAGAGACCATAGACGAGACCAGAGAGAGACCAGAGATGAGACCAGAGAGAGAAGACGCAGAGAGAGAGACCAGAGAGAGACCATAGAGAGGAGGACCAGAGAGGAGACCAGAGATAGACCAGAGAGGAGACCTAAAAGAGACTCAAGAGAGACCAGAGAGAGACCATAGAGAAAGACCACTGTGTCCTTTTTGATTTCTGATCGTGTCGACGAATCGACCACTTTGTAAGTCCTTTGAAGAGCTAAACACAGAATAGAATGGTTGTGAGAAAAACAGTTACACATTATTTATTAGAAACTTAAGCTGCTGAACCTAAAAGTTTTGTTTCGAGACTGAAAATTTTGTTTTTGTACGCGATAGAAAAAGTGTGTGAGAAATTGTGTTTTATTGTGGATAGAATCCGACGTCATCTCCCCAGTCATTGTGCTGACGTGATCCAACAGTCCCTGTGAGTCCCACTATTTGACCCTTTGGGCTCAGACAAAATAATCTTAGATTTTTACTTGAGCTTTGAAAATAGAAGACCACACTCTTAAAGTCTCGCACCAAATGTTAATGGCTACAAGAACCACGTGGAACTCTGAGGAGCACAGGGAACTGGCCTCCCTGCTGTGACCTGAGGAGCACAGGGACTGGCCTCCTGCTGGACTCTGAGGGCACAGGGAGACTGGCCTCCTGCTGGGACTCTGAGGAGGCACAGTGGACTGGCCTCGGCTGCTAAGACTGAGGACACAGGACTGGCCCTCCCTGCTGACTGAGGAGCACAGGGACTGGCCTCCTGCTAAGACTCTGAGAGAGCAAGGGACTGGCCTCCTGCTAAGAACTCTGAGGAGCACAGGGACGAGCTCCTGCTGGGACTCTGAGGAGCACAGGGACTGGCCTCCTGCTAAGACTGAGGAGCACAGACTGCCTCCTGCTGGACTCTGCTGAGCACAGGGACTGGCCCTCACCTGCTGGGACTGAGGAGCACAGGGACCGTCTCCTGCTGGTACTGAGATCAACAGACTGGGTCTCCTGCGGGGACTCTGAGGAGCACAGGGACTGGCCTCCTGCTAAGACTCTGAGGTAGCAACAGGATGGCTCCTGCTGGGACTCTGAGGACACAGGACTGGCCTCCTGCTGGACTGAGGAGCACAGGGACTGGCCTCCTGCTGGACTCTGAGGACACAGGACTGGCCTCCTGCTGGGACTGGAGGTAGCACAGGGACTGGTCTCCTGCTGGGACTGAGGAGCACAGGGACAGGTCTCCTGCTGGCTCTGAGGAGCACAGGGACTGGCTCCTGCGGGGAAAACTAGAGGAGCACAGGGGCTGGGCCTCCTGGCTGGGACTCTGAGGAGCACAGGACTGGCCTCCTGCTGGGACTCTGAGGAGCACAGGGACTGCCTCCTGCTGGGACTCTGAGAGCACTGGGACTGGGCTCCAGCTGGTCCCAGAGTCAGGACTAAACATGGGGAGGCAGTGTTTCAGATTTATGCAGGCTAAAAACAGTCTTCCAGAAAACGTAGACGGGCAATATCAAATCCGAGGTTACAAAACAGATTTAATCCTGACTTTCTGATTTAAAGCCTTGTCTCGTGAGTGCCAGTGTGTGGACTGTTGCTATATCAAAAACCTTGCCTATGCTAAAGGGTTATGAACATATGACCTCATGACTTTTCCGCGTGCGACTCCGCACCAGCATTTTTTGTGTGACAATTTGAAGTAAACTTCTGAACCATCAAACGACAAATAAAAATAACATATGTACATGTAAGATACGGATACAGGTGTAAAAAATAAAAGAATACAGACAGACAGACAGGTGAACAGAACCATGAACAGAACCATGAACAGAACCATGAACAAGAACCATGAACACGCCGAGCAGAGGAGTCCATTCTGTGTCCGTCCTAAAAACCAACAAAGTTCACGAACCGGATCTCTCCCCCTGGTCTCCCTCCCCTGATCTCTCCCCTGGTCTCTGCCCCTGGTCTCATCACTCCAGGTCATCATCACCTGGTCTCTCCCTGGTCTCTCCCCTGTCTATAAACCATCATCCAAACGGGGGAAAACACAAAGATGCAACTGTGGAATTCCGAGGACACAAAATGGCGTCATAGTGCCCGAGAAGCATTCACGTCCCCCAGCCAACAAACTGCTTCTTCTGTCTACAAGTACCTCGTTCTCAGGACGGACTAAGAACGCAGCCAATCAGAGAAGGCAGTCACGGCCAGACACCGGAGCACGCCGTCCCATGTGGATGGAACACTTATGGGGACCAATGTGACATTGTTGTTCTTTAGGACGGACACAGAATGACTGCCTCATGCTCTGAGCGTGTTCATGGTTCTGTTCATGGGTTCTGTCATGGTCTGTTCATGGTTCTGTACACCTTTATGTATTACTGTATTCTCTTATTTTTTTTACCCACCTGTATCCGTATCTACATGTACAAAGTTATTATTTATTCAGTCCGTTTTGATGGTTCAGAAGTTTAGCTCATAATTGTAACACAAAAAGTGCTGGTGCGCGGCACGCGAAAAGTCACTGATGTCCATGATGTTCATAACCCTTTAGCATTAGGCAAGGTTATTGGTATAAGCACAGTCCCCACACGGCAACTCACTAGACAAGCTTTAAATCAGAAAGTACAGGAATAAATCCTGTTTTTAACCTGATTGAAATTGGCCCGTCTCACGTTTTTCTGGAAGACTGTTTTTAGCGCCTAAAATCTGAAACACTGCCTCCCATGTTTAGTCCTGACTCTGGACCAGCAGTGAGACCAGTCCCTGTCTCGCAGAGGGTCCCCAGCAGGAGGGCATCCCTGTGCTCCTCAGAGTCCCAGCAGGAGGCCAGTCCCTGTGCTCCTCAGAGTCCCAGCAGAGGCAGTCCTGTGCTCCCAGTCCAGCAGGAGGCCATTCCCTGTTCTCCACAGATGTCCCCGCAGGAGACCAGTCCCTGTCTCCTCATCCAGCCAGGAGACCTTCCCCTGTGCTCCTCAGGTCCCAGCAGGAGGCCAGGTCCCAGTGCTCCACTTCCCCAAAGAAAAAGTCCCATCTGGAGAGGGCCAGTCCTGTGCTCCTCAGTCCCCAGCAGGAGCCAGTCCCTGTGCTCCTCAGAGTCCCAGCAGGAGGCCAACCCTGTGGCTCCTCCAGATCTTAGCAGAGCCATCCCTGTGTTGCTCCTCAGAGTCCCCAGCAGGAGACCACATTCCCTGTGCTCCTCAGTCCCAGCAGAGACCAGTCCCTGTGCTCCTCAGTCCCAGCAGGAGCAACCCCGTGCCATCAGAGTCCCAGCAGGAGGCAGTCCCTGTGCTCCTACAGTCTTAGCAGGAGGCCAGTCCCTGGTGCTCCTCAGAGTCCCCACAGGAGGCCAGTCCCTGTGCTTCCTCAAGTCTTTAGCAGAGGCCAGCCCATGTTGCTCCTCAATCTTAGGCAGGAGGCCATTCCCTGTGCTCCTCAGGCCCAGCAGGAGGCCAGATCCCTGTGCTCCACATCTTAGCAGCGAGCCAGTCCCTGTGCTCCCTCAAGTCCCAGCAGGAAGGCCAGCTCCCCTGTGCGCCTCAAGTCCCAGCAGGAGGCCAGTCCCGTTCTCCTCAGAGTCCACAGCAGAGAGAGCCAGTCCCCTGTGCTCCTCATAGTGTCCACGTGGTTCTTATAGCATTAACATTTGGTGCGAGACTTAAAAGCTGTGTCTCTATTTTCAAAGCTCATGTAAAAATCTATACTTAATTCTGTCTGAGCCCAAAGGATTCAATAGTGACTCACAGGGACTGTTGGATCTAACGTCAGCACAATGCCCTGGGAGATGACTCGGATTGTTATCCACAATAAACACATTTCTCACACTTTTTCTATCGCGACAAACAACATTTCAGTCTCGAAACAAAACTTTTAAGGTTTCAGCAGCTTTAAGTTTCTAATAAATACTGTTTAACTTTTTTTTCATCACAACAATTCTATTCTATGTTTTTTAGCCTCGTCAAAGGACTTTACCAAGTTGTCGATTCGGTCGACGACGGATCAGAAAATGCTAACAGACCTGTGGTCTCATCTCTGGTACTCTCTCCTGGCTCTCTCT
Source organism: Knipowitschia caucasica (assembly GCA_964034765.1). NCBI lineage: Eukaryota > Metazoa > Chordata > Actinopteri > Gobiiformes > Gobiidae > Knipowitschia > Knipowitschia caucasica. Next base: position 12,473,158 of record OZ035824.1, on the reverse strand, counting down.
GGGCTCTTTCTGGTCTCTCTCTGGGTCTCTCTCATGAGGTCTCTCTCTGGTCTCTCTCTCGGGTCTCCACTCTGGACTCTCTCTCTGGTCTCTCTCTCTGAGTCCTCTCTCTGGGCTCTCTCTGGTCTCTCTCTGGTCTCATCTCCCTGGTCTCTCTCTCTGGTCTCTCTCTCTGGTGTCTCTCTGTGTCCTCTCAGGTTTCTCTCTCTCTGGTCTCTCTGGTCTCTGCTCAGGTCTCTCTCTGGTCTCTCTGGGCTCTCTCTCTGGATGTCTCTCTGGTGTCTCCCTCAGGTCTCCTCTCTCTGGGCCTCTCTCTCTGGGTCTCTCTCTGGTCTCTCTGGCCTCTCTCTCTGGTCTCTCTCTGTTCTCTCTCTGGTCCTCACTCTGGTCTCTCCTCTGGCCCTCTCTCTCTGGCCTCTCTCTGGTCTCTCTCTGTCTCTCTCTGGTCTCTCTCTCTGGTCTCACTCTCGGTTCTCAATCTCTGTCTCCTCTCTGTCTCTCTCTGGCCTCTCTCTCTGGCCTCTCTCTGGCCTCTCTCTGGCCTCTTCTGTCTCTCTCGGTCTCTCTCTCTGGTCTCTCCTCTGGTCTACTCTCTCTGGTCTCTCTCTGGTCTCTCTGGTCTCTCTCTGGTCTAAACAGTGAAATAGTAATTCTCTCACCTAAACATACATCTTAACAGAAAAAACAACAAATATCAGATATAGTTCAAATGAGTTCAGTTCGATATCGTCATTTAACTTTTCATTTTGTTTTTTGTATATATTGGTAATGAAATAAACTTAGCCACAGGTAACAAAGCACTGAGCCGTGTTATACTTTTACTTTCACTTCAAAGGCCATATCCATCCTTTTCCCAAGCGTGGCCCGGTTCAAACCTCTGTAAAAACATTGCCTGTATATTTTCTATATGCGTTTTTTGACGACTGAATGGAAGGGATCTCAACCGTTTCCATGGTTACCACTTGAATATACGCATGTTAAAACAAAAGAGCCTCCTCCTCCAGCCTCTCTACGATGCAGATTAAAGTGAGAAATGTCTGGGAGTTTTTGATATATATTTTTACTCTCACATATTTCTGCTGTAACCAGGAAAGCCTTGTTCTCATGTTGGGGTGTTGTGCGACAGAGCCTTGGTTGTGTTGTTCTTCTTCTAGGATTGTGTTTCTTTCTAAAGATCATATTGACGGTTCTCTGTACGGCTGCGCTGTTATCGAATGTGTCCACAAAGTCCGTATTCCACTGGCATAAAGTTCCAATTTTTTAAATAATATTGGGTTGTTTTTTGTGTTGTGCTGATTGACAAGGGGGCGGGGTCTAGCTATGATGTCCACAGGAATCGGAGAGATTCGACCCGGAGCGTTCTGTGCGGGCCAAGCAAACAGAGAGTGAAAAGTTATGAAAAATATCTAAAATGCTGAAAATTAGGCAAAACAGTGTCTTAATTTGGGATTAGGATCGATTTAAGAGTTATAAACTTTTTACAAGTGTATCTGTCTGCGCCTGCAGTACGGAGGGCGTGTCGAGTAGTGGGCGTGTCGGGTAGTGAACGTCACTACTCGACACGCGTGAGCCCACGATCCGCGTGTAGAGCATGGATCTATTATAATACGGGTATATGAGTAGTATGGAGATAACTAACTCTATGCCCAATGAATTTTATGCGCAATAAAGACTTTTTATGGCGCATGTCATTGGTCAATATTATTTATTGGGGAACATGGACGAATTTTGAAATATCAAATGTAGTATTTTGCCTACATAAGCGCCATTACTTCAGACTATCAAACAATAGGGATTTGAAGCAGATCAGGACAAAAGTTATTGATTCAAAAAAAAGCAGTGCATATCGTCTAATGTGAACATTCATTTATAAAAGAGGCTCTGGTTGGTGGGATCAATCCTGGCTGCCCCAAGTGCAGTCCAGGTAAGTACTTGAGCAATGCACTTCACCCACATGTGGGACATAGTGAAGACTGCTTGATGGTGGCCAAATCACAGATTAGTAGTCCTGGCACCTCCAACCAGCTGTGACAGCACCCTGTGTGGAATAAAGAATAAAGTATGTGGCGTTTTAGAAACTGTCAACACAGGATTGAAAAGTACATTACAAGTTAAAGATATTATTACACCACCACCACCGAAACCACACACTCCTACACCCATGGTCACACATTACTGATCATAAAGAGAACATGCCATAACATTTTTGTGCCCAACTTTGGCCTTTTGGGCACAAGCAGACATTCATTACTATTGTGTTTTGTCAAATTTGTATGTAGAAGAGGGAGATTAAACAAAAGAACAAATGGTTTTCTGGCATTTTATGTACATGCTTTTTAGGACATTTGTGTTATCTGAATGAGCTCTGAAATGTAACACATGATAAGTTCAACACAAAACAAATTCTCTTTTATATAATCATGAGAGAAAGCTTTCAGAGGAGAGCCCCATCTCCATCTCTCTGGAAAGTGCTTTCAGCCTCCCTGCTGCCCTACGTCCTCTGTAAATGGCCTCACCAATCATTGCAATCATTTTAAAGACTCACTGTCCCATGAAAAGAACAATCACAATTAGATTGTGCAGTGCACAGTGAAATATGTCCATCAAAAAATTTAAATTTTTTTTGTAATTTTTTATATTTAAAATATCTTACCATGGTTCATACTGCCCCTTTATGAAGTTTTCAATTGCTCTTGCTGAGGCAGGTAAATGCCTCGGCCAGAGTGGGAACTGTCACCCTAGATAAGAGTACATGTGTTACATCATTCAAGCAACACAGTTCACCAAAACCAAATGCAGGCCCTAAAGTGTTGTGTCCGGTTTAATAAATTGTCAGTGACTTTGCACTTATGACTTATGGTCACTGTACATCCACAATGTTGCAATGCAGAGTTTTTAGTACAGTGTACGTCCAGGAAACTTGGTACCATGACATGTTTATGTTTGAGGGGGTTCAGTGGGTTTTTATGCACAATTTCATTACAATAGTCCCTGTGCCAACTGGTGGCGCCGGGGCCTACTAATGTAAAACAAACCTTATATAAATCATGCTAATACTTCCGTAAGAGAGCGTGTAGACCAATCAGAAAGGAAGGGGGAGGATGCTTGGGTTGTTTTTTTTTTTCAAATCAAGTACCTCTCTGTCCTCTCTTCTGACAACTCTAGACAATCACTTTAAAGACACATGTTAAAATATTGCACAACACCTGGATCGAAGTTAAAACATAGGCACCCTGACAAACAGATGCCCCTTTCATGGGTTTGCAACGTGTGAGAGCAATTGTGCATTCTCCCGCCATGTTGAAAACAGGTTACACACGTGAAGCGTTTCCCCTTCTTCAGCACTGGAGCATGATTCCCATCACTGACAATATTCGGATGCAACCTGAAAGGCAGACATAAACATCCATTTGTTGCACACTCTGAAACACAAATGATCTTGGAACATCATACCAATAACTATGGTCAGGATCGACTCTGAAACTGTGAATAGGAAACATCGGTGAGCTTACATCACATAAATGCCTAACTAATTCTCCACAGTTCTTGGAAAACATGTAAGAGAGTTATGGTTTTTCTCTCCTTATTCCCAATTTTAAACGAATGCAAAATGACTTGGGCATATTATATTGTTTATAATATACTATGTACCTATTATGACTAATGTACCTGACATGTCGATGGCACAGGGGACGTCGTAGAAGGAACCCATACAAATTGCTTTACCTCTGCAATGTATCGTGTCACTTCGTAAAAAACATTTCTAGTCAGGGTGATGTGCAAAGCTTATTTCATTATACACTGTAACCTGGAGGGACGGGCCGTAAAAAAAATAAAACACGTAGTTGGTTGACACTTACTGGTTGCTACGGTCGCCATGGCTTCTCTTCAACGGATATACTTGCAGAAGTTCAAGTGGATTCAAAAATTCATGTAGTAGGCGTGTCCGGGTAGTGAACGTCAACTACCGACACCCTACACTACGACACGCCTCCCGTACGTGCAAGCCGCAGACAGACCCTCTCGTTCCTTCTCGCTGCGCCCCCAGAGCCTTCCCTCATAAGTGAGCATGGAGGGTAATTTGGGCAGGCCCGTCCCAAGGGGGTGCGAGGCCTGTGCGAACAACGAAACCGCGAGGCCCTGCCCTGAACACTTTTTTCCAGATCCCTGAGGAAAGTTTTTCCGTTATAATCTTTGACACATGAATTCAGCACCACCGTCGGCGCGTGCTTGACGAATCCGCACGCTCGTAACCGAGTTCTTCGCTCCTATGCAGCGTTTTGGCGCGCGCACGAACACACGTCACACACACTCTAACTGCAATATTGTCGCGGTCTATTTAGCTGACATGTCTCTTCCGGTCCTGTGCAAAATAGTAGAGCAACTCAAAAGAGTGAACCAAAAGGAGTCTATTTTTCTCTAATAGTTAATTTGGGGCAAAATGCGCCAAAAGCTATTGAGGCGGAGTCAATAATTATTATTTTCTCATCAAATAAACGTTTTTGCCATGCCTCCACACACTCTGACAACAAAACACTCCTCTCCTCCACACTACAACAACAAAATACTCTTCACCTCCTCCTCCACACACTCTGACCACAACAAAAACACTCCAGCTAGCTAAAGCTAGACAACAGTGTGTTTGCTAAGCTTTTAAAAATATTGTTTTTTTGATGTGATATTCGGACAAAACCATTGGCAATAGCAGCGCTCACGACACCTGTCACACCGCTGATCCTCCTCCACCTCCTCTGCACACACAAAGGGTCTGCTCCACTGCTCACACCTGTATCACTGCTCCTCTGCCTCCTCCTCTCCTCCCCCTCCTCTGCTCACACAAAGGGGTCTGCTGCCTCTGCTCACAACCTGTATCACTGCTCCCTCCTCCTCCTCCTCCTCCTCCTCCTCTGCTTCACACACAAAGGGGTCTGCTTCCTCTGCTCACACTGTCCTCCACTGCTCCCACCTCCGCGATAATGCCACTCTCCTACACTGCGATCATTCCCGTTACTTTCTTTGTATCTCACTCAGACCACCTGCTAAATTATCTGAACAGTTTTTTCGGAGGAACCCGTTCATACATACTGCCCGCGCGCCGTGCCAGTTACAAATCGCTTTGTGAAAATATTTGACTTTACTTGTAAAAAAAGTTTCTTTTGATCAACGAAATCAAAGAGTGTCCAGAGAAAGGGGTTTAGGGTTCCAAAATTTGGAGTGCAGTCTGCCCTTTGGGACCCGTGAACTAGTGTATTTATAAAATAAAATAAAAGGAAGGAAGATTGCGAGGACCCCCTGTTATTTTTTTTTTTTTTTTGGGGGGGGGTGGTGCGGGCCCGGTGGCGACGGCACAGTCGACAGCCGCTTAGGACGGGCCTGATTTTGGAGAGGGTTTAATCCAAGAGAGTGGCATTATTTTAATTTTCTACCTTCAACAAAAATGATAAAGAGGACCTGTAACATTGGTCCAAAGGCATGGATATAACACTTCCATTCAGTAGGTGGCAGTATACGGCAGAATATGATCTTAAGCCCGCCATTAAAGAAACCGAAGCAGCCTCCATCAGTCCTGCGCATGGCGCCTCGCTCAGCTCTTTGTCTCGCTCTGAGGAGTGGGATCACGTTTTTATCACTCTACATGATTTTCGGTTTAATAAATTAGAAACTTTGAATATCCAAAACATAAAATGTTATTTATGTTTTACAAAGCGAAATGTACAAGTCAGAGCCTTTTGAATCCATTTTTAAGTCCTGAAGTTTACAGTGATTGGGAAGACGGAAATGTTTAAGTGTGTCAGGCCTTAAGCCTAATGTTATTCTACTGTAGGTTTGATGTGGATAGTGTTAGTATTACTCTGTCTGCTAAATCCTGGACAATAGTTTTATGGATTCATTATTTTATAAGTCATTTCACTGGATGCGGGGGGGTAAATAAAGAACACAGTTCTTGTCGAAACATAGTTATTATTAAACAGCTTTTCAGAGCACAAACAGCAAAACAATAATAGTGGTAATACAATACGAGTGTATACTATCGTTTAGATTAAGTTATATATATGTTAGATATAAGTAGTATATATTTTACGATAGTCCACAGTCTCCTGTATATCAGTCTCTGAGCCAAACTGCAATTTTTCCTTCGAAGCACAAGCTCTCTGCTCCATAGTCGCCCTCGTCCATAGCTCCTGCTGCACAGCCGCTCCGTGCTCTCTTCTCAATACACAACACACACGGACAATCACAGGGAGCTTCCTTGCGCGACCCATTAAAGGAGCAATATGTAAAAATCTGGCCAAAGGTGGGTACTCGCAGTCACAGGTCAAATATTTTGTAGTCCTCTCTCACTCTCCCTGACTCAGTTTGCCAGATTCACACCAAATCCAGCAGCAAACTCAGGGAATTATTTACAGTTGGTTGTCCGCTCCATTCAACATGCCATGACAGCCGTGCTAATGCGAATGAATGTTTTGATTAATTTTTTTTTATATTATTATTGGACATTTGAGATAAAAACAAAAACAAAATAAAAGCTTAATGTAATATAACATTAGTTTATTGCAAAAAGAAATAAGCAATTGATGTCAAAATAGGAGTGGGAAGAAATGGATGTTGAACGTATTTCTTCACCGTAATCAACATCAGGGTTTGCTCAAGAGGATATCACACCTTACATTTTATTGTATTCCCTAACATGTAAAAGTCCCACAGTCACAAAGAGAGACCTAACAATATTTTAATTGGGGTACATGTTGGTCTTAAATGATTTATTTTTTACAATTAAGCATATAATCTGCAAAAAACTCTTGACCTTGCATCTTTTACCGTTTTTAGAGCAATCTGTCAGTAGAATGTGATAACAATGCATTAAATCAATACAAAAAGACATAGCCCTGGATCGATACCCGGGTTCCCTGCAACGTAAAGCGCAAAACAGTTTAGAACCACTAGAGTCTAGAGGTTCCCAAAGTGGGGTCCTGACCCCCCCGGGGGGTCGCGGGAACCCCTGGGGGGTTCGCAAATGATTTCCTTCCACACAAAAAAGACTATAATTATATTTTAATAACTTTAGTAATTTTGTCCCCATCATTGCAGCGTCAAGCAAAATCATCACAGTAACACCGAGCTCACAGCGCAAAAGCGACAAAGCGTGTCCCCTGCTGTGTTTGCTAAAACTAAAGGTTTTGGGAGGTCTACAAATAAATAATAGCCTGCTTTAAATAAACGTGGTTTTTAATATCTACAACAGAAAACCCGAGGGAGAAAAGTCACTTGTATCAGAGGGCTGATGGTGCGAAGAGAGGGAGAGAGGGCAGAGGGAGGGAGAGAGGGCAGAGGGAGGGAGAGAGGGCAGAGGAGGGAGAGGCAAGGAGGCGAGAGGGGCAGAGGAGGGGATGGAGGGAAGGGAGGGGCAGAGGAGGGAGAGAGGGCAGAAGGGAGGGAGACAGAGTACGGAGGGAGGTAGAGAGGGGGCAGCGGGCAGAGGGTCATGCGGACGGAGGGAAAGGAGGGCAGAGGAGGGAAGAGGCAGCGGATGGGAGAGAGGGCAGCGGAAGGGAGAGAGGGCAGAGGAGGGAGAGGGAGGACGAGAGGAGGGAGAGAGGGCAGAGGAGGGAGAGAGGCAGCGTAGAACAGCGCTTTACAGAGCCCGGCTTTTCCGGAGTCAGCGGTAAAGAGGTTCCGCACATTAAAAGCGGGTGGCCGCATTCTGCTGTGTACTTTATCGTTCAATCCCCGCGGCGTCTCTTCCAAAGTTACTGTCATTAAGGCAAAACCGGACCACCCGGCTTTTAATGGTGCGGACCTCTTTACCTTGACTCCGAAAAGCCAGGGCCTCTTTAACGCCTGTTCTACAACCGGCTGCCCTCCTCTCCCGCCTCTGCCCTCTCCCCTCCTCTGTCCTCCTCTCGCCCTCCTCTGCCTCTCTCCCTCCGCTGCCTCTCAGTCCCTCCGCTGCCCTCCACCCTCTCTGGCCCTCCCTCCCTCCGCTGCCCTCCCCTCCGCAGCCCTCTCCCGCTCTCCCTCCCTCCTTCCTCTGTCCTCCCTCCCTCCTCTGGCCCTCTCTCCCTCCTCTGCCCTCCCTCCCTCCCTCCCTCCTCTGCCCACGGCTCCTCCCTGCCCTCCCTCTCTGGCCCTCTCTCCCTCCTCTCCCTCCTCCCGTCCTCTGCCCTCTCTCCCTCTCTTCGCACCATCAGCCCCTGATACAAGAGACTTTTTCCTCCCCCGTCCGGTTTTTCTGTTGTAGATATTAACCACGTTTTCATTTTAAAGCAGTATTATTTATTTTGTACCTCCAAACACCTTTAGTTTTACAACCCAACAGGCAGGACACCTTTGTCGACTGCGGCATTGTGGCTGTGTTAACGTGAGGATTTATGATTGACGCTGCATTAAGCTTTGGGGGGGGACAAATTACTAACGTTATTAAAAATATTTATAGTCCTTTTGTGTGGAAATCATCTTGCGACCCCCCAGGGTTCCCGCGACCCCCGGGGGGTCAGGACCCCCACATTTGGGAACCACTAGACTCCTATGGTCTAAACTGTGCGCTTACGATGCAGGAACCCGGGTTCGATCCAGGGCTATGTCTTAGTGTAATTATTGCATGTTATCACATTCTATGACAGATTGCTCTAAAAACGGTAAAAGATGAAGGTCAAGACGTTTTTTTGAGATTATAGCTTTAATTGTAAAAATAATCTTTTAAGACCACATGTACCCCCAAATTAAAATAATGTTAGTCTCTTTTTGATGTGGGACTTTACATGTTAGGGAAAAAATAAAATGGTAAAAAGTGATACCTCTGGAGCAAACCCGATGTTGATACGCTGAAGAAATACGTTCCACATCCATTCTTCCCACTCATATTTTGGAACTGCAATTGCTTTATTTTATTTGCATAACTATGTAGAATTAAGTGCTTTTATTTTGTTTTTGTTTTTTATCCTCAAATGCCAAATAATAATAATAAAAAAAACATTAATCAAAACATCCATCTCAGCACTTACACGGCGGTCATGGAAATGTGAATGGAGACGGACAAACAACTGAATAAATTAATGCCCTGTGTTTGGCAGCTGGATTTGGTGAGAATCGGCAACCTGAGTCAGGGAGAGTGAGTGATGGACTACAAAATATTGACTGTACTGCAGTACCACCTTTGGCCAGATTTTACATAATTGCTCCCCTTTAAGGGTCCGCGCAAGGAAGCTCGCTGTGATTGTCCGTGTGTGTGTATTGGAAGGAAGCACGGAGCGGCTGCAGCAGGAGCATGGACGAGGCACTATGGAGCTTAGAGCTATTGGGCTTCGAAGGAAAAGCAGTTTGGGGCTCAGGAGCCTGATATACAGGAGACTGTTGGACAATCTAACAATATAATTAACTTATATCTAACATATATATAACTTAGATCTAACATATAATACACCGTAATGTATACACTATTATTGTTTTGCTGTTTTTGGAGTGCTGAAAACTGTTTAATAATAAACTATTTCCAACAAGAACTGTGTCTTTATTCACCGCATCACAGGTTGAAATAGACTTATAAAATAATGAATCCATAAAACTATTGTCAGGAATTAGCAACAGAGTAGAAACTAACACTATCCACATAAACCGACAGTAGAAACACTAGGCTTAAGGCCTGCACACTTAAATATTATTCATTCCGTCTCCATACACTGGGTAAACTACAGACTTAAAACATGGGATTCAAAAGGCTCTGACTTTGTACATTTGCAATTGTAACAACATAAATAACAATTTAACTTTGGATATTCAAAGTTTTTTCTAATTATAAACACCGAAATCATGTTAGAGTGTAAAAACGTGACCCACCTCCTCAGACGCTAGACAAAGACTGAGGCGAGGCGCATGCCGCAGACTGATGGAGGCTGCTTCTGTTCTTTAATGGCGGCTAAGATCAATATTGCCCGTATACAGCCACCTACTGAACGGAGTGCTTATACTCCATGGCCTTTTGGACCACTTTTACAGTCTATTTATCATTTTTGTATGAATTAGAAAATAAAATAATGCCCTCTCTTGACTTAAACCCCTCTCCCAAAATCAGGCCCCCGCCAAGGCTGTGCGACATGTGCCGCGCACAGGGCCTCGCACCACACAGGGGCCTCGCAAATCTCCTTCCTTTTATTATGATTATAAAACACAGTTCAAGGGTCCCCAAAGGAGACTGCACTCCCCAAATTTGGAACCCTAACCCCTTCTCTGGACCCTCTTGATTTCGTTTGATCACAAGAACATTTTTTACAAGTAACGTCAAATTTTCACCAAAGCGATTTGTAAACAGCAGGCGCGCGGGCAGCTATGTATGCAACGGGTCCTCCGAAAAAACTGTCAGATAACTTTAGCAGTGTCTGAGTGAGATACAAAGAAATAACGGAATGATCGCAGTGTAGGAGAGATGGATACTCGCGGAGGAGGAGCAGTGAGACAGGTGTGGCATAGGAGCAGACCCCTTTTGTTGAGCTGAGGAGGAGGAGGAGGAGGAGGAGGAGGAGCAGTGATACAGGTGTGAGCAGAGGAAGCAGACCCTGTTGTGTGGCCGAGGAGGAGGAGGAGGAGGAGGAGGAGGACAGTGATACAGGTGTGAGCAAGAGGCAGACCCCATGTGTTGAGCAAGAGAGGTGAGGATCAGCGTGTGACAGGGTGTGTGAGCGCTGCCTATTGCCAATGTTTAGTCCGAATATCCACAATCAAAAACATATTTTTTAAAAGCCTAGCAAACTCACTGTATGTCCTAGCTTTAGCTAGCTGGAGTGTTTTTGTGTGGTCAGATGTGTGGAGATGGAGGTGTAAGAGTATTTTGTTGTTGTCATGTGGAGGAGGAGGAGTGTATGTTGTCCAAGTGTGTGAGGCATGGCAAAAACGTTATTTGATGAGAAAAAAATAATATTGACTCCGCCTCATAGCCATTTTGCGCAATTTGCCCAAATCTAACTATTAGAAGAAAAAGACTCCCTTTTGGTTCAATCTTTTGAGTTGCTCGACCATTTTGGCCACAGACGTAAGAGGACATGTCAGCTAAAAAGACCGCGACCATATTGCACCCGTAGAGAGTGTGTGCGTGTGTAACGTGCGCGCGCCAAACGCTTGGCATAGGAAGCGAAACACTCGGTTAAGCGCGTGCTGGATCACGTCAAGCACCGCGCGAGGTGGTGCTGAATGTAAATGTCAAAGATTATAACCGGAAAAAACTTTCTCAGATCCTGGGAAAAAAGTGTCAGGGCATGGCCTCCGCGTTTCGAGTTCGCACAGGCCTCGCCCCCCCCTTGGGACGAGCCCTGCCCAGAATACCCTTCCCTGCTCCACTACTGAGGATGCTCTGGGGCGCAGCGAAGGAAAGACGAGAAGGGTCTGTCTGCGGCTTTGCAGTACGGAGGCGGTCGAGTAGTAGGCGGGTCGGTAGTGACGTCACTACCCGACACGCCGACAACAGAATTTGAATCCCTCTGAACTTCATGCAAGTATCTCCGTGAAGAAGACTGGCAGACCGACGCAAACAGTAAGTGTCAACCAACACGGTTTTATTTATTTTTAGCCGTCTCTCCATTACAGTGTATTCAATGAATAAATGCACATCACCCTGACTAGAAAGTTTTTTAGAAGTGAACTAATACATTGCAGAGAAAGCAATTTTGGTATGGGTTTCTTCTAAGAGTCCATGTGCCATCGACATTCAGGTACATAGTATAATAGGTACAAGTATAATAATACAAGATAATATTGCCCAAGTCAATTTTGAATCGTTAAAATGGTAATAAGAGAAAAAAACATAACTCTTTACATGTTTTCCAAGAACATGAGAATTAGTTACAATTAAGTGATTAGCTCGCCCCCCCCCCCCCCGATGTATTCCTATCACATTACAAAGTCAACTGACCATAGGGTATTGGATGCATGTTCCAAGATATTTTGTGTTTCTGAGTGTGCACAAATGGACATGTTTTATGTCTGCTATTCAGTTGCATTCCGAGCTGATTTCAGTGAGTGGAATCAGGCTCCAGTGCTGAAGCAGGGGAACACGCTCACGTGTGTAACCGGTTTAAACAGGCGGAGAAGCACAAATCTCACCCACGACAAACCCATGAAAGGGCATCTTGTTTTGTCATGGAGCTATGTTTTTTAACTCGAATCCAGGTGTTTGCAATATTGTAACATTTGTTCTTTAAAGTGATTGGTCTAGAGTTTGCAGAAAGAAGAGACAGAGAGGTACTTGATTTGAAAAAAAAACAACCCAAGCTTCACTCCCCTTCCTTATCAGATTGTCTAGCACGCTCTTACCGGAAGTAATAGCAATATTATATATAAAGTTGTTTTACATTAGTAGGGCCCGAGCGCCACCAGGCTGGCACAGGACTATGTAATGAAAAGTGTGCATAAACACTGAACCCCCCTCAAACATACACAAGTCATGGTACATGTTTCCTGGACTTACACGTACTAAAAACTCTGCATTGCAACATTGTTGATGTACAGAGACCATAAATCAAAAGTGCAAGTCACTGACAATTAATATACCGGACAAACAACACCTTTTAGGGCTGCATTTGGTTTTTTGTGAACGGTTTTGTTAATGTAACACATTTTACTCCTTACTAGGTGACAGTTCACAACCTGGGCCGAGGCATTTCACCTGCCTCAGCAAGAGGCGAATTCGAAAAATTCATAAAGGTGCCAAAGTATGACCAAGGTAAGATTATTTAAATATTGATGGACATATTTCACGTGCACATGCACAATCTAATCCTGTGATTTGTTCTTTATTGACAGTGAGTTTAAAATGATTGCAAATGTTCAGTGAGCATTTACAGAGGAGCAGCAGGAGGCTGAAAGGCATTCCAAGAGATGGAGATTGGCGCTCTCCTCTGAAGCCTTTCTCTCATGATAATAATAAAAGAGAATTTGTTTTGTGTTGAACTTATTCAGTGTCTACATTTCAGAGCCATTCAGATAACACAAATTCATAAAAAAGCATGTACATAAAATGCCAGAAATACAATTTGTTCTTTTGTTTAATCTCACTCTTCTACATACAAATTTGACAAACACAATAGGTAATGAGTGTCTGCTTGTCCCAAAAGGCCAAAGTTGGGCACAAAAATGTTATGGCTTTTCTCTTTATGAATCAGTATGTGGAGACCATGGGGGTAGAGTGTGTGGTGGTGGTGGTGGTGTAATAATATATCTTTAACTAGTAATGTACTATTTCAATCCTGTGTTGACAATTCTCAACAACGCCACACTACTTTATTCATTTATTCCACACAGTGTGTCCACACTGGGTTGGAGGATGCCAGTCTACTAAACTGTGCTATTTGGCCACCACCAAGCCGTTCTCTCACTATGTCCACACATGTGGGTGAAGTGCATTGCTCAAGAACAAACCAGACTGCACTTGGGGCTGCCAGGATTTGAGCCACCAACCATAGGCCCTTTAATAAATGAATGTACACATTATACATAAGCACTGGCATTAGTTGAACTCATTAACTTTTGTCCTGAGCTGCTTCAAATCCCTATTGAATGAATAGTCTGAAGGTAATGGCATCTTTTGTAGCCAAATTACTACTTGAATATTGACAAAATGTCGTCCATTTTCCCCCACTACAGAATATTGACAATGACAGCGCCATAAATACTTAATGCCGCTTAAATTCATTGGGCATAGATATTACTCACTACTACTGCATACCCGTATTATAATAGATCCATGCACATCACGCGGATGGGCGGTGTCGCGTATGACGTCACTACCCGACACCCCACAACTCGACACGCCTCCGTACTGCAGGGCCGCAACATATACACTTAAAAAGTCTTAAAACTCTTACATCGATCTAATCCCAAATAAGACACATGATTTTGCCTAATTTCAGCAGTTTTAGACTATTTTTCTCATCATTTTCACTCATGTTCTGCTCTGGCCCTCACAGAACGCTCCGGGTCAATCTCTCCGATCTGTGGACATCATACTAAACCCCGCCCCTTGTCATCAGCACAAACCACAAAAACAACCCAATATTATTTAAAAATGACTTTTATGCAAGTTGAAGAATACGACTTGTGGACACATTCGTAACAGGCGAGCCGTACAAGAGAACCGTCATCTAATGACTTTAAAAGAAACCCAGATCCTAGAAGAAGACACAACCCAAGGAATCCTGTCGCACAAACCCAACATGAGAACAAGCTTTCCTGGTTATCAGCCAGAAAATGGAGTAAAAAATATATCTCCAAAACTCCCAGACAGATTTCCCGTTTCATCTGCAGCGTAGAGAGGGAGGAGAGACTTGTTTAAATGACGTATATACAAAGTGGTAACCATGGAAACGGTGGAGATCTTCCATTCAGTCGTCTAAAAACAAGCATATACAAATATAACAGCAATGCAGAGGTTTGAACCGGGCCAACGCGGGAAAAGGTGAGATTATGTAAAAGCCTTTGAAAGTTAAAGTAAAAATGTATAAAACACGGCATCAGTGCTTTGTATCTCCGGCGGGGGGGGGGGGGGGGGGGGGGGGGGGGGGGGGGGGGGGGGGGGGGCCTGTGGCTAAAAGTTTATTTCATACAATTTTATACAAAATAAAACTGAAATGTTAAGATTAGATTCGAACTGAACTCATTTAAACGATATCCTGATATTTGATGTTTTTTATGTTAAGATGTGTTTAGGTGAGAATTACTATTTTCACTGTTTAGACAGAGAGAGACCCTAGAGACCAGAAGAGAGACCAGAGAGAGAGACCAAGAGAGACCAGAGAGAGACCAGAGAAGAGACCAAGAGAGGCCAGAGAGAGGCCAGAGAGAGGCCATAGAGAGAGGCCAGAAGGAGAGACGCAGAGAGAGACCAGAGAGAGACCAGAGAGTGAGACCAGAGAGAGAGACCAGAGAGAGACCAGAGAGAGACCGGAGAGAGGCCAAGAGGAGAGGCCAGAGAGAGACCAGAGAGAGACCAAGAGAGACCAGAAGAGACAGAGAGAGAGCCAGAGAGACCGAGAGAGACCAGAGAGATGCCAAGAGAGCGACCAGAGAACAACCAGAGAGTACATCAGAGAGAGAGCCCAGAGAGACCAGAGAGAGACCAGAGAGAGACCAGAGAGACCAGAGAGAGAGAACCAGAAGACACCAGAGAGACACCAGAGAGCAGAGACCAGAGAGAGAGACCGGAGAGAGACCAGCGAGAGACCAGAGAGAGACCCTGAGAGAGAACCAGAGAGAGAGACAGAGTGAGAACCAAGAGAGACCATAGAGAGAGACCAGAGAGAACCAGAGAGATACCAGAGAGAGACCAAAAGAGACCAGAGAGAGACCAGAGAGAGACCAAGAGAGACCACTGAGTCTGATTCGATTTTCTATTCCAGTGTCGACGACATCACAACTTGGTAAAGTCCTTTGACGAAGGCTAAAAACATAGAAAGAATTGTGTGATGAAAAACAGGTAAACATTATTTATTAGAAACTTAAAGTCTGCTGAACCTATAGTTTTGTTTCGAGACTGAACTGTTGTTTGTCGCGATAGAAAAAGTGTGAGAAATGGTGTTTTCTATTAGTGGATAAATCCGACGTATCTCCCCCAGGTCATTGTGCTGACGGATCCAATCCGTCCCCTGTGAGTCACTATTTGACCCTTTGGCTCAGACATAGAAATAAGTATTAGATTTTTACAGGAGCTTTGAAAATAGAGACCCAGCTTTAAGATCTCGAACAAATGTTAATGCTATAATAACCACGTGGAACTCTGAGGAGCACAGGGACTGGCCTCTGCTGTGACGCTGAGGAGCACAGGGACTGGCCTCCTGCAGGGACTCTTGAGAGCACAGGGACTGGCCTCCTGCTGGGACTCTGAGGAGCACAGGACTGGCCTCCTGCTAAGACTGAGGAGCACAGGGACTGGCCCTCCTGCTGGGACTGAGGAGCACAGGGACAGGGCCTCCTGCTACGACTCTGAGGAGCACAGGGACCTGGGCCTCCTGCTAAGACTCGAGGAGCACAGGGACTGGGCCTCCTGCCTGGGACTCTGAGGAGCACAGGGACTGCCTCCTGCTAAACTGAGGAGCACAGGGACTAGGCCTCCTGCTGGAACACTGATGTGCACAGGGACTGGCCTCCCTGCTGGAACTCGAGGAGCACAGGACGGGTCCTCCTGCTGGGACTGAGGAGCACAGGGACTGTCCTCCTGCTGGGACTCTGAGGAGCACAGGGACTGGGCCTCCTGCTAAGACCTGAGGAGCACCGGATGGCCTGCCTGCCTGGGACTCTGAGGAGCAAGGGACTGGGCCTCCTGCTGGGACTGAGGAGCACAGGGACTGGCCTCCTGCTGGGACTCTGAGGAGCACAGGGACTGGCCTCCTGCTGGGACTGAGGAGCACAGGGACTGGTCCTCCTGCTGGGACTGAGGAGCACAGGGACAGGTCCTCCTGCTGGGACTCCTGAGGAAGGCCACAGGGACTGAGCCTCCTGCTCGGGAAAGGACTGAGGAGCACAGGGACGGCCCCTGCGGGACTCTGAGGAGCACAGGACTGGCCTCCTGCTGACTCTGAGGACACAGGGACTGGCCTCCAGCTGGACTCTGAGGAGCACAGGGACTGGTCTCCGCTGGTCCCAGAGTCAGGACTAAACATGGGGGAGGCTGTGTTTTCAGATTTTATGCAGGCTAAAAACAGTCTTCCAGAATACGTGTAACGGGCAATATTCTAATCCAGTTTAAAAACAGGATTTAATCCTGACTTTCGATTTAAAGCCTTGTCCCTTGGTGATTCCGTGTGTGGACTGTGCAATACCAATAACCTTGCCTACTGCTAAAGGGTTTATGAACTTATGACATCTGTGGGACTTTTCCGGCGTGGCCTCGCACCAGCATTTTTTGTGGGTACAATTTGAGTAAACTTCTGAACCATCAAAACGACAGAATAAAAATAACATATGGTACAGAGGTAGAATAACGGATACAGGGTAGAAAAATAAAAGAATAGCAGAATACAGACAGGTAACAGAACCCATGAACAGAACCATGAACAGAACCATGAACAGAACCATAACACGCTCGAGCAGAGGAGTCCTTCTGTGTCCGTCCCTAAAAACAACAAAAGTTCACAACCTGGTCTCCCCTGTCCTTCCCCTGAACCCCCCTGGTCCTCTCCCCTGGTCTCACACCGGTCTCTCACCAAGTGGTCCTCTCCCCTGTCTCATCCCCATGGTCTAAACCATTCAATCCAAACGGGGAGGAAAACAAAAAGATGCAACTGTGATTTCCGTGGACAACTAAATTGGCGTCTGGTGCCCGAGAAGCATTCACGTCCCCTAGTACAACAAACCTGCTTTCTTCTTCTACAAGCACCACTTTCTCAGGACGGACGCAGCCAATCAGAGGAAGCAGTCACGTCCAGACACCTGGAGCACGCCGTCCATGTGGATGGAACTCTTTGGGCCAGATTGTGAACTTTGTTGTTTTTTAGGACGGACACAGAATGACTCCTCTGCTCTGAGCGTGTTCATGGTTCTTTCATGTTCTGTTCATGGTTCTGTTCATGGTTCTGTTCACACTGTATGTATTCTGTATTCTTTTATTTTTACACCTACCGTATCTACATGTACATAGTTTATATTTTATTCTGTCGTTTGATTGGTTCAGAAGTGTACCTCAAATTGTACCACAAAAAATGCTGGTGCGAGGCCACGCGGAAAAGTCAATGATGACATATGTTCGTAACCCTTTAGCATTAGGCACAGGTATTGGGTATAGCACAGTCCACACACAACGCAACGGCAACTGCACAAGACAAGGCTTTAAATCAGAAAGTCAGGATTAAATCTGTTTTTACCTGGATTTGAATATGCCCGTCACACGTTTTTGGAAGACTGTTTTTAGCTTGCATAAAATCTGAAACACTGCTCCCCATGTTTAGTCGCTGAACTCGGGACCAGCAGGGAGACCAGTCCCTGTGCTCCTCAAGTTCCCAGGCAGAGGGCCCAAAAAGTTTTTTCCCCCCTTGCTCACTCAATCCAGCAGGAGGCCAGTCCCTGTGCTCCTGCAGAGTTCCCAGCAGAGGCCAGTCCCTGTGCTCCTCAGAGTCCCACAGGAGGGCAGACTCCCTGTGCTCCTCAGAGTCCCCAGCAGGAGACCAGATACCCTGTGCTCCCTCAGTCCCAGCAGGAGACCAGTCCCTGGTGCTCCTCAAGTCCCAGCCGGAGGCACAGACCCCAGTGCCCTCAGAGTCCCAGCAGGAGGCCAGTCCTGTGCTCCTCAGTCCCCAGCAGGAGCCAGTCCCTGTGGCTCCTCAGAGTCCCCTACAGAGGCCATCCCTGGTGCTCCTCAGAGTCTTAGCAGGAGGCCAGACCCTGTGCTCCCAAGTCCCATCATTAGACCAGTCCCTGTGCTCCTCAGTCCCAGCAGGAGACCAGTCCTGTGCTCCTCATCCCCCAGCAGGAGGCCAGTCCCAGTCTCATCAGAGTCCCACAGGAGGCCAGTCCTGTGGCCCTCATCTTAGCAGAGGCCATCCTAGTGCTCCTCAGAGTCCACTGGAGGCCACCCTGTGCTCCTCAGAAGTCTTAGGCAGGAGGCCATCCCTGTGCTCCTCAGAGTCTTAGCAGAGAGCCAGTCCCTGTGCTCATCATCCCAGCAGGAGCCAGTCCCTGTGCACCCAGCATCTTAGCAGGAGGCCAGTCCCTGTGCTCCACAGAGGCCCATCAGGAGGCCAGTCCCTGTGCACCTCAGAGCCCAGCAGAGCCAGTCCCGTGTGCTCCTCAGATCACAGCAGTAGGCCAGTCCTGTGCACCTCAGTAGTTCCCAACGGGTTCCTATATTAGCATAAACAGTTGGTGCGAGACTTAAAGCTGTGGTCTCTATTTTCAAAGCTCATGTAAAAATCAATACCTATTTTCCTGTCTGAGCCCAAAGGTCAAATAGTGACTCACAGGTAAAACTGTTTGGATCACTTCAGCAGCAATGACCTGGAGATGACGTCGGATTTATCCACAATAAACACATTTCTCACTACTTTTTCTATCGCGACAAACAACATTTCAGTCCTCGAAAAACAAAACTTTAGGTTTCAGCAGCTTTAAGTTCTAATAAATAAGGTTTTTAACTGTTTTTCATCACCACAATTCTATCTATGGTTTTTTAGCCTCGTCAGAAGGACCTTTACCAAGTTGGTCGATTCGTCGACACAAACGGATCAGAAAAATCAACAGACACAGTGTCTCTCTCTGTCTCTCTCTGGTCTCTCACTGTGTCTCTTATCTGGTCTCTCTCTGGTCTCTCTCTGGTCTCTCTCTGGTCTCTCCACTCTGGTCACTCTCTGTCTCTCTTCTGGTCGCTCTACTCCGGTCTCCTCTCTGAATCTCTGGGCTCTCTCTGGCAGCTCTCTCTGGTCTCTCTCCCTGGTCCTCTCTCTCCTGGTCTCTCCTCTCAGGAGTGTCTCTCGGTGTCTCTCTGGTCTCGTCTCGCGTGGTCTCTCTGGTCTCTCTCTGGTCTCTCTCTGGTCCCCCCCTCTCTGGGGCTCTCTCTCTGATGTCTCATCTGGGGTCCTCGTCTGGTCTCCTCTCTCTGGCCTCTCTCCAGGTCCTCTCTGGTCCTCTCTCAGGCCTCTCTCTCTGGTCCTCGTCTGGTCCTCTCCTCTGGTACTCTCTCTGGTCTCTTCTCCTGGCCTCTTCCTCCTTCTGGCCTCTTCTGGTCTCTCTCTGGTCCTCTCGCTGGTCTCCTCTCTGGTCCTCACACTCTGTCCTCTCTCTGGTCTCTCTCTGGTCTCTCTCTGGCCTCTCTCTCTGGCCTCTCGTCTGGCCACTCACTGCCTCTCTCTGGTCTCTCTCATGGTCTCTCTCTGGTCTCTCTCTGGTCTCTCTCTCATGGTTCCTCTCTCTGGTGCCTCTGTCTCTCTCTGGTCTTAACAGTGGAAAATAGTAAATCTCCACCTAAACAACATCTTAGACATAAAAAACATCAAATATCAGATAAAGATTCAATAGGTCAGTTCGGAATCTCATTTAACATTTCGGTTTTATTTTGTATAAATTGTATGAAATAAACTTTTAGCACAGGTCAAAAGCACTGAGCCGTTTTTATAGGCTTTTACTTTCAATTTCAAAGGCTCATAATCTCACCTTTCCCGCGTGGGCCGGATTCAAACCTCTGCCTTGCGTATATTTTTATTGCTGTTTTTTGCCGACTGAATGGAAGGATCTCACCGTTTCCATGGTTACCACTTTGAATATACGTACCATTTTAAAACAAAGGTCTCCCTACCTGCCCTCCTCTCTACGATGCAGATTAAAGGGAAATGTCTGGGACGTTTTTGGGATATATATTTTTTACTACCATTTTCTGGCTGATAACCAGGAAAGCCTCTGTTCTCGGATTTTGGGTTTGTGCGACAGAATCCTGGGTTGTGTTCTTCTTCTAGGATTGTGTTTCTTTCTAAAGATCATTATTGACGGGTTCTCTGTACGGCGCCTGTTAGAATGTGTCCACTAAGTCCTATGCTCACTTGGCATAAGGGTCATTTTTTAAAATAATATGGTTTTGTTTTTTGTGTTTGGTGCTGAATTGACAAGGGGGCGGGGTCTAGCTATGAATGTCAACAGAGCGGAGAGATTCGACCCGAGCGTTCTGTGAGGCCAGAAGCAGAACATAGAGTGAAAAGTGATGAGAAAATATCTCAATGCTGAAATTAGGCAAAACATGTGTCTTAAATGTGGGATTAGAAGATCGATTTAAGAGTTTTTAAGAAGAGACTTTTTCAAGTTATCTTGTCTGCGGCCTGCAGTAACGGAGGCGTTCAGTAGTGGCGTGTCGGGTAGTGAACGTCACTACTCGACACGCCCCCACAACTCCCGCGTGTATGAGCAAGGATCCTATTTATAATACCAGGTATGAGTAGTAGTGAGTACTATCTTATGCCCAATGAATTTAGCGCAATAATGAATTTTATGGCGAAAATGGGTCTTGTCAATATTATTTTATTGGGGTAAAATGGACGAATTTTGTAAATATCAAAGTGTAAATTTTGCTACAAAAGCTTGCCATTACTTCAGACAATCAATCAATAGGGAATTGAAGCAGCTCAGGACAAAAGTTAATGAGTCGAATAATGCCAAGTGCTTATGTTCTAATGTTACATAGTCATTGTATAAAGGGGCCTATGGTTGGTGCTCAGATACCTGGCTGCCCCAAGTGCAGTCTGGTATGTTCGTGAGCAATGCACGTTCACCCCACATGTGTGGACATAGTGAGAGACTGCTTGTGGTGGCCAATAGCACAGATTAGTAGCCTGGCATCCTCCAAACCCAGCTGTGACACACTGTGTGGAAGATATGAATAAAGTAGTGTGGCGTTTTGAGAAACTTGTCACACAGGATTGAAAAGTACATTACTAGTTAAAGATATTAGTACAGAACCACCACCACCACCACACACTCCTACACCCATGGGGCTCCACATTACTGATCATAAGAAACATGCCATAACATTTTTGTGCCCAACTTTGGCCTTTTGGGCAAGCAGACCATACTTTATCTATTAGTGTTTAGTCAAATTTGTAGTAGAAGAGGGAGATTAAACAAAAAAGAACAAATTGTTTCTGGCATTTATGTACAAGCTTTTTTATGAATTTGTGGTTATCTGAAAGTCACTGAAATGTAGCACACTGAATAAGTTCAACACAAAACAAATTCTCTTTTATTATAAGCATGAGAGAAAGGCATCAGAGGAGAGCGCCAATCTCCCTCTCTCTTGGAAGCTTTCAGCCCCCCTGCTGCCTCTCTGTAAAGGCCTCACCAGATCATTTGCAATCAATTTAAACTCACTGTCCAATAAAGAACAATCACAGTTAGATTGTGGCAGTGCACAATGGAAATAATGTCCATCAAGATTAAATAATCTTACGATGGTACATACTTTGGCCCCTTTATATGAATTTTTCAATTGCCTCTTTGCTGAAGGCAGGATTGAAATGCCACGGCCAGAGTGTGAACTGTCACCTAGATAAGAGTAAAAATGTGTTACATCAACAACAACAGTTCACACAACCAAATGCAGCCCTAAAAGGTGTTGTTGTCCGGTTTAATATTTGTCAGTGAACTTGCACTTATGACCTTTATGAGTCTCAGTAACATCAACAATGTTGTCCAGATCAGAGTTTTTATTACAGTGTACGTCCAGGAAACATTACCATGACATGTTTAATTGTTTGGTGGGGGGGTTCAGTGGATTTATGCACCACTTTCATATACAATAGTCCCCTGTGCCGCCTGGTGGCGCTCGGGAACCGCCTACTAATGTAAAACAAACAGTTATATAAATCAGGCTATACGTCCGGTAAGAGCGTGTAACCAATCAGAAAGAAGGGGGGAGGGAGCCTTGGGTTTGTTTTTTTTTTTTCAAATCAAGTACCTCTCTGTCTCTCGATTCTGACAAACTCCAGACATCACTTAAAGAACAAATGTAAATATAGCACAACCCTGGATTCGAAGTTAAACATAGCTCCAAGGGACAAACAGATGCCCTTTATCATGGGTTTGCACGTGTTTAGCATTTGTGCTTCTTCCGCCATGGTTTAAAACAGTTACACACGTGAAGCGTGTTCCTTTCTGCGTCAGCACTGGAGTCATGATTCCATCACTTACATAGTCGTATGCCTACTGAAAGCAGACATAACAACCATTTGTGCACACTCAAGAAACACGAAATATCTTGGAACATCATCCAATAACTATGGCACCGTGACTTCCTGTAACTGTAGATAAGGAAACATCGTGAAGCTACATCACATAATTGACTAACTAATTCTCCACTGTTCTTGGAAAACATGTAATGAGTTTATGTTTTTTTTCTCCTTATTACCATTTTATACGATTCACAATGACTTGGGCAATATATAATTGTAATAAATTATACTTTGTACCCTATTAAACTATGTACCTGACAGGTCGATGGCAATGGACTCTTAGAAGAAACCCATACAAATAGCATTCCTCTGCAATGTATAGGTTTCACTTCTTAAAAAACATTTCTAGTCAGCGGTGATGTGCATTATTCATTAAAACAACTGTAACAGGAGGGACGAGCCTAAAAATAAATAAAACACTTTGTTGGTTGACACTTACGTGGTTTGCGTACGGTCTGCCATGTCTTCTCTTCAACGGATATACTTGCAGAAGTTCAAGTGGAAGCAAATTTCATGTAGTAGGCGTGGTCGGGTAGTGACGTCACTACCCGAACACGCCTACTACTACGACACGCCTCCGTCCTGCACGCCGCAGACAGACCCTTCTCGTTTCCTTCGCTGCGCCCCAGAGCCTTCCTCAGTAGTGGAGCATGGAGGGTAATTTTGGCAGGCCGTCCCAAGGGGGGTGCGAGGCCCAGTGCGCAACTCGAGATCTTGCGAGGCCCTGCCCTGACAACTTTTTTCCCAGATCTGAGGAGAAGTTTTTCCTGTTATAATCATGTGAACATGAATTCAGCACCAACTCGCGCGGTGCTAGACGAGATCTAGCACGCGCGTAACCGAGTGTCTTCGCTCCTATGCAGCTGTTTGCGCGCGTCCACGGTGACACACGCACACACACTCTACGTGCTACTATCTGGTCCGCGGTCCTTTTAGCTGACATGTCTCTTTCGCCGTCTGTGTCAAAATGTAGAGCAACTCAAAAGATTGAACCCAAAAGGAGTCTATTTTCTTCTAATAGTTAGATTTGGGGCAAAATGCGCCAAAATGGCTATGAGTCGGAGTCCGAATAAAATTATTTTCTCATCAAATAACGTTTTTGCCATGCCTTCCACAACACTCTGACACATACACACCTCTCCTCCACACTGACACAACAAATATCTTCACCTCCTCCTCCACACACTCTGACCACAACAAAAAACACTCCAGCTAGCTAAGCTAGACATACATGGTGTTTGCTAAAAAAAAAAAAAAATTAATTTTCTAATCGCTTTAAAAATATTGTTTTTGATGGTGGATATTCGGACTAAACATTGGCAATAGCAAGCGCTCACACACCTGTCATCACACCTGCTGAATTCCTCCTGCCTCCCTCCTCTGCCACGACGAAAGGAGGTCTAGCTCCTCTGCTCACACCTGTATCACTGCTCCTCCTCCACCTCCTCCTCCTCCCCCTCTGCTCACACAAAGGGGTCTGCTCCTCTGCTCACACCTTGTATCCACACTCCGCTCCCCTCCTCCATCCTCCTCCTCCTTCCTCTGCGGTCACACAAAGGGGTCTGCTCCCTCTGCCACACCTGTCTCACCTGCTCCTCCTCCGCGAGAACCATCTCTCCTACACTGCGATTCATTCCGTTACTTCTTTATCTCACTCAGACACTGCTAAAGTTTATACGGACAGTTTTTTTCGAGAGCCCGTCATACCAAACTGCCGCGCGCATCTGCCTGTTTATACAAATCGCTTTTGGTGAAAATTTGACTTTTACGTAAAAATGTTCTTTTGATGCAAACGAAATCAAAGGAGGTCCAGAAAAGGGGTTTAGGGTTACCAAATTTGGAGGGCAGTCTGCCCTTTGGGACCCTTGAACTAGTGTATTTAATAAAAATAAAATAAAGGAAGGAAGATTGCGAGCCCCTCTGTGTGCTGAGGCCCTTGCGACGGCACAGGTCGCACAGCCCTTAAGGACGGCCTGAATTTGGGAGAGGTTTAATCATGAGAGGGGACATTAATTTTATTTTCTAACTTCCAACAAAATGATAAATCGACTGTAACATTGGTCAAAGGCATGGAGTAATAACACGCCGATTCAGTAGGTGGCAGTATACGTGCAATAACTTGAGTCTTATCCCGCCAATAAAGAAACAGAAGCACCTCCATCAGACTGCGCATCGCGCCTCGCTCATCTTTGTCTACGCTGAGGAGGGGGTCACGTAATTTACCTCTACACATGATTTCGGTTTTAATAATTAGAAAACTTTGAATCTCCAAAATTAAAATGCTATTTATGTGTTTACAAATGCAAATGTACAAGTCAGAGCTTTGAATCCATTTTTAAGTCTGTAGTTTTACAGTGATGTAGTCTGGTACGGACTGTTTTAAGTGGTGCAGGCCCTTAAGCCTAAGTGTTTCTACTGTAGTTTAATTGATAAGTGTTAGTATTACTGCAGTCTGCTAAATCCTGACAATAGTTTTATGGGCTTACATTATTTTATAAGTCTTTTCAACTTTGATGCGGTGAATATAGACACAGTTTCTTGTAGAAAACATAGTTATTATTAAACAGTTTTCCAGCACAAACACCAAAACAAATAAAAGTGTAATACAATACGAGTGTATAATGTTTAGATCAAAGATTATATATATTGATTTAGATATAAGTTATATAATTTAGATAGTCCACATCCTCCTGTATATCAGCTCTGAGCCCAAACTGCTTGTCCTCGAAGCACAAAGCTCATCTGCACCATAGTTCCGTCGTCCATGCTCGCCTGCTGCAGCCGCTCCGTGCATCCTCCATACAACACACACGGAGAAACCAATCACAGCGGAGCTTCCTTGCGCGACCTTAAAAGTAGAATATGTAAAAATCAGTGCCAAAAGGTGTACTGCAAGTCACAGTCAATATTTGTAGTCCTCGTCCTCACTCTCCCTGACTCAGGTTTGCATATTTCACACCAATCCATCAGCAAACACAGGGAATTATTTTATCAGTTGTTTTGTCGTCACATTCACATTGCCATACAGAGCCGTGCTAAAGCTGAATGAATTGTGTTTGATTAATGTTTTTTTTTATATTATTATTGGACATTGATAAAAAAACAAAAAACAAAATATAAGCAATGTAGTAAACATAGTTTTATGCAAAAATAAAAAGCAATTGAGTTCAAAATAGAGTGGGAAAATGGATTGTTGGACCTATTTCTCAGCGTATCAACATACAGGTTTGCTCAAGAGGATTCACCTTTACATTTAGTTATTTCCCTACACATGTAAAAGGTCCCACATTCACAAAAGACTAACATTATTTTAATTGGGGTCCATTGTGGTCTTAAATGATTATTTTTAACAATTACGCATAATCTGCAAAGAAAAAAACGTCTTGACCTTCATCTTTTAACCGTTGTTTTATTAGAGCAATCTGTCATAGAATGATACATGCATAAATACAAAAAGACATAGCCCGGATCGACACCCCGGTTCCTGCATCGTAAGCGCACAGTTATAGACCCACTAGCGTCTAGTGGTTCCCAAAGTGGGGGGGGTTTCCCCCTGACCCCCCGGGGGTCCGCCGGGAACCCCTGGGGGGGTCGCAAGATGAATATCCACACAAAAAAGACTATAATATATGTTTAATAACAGTTAGTAATTTTGTCCCCGAGTCATTGCAGCGTCAATCAAAATCATCGCGTACACACTCACATTGCGCAGCGACCAAAGCGTTGTCCTGCTGTGTTCTGCTAAACACTAAAGGTGTTTGAGGCTACAAATAAATAATACCTGCTTTAAAAATGAAACGTGGTTAATATCTAACAACAGAAAAACTCCGAGGGGGAGAAAAGTCACTTGTAGCAGGGGCTGATGGTGCGAAGAGAGGAGAGAGGGCAGGGAAGGAGAGAGGGCAGAGAGGGGAGAGAGGGCCGGGAGAGAGGAGGGAGGGCAGTAGGAGGGGAGAGAGGGCAGAAAGGAGGGAGGGAGGGAGGAGGGCAAGAGGAGGGAGAGAGGGCAGGAGAGGGAGGGAGGACAGAGGAAGGAGGGAGGGAGAGATGGCAGCGGAGGGAGGGCAGCGGGAGGGAGGGAGGCAGAGGCGGGAGAGAGGGCAGCGTCGAAGGGAGAGAGGGCCAGCGGAGGGAGAGAGAGGGCAGAGGAGGGAGCAGGGAGACCGGAGGGGAGGGAGAGAGGCAGAGGAAGGGAGAGAGGGGAGCGTAGAACAGCGCGTTTAAAGAGGCCCCGGCTTTTCCGAGTCAGCGGTAAAGGGATCCGCACATTAAAATCGGGATGGGCCGCTTTCTGCTGTTACGTTATGCGGTTCATCCCCGCGGCTTCCTCTTTCCAAAGTTACTGTCATAAAGGCATAAACCTGACCACGACCGCTTTTAATGTGGCGAACCTCTTACCTTTGACTCCCGAAACAGCCGGGCCTCTTTAACGCCGCTGTTCTACGCCCCGCTGCCCTCTCTCCCTCCTCTGCCCTCTCCTTCCCTCCTCTGTCTCCGCCTCTCCCATCCTCCTGCCCTCTCTCCCTCCGCTGCCTTCTCCTCCGCTGCCCTCACTCTCCCCGCCTCTGCCCTCCCCTCCTCCGGCCTGCCCTCCCTCCGCTGCCCTCGTCTCCTCCCTTCCTTTCCTCAGGACCCTCCCTCCCCTCCACTGCCCTCTCTTCCCTCCTCCTGCTCCCTCCCTCTCCTCCCTCCTCTGCCCTCCTCTGCCCTCTCTGCCCTCCCTCCCTGCCCTCTCTCCCTCCTCTGCCCTCTCTCCCTCCTCTGCCCTCACTCACCTCTCTTCGCACCATCAGCCCCTGATTACAAGTGACGTTTCTCTCCCCCTCACGGGTTTTCTGTTGTAGATATTAACCACGTTTTCATTTAAATGCAGGTATTATTATATTTGTAGCCTCCAAACACCTTTAGTTTTTAGCAAAACAACAGCAGGACACACGCTTTGTCCGCTGCGCATGGTGAGCTGTGGTTTACTGATGATTTTGATTGACGCTGCAATGAACTCGGACAAAATTACTAACGTTATTAAAGATATTATAGTCTTTTTGTGTGAAATCATCTTGCGACCCCCCCAGGGGTTCCCGCGACCCCGCCGGGGGGTCAGGACCCCCACTTTGGGAACCACTAGACTCTAGTGGTGCTAAACTGTGCGCTTACGATGCAGGGAACCCGGGTTCGAATCCCGGGCTAATGTCTTTTGTATTATTTGCATGTTTATCACATTCCTATGACAGATTTGGTACTCTAAAAACGGTAAACAGATGAAGTCAAGACGTTTTTTTGCAGATTATTGCATAATTTGTAAAATTATCATTTAAGACTAACATGTACCCAAGTAAAATAATAGTAGTCTCTTTTTGATGTGGGACTTTTACATGTTAGTGAATAAATAAAATGTAAGGTGATATCCTCGTTGAGCCGAAACCCTGATGTTTGATACGCGAAGAAATACGTTCCAACATCCATTCTTCCCACTCCTATTTTGAACATCCAATGCTTATTTTATTTTGCATAAACTATGTATAAGTACATTGCTTTTATTTTTGTTTTTTGTTTGTTTATCCTCAAATGTCAAATAATAATAATCACAAAAACATTAATCAAAACATGCATTCATGCATTACACGGCTGATCATGCAATGTGAAATGGAGACAGGACAAACCAACTGATAGAAATAATTCGCTGGTTTTGCTGCTGATTTGGTGTGATCCTGGCAACCTGAGTCCAGGAGAGTGAGAGAGTGACTACAAAATCTTGACTGTGACTGCAGTACCACCTTTGGTGCCAGATTTTTACATATTCTCCTTTAAGGGGTCGTCCGCTAAGGAAGCTCCGCTGTGATTGGTCCGTGTGGTGTGTATTGGAAGGAGCAAGGAGCGGCTGCAGCGGATCATGGACGAAGGCACTATGGAAGCAGAGAGCTTGTGCTTTCGAAGGAAAAGCAGTTTTTGGGCTCAGAGGCCTGATATACAGGAGACTGTGGACTATCTAACATATAATATAAAACTTATATCTAACATATATATAACTTATATCTAACATATAATACACTCGTATTGTATTACCACTATTATGGTTTTGCTGTTTGTGCTGAAAACTGTTTAATAATAACTATGTTTTCCAACAAGACTGTGTCTTTATCACCGCATCACAGTTGAAATGACTTAGTAAAATAATGAATCCATAAAACTATTGTCAGGATTTAGCAGACAGAGTAATACATAACACTTAAATCACCTAAACCTACAGTTGAAACACTAGGCTTAAGCTGCACACTAAACATCCGTCTTCCCATCACTTAAACTACAGACTTAAAACATGGATTCAAAAGGCTCCAGACTTTACATTTGCATTTGTAACAACATAAATATCATTAATTTGATATTCAAAGTTTCTAATTAATTAAAAACGAAATCATGTAAGTGTAAAAACGTGACCCACCTCCTCAACGCGAGACAAAGGACTGGAGCGAGGCGTCAATGCGCAGACCTGATGGAGGCGCTCTTGTTTCTTTAATGTCGGCTAAGAATCAATATTGCCGTATTACTGCCACCTACTGAAACCCTCGGAGTGTTATATCCATGCCTTTGGATCCAATTTACAGTCTATTATCATTTTTTTTTGAAGTTAGAAAATAAAAATAATGCCCCTCTCTGATTAACCCTCTCCCAAAATCAGGCCCGTCCTAAGGGGCTGTTGCGACCTGTGCCGTCCGCACAGGGCCTCGCACCACACAGGGCCTCGGCAATCTTGCTTCCTTTTATTTTATTTTATAAATACACTAGTTCAAGGTCCCCAAAGGCAGACAGCACTCCAAATTTGAACCCTAAACCCCTTTCTCTGGACCTCTTTGATTTCGTTTGATCAAAAGAACATTATTACAAGTAAAGGTCAAATTTCCACCAAAGCGATTTGTAAACAGCAGCGCGCGGGCAGCTATGTATTGCAACGGGTCCTGCCGAAAAAACTGGCGATATCTTTTAGCAGTGTCTGAAGTGAGATACAAAGAAAGTACGGTGAATGAGCGCAGTGTAGGAGAGATGGGATACTCGCGCGGAGGACAGTGAGACAGGTGTGGAGCAGAGGAGCAGACCCCTTTGTGTGTGAGCAGAGGAGGAGGAGGGAGGAGGAGGAGGAGAGCAGTGATACAGGTGTGAGCAGAGGAGCATACCCTTGTGATGACAGAGGAGGAGGAGGAGAGGAGGAGGAGGACAGTGATACATGGTGTGAGCAAGGAGCAGACCCCTTTGTGTGAGCCGAGGAGGAGAGAGGATCAGCGGTGGGAAGGTGTGTGAGGCGCTGCTATTGCCAATGTTTAGTCCAGAATAACCACATCACAAACAAATTTTAAAGCATTAGCAAACAACTGTATGTCTAGGCTTAGCTAGCTGGAGTGTTTTTGTTGTGGTCAGAGTTGTGGAGGGAGGAGGTGAAGAGTATTTTGTTGTTGTCAGTGTGGAAGGAGGAGGAGTGTATGTTGTCAAGTGGTGGAGGGCATGTGCAAAACGTTAATTGATGAGAAAATAATAATATTGACTCCGCCCATAGCCAGTTGGCGCAATTGCCCAATCTAAACTATTAGAAGAAAAAGGACTCCTTTTGGTTCAATCTTTTGAGTTTGCGCTACCATTTTGCCACAGGACGAAAGAGACAGGTCAGCTAAAAAAGACCGCGACCAATATTGCAGTAGCGTGTGTGTGCGTGTGTACCGTGCGTCGCGCCAAACGCTGCATAAGGAGCGAAGACAACTCGGGTTACGCGCGTGCTGAACTCGTCAAGCACCGCGCGAGGTGGTGCTGAATTCATGTCAAAGATTAGAACAGGACAAACTTTCCTCAGATCTGGGGAAAAAAGTGTCAGTGCAGGGCCTCGCGTTTCGAGTTCGCACAGGCCCTCGCACCCCCCTGGCACGGGCCTGCCCAAAATACGCCTCCATTGCTCCACTACATGAGGAAGGCTCTGGGGCCAGCGAAGGAAACGAAAGGTCTGTCTGCGGCTTGCAGTACGGAGGCGTGTCCGAGTAGTAGCGTGTCGGGTAGTGACGTCACTACCGACACGCCTGACTACATGAATTTTGAATCCACTTGAACTTCTGCAAGTAGATACTTGAAGAGAAGACATGCAGACCGTACGCAAACATAAGTGTCAACCCAACAACGTGTTATATTTATTTTTAGGCCGGTCCCTCCAGTTACAGTGTATAATGAATAACTCTGCACATCACCCTGATAGAAATGTTTTTTAAAGAAGTGAACTAATACAAGTGCAGAGAAAGCAATTTGTTTGGGTTCTTCTAAATCCATGTGCCATCGACATCAGGTACATATTAATAATCAGGTACATAGTATAAATATATACAATATAAATATTCCGCAAGTATTTGCATCGTTAAAATGGTAATAGAGAAAAACATAACAATTGACATGTTTTTACCAAGAACAGTGGAGAATTAGTTTAGGCAATTATGTGATGTTCCACACGATGTTCCTATCACATTTACAGAAGACACTGACCATAGTATTTGGATTGATGTTCCAAGATATTTGTGTTTCCTGAGTGTGCACAAATGGATGTTTATGTCTCTTTCATTCATCCGACTATTGTCAGTGATGGGAATCATGCTCCAGTGCTGAAGCAGTGGAACACGCCACTGTAACCTGTTTTTAAAACATGGCGGAGAACACAAAATGGCACACACATCGTGCAAAACCCATGGCAATGCACTACTGTTTTGTCCAAGGAGCAATTTTTAACTCTCGAATCCAGGGTGTTGTGCAATATTGTACCTTTGTTTCATTAAGTGATTGTCTAGAGTTTGTCAGAAAGAGACGAGAGAGGTACTTGATTTGAAAAAAAAAAACAACCCAAGCTCCCTCCCCCTTCCATTCGATTGGGTCCCGCTACAACTCTACCGAGTATAGCATGATTTATGATATTGTTTGTTTTACATTAGTAGGCCCGAGCGCCACCGATGCTGCACAGGGACTATTGTATGAAAGTGTGCATAAAACACTGATACCCCCTCAAACATAAACATGGTCATGGTACCTGTTTCCTGGACGAGTACACGTACTACAAACTCTGCATGCAACATTTTGATGTACAGAGACCATAAAGTCTTAAGTGCAAGTCACTGACAATATATTAAACCGGGAAGCACAACACCTTTTAGGGCTGCATTTGGTTTTGTGGAACTGTTGTTGATGAATTAACATCATTTTACTCTTATCTAGGTGACAGTTCACCACTCTGGCCGAGGGCATTTCACCTGCCTCAGCAAGAGGCAATTGAAAATTCATAAAAGGGGCCAAAGTATGAACCATGGTAAGATATTTTAAGATAATTAGATGGACATATTACACTGTGCCCTGCACAACAAATCTGTGATTGTTCTTATAATGGACATGGAGTTTTAAAATATTGCAAATTGATCTGGTGAGGAATTTACAGAGGAGGCATGCAGGGAGGCTGAAAGCTTTCCAAAGAGAGAGGAGATCTGCGCTCCGACCTCTGAAGCCTTTCCTCATGATTATAATAAAAGAGAATTGTTTTGGTGTTGAACTTATTCAGTGTCTACTTTTCAAGGTCCCATTTCAGATAACACAAATTCATAAAAAGCATGTCAGAAAATCCAGAAAACAAGTTGTTTCTTTTTGTTTAATCACCCTCTTCTACATACAAATTTTACAAAAACACAATGTAATGAAGTCTGCTTGTCCAAAGGCCAAGAGTTGGGCACAATAATGTATGGCATTCTTCTTGATGATCAGTAATGTGGGGAGACAAGGGTGTAGGAGTGTGTGGTGGTGGTGGTGGTGAATAATATCTTAACCTTGTAATGTACTTTTCATCCTGTGTTGACAAGTTTCTCAAAACGCCTCCTAACTTTATTCATTATTCCACACAGTGTGCACAGCTGGGTTGGAGGATGCCAGCTACTATTCTGTGCAATTGGCCCACCACCAAGCAGTCTCCACATGGTCCACCAGGTTGGTGAAGTGCATTGCTAAGAACATACCAAGACTGCACATGGGCAGCCAGATTTGTGAGCCACCACCATAAGGCCCCTTTTATAAATGAAAGTACACATTAGACATAAGCACTGGCATTATTTGACTCATAAACCCTGTTTGTCCTACTGCTTCAAATCCTATTGATTGATAGTCTGAAGTAATGGCAGCTTTTGTAGGCAAATTTGAACACTTTGAATATTTACAAAATTCGTCCATTTACCCCCAATAAATAATATTGACAATGACATGCGCCCATAAAATTCATTATTGCGCCATAAATTCATTGGGCATAAGATATACTCACTACTACTCATCAACTCGTATTATAATAATCCATGCTCATACACGCGGAGTGGCGTGTCGAGTATGTGACGTCCACTACCCGACACAGCCCACTACTCGACACGCCTCCGTACTGCAGGCGCAGACAGATACACTTGAAAAAGTCTTAAAAAACACGAAATCGATCTAATCCCAATTAAGACACAATGTTTTGCCTAATTTCAGCATTTTTAGACTATTTTCTCATCACTTTTCACTCTTTGTCTGCTCTGCCCACACAGAAACGCTCCGGGTCGAAGCCCTCCGAATCTGTGACATCAAAGCTAGACCCCGCACGTGGCCTTTCAATCAGCACAACGCACAAAACAACCCAATATTAATTAAAAAATGACTTTATGCCAAGTGAGAATACGACTTTGTGGACACGATTCGAACAGCGCAGCCGTAACAGAAACCGTCAATATGATCGCTTAGAAAGAACAACAATCCTAATAATAACACAACCCAAGGATCCGGTCGCACAAACCCAACACTGAGAGCCCAAAAGGCTTTCCTGGTTATCAGCCAGAAAATGGGAGTAAAAATATTTATCTAAAAACACCCAGACAATCCCCTTTAACTCTGCATCGAGAGAGGGGGAGGTGACTTTTGTTTTAAAATGACGTATATTCAAAGTGAGTAACCAGGAAACGGTGAGAACCTTCCATTCAGCTCCGTCAAAAAACAGCAATATAAAAATATACCGCAATGCAGAGGT
The DNA here is from genome assembly GCA_964034765.1 of Knipowitschia caucasica. NCBI lineage: Eukaryota > Metazoa > Chordata > Actinopteri > Gobiiformes > Gobiidae > Knipowitschia > Knipowitschia caucasica. Next base: position 12,439,426 of record OZ035824.1, on the reverse strand, counting down.
TTGAACCGGGCCACGCGGGAAAAGGTGAATATGAGCCTTAGAAAGTGAAAGTAAAGTTAACACGGCTCAGTGCTTTTGTACCTGGTGCTAAAATTTTATTTCATACAAATTATACCAAAATAAAACCTGAAATGTTAAATGAGATTCGAACTGAACTCATTTGAAAACTATAGCTGATATTTGATGTTTTTTTATGTTAAGATTTGTATTAGTGAGAATTGACTATTTTCACTGTTTAACAAGAGAGAGACCAAGAGACCAGAGAGAGAGCCAAGAGAGAGACAGAGAGAGACCAAGAGAGACCAGAGGAGAACCAGAGAGAGCCAGAGAGAGGCCAGAGAGAGGCCAGAGAGAGAGGCCAAGAGAGACCAAGAGATGACCAAGAGAGACCAGAGAGTGAGACCTAGAGAGAGGAACCAGATGAAGACAGAGAGAGACCAGAGAGAGGCCAGAGAGAGAGGCCAGAGAAGACCAGAGAGAGACCAGAAGAGACCAGAGAGAGACCAGCGAGAGAGGCCAGAGAGACCAGAGAGAGACCAGAGAGTGCCAGAGAGAGAGTGGCCAGAGAGACACCAGAGAGACAACAGAGAGAGAGCCCAGAGAAGCCAGAGAGAGACCAAGAGAGACCAGAGAAGACCAGAGAGAGAGACCAGAGAGACACCAGAGAGACACAAGAGAGAACCAGAGAGAGAGACCAGGGAGAGAGCCCAGAGAGAGACCAGAGAGAGACCAGAGAGAGACCAGAGATAGAGACCAGAGAAAGACCAGAGAGAGGACCAGAGAGAGAGACCAGAGAGAGTCCAGGAGAGAGGACCCAGAGAGAGACCGAGAAAGAGACCAGAGCGAGACAGGAGAGAGACCAGAGAGAGACCACTGTGTCTGTTTGATTTCTGTATCCGTGTCGAAGATCCGACAACTTGGTAAAAAGTCCTTTGACGAGGCTAAAACATAGAATAGAATTGTGTGATGAAAACAGTTAAACATCTATTTATAAAACTTAAACTGCTGAAACCTAAAGTTTTTGTTTCGAGACTGAAATGTGTTTGTCGCGATAGAAAAAGTGTGAGAAAATGTGTTTATTGTGGATAAATCCGACGTCATCTCCCCAGGTCATTGTGCTGACGTGAACCACCAGTCCCTGTGAGTCACTATTGACCCTTATTGGGCTCAGACAGAAATATGTATAAGATGTTTACATGACTTTTGAATAGAGACCACAGCTTTATGTCTCGCACCAAATGTTAATGCTCTAAGAACCACGGGGAACTCCTGATGAGCACAGGGACTTGCCTCCTGCGTGACCTGAGGAGCACAGGGACTGGCCTCCTGCTGGGACTCTGAGGAGCACAGGGACTGGCCCTCCTGCTGGACTCTGAGGAGATCACAGGGGACTGGCCTCCTGCTAAGACTGAGGAGCACAGGACTGGCCCTCCTGCGGGACTGGAGGATCACGATGGGACTGGCCTCCTGCTAAGCCTGAGGAGTAAAAACACAGGGAACTGGCCTCCTGCTAAGACTCTGAGGAGCACAGGGACTGGCCTCCGGCTGGGAACGCTGAGGAGCACAGGGACTGGCCTCCTGCTAAGACTGAGGAGCACAGGGACTGGCCTCCTGCTGGGACTCTGATGAGCACAGGGACTGCCTCCTGCTGGGGACCTGAGGAGCACAGGGACTGGTCTCCTGCTGGGATGGAGGAGGCACAGGGACTGTCTCCTGCTGGGACCTGAGGAGCACAGGGACTGGCCGCCTGCTAAGACTCTGAGGAGCCAGGGATGGACTCCTGCTGGGACTCTGAAGGAGCACAGGGACTGGGCCCTCCTGCTGGGACTGAGGAGCACAGGGACAGGCCTCCTGCTGGACTCTGAGAGCACAGGGACTGGCCTCCTGCTGGGACTGGAGTAAAAAAAGGAAAAAAAAGACAAAAAGACACAGGACGGTCTCCTGCTGGACGAGGAGCACAGGACTGGTCTCCTGCTGGGACCTGAGGAGCACAGGGACTGGCCTCCTCTGGTACTGAGGAGCACAGGACTGCCTCCTGCTGGGACTCTGAGAGCACAGGACTGGCCTCCTGCTGGACTCGAGAGCACAGGGACGGGCCTCCTGCTGGGCTCTGAGGACACCAGGGACTGGTCTACCCCTGCTGGTCCCCAGAGTCAGGACTAAACAAGGGGAGGCAGGTGGGTTTCAGATTTAGCAGCTAAAAACAGTCCTTCCAGAAAACGTGAGTCTGGCAATATTCAAATCCAGGTTAAAAAACAGAGTTTAATCCTACTTTCTGAGTTAAAGCCTGTCTTGTGAGATTGCCGGTGTGTGACTGTGCTATAACCAAATAACCTTGCCTAATGCTAAAGGGTTATGAACAAATGACATCAGTGACTTTTTCCGCGTGGCCTCGCACCAGCATTTTTTTGTGTTACAATTTGAGTAAACTTCTGAACGTCAAACGACAGAATAAAAAATAACATATGTACATGTAGAAATACGGATACAGGTGAAAAAATAAAAGAATACAGATTACATACAGGGTGAACAAACCATGAACAAACCATAGAACAGAACCATGATCAGAACCATGAACACGCTCAGAGCAGAGGATCATTTCTGTGTCGTCCTAGACAACAAACAAAGTTCATCAACCTGGTCTCTCCCCTGTTCTCGTCTCCCCGATCTCTCCCTGGTCCTCTCCCCTGTCTCTGTCACTGGTCTCTCACTGGTCTCCCCCTGGTTCTCTCCCCTGGTCTATACCATTCAAACTCCGAACGGGGGAAAAACAAAAAGATGCAACTGTGATTTCCGTGGAACACAAAAAGGCGTCATTTGCCGAGAAGCATTCACGTCCCCACAACACAAACTGCTTTCTTCTTCTACAAGTACCTTTTTCCTCAGGAACGTGACGTGCAGCAATCAGAGGAAGGGCAGTCACGGCCAGGACACCGGAGCAACGCCGTCCAGGTGGTGATGGCACTGCTTTGTGGACCAGATGAGTGAACTATGTGTTTTTAGGAACGACACAGAAAATGACTCCTCTGCTCTGAGCGTGTTCATGTTCTGTTTCATGGTTCTGTTCATATGGTTCTTTCATGTTCTGTTCACCTGTATGTAATCTGTATTCTTGTTATTTTTTTACACCTGTAATCCGTATCTACATGTACATATTAATTTTTATCTGCGTTTGATGGTTCAGAAGTTACTCAAATTGTAACACCAAAATGCTGGTGCAGGCCACGCGAAAAGTCACTGATGTCATATGTTCATAACCCTTTAGCATTAGCAAGGTTATGGGTATAGCACACCCCGGGTCCACCACGGCAACTCACAAGAACTAGGCCTTTAAAATCAGAAAGTCAGGATTAAATCTGTTTTTAAACCTGGATTTGAATATTGCCCGTCTCACGTTTTCAGGAAGGACTGTTTTTGATAGCTGCATAAATCTGAAACACTGCCTATCCCCATGTTTATTCCACTCTGGGACCAGCAGGAGACCAGACCCCATGTGCTCCTCAGAGTCCCCAGCAGAGGCCAGTCCCCTGGTGCTCCTCAGAAGTCCCAGCAGGAGGCCAGTCCCTGTGCTCCTCATAGTCCCATCAGGAGGCCAGGTCCCTGGTGCGTCCACGGTCCCCGAGCAGAGGCCATCCCCTGTGCACCTCAATCCCAGCAGGAGACCAGTCCCCAGTGCTCCTCAGTCCCAGCAGGAGACCAGAATCCCTGTGCTCTCAGTCCCAGCAGGAGCCAGTCCTGTGCCCTCACGTCCCCAGCAGGAGGCCAGTCCCTGTGGCTCCTCAGTCCCCCACAGGAAGCCCATCCCTGGTGCTCCTCAAGAGTCCCAGCAGAGGCCATCCCTGTGCTCCTCAAGTCTTAGCAGAGGCCTGTCCCTGTGCTCCTCAAGTCCCAGCAGATGACCAGGCCCTGTGCTCCTCAGTCCAGCAGGAGACCATCCCTGTCTTCCTCAGATCCTACCCACAGGAGGGCCAGTCCCTGTGCTCAACAGAGTCCAAGCAGGAGGCCAGTCCGCTGTTGCTCCTCAGTCTGAGCAGGAGAGGCCATCCCGTGCTCCTCAGAGTCCCAGCATGAGTCCAGTCCCTGTGCTCCTCAGAGTCTTAGCAGAGGCCAGTCCCTGTGCTCCTCAGAGTCTTAGCAAAGGAGGCCATCCCTGTGCCCTATGTCCCAAGCAGGGAGTCCCAGTCCCTGTGCTCCTCAGTCTAGCATGAGGCCAGTACCCCTGTGCTCCTCAAGTCCCAGCATGAGGCCATTCCCTGTGCCTCCTCAGAGTCCCGCAGGAGGCCAGTCCCTGTGCTCCTAGAGTCGACAGCAGGAGGGCCAGTCCCAGTGCTCCTCAGAGTATTCCACGTGGTTCCTTTATAGCAGTAACATTTGGTGCGAGACTTAAAGCATGGCTGTGTCCTCTATTTTCAAAGCTCATGTAAAAAACTAATACTTATTTTCTGTCTGAGCCCAAAGGTCAAATAGTGACTCACAGGGACTGTTGGATCACGTCAAGCACATGACCTGGGGAGATGACTCGGATTTATCCACAATAAACACATTTCCTCACAACTTTTTCTATCGCGGACCAAACAACATTTTCAGCTCGAAACAAAACGTAGGTTCAGCAGCTTAAGTTTCTACTAAAATAATGGTTTAACTGTTTTTCATCACAACAAGTCTATTCTAGTTTTTTTAGCCTCGTCAAAGACTTTACCCAAGTTGACGATTCGTCGACACGGGATCAGAAAATCAAACAGGACACAGTGGTCTCTCGCTGTCTCTCTCTGGTCTCTCTCTGGTCTCTTTCTGGTCTCTCTCTGGTTCTCTCTCTGGTCTTCTCTGGTCTCTCCTCTGGTCTCTCTCTGGTCTCTTCCTCTCTCTGGTCTCTCTCTCTGGTCCTCGTCTCGGTCTCATCTCTGGTCTCTCTCTGGTCTCTCTCCCTAGTCCTACATCTCACTGGTCTCTCACTCGGTGTCTCTCTGTGTCTCTCTGGGCTCTCTCTCGGTCCGCACTGGCTCTCTCTGGTCTCTCACTGGTCTCCTCGGGGCCTCTCTCTCTGATGACAACCCTGGTGTATCTCTGGTCTCATCTCTCAGGCCTCTCTCTGGTCTCTCTCTGGTCTCTCTGGCCTCTCTCCTCTGGTCTCCTCTGGTCTCCTCTCTGCCTCTCTCTGGTCCTCTCTCGCCTCTCTCTCTGGCCTCTCTCTGGTCTCTCGTCTGGTCTCTGGCTCTGGTCTCTCTCATCTGGTCTCACTCCTGGTCTCTCTCTGGTCCTCCTCTCTGGTCTCTCTCTGGCCTCTCTCTCTGCCTCTCCTCTGGCCTCTCTCTCTCTGCCTCTCTCTGGTCTCTCTCTGGTCTCTCTCTGGTCTCTCTCTGTCTCTCTCTCTGGGCTCCTCTCTGGTCTCTCTGGTCTCTCTCGGACTAAACATGAAAATAGTAATTCTCACCTAAAACAACATCTTAACATAAAAAACATCAAATATCAGATATTAGTTTCAATGAGGTTCAAGTTCGAATCTCATTAACTTTTCAGTTTTTTATTTTGTATAAATTGTATGAAATCAAACTTTTAGCACAGTTACAAAAGCATGAGCGTGTTAATTACTTTACTTTCACTTTCAAAGGCTCATAAATCTCACCTTTCCCGCGTGCCCGTTCAAACCCTGCATTGGCCCTGGGGTTTAAAAAAAAATATTTTTATATGCGTTTTTTGACGACTGAATGGAAGGATCCACCGTTGCCTATGGTTACCACTTTGAATATACGTCATTTTTAAAACAGAAGTCCCTCCTCCTCCCCTCTCTACGATGCAGATTAAAGGGGGAAAAAAATGTCTGGGAGTTTTGATATATATTTTACTCCATTTTCTGCTGATAACCAGGAAAGCCTTGTTTCTCCATGTTGGGGTTTGTGCGCCAAGGATCCTTGGGTGTTGTTTCTTCTTCTAGGATTGTGTTTTTCTTTCTAAAGATCATTATTGACGGTTCTCTGTACGGCTAGCGCTGTTAGTAATGTGTCCACAAAGTCCGATTCTCACTTGGCATAAAGTCATTTATAAATAATATTGGGTTGTTTTTGTGGTTTGTGCTGATTGACAAGGGGGGGCGGGGTCTAGCTAGATGTCTCAGATCGGAAGATTCGACCCCGTAGCGTTCTGAGAGGGGCCAGAGACAAACATAAGGTGAAAAGTGATGAGAAAGATAAGCCCGTAAAAATGCTGGAAATTAGGCAAAACATTTGTCTTAAATTGAGGGATAGATCGTTTTAAGAGTTTTAAAGACTTTTTCAAGTGTATCTGTCCGGCCTGCAGTCGGAGGCTTGTCGAGTAGTGGGCGTGTCGGGTAGTGGACGTCACTACTCGACAGCGCCCACAGGTCCCGCGTGTATGAGCATGGATCTATTATAATATCGGTAGAGTAGTATGAGTACTATCTATGCCAATGAATTTATCGCAATAATGAATTTTAATGGCGCCTGTCAGTGTCAATATTATTTATTGGGGAAAATGGACGGAATTTTGTAAAGATCAAAGTAGTAAATTTGCCTACAAAAGCTGCCATTACTTTCAGACTATCAATCAATAGGGAGTTGAAGCAGCTCAGGACAAAAGTTAATGAGTCAAATACTGCCATGCATTATGTTAATGTGTACATTCATTATAAAAGGGGCCTATGGTTGTGGCTCAAATCCGGGCTGCCCCAAGTGCATCCAGTATTCTTGAGCAATGCTCTTCACCCACATGTGTGGCACATAGTGAGAGACTGCCTTGGTGTGGCCAATAGCACAGATAGTAGCCTGGCATCCTCCAACACAGCTGTGACACACTGTGTGGAATAAATGAATAAAGTAGTGTGGCGGTTTGAGAAACTTGTCAAACCAGGAATTGAAAAGTACATTACAAGTTAAAAGATATATTACACCACCACCACCACCACACACCCTACACCCATAGTCTCCACATTACTGATCATAAAGAGAACATGGCCATAACATTTTTGTGCCCAAACTTTGGCCTTTTGGGACAAGCAGACCTTCATTACTATTTGTGTTTATGTCAATTTGTAATGTAGAAGAGGGAGATTAAACAAAAAGAACAAATTGTTTTCTGGCAATTTATGTACAATGCTTTTTATGAAATTTGTGTTATCTGAATGGCTCTGAAATGTAGACACTGAATAAGTTCAACACAAACAATTCTCTTTATTTAATCATGAGAGAAGGCAGTCCAGGAGGAGAGCGCCAATCTCCATCTCTCTTGGAAAGCTTTCAGCCTTAGCTGACTCTCTGTAAATGCCTCACCAGACATTTGCAATCTATTTTAAGATAAAGCAACAATCCAGTCCCTGTATGTCCATTCCATCAGATGGTACCTTGTGGCTCCTGGTTTCAATGGCTGACTAACATGTCCACTAATATATTTTGCTCCTCAGAGCGGGCTGGTTCATGGATATACATGTACAAAGCAGATGGAGAGACTGTTTGTTTTAAAGTACTATTCTCTGCTCCACAGGGAAGCCGTGCAGAGACCTGAGGACTGGACTAAAGTGGTCTAACTTCCTGGTTCTAGTCAGGACTCGAGCTGCAGCCATTTTTGAAGTTACTGCAGCCAGTTTATTACCAGCCTGTTTGGACCGACCATGAGAGCAGGCCATTGCAGTAGTCTAACCCTACTGGCGTCCAAATGCAAGGATAAGAATCTCCATGGTCTGCCTTTAGGACACTATGTTTTTGATCCTGGAACAAAGTTTTTTAGATGGTAAAAAATCTGCTGATGTTACTGATTTGATGTGGCTATTAAAATTTAAGTATGAGTCCAGTATTACCCCTAGATTTCTTACCTTTTGAAGGTTTTAGGGAGGCCACAGCTTTTAAGAAATGAAACTAAAAAGATGTTTTCCATACACCAGTAAAGGAAAAAATACTTTAAAAATGTCACAAATGGGACCAAATGTACAACGAGGGAAGTGTGCTAATAGATAGGGGACATTACAAATTAACAGGAATATTATAATGGGATGAGCGACCAAAACCTTCTTTCGAGGGACACATCGTTTTTTGTAAGTATCTCTATATGTCCAAACAGAAAATAGCCTTCAGTTGGCATGGCGCAGTGGTAAGTGCTGTGCTTTATGCCAAAGCAGCTCCCTGGTGTTGGGGGATTTTACTTAAATTGAAATGAATCTTGCATAGCCTAAATCAACGTACGAAAGTAGTAGTAGATTGGGAGGACTATACACAACGTTGAATTTGGACTACAAGATGGAGAAGCAACCCCGTTCGAACACAAGGACATACAACAGAAAACACGAATGGTTTGGTCCATAAGTGTTGCTACTTAGCTGTAACTTTAATGAGGGTTTCTGCGTGCATAAGTTGTACTCAGGGGTCCATGATAATGACACCGTGAGGGTGACACGAAAACATAAGGGCTTGTCAAATTATGTTCTAATTTGTGACAGCTCTGAGGCCTGTCCGATTTGACAATAAAAGTACGTACACGGCATGACAAAAATAAGCTTCTGAGAGGCTTGAAAACGTTTGTGCACCACTTCTTATCGCATTAATCCATGACACGCCTCTGTGGATAGAGTGTTATTTATAATCCAGCTTGAATGTTCATACAAAAGTCACATTCCCACCTCCTTCTTTCATTTTGTTTATTCATGATTTGCACGGACGTATATATTTTGTAAGTAGATCTCTTCGATTCCTTATGGTGTGTTGACCCACATAAAGCTGCCAGTGTTTGTCTGGCTACACAAATACCTCTGGTAAAATAAATACAACACAGCTCGATTGTCCATGGATCCCCAGAGAATTACTCACACTACTCGAACTCACCAGTGGAGCTTTCATTTTGACTTGCTCCCAACCAGATGGGCGTGGGGAACTTATCGCCAAACAGTTTCCAATATCCACACATTGTGTTTTCCCCCAAATTACTACGCAGCTCCGGCTGGTTGTATAAAACCCTTAACAATGGACGCCCAACAACCGTTGAACGTGCTACCCAAAATGCATAACTGCGTGCAAGTAACTCGTGTGATTGCTCACCAGTAACTATGGTTAACTACCGCTCACATTATTAAACATCAAAAGAAGTTTTCATACAAATTAATGAGGTAGAACTCAACCTACCTTATAGGAACCAACGACAACGTGGCAAAGTTCAGGCACAGCCCACAACATGTAACATACGCTGCCTAAAACAACCCTTCTAAAAGAAAACAGCCGTTAAAATGGACTGCTCGGGGCGTTTCTAAGGCCATAGAGTACCATCCCCAGTGGAACCTGGAGAGACACCTCGTTGTGCAAGGCGGCTTATTGGCAACTGAGGAGGAGATGGTTGGGAGATGATCAGTTGCCGAAATCGGTCGATGTGCGCGCTCTTACCAACTGGAGGATAAACAGTCTGTCTCCAGTTTCAGTCAGTTGCCTCGATAGTTCTACTTTTCCTGCAACTAGTAGTCCTCATTTTCGGAGATATGACCCTGATGTGCGCGCTCCATGCGCCGCTCCGACACAAGTTGTGTGTATTGCGTATATTGCGAGCCCGCAACAGTTTATGTCAGAAAAACACACTGTAGGTTCGGACAGTTGCTGTCGATGTCCCGCGCTGATTGTTCCCGATGACAGGTCTGCTACTAGGAGTTGCCCGTTTTCGTCAGATTGTCGATGTGTGCGGGGCAGCAACTCATATGCGACGGATATAATCAGTTGCCAGTCCGATGTACGCTAGGCTTAAATGTTAACAAATACATTTTTCAAGCTGCGAGCATCTGACTTAAGGTGAGTGAAAGTACATGTGTAAACTGATCTCGCTCCTTTCAAAACTTAAGCAGTTTCCACATACCGAGTTTACATAGGCTTTCTTCACACCTCCTTCAGAAGGTTGTAAAATCATGTGATTCTTTGGAAAGACAAGTTACAATTAATCCCCCAGAAACAATTTCCCATCTACTGTCTAAATATTTTTTGTATTATATATTTATTTTGCAACCCGCACAATACATATTTTTTTTAACATATATCAATATAACAGACAAATAACCGGTTCGAAAAGAAGTTGGACTGAAGCAAAAGCTTATTTGGTTCCAACCAAAGACAGACGGACAAAGTATTTAAACAATATCATGGCACTAGAATTCTCAAACATACAATGGTACATTACAAACCAGTTATACAGCAATAATACCACCAAGTAACGTCTCCTTTTCAGTAATATATCTTCATAAATCATACTATACAACATCATTATCTAATGCATGTATCTTTAGATCAGCTTTTTCAGTCAGTGAAAAGTGAAAATGAAGGGACCACTCTCACTCACCTCTCACCCCATCTGTCAAATAGTGACTCACACGGGTTGTCAAATAGTGATCTGTTTTCTGATCAGGATTTAGGCCCCATCACAGGACTGAGACTGCCATGATCAGTGTCAAACCACAGACTAGGCAAAGTCTCAGTACTTCAGTACTGGTCTTACAATACAATACAATACAATGTATTCTTGTATAGCCCTAGTCACAACAGAAGTCATCTCAGAGGACTTAACAAAACCATTGAAATCACCAACACAGATCAGAGAATCAACAGTTAAAGGAGCAATATGTAAAAATCTGGCCAAAAGTGGTACTGCAGTCACAGTCAATATTTTGTAGTCCTCTCCCACTCTCCCTGACTCAGGTTGCCAGATTCACACCAAATCCAGCAGCAAACACAGGGAATTATTTTATCAGTTGTTTGTCCGTCTCCATTCACATTGCCATGACAGCCGTGCTAATGCTGAATGAATGTTTTGATTAATGTTTTTTATATTATTATTTTGGACATTTGAGATAAAAAACAAAAACAAAATAAAAGCAATGTAATTATACATAGTTTATGCAAAATAAATAAGCAATTGATGTCCAAAATAGGAGTGGGAAGAATGGATGTTGGAACGTATTTCTTCAGTGTATCAACATCAGGGTTTGCTCAAGAGGATATCACCTTTCAATTTTATTTATTCCCTATTTTTTAGACAAACATGTAAAAGTCCCACATCAAAAAGAGACTAACATTATTTTAATTGGGGTACATGTGGTCTTAAATGATTATTTTTACAATTAAGCTATAATCTGCAAAAAAACGTCTTGACCTTCATCTTTTACCGTTTTTAGAGTAATCTGTCATAGAATGTGATAACATGCAATAAATACAAAAAGACATAGCCCGGGATCGAACCCGGGTTCCTACATCGTAAGCGCACAGCTTAGACCTCTAGACCACCGACTCACACGAATAGAGACACCGTGAAGAACGGACTCAAACTAGAAAATTCTGCATCACACGTGAACTTTTATTAGCTGTCTCAATTGTGCAAAGGCATCCCGATATAAATCCTCGTTTTAGTCTTTGTTTTGTCATTAATGATTTGAGAGTCATAACAAGACCTTTTTTAGTTCTGCGCCACATGTTATTTTACCACTGAGATTAATGAGCCGCGCGGAGTTCTGGCAACCCGATCACGGACTTACATTACACTTCCTGATTGGCGAAACGGCGGAGGGTAAGACATCAAAATCAAAACAATAACAACTTTTACGGGTCGTAAAACTAATTTTGATAATCAAATATCTCGGCTGAACTACTGTTATCAGTTAAAGATGAATTCGAAAAGAGTATGATTTAATAACGCCTTTTGAAATATTCGGGTCATTTAATGATGACTTGACATACAAATATTACATATTGCTCCTTTAAAACACATGAAGAATATAAAGCACACACAGAAGAAAATGTCCATACATGTTGTAGAATGCTAAAGTGTCCTGGATCATCACCAATCCTTTCTGTTGGACACTAACTGTCCAACAAGACCCTCCTGCATCGACAAGGAACAACTCTTAAAAAACCCAGTGGGAAAAAGTGACAAACTTCGGGGAGAACTAGGGAAACCCACAGGGAGGGAGACCCATATGAGAAAGGGATCCGCTCCTCTGGACGGACAGGCTAATGATCTAGGTGGACCTAAGCTGGCTACAGAACGTGGACCAGTGGCCGCTGAATGCGGACAGGTCCGGTGCAGGAATGAAGCGCTCCCCAGGGTCGGGCGGGGCAGTCTGCACTTGTAGATGGAGGAGGCCAGGCTCAGAGGTCCCGTCATCGTCTTGCTGGATCTCAATGCTGGCTTTGACTCCGCTAATTATGAGATCCTGAGGACTGGTTTGGCTGCAACCTGAGTCCTGACCAGGAAGTACAATCACATTAGTCCTGTTCTCAGGTCTCTGCACAGGCTTCCTGTGGCTCAGAGAATAGACTAGAACAGCTCTGCTAGGGAACAGTCTCATCATGGCCAGTGGCGAGACTTGGAAGACACCTGTCACCAACTCGAACTCTAAGGAGCACAGGGACTGGCCTTCTGCTGGTGCCCAGAGTCAGGACTAAACATTGAGAGACAGCATTTCAGGCCTATGCACCAACAATCTGGAACAATCTTCCTGAAGGAGTAAGACAGGCCGTTACCCTGTCTAAATTGTCTGAAAACACTTATTTTTAGTCTTTCATATGACAGACGTCAACTGTCAGGCAGAGAGAATTATCTGAGTTCTGATTGTCCCGAGAGGGGGATTAGGGTTTAGGGTGGGGTGTATACATTACATGTTTAACTGTTGCTTTTAAAGTTTTTAATTTTGTGATTGTTGCTTTTGAATATTGGCATCGTGAAACAGTTTGAGTTGCATTTTGCTTGCTCTGGGCTGTAAAAAATAAATTGTGATTGATTGAAATATGCAACAATAGATCTTCTATAAGGACATAAGAACTGCATGTCTGATTATTCACAAAGCGGCAGTTATACAAGTCTTTCTATTTCTACGAAGACAAACATACTTATTATTAAAACGATACAGTTTTAAGTGAACTTGTTTGTGTCCCAAAAAAAATAAGTATCACCGAGAAAAGGCATTCCAAGGTGAAGACGCGTGTAATCCGAGCCTCTGAGGAAGCTGTTTTTTCCGGGGTCTGGAAGAAGAGCAACGCCGTCGACTTTCACACCAATTACACCGCTCATTTGTGGATCGTGACGCGCGCTGCTGACCTGCGGAGCGGTCTGTAGGAGGAGGGAAAGACGAGCGAAAAAACCCAGAGGAGAGAGAGAAGGAGAGAGAGAGAAGTGAGTGAGCGCGCATACTTAGGAGACACTGGCATCCTCCGCGCAGTGTGGAGAGACCAGACCCAAGGAACCTACCGCTGCAGGCGCACTCTGCAAACTAATATTCTTCATCATTCATAAACGCGCACTTTCTCTACACTCTCTTCTGACGCACGCTGCCCTGGTCCTGTCCTGCTCACTATGTGGATTTACGCGCTGGTGTTGGGATCGCTGGTCTGGGCTACGGGTGAGTTTGGAAAGTTAATGTGTTATAATAATGTGCTTATTTCAATATAATTTTGACTTAATGCTGTAGAAACCTTTATATGACAGGGTTAACTACATATTTCCGCGTCTAAATACGTCCTTTGAATGGCGAAACTAACTAATACATGCTTTGACACGTGTATTTGGACATATTGTGGGAAAGTGCGTTTTGCATTGATGTCAAAGTAGCCAACTTGTCAAGCTTGTTTTGGTTTTTTACATGTTACTAATAGAAGTGGAATTATAATGATTTAAACAAGTTTTAAAGTGAGAATACAATGACCCTTTTGCCAAACCTAAAAGCAGTTTTGACTACAAATGGTTGTTTTGGTGTATTAAGTTTTTGCATATCTGAAATAGTTTGGGTGGAATTTGACAATTAGCTTTGAAAACTGTTAAAGGAAGAGATAGGGTTACAGCAGCGGAAACAAATCATTGTGAAGCTTTTGAAACATGCTTTTCTGGCTATGATTCACAACGACTGTCTCCTGCAAGAGGGGGTAGAAACAAGAGAATTATTAATTCTGTCCTAAATGTACAAATATATTCATTCACTTTGCTTCATTATAGCCACACACATGACATAAGACTGCCCCATCTGCTGGAGACAGCCGGGAGTGTGAGGAAGAGTAAGTTGCAACTTTAGTAGTAGTTCAATATTGTTATAATAATACTATAAACATTATATTTTGCTTTTCTGGACACTTAAAGATGCTTCACATGACATCATTCATTCACTCCATACACAGTGGTGCACACTGACAGAAGCGAGGGAACCTGTCTGTGCCATTGGCTCCTCCAACCACCACCAACCATCCACACACACACCAGACTCATTCTAGAAAATATGGCTAGGCCTAGGACACAACAACAACTGCAGTTACCCCACTGTGGCACCTTGTATTCCCGGAGGTCTCCCATCACCTCTGGGAAATTAGGCCATTTATTTATCAATTATTTGCACACTGTAAACCTGCAGTCACATTGCCTCTGCCTCAGGGACAACGAATGAAAAGTAGCTTGTAGCCATGTCCGGTCTGAACAATACATTTATTGTGCAATGTCCCTGTCAAATAAACCAGTAAATAAATAAATAAAAATCACAGAACTAACCAAGCCCTGCCCATCTTAGCTTCTGAGGTCTGACAGGATCTGGCTTTCACATGCAGGTATGGCCACAGTTATCACCTAACCATTGAATATGTGAAATTATTACATTAGAGAGTTTTCATTTCTACTGTATTGAAGCATGCATCATTGTTGATTTTAGTTCCCCTTCACCCCCTCTCTCCCCTCATGGTCTGTGGTTTAGGTGAAACCATTAATCGTATGGTTGCTTGTAGTGCCAGTTTGGGACGACTTGTGAGCCGAAAATCACCAGGGTGTGCAAACTGTTTTGATCTCAGTCATTTGAGAAGTTCTTTTAGTGTTCTGATTCAAATGTGAAAAATGGCCTTGGAAGCGCACATTCTAAAACTACCAATCCCAGCAGCCAATGGTCTCGATGTCATTACTCCATAGTTCAGAATGTAGCATCCCCCCATTTTTATTTGTCTTTAGCTTGCTTAAATGATTATGTATTAGAAAGAACACACTTTAAAGATTTTTATAGAATCACATGCAGACCCTGGAGTTGTCTGTATCAGTAACAAACATGTAACTCGGCCTCTTCAGTCTCCGTCCTGTAATAGTATGATGTCATTATTCAATCCAAATCACTTTATTTCTATAGCACATTTAAACAACCGAACAGTTCCAAAGTGCTGCACAAAAACAAAAACAAAAGTACACAACAAAAAAACTCCATGTAGCTCAACCAGTCAATAAAATAGAATAAAAAATAGTCATCACAAATGGTATAAATAATTAAAATAGGAAATAAATTATCAATTTATAAAATCTACAAAAACACTAAAAAGATAAAATAAAGCAGAATTATACCATTATGACATCACACCCATCATTTCAGATTTTCTGCCCTCAAACTAGTGCCCATGAAAAAGTTTAGTACATTTCTCAGGTGAAATTAGTTTCTTTACAACCGCATGCTTGTGTGTGCAGAATTCATTGTGCCATGATTTATTTTAGAAACAACGTATATCCAACTCCTTTCTCTGGTGGTAGCATCGTGAGTTACAGGCCGAAAGCATTTTATTACTCTTTACTATACTTCTTTCACCATTAGTGTTCTACCTAATGAGACTATTTACTTTGTGTTATCACTTTTAATTGAAAAAAAATAATGCTCAATATTTCTTTGATATTATCATATTGTATCTTCTTGGTTATAAATACCTGAGAATAATAACACTTACGTTGTATTTAGAGTAAATCTTGATTGAGTAGGATGATGGTAGATGTGATTTATAGATATGTTCAATCCCTTTTCACACATAACAAGTGTCATGTCTTAAGAATAAAAGCAGGCCAGAAAACACTGTTTATATTATATATTATGTAGAGCGCCTTTCTACACAAGGCAACACAATGCGCCTCACAATCCATCACATTAGGCATAAATCATGAACATTAAAATCTTCATAAACATAAAACATATGGTGAAAAATTAAAAACAGATAATAGTCCTGATTTAAGGCCAATAATGTTAGAAATGTGTCATATTGGAAAAAAAATGTGTCTGTTTTTGGTGTGGGAACAACATACTCACCTGGAGTTAGTTTAGCTTCATTCACACCAATATCTATGAATTCATCTCAAACAAATGGCAAAACAATGCCACTCATGCTTTATGGCCAAAAAAAACATAATAATATTAGTTAAACATACATAAACGTTCCCTGGTCCGTCGCTGTACTTTTGGGAGTGGACATACTCGATGTACAGCCACATATTTCTCTCAGCACCTTTCCAACTGTACGTATGAGCTGCTCTTCCGCTGCAGAGTGCCGTGTGAGTTTGGTGAAGGATCAATGGTGCGTGTGTCTTTGCTTACTGCCCTGTGCACTGTGGGATACGTACAATACACTAGTTTAAGGTTTGGGTTGTTATATACCCATAGTAGGGCTGGGCAATAAATCAAATTTTGGCAATTAATCGGCTTTCGTGAAAAATGTGAAAATCGTGAAATCGAATGAGGGATATTGTGAGAGTTCCAGCAGCATATCAATTATACTTGCAATATCAGCACAGTTGAAATCGAGATTTTCCTTTTTTGCCATATCGCCCAGCCCTAACCCATAGGAATATTTGTTGTATGCATTTGACCCATGACCTGCAATGCCACACAGAGTTTACACAGTTTTCCTATAAAGGACGTTGTAATCTTCTTTCCTACTGTAATGGTAAACAGACCTGGAGTTCAACAAACATCTAATGTTGTGTCTATTCACATACTGTGTGGTACTGTGTATGTAAAGAGTTGTGTGCTCGTTTATTTGGTACATGGACAGTGTATATTGGGGCTGGTGCTATGAGACTTGGGTGGCATCTCTGACTGTCACCCCCCTGACCCAGAAATGGATTAAAGGGTAGAAAATGGATGGATGGATGGACAGTGTATATTATCGTACTGTAATGGAATTATCCAGAAGACTATGTTTTTGATTCTAGGGTTAGGGTCAGGTGTTAAACGTCATCCTAAGAACAATAAACAATAACATCTACGTAGATACTGTATGTACAGATAAAAACACATTGAAAAAGAGCTTGTTTAGGTCCGACAACAACTTTTAACCCCTTACGCTTTTGAAACAGTGTTTTTGAAAAGTGCTATGCAAATAAAACATTATTATATTACTATAAACTAGTGACATGACATGTTTCAGAAGGTGGAATTATGTCCCCCCGCTCCTTCTGTCTAAATGCCTCTGTCTGTAACTTGTTGCACTGTGATGTTTCTGCGATTATGACGATATGTAAAAAAAAAAGAAAAAAAGTATTACCTCTAAATGAGTTTCATTCCAAGCAGAAGAGCACTTTCATCTTGATGTTATCTCTTCTCAAACATACAAGTGAATATTTCCAAGATATTTTTTTTTTATGGGAACACAAATAACACATGATACAAACAGTTATACATTTCTTGCACTACAGCCCTTTTTTGTGTTAAAAATAGATTTTTTTTTAAGTTTAGAGTTGTGCTATATATTTACTTATCTTGAATTGTTTACTCCTCATTCCTACTGTTCTGTAAATTAAGATGCAACGCTAAAATTGCACCATTCTCAATTTCGTAATCTTATTTAATCTTTAAATAGCGTGCAATAGTGTTTTTTTAATTGTTATTTCAGGCAATTGATCCAGTATAAAGGAATGTAACGGTTTCGACAGTGAATTGTTTTTGCTTGCCTTTTGATATGTTGCTGTGTCGTCACTTTGTTGCGGTGACAACTGTAACATAGATTGTAACTCTTTGTCGTCTCTGAAAGTTGAAAAATGGCCTCTCTTGTCACAAACTGCAAATATACAATCATTTTCGCTTCAATCAATTACCCCAAAAAAGACGCTGTCATATTTCCTTCAATAAACAGTTGAGTGCTTGTTTAAATATATTAAATCAAGTAAATTGTTCCTTTTTTTATAAACATGATTTGCCAATGGAACAAGCCTCGACATACTGCTTTTTACATCACCATAACTAGATTCTAATCACATCCAGCTCTAGACCAATGACTCATGTGTCTGCAGTAAAATGACACTCAGCTGTATTATGAGATGAGTCGATCTGTTGTGATTGCCCCATAATAAATTCAAAGTATTTTTATTTTTTTGCAATTAAAGGTCCAGATTTCCTCTCCTGTATTCTTAGATGATCACAGCACTTTTTGAATCCAGACTCTTAAAAGCTCTTAAAATAATCAATGACTCCTCTGGCCCCTGAAAAAGCCATGTTCCAGCTTCTTCCCTCTGGCAGAATGATAGTAGAGTTGTTGGATTTTCATTAAAGTGAATGAATTGAAATGTGAGTAGTTATCACACAGAATATATTTTTCGCCTAACATCTTTCCACAAGCTGTTATCAGTATGAACAAAGTACTTTAATGATCTTGCACTTGTATTGAAGCTGTTTTTGTTGATCAATTTCACAGTGACACTTTCTTTTAGCTTGTTTTATTCCTGTTCTTTTTACCATTCCTTCCACGACTCACTCACGACTCACGACTTTTTACCATTCCTTCCACGACTCACCTTTACGCGGGAGTCCCTCCTACAGCTCCGGTTCTCTGAGCGGGCCGCGGATCCACCGCCAGACATCCCACCGGAGCTTCGCAATACGGCGGCTCGACACGTACGCCGCAAAAGGGGAAGACGAGGAGGTGTCCACCGGAGATTGAAGCGCTTGTGCCTCCAGGACCGCCGACGGATGCCCGCGCTCCCATCCATCCTGCTTGGGAACGCGCAATCTCTCCGTAACAAGCTGGACGAGCTGGAAGCTTGGGCCACGGTGAGACAGGAGATCACCAATGCCTGTCTTCTCGTCTTTACGGAGTCTTGGCTTACGGACACCGATCGAGATGAGGATCTCTCGGTGAGGGGCTTTGGAGCTCCATACAGACTGGACCGGGACCAGGAAATCACCGGGAAGTCGCGGGGAGGAGGAGTGTGCCTCTACGTGAACGAAAGGTACTGTAAAACCGTCGTTGTGCGGGAGATCTGCACTCCTCATGTTGAACTGTTGTCGCTGTCTCTTCGGCCCTTTTATTTGCCGCGTGAGTTCCAACAGCTGTTTTTTACAGTTGTATATGTGCACCCCCGCGCTGACGCCACCGCTGCAGCTCAGCTGATTGGTGACGTAACTCACAGACTTGAGACAATTTGCCCCGACGCCCCCAAATTGATCCTTGGAGATTTTAATCACTGTCGCCTTGGTGATTCATTAAAAACTTATGAACAGTACGTGACTTGCAGCACTACCCAGAGGAATACAACTCTAGACTTGTGCTACGGTACTGTGAGCGGTGCATACAAGTCACTGCCTCATCCTCCTCTCGGTTCTTCCTATCATAACTGTGTGTATCTGATGCCACAGTACGTCCCTGCGTTCAGGCGGCTGCCACGAGAGGAAAAACTTGTAAAATGCTGGTCAGAGGACAGCATTTCTACTCTACAGGCTTCGTTTGAATGTACAGACTGGGACTGCTTTTATAATGCTTGTGGGGATGATATCAATGTATTGTGTGATACAATCTCTGCATATGTAACTTTCTGTGTTGATTCAGTTGTCCCTTCAAAGAAGGTAGTTATTTATCCGAATAACAAACCTTGGGTGACTAAAGATCTGAAATCAACTATAAATAGAAAGAAAATGGCCTATTGTATTGGTGACCAGATGGAGAAAAAATATGCTTCACAGGAAGTAAAAACAGAAATAAGGAAAGCCCGGTTAAGCTACAGAGACAAAGTGGAAGCTCAGTACAGTAGTGGGGACATAAGAGCAGCCTGGAGAGGGATTAAGAACATGGCCTCCATTGGTCATCAGAAGGAAGACAGAAAACCTGTCATTGTTAAGAGTGTGTCTGATACCGACTTGCCCAGTGCTTTTAATTCATTTTTTACTTGTTTTGAAAGAAATTATGTTTCAGATGATATTAATAATTGCAGGAGATCAATTAAGCCTTTGAATGAAATTGAGGTTTCACAAAACACGGTCGAGGCTCTTTTTAAAAAAACAAAGATCACGAAAGCCAAAGGCCCAGATGCAATTTGTGGTCGCACTTTGCACCATTGTGCCTCTCAGCTCAGCGGTGTGTTTTGTTTTTTATTCCAAAAATGTATTGACCTTTGTCAGATTCCATCGCTGTGGAAAACGTCAACAGTGATACGTCTTCCCAAATCCAAGAACTCAAAGGATTTGAGTGATTTCAGACCAGTTGCTTTAACCTCACTGGTTATGAAAAGCCTTGAGCACATTTTCAAGACTCACATTCTCTCCTTAACAGAAGGACAACTGGATCCACTGCAATTTGCGTATCAACCCAAGAAAGGAGTTGATGATGCAAAATTGTTCCTATTGAATGCCATTTTTAAACACCTGGAGAATGCAGGGGCCCATGGTAGACTTTTATTCGCAGACTTTTCATCGGCTTTTAACAAAATGCAGCCTCATATTCTGATACAGAGATTAGCTGCTGATTTTAATCTCCCAGATCAACTTCTTTTACTGATATTAAACTTTCTTACTGATCGTGTTCAGCAAGTTTTAGTGAATGGGAAAATGTCTGCTCCTACAATCTCCAACACTGGTTCGCCCCAAGGATGTGTACTTTCGCCTCTTCTTTTCATCCTCTACACGAACAGCTGTCGATCATCAGAGGAGAACAGACTGCTGCTTAAATTTTCAGATGACACTGTGCTGGTGTCACTGCTTACCGGCTCAGAGACGGGCCATGGTCCTGCACTAGCTCAGTTTGTCTCCTGGTGTGATAACCATTACTTGGATTTAAATGTTGCAAAGACCAAGGACATGGTCATTGACTTCAGACGCGTCACATCCAGCAACACCAGCGTCATCCACGGCGGGAATGTGGAAATCGTGGACAGTTACAGGTATCTGGGAACAACAATAGACAATAAACTGAAGTTTGACATAAACACTGAGTCGATCATTAAACGATCGCAGCAGAGAATGTACCTGTTGAGGAAATTGAACTCTTTTAATGTAAACAGGACAATCCTTAATAATTTGTATTGCTCTTTTATTGAAAGCCTTCTTAGCTTTTCTTTTATCTGTTGGTTCCAAAGCCTGACGCTGAAGGACAGAAACAGGTTACAGAGTATTGTGAGAACTTGCTCCAAAATCACGGGTGGTAAACTCAGAGACCTTCAATCTCTGTGGGAGGAACAGGTGCTGAGTAAAGCAAAATGTATTCTGGCTCAGCCCAAACATCCGCTGATTGCCGACTTTGTATTGATGCCTTCAGGGCGTCGTTTTTATGCTCCAGCACGGAAAACAAACCGTTTCTCCAATTCTTTTGTGCCATCTGCCATAAAACTGTTGAACTCTGGTAGAAGTGCTTGACTTTTGGGAATTGTGTCGTTCATTGTTTGTTTTTTTTTTTTTTAACTTATATTGTGTAACCTGCTGCTGTGTGAACTGTGAGACTCACTGTGTGTTTGTGTAGGGTTGTTGTGTTCTGCTTTGAGTTAGGCTGCAAATGAATTGCCCTTTGGGATCAATAAAGTTTTCTGAATCTGAATCTGAAACCATGATTTATTATGCACTTGTCTAATGCACACCGGGGACTTTTGAAAAATTATTCCGATGTGGTTTAACTGCAAATTACATATCATACATATACATGAATCTGAATCTTAAAATTAAAGATTAATATGAAGAGATTGTCTATTTGTAAATAGTTCTATCTTTAGCTTGATATAAAAAGTACAAAGGTAAAAACTTGCATACTCTAGTGCAGCCATTCCCAAACTCAGTAACACCGAGGCCCCCTTAAAAATCTGACGGGTCTGCGTGGCCCCCCAAAATAATATCCAAGAAGACAACATTAAGAATAGGCTCTTCTGGTTATTTTATTTTGGGGAAATAGCCTCTGCTACAAACATTGTAATACAAAAATGATTACAGAGGATTATTCAAGTCAAATAATGAACACAAATATTTTAATATTACAAACAAAACATTATAAATTTAACATTAAATAATTATATTATTTTTTTTATGACCTCCCGCGGCCTCCCTGCAGTACCCTCGCGGCCCACCAGGGGGCAGCGGACCCCACTTTGGGAGACACTGCTCTAGTGCAATATACTTTCACTGTATGTGTACATCCATAGATCTAGTGCAATAATATTTGTGTAATAAGTCACTAACTCTAAGGGTTCACATTCTCGGTGATGAAACTTCTGTGCATGTTAGCAATATTAGACTGGACACATGTGGTCCCATATTGCACATTATTGCACATGTGTCCTGCAGGTGACGGTCATAATCCAGCATAGATGTCAGCTTGACAGGTACCCTCCTGTCCCCCACCCGCTGCACTGTGTCCTGCACATGTAAATCCTGCACGTAAACTTTCTATCAGCGGCGAATAGAAATGATTTTGCTTTGTCTAACGTTTATTTAAAGTGGCCATCCCCTAAACATAAACTTTGAACCGCTTTTTGACCATGTTATAGTGGTTTTCCCATGTCATTGACCCACATACACCATTCAATTTATATCAGTCACTTTTGCTCAAAGATTAAATGTAATTGCATTGCATCTTTTTCTGCGGGAGAGCGGCGTGTTTGTGAGCACTTTTTCACTCCATCAAAGGGGCAGGGCTAAGGCATATAAGGAAACTGAAGGAGGAGCTAGCTCAATCATTTATCTCAACCTAAACATTTCATATGAACTATAATATAATAATGCAGCTCTTTTTTAAATATACAGGTGTCTTTATATATTCCTTCAAAATCATTCAGTTCTCATATAAGTGGAGTACATTTTATTTGTCCCAGAGTGGGGATTTTTTTAACTGTTGCAATTCACAGTATAAGGACAGCAGTAATAAAAACACTAATATTGTAGTAATCCTTTTGAAAAAAAAAAAGTCCTGATCCTTCCTTCTTGACGGAGCAGTGGACAGGAGCTTCTGTTGTGTCTGGCACATACTCACGTCAGGAAAAACTATCTCCGACCATAAATAACACTTGGCCTCCTCCCATGTCAAAACTATGAGTGTGAGTCAGTGTCTTGGAATGAAATTATCGGCAGCATTTGCAAAATACAATACATGAATTCATTATATAATGTACTTATCTTGCCCTATATGTGTATAACTTGGCACTGGATATATAGATAGAGATATATAGATATACGTTGATATAGAAGCATTTACAGTAGGGCTGCACAATATTGTTTTCCACAGAATAGGGTATCTTTGTTTGAGCTTATATACTCTTTTATTTGTTTGTTGTTCTTGTTGAATGTTGATGTGTCTGTCTGTTTTGTCAGACAAAAAGTTAAAAAAAAAAATATATATATATATATACTGTATATTTATATAATTTTTTTTATGGCGGATATTTTTTATATGGATATCACACGCACCAATATCACGATAACGATTTTTAAAAATATATTGTGCAGCCCTAATTTACAGCTTGCTAAGAAAAATAGCAGCTATACTCATATTGTATATTGGTGCTCCCTGTGTGCTCTTACTACTGTCCTGTATGTGCGCTGCAACATTGAAATTTACCCACTGTGGGACAAATAAAGGATCTTTTATCTTGATTCTCGTTAGAGTTTCGTTCGGGCCTGAAAAATCAAGCCCGACCCGGCCAGAGCCCGCTAATGATAAGCCCGAGCCCGTATGCCCGACCAATGAACGCTGTATAACAGGCCCGAGCCTGACAGAACCCGACACATCTGATTTCCTTGTTGTACGCACTCACCTTCCAATTGCAAGTTTAGTCTCCACTTTTGAATTTGTTTTGTCTCCACTCGATCCATTTCTAGTATTGTTCCTGTTCGCTGTTGACCACAGCATGCAGCAGGAGACACGGGGATGATGCGTTCACGGCTCGCTGGTTTTTTAATAACTTGTTGTAAATCAACGGACATTGTTATTAATATACACACATATATATATATATATATATATATATATATATATATATATATATATATATATATATATAGATGAGGAGGTGCTGGAGGAGAGCCCATCATGGGAGAACAAGCCCCTACACGGCATGTACCACCGGAGCATAACAGAAGTGGCTGATCTCAAGAAGTCCTACCAATGGCTAGAAAGGGCTGGCCTTCAGGACAGCACAGAGGCACTCATCATGGCTGCACAGGAACAGGCACTGAGCACCAGCGCGATAGAGGCCCAGATATACCACACCAGACAAGACCCAAGGTGTCGGTTGTGCAAAGAGGCACCTGAGACGATCCAACACATAACTGCAGGGTGCAAGATGCTGGCAGGGAAGGCCTACATGGAACGCCATAACCAAGTGGCGAACCAACCAATGTCAGGTTGGTTCGCCATTACCATTCGGTTGGTCTGTATCTGGAAGTCCCACAGGATCTTTGCACGCTCATTCTCCACCACCTTTGGAGGAGTTTCCCACTTAGACCTTGGGGTTTCCAGCCCATACTCTCCACAGATGTTTCTGTACACTATGCCAGCCACTTGGTTATGGCGTTCCATGTAGGCCTTCCCTGCCAGCATCTTGCACCCTGCAGTTATGTGTCAGGGTGCAGGGTGCTTTGTCTACCAGTTAGGTGGTAGACAAAGGGCAGAGGACAGCCGTGGTGGTGGACGTGGCAATTCCAAGCGATGGTAACATCCGGAAAAAAGAACATGCAAAGCTTGAGAAATACCAAAGTCTCAGAGAGGAGCTGGAGAGGAGCTGGAGAGGGCCTGGAGGGTAAAGGTGACAGTAGTGCCCGTGGTGATCGGTGCACTCGGGGCAGTGACCCCGAAGCTAGAAGAGTGGTTACAGCGGATCCCCGGAACAGCCTCGGACATCGCGGTCCAGAAATGTGCAGTGCTAGGAACAGCAAAGATACTGCGCAGAACCCTCAAGCTCCCAGGCCTCTGGTAGAGGACCCGAGCTTAGAGAGGGATAACCGCCCGCGGAGGGCCAAAGGTGAGTGGACTTTTTTATATATATATATATATATATATATATATATATATATATATATATATATATATATATATATATATATATATATATATATATATATTTATATATATATATATATATATGCATATCATTATGTATAAAAATTATTTAAAAATAATTATAATAATAATAAAAAATAAATGTATATTTTAAAAAAAGAAGCCCGAGCCCGGCACGAACCCGACAGCTAAGTGCCGAAATGAGGCCCAAGCCCGGCCCGAACTCAGGTCGGGCCTTGGGCCTGCTCGGGCTCGGGCTGAAAAGCGAAACTCTAATTCTCGTGCACTCAAGACGCCAATGCTCTCCCCTCACTCCTCACCATTTCAAATGATTTGTCAACTTTCCGGAATAAATCAATAATAAGCACGTTATTTGGCAGTCATTCTTGTTGAGAGGAAAATATAGCTGTGAGAACAAGTGGAGCTTATGATCAAATCAAATCAGTTTAATTTGTATCGCCTGAAATCACAACAATAGTCACAGAACCGCCAACTCCCAACGGCCGGGGACCAGTCCTTAGGCCCAGGGAGCCCAGGGTTTCGAGTCCCACCAGTGCGAAACAGACAGAGGGACAACAGGTGAACAGCATAGACCACATTTAAGCATCAGGCCAAATTAATTTTTAAAACGTCTATTCATCCTGCAGCCCGTGGATGTGACAGGTTGAAAACAGTTTAAAATGGACAGTTGGAAAAAATGAGTCTGGTCCATCAGGCTGTCACTTAACGTGCATTAAAAACAGTACATTAAAAACAGTGCATTAAAAGCAGCGCATTAAAAACAGTTGAGTATGTATGGGCATTAATAACAGTGCATTAAAACAGTTCTGTATGTATGATGCATTAAAAACACAAAATTAAAACAGTTGTGTGTACAGCATTAAAAACCGTTGTGTATGTACGAGCATTCAGAACAGTGCATTCAAAACAATTGTGTATGTATGGTGCATTAAAAACAGTACATTAAAACAGTTGTGTATTTATGGGCATGGTGTTAAGTAAGTAATCTTTATTTGTATAGCACATTTCACAGACCAAGATCACACAAAGCGTTTTGTAATCTTCTTGGTGTACTGATATTGTTGAACCTACGCAGACACAGGAAGAATATGCAAACTTCACACGCAGAAAGGCTCCGTCTGGAGGAGGAATCGAATCTTCTTGTTCTTTGAGTTATTTCGCTCATTAAAAACGTGAAGTGAGAGATGGAGCCTTCCTGTGTGGAGTTTGCATATTCTCCCCGTGCTTTTCTATAGGTTTGCATAAACATGTACAATAGGTATGACCACTGCAGAAAAGTATAAATAATGAGGCTGTGGCTTTTATCTATTTTATTAAAATGTGCTCAAATAAAGATACAATTTGCCAAAATGTGAGACATTTTTTAGTTGTTTTGCCTCACTTTTTGCAGTGAAGGCATGAGTAAATGGGAAAATTCCCTAAAAAATGCTATAGTAATAAATGACTAACTTACACAAATTGTAGCTTTCCTCATTGAGCATTTTGTCAACTACTGCATAAAATAACACGTCCAAAACTAAATTATGTTAAAACAGGTCTATAAAAGTGAATTGTTAAGACACAGAGATTAATGAGAGTCACTATGCCTCTTTGGGTTGAGAGCTGATTGGCTGCTGCGGACAGTTTCACTTTGGTGTTAAAAAATCTTGCTTTTTGTGAATACCGACGATGAGACAAAGGAAGAGACTCATGAGAACCAGACGGAATAAGATGTTATAATTTCTGATGAAGACAGAAAACATGGTCGAGAATAATACACAGAATTTTTGAGAGTTTACTTCAGCTCTTTTGACCAATCACAGAGCAGCATTGTCTGACCCACAGGGAAACGTTAAAACCTTTGATTAAACGGTGCATTTGCAGACAGGGAATGTGCTTGTGTGTGTTTGTGCTTTTCTGTGGAACTCGATAGTCATGCCTGAAGCTGCGTCCATGTGAACTTGTGAACTCAGACATAGGTCAAAGCCTAAGCCAGGGTAAGCCAAAAAAAACGTTACAACATAAGTTGTAACGTTTTTTTTTCTGTTATAGGACAGATGCCAATACATATACAATTTTTGTTAGAAGAAAAATAGTGATTGATGGTGATAAAGTTTGTACACCCCTCATGTTATTCTTATGGAGCATTATGCATATGATTTTTGACACTTTTAGACTTTTAGACACCTTTAGGATATAATAAGTAGGGTGACAGTAGCTCTGTTGGTAGAGCATAGGGTTGGCCTTTGAGCCCTAAGGTCGTGGGTTCGAGCCCACGACGAGACCTTCTTCACCGACTCCACCGATGTCTGCTGTCGTTGTGTCCTTGGGCAAGACACTAAACCCACTTTGCCTATAAGGAGCGCAGAAGTGATGTTCGCTGTTGCCTTTATGTGTATGTGTATATGTACTGTATATGTATGCATTAAACTGAAATTTCCCTATTGCGGGACGAATGAAGGACCTTTTTTTTCTTCTAATTAGACCATAGTTGATAGAAATTGACAAATATGTAGATCTTTGTGATAACTTTTCATTCATGTGGCCCAGATATTATAGAGAAATTAGCTATAATCTATCACTGGAAGTCTGGCTTTTGATAGTTGCCATAGTTACCTGGAAATATTTTTAAGTTTTCCTCCAAAACTCAACCCATCACCCTATGTATCATTATTGACAGGTGCTTTCAAATGGAAAGATGCCAATCATGGGACTGAAGAAGACTTGACTTGTGGAGCTAGAACTGAGCGAGAAACCGGGAGAGAGGTCTTTATGAGACTCATTATTTAGTACATATGACGTCTCAGTATTGTGCTTAAAGATAAAGTTAAGATAAACTATTGGCCTCACAACAAAAAGAGTCCAAAGTGATGTCTGTGTTTTGTGATAAAATTCTGTCCAATAAAATGTGTTTTCTTACCCTTTTCAAGAGCATGAAAAGTCTTTTTACGTTATACAGAAAGTGTTAGGCTGACTCCAGCAGTTTTTTTTTTCCAAGATTGTCCTGTATTCTGCCCCATCCACGTTCCCATCAACTGCTGAAGAAAACCAGACCTATAACATGATGCTACCACCCTCATGATTGATACGAGGGCCTAGGGACCAGTGTTATTTTTTACATAACATTTTACATTTGGGCCAGAATTCAATTTTGATCTCATCTGACCAGTGCCCCTTCTTCTACATGCTGGGCCTTGTGTCTGCCTCTGTGATCAGTGTTGCCCTTGTTCAAGCTGTGAGTTTGGGAAGACAGCCCGGTCTTGGTAGATTCACAGTTGTGCCATATTCTTTCCAAGATGATGGACTAGATCAGGGGTGCTCAATACGTCGATCGCGATCTACCAGTTGATCACAAAGGTTGTATTGGTAGATCGCATTACATTAAACAAAAATATCCGTTTATACATTTGCGTGTAGACAGAGATAACCGGAGTTTTGCATTTTCGCACACCACAGTATGCCCCCAAAACAACAACAAACAAAACATGCGACCTCTGATCACTGAAGCATGGATCTTACTGCCTTAAAAACTGTTCGCTTCTGCGAGCGGTTCACAGCAGCAAACACCCTCCACATCAGACAGCAGCAAAGTGATCACAGGGACTCACGCTTGATAACAACCAAAACAGGAGCTAAACCAGGATCAAACCAGGGCTGAGGACGGGGGTCAGTGCTTGTAAACATATGTCTTTACCATGGATCTATAATAATATGTCTTCACCCTGAGTTTCTTCTATGACTGTAAAAGTGCCGCTACAGAAGTACCGGCGTCTGCATCAAAGCTCCGCCCACTTCTGTGTTTTTCCCCAACGCAGGACGTCAGAGGACGGACATGTTTGGAATGTTATGAATGTGATTGAAAACGCAGATGTTCGGTTATGTGTGGATGCAAATTATTTCATAAATAATGCGGTTTTGCATGTGCATCCACATACAGTGTAGATATAAAGAATCCTCAATATATTTAGAAATAAATATATGTTTCGCATTTTTGTAGTAGGTAGATAATTTTGACTTGATCATTTTATAAGTAGCTCGCATGCTGAAAAAGTGTGAGCACCCCTGGACTAGATTGTGCCAATGCTATGTTCAAAGCTTTGAAAATGCTTTTATAACTGCTTTAAACTTCCTCCCTGACCTCTTTGCTGTGCTCCTTGACCTACATGATGCTGTTTATTGACCAACACACTCCAAACATAGCTCTGAGGGCCTCACAGAACAACTGCAATTGCCCTGAGATTGTTTATGCACAAATGAGGTCTATTTAACATAGGGCTGGGCGATATATACGGTATAAGCGGTATGCGATATAAATTTGGCCCACGGTAGAGATTTTTGTTATACCGGCATATTGCAATAGGTCATTATGTCATCAAATTGCGCAGGCTCTGACGCCAGCAGAGAGCATCCAAACAAACCGGCATTCAGCAGCATTAGCCTAGCGCATGAGCCTAGCAGCATTAGCCAAGCAGACACCACTGGAAACAGCGAACAACAGCACGGCATTCACACCTTGTTTCTGTCTCTGTATTGTCGTCACAGCGGCCCCAGCAGAGGTAAATACACACACAGTAATCACACTTTAAGAGTCTACCTTTAGGCCAATCGTGTAGGCTCGAAGCGCCAGCGTGAGCCAAAATAGATCCATGTGTGTGCCGTGTCCACAACATCATCACATCAGAAGTTTGGGAAAGTTAGCGTCAGATTTGGACCTCCGCGGTCAATAGCTCACGAAAGCTACTTTGTTAAACAAAATTAATTGTGCCAAAATGACCATTTACATCAATTGTTCAAATCTAATGTGCTGTTTTAATGCAGATAAATCCATTGAATCATCCCGTTCACTGCAAGTGCAGAGAAAAACGCTCAGGAAGCGTCAACAAATGTCAAGACCAGCTTTGTAAACGAACAATGGCTTTTACTGAAGTCATGTACACGCACAAAACTCTCAGACACTTTAAATAATGACCATGTCTAACTGCTACAGACTTTGATTTCAACATTTGTGAGTTTTTAAAATATTTTAAATTAATACATATATTTTTCTTTTTTATTTGCTTTTACAGTAAATGGTCTTTACTGTAACATACATAAATCATGTATGTTACAGCATTTGTCTCACAACTATACTACAAATATATATACTAGATTATACTATATAAATAAGTAACAATCTTGACTATTTTATGCAAGAACCTGCTAGACCTACATTGAAATTCACACACCAAATTATACCGCAATATGAATTTTAGACCATATCGCCCACCCCTAATTTAACAGGAACAAGGGTGAGCATTAGGATTTTTCCCACCATATCTAATGCACTTGGAGAAATGACTATTACAACCCCTACTTTCAGTAAAAACTAAAAATCCTTAAAAACATCATCAATGTTTGTTGTCGTAACAAAACAACATTTGTGGAAATTCAGGGTATGTTTTTAGTAATTCTTGTGAAACATATGGTATTTTTTGCCAGTTTGTTATGCTTTCCTCCTTTGTATGTGATGCTGATCCCATGAATTTGCTGTTGGCTTAATAGTATAGAAATGAGTATAAGAATATCCAGAATATTGCAAACCTGTATTATCAAAGCTGCTTGTGTAGTGAGGCTGATGTGTTTGTCAGTGTTTCCATGCATAAGACATTAAACTGGCTTTAACCATTGTCTATAGATATCTCATTTCCCCACTGTTAGATGTATTTCCAGTGATGCATGCATGTTTGAGACGTCTTTAGTCTTCTGTATTCAAGGCTCATTGCTCTGACAATCCCTCACTTTTGACACAAATCTTTACATTTGGCAAAGATCGTTCCTAGTTTAACCCAGATAGAATGCAGCAGAGGTGAAATATGAATGATATTTCCACGTCATGTTCCTGATATCTTTGGAACTACAAAAAACAGTCTGTAACTGATGAGAAACTATCTATGATGACATGGTGAATAACTGGACGAGACTAATGTGACTGACTATAGTAATATATGATGCACTATGAGAAGGAGAATTATTTTGAACAAAAACAATATTGTCATGGTAAATGGTAAGAGCTTTTTTTGCATCATATCGTGGTGGGTCTGGGTCTGGATTCAGTGGAGGAGGTGGTAGAGCAAAGAACGCTCTCCAAGATCAGGGTTATCTTGTCCAACCAGAGCCACCCACTAAATTCATTTTTTTCCCGTCCAGAGAAGCACCATGAGCTCCAGACTCCTCTCTCTGAGGTGCTCCAGGGACAGACTAAAAAACTCTTTTGTCCCCAACGCCATCAGGCTCTATAACAAATCCACTTCAAGGAGGAGCAGGGAAGGGGGAGGTAGGGGGGGTGGGGGTTCTTGAGAATTGTTTTGCAGTGCCTTAACTTCTCTTTTAAGGTTTTTAATGTATTTATTGTCTCGTTTTTAACTTTTGCATCTTTTAATTCTAACCTATGTATGTATCTTTGTGCACAATTTCCTTCGGGATCAATAAAGTATATATCTATCTATCTATCAATAATCAAAGCGCTGATATAACAGCGTTTACAGCATTGTGTAAAAGACGCTGTCTCATTTGCACCAAATATCAACTTAACATAAATCAGAAGACATCGGGATCATCCGAACAATGGCAAATTGAATGCAGCAGAAGCATAACGAGAGCACTTCAAGCTAAAATATCCAACTTATTGTGTATGTTATTTGATCCATCAAAATGAGTCTGTAAAGGCCAAATATTGAGAGCAAATCAGGCAACAAAATCCTGCACTGCAAAAAATAATACAACGTGAGGTGTTTTTTTATCTTAATTTGAGAACTTTCTGACTGTCTTAGAACAAGATTTGCCAATGGGACAAGTCACGTAAACGTAGTTCAAAAACTGGTGCTGTATTTTCTCACATTTCTTGTTATAACAAGATAATGTTTCTTTTCCCATTGGCAAATCTGGTCATAAGGAAGTCAGAATGTGCTCAAATTAAGATATACAGAAATATTTGTCTTTGTCTTTTTCAGTGAGTCTTCATCTTAGAAAACATGTTTAGACCGCTGTGAGTTTCTATTTGACTGTTTTGAGTGAGAGTTGACCTGTTTTTTCACTTTTCTGTTTTTAAAACCTGAACAAAAGATGTATTTGGGGACAAAATTTCATGCTGGTGAAAACTCTTTTGAAAGCTGGATTTTATGTCATTCTTTGTGAGGACAATATCTAATGAGGCGTGTAATGAGGCAAAGGTAACAGCTAAGGTTCGTCTTCCTCTTTCCTCCTATTGTTTGTCCTCCTCTGTTTTGCATCCCTGAAGATCACCAGGATTTTTACCCTCAGAACACCCACAAGTATCCTTGTTTTCACATTCTTTGTGGCTTGAAAGTTAAGGGGGTTAGTTTATTAAAGAGGGGTTATTAGAGAAATTTAAAGTAATATATTCCGGAGGCATTTTCACCAAAGTA